>OU343224.1:16176648-16374916 GCA_910596185.1 Chrysanthemum makinoi
AATGTGTGTTGAGGTGACCTCTCCCTTAGGGGAATTGTTAGGAATTAGAAATTCCAGGAATTAAAGAGTCGGTCACCTCAAGTATATGTTAAGTAGTATTTAGTTAAGTAACACCGTGGAGGACGGATGGGTCTTTACCCACTGTATGCCTGATCCACATCCCGTAGGTGGCGTTTGTTTGTAAGAACTATAAATACCCTCTACCTCCCAAGGTAGAGGGTTGGATCTTCAATACCATTTTTTCTTTGTTTCACATAGTTCCCAACTCTCTTCCTTTCTCTCACTAGAACTTTCTCTCTCTACACATGTGTACGCCCATATGGTTATGGTTTAATGTGTTTGTGAAATCCAATATCTAACACTGAGTGTCTCGATTCTTGACTTTGGCCATTTTCTTCGTATATTCGCGCATTTTTCGTTCGAATAAGTGTCATTCCAGCATTTTGCCTTCAAGATACCTAAAAGTGAAAAGGAACGATATTTAAGTAAACGATACAAAAGTGATCGAATAAGGGCTTAAACGACCCCTCAAAAAGGTACATTTTAAAACCTTATCAATAATCCCTACACTTGGTATTTGCTTGTCCTCAAGCAATGTGCTTTTTTCCATCAATTTATAAGTTAGAGGTCATGAAGCATTAGTTTAGAACGATTCACAACACATATAACCCCCGCAAAAGTCATAACAAGCACGGAAATTACATACTAGCACCTCCCATGGGGTGTTTGGATACTCACATCTCTCGGGTGTATATGAAATATAATAAGTTGGAAATGGAAGATAAACACTCATTAACCGGTCCTAGTACATAGATTACCATAGGCTTGAGACTAGATCAAACCTCTATCGCTTTGGCGTAAGCACCTAGAAAAGACTATCCAAGAGGTCTTTTAAAGGGTTGTAATGATAGGCTTACGGTAGGGAAACAAAGGGTTTGGTGGGATAGGCTATTTAGTGGTGGCAAGTCAAAAATCTTTATGTTACAAGCATGCGAAGAATGGCGTTGATAAGCCAAGACTCGACACTCTAAACTCTAGATAACTGAAACAACCAAACATAAATTAAAGATAGATGTAGGATGGTAGCCCGTATGTTTTTTTTTATTTTTTCAATTTTTTTTTCATACACTTTTACTCTACCATCCTCTACGATAACATCAAAATGATAGGGATTTATAGGCACATCCCTACACTTGAGTTTTTATTACTCTCACACTAATTTGACCCGAATTAAAAAGATCAAAACACTTGGAGTACATTTTATGCAATAAAGGGAATTTGAATTTAACATTCCCTTCCCGTCATCTCATAAAATTTAACTTTTCCCATGAGTCCCAATCGTCAAAACTGTTTACAAGGATGACTCGACTTAGCAACTTATGTAAGCAACAAGATAATTGAACTAAGGTTTTAGTGTGATAACAATAATGCACTAAAAGTGAGTGCATACAAGGTAGGCCAAGGTTATTTGGGTGTACATTTGGGGGTGGATTGTAAACAATGCTCTTCATTGATATTCCGGAAAACCGAAACATCACGCGACCGCGAAAGGATAGGCTCTGAGGGTTAACTGGGGTATCGTGTACTAAAGATGATACAATGCAAGGTGGGGGGAATTACTCAAACGATGTGGAAGAAGTAATTATATTATGGGTATCAAACAAGGGTTATCCTAATGCCTCTTATCATTTAGTTGTTCCTAACTACACAAGTGTAGTCTTACTAACGATCTCGGGATGCATCACAAAACAAGTTCTAGAATCTATTATACTACCGGTTCACACTCTAAGCATTAAAGATGAATGCTTTAATTCCTACTAATCTAAGGGCGATCCTCACATTTTGGGTGGAATTTAAGTGGTAAAAGGTTTTTGTGCTAGTCATATAATTTCCTATCCATGAGACGCTTTATTAAGACTAATGGCCCACTCCTATATGTCATGAAAAATTTGAAATTTGGAGCCAAAATTACCCTAACCAATATTTCTCATGGTTTATTACACAAATGCAATTGAACAAAGCAAATAATCAAGGATAAGCATAGTTTCAAAGTTCCCGTTTTATTTTCCCTCCCTACACTTAAACTGAACATTGTCCCCAATGTTCCCCGAAAGTATCAAAGTTATGATAATGGAAGGTAATAAAAGATGAAAGAAACTAATACTCCCCTGATTAGCTCGGTAGGATCCGTGTAAAGTGGTGGTTACAGCTTTCTTCAAGAATAATGTTTGCGTGAAAAGCTCCTTCTCATCTTATGTATCTTCTTCTTGGTAAATTAAACCTGCACACTTGAAGAAAACAAACGAAACATTCACGTAAAATTGGCGGTAACAATATATGTGGAAAACTAGAAGGGGGGGTTGAATAGTTTTACCAATTTAAAACTTCCTTTTAAATATTTAGATCGACTTATGTCAATCTATTTGATTGTTTATGTTGGACGTTGATAGATGGATATATAAACGTGAAATGAAATATAAAGAGTAAGAAGCGCATCACCACAACACAAGTTATTTATAGTGGTTCGGCTACAAGGACACCTTCCTTGCCCTACTCCACTCCCCGAGTCACCTACTCGAGAGTTCGTAGCACTACACCAACTCCTTATGGCGGAGAAGCCTTCACAACGTCGCTTAACCTTTTTTTCGGTACAAAGCTAAATACCGAGTTCTTTCACACCAAGGCGAACCACACCTAACACACGTCACCTACCCTTTTATACAGTGCTAGGCTACCCCGAGTTCTTTCACACCTTAGGAGAACTAATCCTATCACAACGTCGCCTACCCTTTATTAGGTACTAGGCTAAGCACTTTAGTTCTTTCACACCTTAGGTGAACTACACCTTCACGACACAACACCTAATCTCAAGGAGATCTACTCCTTGTTACAACACCATCAAGGATATCACCATCCTTGTAGACAAACAAATACAAATATGTATAACGATGCACCTCATCGATTATACGACCTAAGCATTCTTCCCAAATGCTACTTGATTTGATCCTTTGGCATCCTTCACTAATGCCTTTGACACAACGCTTGGCACCCTTCACTAATGCCTTCGTCTTGACACCCTTAGCATCCTTCACTAATGCTTTTGACACAACGTTTGGCACCCTTCAATAATGCCTTCGTCTTGACACCTTTAGCATCCTTCAATAATGCTTTGACACGGATGATGAGCACCTTTCACTAATTCTTTCATCTTGACACTTTCGGCATTCTTCACTAATGCCTTCAACCCAACATCTATGGAGATAGGAAGAACTATCAACAAGAGAACCTTAGTAGTCTTGATGATGACGAAGCATGGCAACTCATGGACTTGAGCTTGCACGTCTTCAAGAGGTGGTGATCTCTCCTTTAAAAGGAACCTAATAGATCACACAAAAACAAAAGACAAACTACATAGATCACTTAGATCTGAGGTTAGGGGTTAGAATACTTGGGGAAGTATGTGTGTAAAACTATATGTAGAGAGAAAGAAATGGCTCTCTATTTATAGAGAAAATTCTCTTCTGTTCCCCGGATCCCACGGATCCCTACCACAAGGGATCCGGCTAGCACAAAGCTAGGGATCCGTGGTCCGCTCCTCTTTGCCCATGGGTATTTTTGGTTATGGGTCATGGGTCATGGGTTATGGGTTGATCCATGGTTTTCTTTCTAGATACAATGAACTTGGATAAGTGGTATATATAAAACCATGGGTTGTGGGTCAAAACCATTTGCTAGTATTTTACCCATTTAGTATATACTTGTATTTACCCATTTTAGCATACACTTAGTTTTTACCCATTTTAGTATACTTAGTTTAAGTATAATTATTAACCCAATATGTAAACACTAGTTGTTGTACATATGTATCTAAATCATAAAATCACTTATACTTGTTTTTAGTGTTTTATGTGACAACTTAATTGTGTTAGAAAACTATTAACTCAAACTATTTACGTATCTATTTGTTTCGTTAAAATGATTTTACTTTTGTTATCGACAAAACATTAGAAGATCGAAAAATATAAATAAACGTTTTTATGGCTTATTTGTATTAACAATCTCCCCCTTTTTGTTGATGACAAAACATAAAATTATTTTAAGGAAAAAGCTAAAATTCGTAAAAATTTGAATTTGTAGTTTTTACTTTCTTCTCCCCCTTTTTGTCAAAACAAAAAGTGTTAAAAGAAACTAACACAATTTTTATAAGAAAAAATGTAAAAATGTAAAAGAGTGCAAGTGACGGGAATGGTACTCGTCTTAACTCCCCCTTGACGAGTCCATCCCTATGTAAGGGCGTCAAGGACATAACGTAAAATAAACTAATTGTGTTTGCAACTAAGTTTGCAAATGGTTCGTCTAAGTGACGAGAATGTGCTCCCCCTTGAATATTGCAATGGGGTGTCATGAAGTGTTAATCCAAAAATGAATTAAGTTGCAAATGATTTTGCAATGTCGTTTGACACAAAGCTCCCCTAGCTTTATGGTATCAATATCTTCATGTGTATTTTGAATAACTACAAAACAAAGATTAGAAAAACAAGAGTATAGTGCATAATTTTCTGCAAAGAGACTCAAGTTACTATAAATTTGTGCTCCTGTACCACGGATCCCACGGTTCCCTTTAAGAAGGGATCCGTCTAGTTATCTCGAAGGGATCCGGCTATCTGTTGACAGTATCTTCAGCTGTGAAGAAATGTCAAGGAATGCTATTTTGAGAGAATGAGATATATGTACAATATATCAAGCACAACACAAAATAATCATAGCATATAAGTATTCATTCAATAAAACAAGAGATACACCACCAAATCTCTAAAACTAAGAGAATGAACTAGCCAAACAAGTGCTACTAATGCTAATGAATTACCCCAAACTTAAGATTCGACGAAAAGCTTAATGATTTTTAATGATGAGAAGAGTTTTCCTCAGCATTTTGAGCTTGTAGTTCATGTATCAATTTATCTAGTTTATGTATCATTCTTTCCTTATGTTTACAATGATCACAATCCTTGTCATGGTTTTGATTTTCTTGAAGTGAAAATTCAAGTGAAGTGGGTTGAGGATCTTCAAATGGTTGTGGTGGTTCTAAGTACTAATGATGTTGGTTGTGTGTTTGGTTTAGTAGGATTAGGTGATGAACTCCTAGTGAGAACACTCTTCTTCTTAAATGGTTTCCTGGTGTGGAGAGATCCTACCATTGGTGGACTTAACAGAAGATGATCCGGTTGAGGAAACTTCTTGTGTGATTCTAGTGATCTTCTTGGGTGGTCTTTGGTAATGAGTTAGCACTAGGGGATTTAGTCATGGTGATGATGGTACAAGTAAGAACTTCTTGGATGTGATTGAGAGTGATGGTTTTAAGATTATTTGGTTTATTGAAGGATGATTTGAATGAGAAAATTTAAATTATTGACCACTTAGAGGAATAGGCATGCTCTTGGGGTTGATCCGACTTCTAGGGGATAATTAATGAATTCTAAAGGTGGTTTAGAAAACCAAGAGGTGTTTTGAATATGGAGGCTGATTTTTGCTTTCTGTACTTACGGATCCCGCGGATCCCTCTCAGCAGGGATCCGCCTGGTTAAGAACCAAGGATCCGGCGAACAGACAGGGCTTAGATGAAATCATTATTATTAATGGATTTCAAGGTTTTTGACTCAGTTTGAAGTCTCTAGCTGTTGGAAGTCTTAACTATAAGTAATGGTGTTTGATGACTAAAGTGTTCTATGGCTTATAAAGGAAAGATCTTGGCAATTTGCATTTAAGACTTAATCCACTAATGTCCTTGGTAGTGTGATGATCAACATGCGCAAGGTTGAGATTCAGATTTTCACTGATCTAGGAACTCATTTAAGATGGAGTGTTTGTGTTAGGAAAATGAGTAGAAATGATTGTTTTAACAATGTTTGTCATAGTCTGTCACCCGGATCCCACGGTTCCCTCCTTGGAGGGATCCGGCTAGGCTAATCCTAGGGATTCGGCTCTCAGCAGTTATGACAGATTTAAAATGAGGTTTCTCGAAGCTAAAGCCTATCTTAATTTGAGTGTTTCAGCTCTCCTAAGTGTTTAGGATGAAAGGGTACTTGAATGATTAGAGGTAATAAGTGTTGTAGCAAATGATTGCTTTTTATGGAGGGGGATGGGACAAGATGACTACCAATGGTTGTCTAAGGATAACATTAAGAGTTATGAAGGTGTCAAGAAAAAAAAATGATCCTAGTGATCAGATTTAGGCTTGAGGTGATATTAAGAAAAATTCTTAAAAACTACAAAAATTTAAAAACTAATTTTTGTCTTATCTTTGAGATATAAATGACTAGAAGCAATTTCCTAAAATTGCTTAGCTTATCTTCTTAAGTGTTTTGAGAGGTGAGAAATAGTTTGTGAGTAGTCGAAGCGGAAATATGGTGAGTTTAGATGTGTTGATAAAGTAAGACTAAGATCTTAAGTAAGCCTTTAGTGAGTCTAAGCCTTTCTCATCCTAGAAGTGGACTTAGTTGGGTTCTAAAATCATATGCTAAGCTAATGTGATGTTATCTAGAAAGCAGTTTTGATGTAGGAAATGCAGTATTGCTGATCTGCTGACACGGATCCCACGGTTCCCTCAAGGAAGGGATCCGGCTAGGCTAATCCTAGGGATCCGGTATTTGCAGATCAGAACCTATTCAAAAATGATGTGTAGATTTTGCACACTATTAAGTCTATAAAACAAGCAATAGGAACAAGCAGGCCATCATATAACACCACTTATAAGATAAAGTAATAATATCCAAAATACCATAAACCAACAATGCTAAAAAGAAATCATTCAAACATAAAATAAATGAAACCAAGCACATTCCTATTGTCTCTTTCGTCAATCCTTTCTTTTCCTTTTTGACGGCTTAGTGAGATTGTAAGCGAGGTTTTGAATCATGCCTCTTATTTGTTTGAATTCCACGGTCTCGTTTGGAATGGTTGGAAGTTGTTCGTGGTATTCAAGGATGTCCAATTTGATGTTGGATACGGGGTCGATGTCTTCCTCATCATCTTCTTCTTCTTCTTCTTCTCCGGCCGAGGAGTCCGAGAGAGCTTCGGGTTGCTCTCTATTGACCATGAACCGTTTAGAAGGTCGTTGGTAAGAGTACCATGACGTGATCGGAAAGATAATGATCATCGTTGATAAGAGATGGTTGCAATGTACCAACATACTTACAAAGTCGTGTTAGAAGCATACCATACGGAAGTACCATTGGAGGCTTTGAATACCCCAACCATTCTCCTTACCATGTAATAGGCAAGATTAAATGGCCTTTGATGGATAAGACAGTAGATCATTTGCACAAGACATGCGTTTGGATGATCTTTGTTTCCAACTAGGCTAATGACATTTTCTCCTAGGATTTCTTCCCATGTTCTAAACATGGGGTGCATTTCGAAAAGTTCCATTTGAAAGGGATTACGGTGAATGAGCTTCTTGTTTCGGTCGAAACCGAGATTGGTCGTTCTTATTTTGAAAAAAGTGTCTCGGATGGTTTCGGGTTCATCAATAGGAGTGTTATAGAGAGGCTTAGGATCAAGTGCAAGGTTTGGAGCGTTAATTGCCCAATCTTGAGAGTACATACAAATTCCTTCACAAGGAATGCGAAGAATTTGAGCAAAGGTGTTGAGAGGAAGAGTGAAGTTTTGTTTATTGATGATGAAAGCGATTGAAATGCTATCATTGGCTTAATGATCCTAAAGCTTTTGTAAAATTCAAAAATGAAAACCGGACAAATTTGTTCATCTATGTCAGGAAGACAATCAAAGTTGATTGCCGAGAAAACTTGACGAATGTCAGTATCTTCAAGGAAACATTCCTTGACTACACGACCTTTGTGGATAAGTCGTTTTACAAGACTTTTGAAAATTTTACGGTCGGTTTTGGTCAATCCCTTTTTACGATAGTAATGAGTAAGGTAGTGGACGGTGTCATGATGATATTGTTGAGTAGCTTTGGGCATGGTTGGTCCTAAAAATACAAATTTTCCATTTAGGTAAAATTAGTTGGGATGGGTTTATGGTTTTGATTTGTATTAACAATGTTGTGAACACAATGTGATTTTGTTAAAAGCTCCTTTTCATGATTAATTTAAAAAGCCCTAATTAAATTAATTGATTAAAATTAAGAAACCATAAACCCTAGGATGAGGATGATGAAAGTTAGAACAAGTTAATGTAATTACTTACAATGATGTTCTAGGAAGAAATACTTGAGAGTATGGAAGCCAATGAGGATGGATTCAGTAGTTTAGTCATTTTAGTGTTATTTGAATAGAGGAAAAAGATCAGTGGTGAATTTTTGAAGCGTATAGCTGAGTTTGTTCCACTTCCCCGGATCTTTGTATTTGGGATCCGCTAGTACAACTAGAGGGATCCGGCTACTGTGGGACGAAAGGAGTTGTTTGGTATTATTTTTGTAGTAGGCTTATAAATTAGCTTGCCCAAAAATGGAGGTATTAGACGAGGATTGTTTTTGAATGATGATTTTCGATGAATTACATATCGAGGGTTCATATGTGATGACGCCGTTAGTTTGACGAAAAATAATATCATTCCCTATGTTGAAAAAGGACGAAAGGTGACGAAAGAGACTTCTAATGATGTTAGTGATTAGTTAAGCAAAGATAACTTATGACAATAAATGGGACTCATGTAACCTATCTAATGAAGAGTAAAACATACCTCTATGCTTTTTGATTTGGTATAATACCAAAAATACTTCATGAGCTTTTAAAGTAATCCTTTGTACTTGGTGTACATAGGTTGTAGTTACTTTTTAGATCCTTCCTTGAATGTTGACTTCATTAATCTTTGAATGAAGACTTTGAAGAGATTCTAGCACGAAGATTTCTTAAGAGCAAAAATGATTAGAATCGTCTATCAATGTCCAACAAAATGATTTAAAAGAAAATGTGACTAACAAGAAAAAATCCTTCTTTGTAGTTTTCAAACATACACATCGGATCGACAAGTCTTAAAGTACAACATACTTAAGAAACTTGTAACGAGCTCTTATGCCAATTGTGGAAAACTAGAAGGGGGGGTTGAATAGTTTTACCAATTTAAAACTTCCTTTTAAATATTTAGATCGACTTATGTCAATATATTTGATTGTTTATGTTGGACGTTGATAGATGGATATATAGAAGTGAAATGAAATATAAAGAGTAAGAAGCACATCACCACAACATAAGTTATTTATAGTGGTTCGACTACAAGGACACCTTCCTGCCCTAATCCACTCCCGAGCCTACTCGAGTTCGTAGTAAGCACTACACCAACTCCTTGTGGCGAGAAGCCTTCACAACGTCGCTTAACCTTTTCCTGTACAAAGCTAAATACCGAGTTCTTTCACACCAAGGCGAACCACACCTAACACAACGTCGCCTACCCTTTATACAGTGCTAGGCTAACCACCGAGTTCTTTCACACCTTAGGAGAACTAATCCTATCACAACGTCGCCTACCCGGTACTAGGCTAAGCACCTTAGTTCTTTCTACCTTAGGTGAACTACACCTTCACGACACAACAACACTAATCTCGGAGATCTACCTTGTTACAACACCATCAAGGATATCACCATCCTTGTAGACAAACAAATACACATATGTATAACGATGCACCTCATCGATTATACGACCTAAGCATTCTTCCCAAATGCTACTTGATTTGATCCTTTGGCATCCTTCACTAATGCCTTGGACACAACGCTTGGCACCCTTCACTAATGCCTTCGTCTTGACACCTTTAGCATCCTTCACTTGACACAACGTTTGGCACCCTTCAATAATGCCTTCGTCTTGACACCTTTAGCATCCTTCAATAATGCTTTGACACGGATGATGAGCACCTTTCACTAATTCTTTCATCTTGACACTTTCGGCATTCTTCACTAATGCCTTCAACCCAACATCTATGGAGAAAGGAAGAACTATCAACAAGAGAACCTTAGTAGTCTTGATGATGACGAAGCATGGCAACTCATGGACTTGAGCTTGCACGTCTTCAAGTGGTGATCTCTCCTTTAAGAGGAACCTAATAGATCACACCAAAACAAAAGACAAACTACATAGATCACTTAGATCTGAGGTTAGAGGGTTAGAATACTTTGGGAAGTATGTGAAAAAAACCTGTAGAGAGAAAGAAATGGCTCTATTTATAGAAAAATTTTCTTCGTTCCCCGGATCCCACGGATCTCTACCACAAGGGATCCGGCTAGCACAAAGCTAGGGATCCGTGGTCCGTCCTCTTTGCCCATGGGTATTTTTGGTTATGGGTCATGGGTCATGGGTTATGGGTTGATCCATGGTTTTCTTTCTAGATACAATGAACTTGGATAAGTGGTATATATAAAACCATGGGTTGTGGGTCAAAACCATTTGCTAGTATTTTACCCATTTAGTATATACTTGTATTTACCCATTTTAGCATACACTTAGTTTTTACCCATTTTAGTATACTTAGTTTAAGTATATGTTTAACCCAATATGTAAACACTAGTTGTTGTACATATGTATCTAAATCATAAAATCACTTATACTTGTTTTAGTGTTTTATGTGACAACTTAATTGTGTTAGAAAACTATTAACTCAAACTATTTACGTACTCTATTTGTTTCGTTAAAACGATTTTTCTTTTGTTATCGACAAAACATTAGAAGATCGTAAAATATAAATAAATTTACGTACTCTATTTGTTACGACAAAACTATTTACGTACTCTATTTGTTACGTACTCTATTTTTCACCCCATCGGGGTCATAGATTGTTATCCTAATGTGCCACTCTTCATTACCATCACTAGGTGGTCTATCCCAATCCCACTTATGTTTAGGCTTATCGCTCTCAACTTTCCACTTATTCATGACAAGGTTGACGGGCAAGCTTCCTAGGAACTCGGTCATCTTCCTAAATACTAAGGCGTCCTCGAACGGGTTCACTTCCATGTCCCTAGCCATTTCTTTTTCATGGAAAGTTGCTTTACTAGCAAAGGCTTCATCTAGGTAAAAAGGTCGTTGGGGACCTATGAAGTTCTTATCAATCCAAGGTCCGTATCTAGATGGTGCTCTATCCAACCTAATCTCATGGGGGATTTCCTCTTCTTTGTAGTAAGTATGCTTTTTGACATCGTAAATTGACCTAGCACTCCATTCTCCTACAACTATTTTGGACATCTTACAATCAATGATGGCACTAGCGGTAGCTAAGAATCCTCTTCCTACTAGCAATGGGCATGTCGGGTCCTTATTCATGTCTAGCACATGGAAATTCGCCAAAAGAGTCAATTCTCCTACGTGTACTACCATGTCTTTTATTATCCCTACCGGATATGCAACTACCGTCCGCTAGACCTAAGATGGTTGTTCTATTTACCTAAGTTAAGGCTTCTATGGAGGGACAACAAAACAAGATTGATGCATGATCCTAAATCGGCTAGAGCATCGAGAGGTTTGGAAGTTCCAAGCCTAAACGGAAGAGTAAATAGCCCGGATTGTTAACTTCTTGTGCATTATTTTGCACAATAGTGGACCCATGTTTTCCAAGTCTAAGTTCTAGCTCATATTTTTCTTTTAAAGCATTATAAGAAGGTGCATGAGCTAAGACTTCAAGAACCGGTTTTTCTTGATGGAGTTCCTTGTACTCCTCCTCTAGATTAGGTTTGGATTCTTGGTTGACGGGTTTCTCAAGAGTAGGTTCTACCAATGGTGACCTTGGTACCCTCATTTTGATTGCTTGAAACTCTTGTTGATAGCATTTAATGAAAGGAACCACATGGAGGGGTGTGCGCACTCCCATGGTGAACAAAAACATGAAGTCGATGAAATCGAACTCACTTTTGGGTTCTTTATAGTATCACTTGGGAGTGCTCCAATTTCCCGGACATTAAAGGATTTTAAGAGGGCATCAAGCTTGTTTGTCATCTCGCCTTGTCGTCGCTTGAAGTCCGCTTCAAGCTTAGTTAATCGAGTTTCTTGAGATGACATGAATCTAGATGCAATTGCCTCAAGACTAGTGGGGTTCCCGGTGTTTGGAGGGTTGAACCTATTAGGTGGACTAGATGAGCTTTGGGGTGTGCTTGAATTTTGGTTCCACTTAAGGTTAGGTTGATTTCTCCATGAGGGGTTGTAAGAGTTTCCTAAGTTGTTTTGTTCGGGCTTGAAAGTGTACCACTTTCTCCCGCCTGCGGTACACGTTGGAGGCGTAGTCCGCAAAAGCTTGTTCGGGGTGTCTTGTGCAATCACGAGTGTCATGGGGACCACTACATAACTCACAAGGTAGAGTGATTTTATTCACTTGATGTGAAGACTTAGGATTCTCGTTGGAGCTCATTAGGAATTTAACTTGATCTTCAAGCTCGAGCATCCTACGGTCGGAAGATTGTGAGTCAATGGGAGGCAAGGAGATTTCCTTAACAGTTTTGGGCAACTCACGAGGGTCATTCCAACTTTCGTTGTCATAGAGAACAAGGTCCTCTATTATACCCCATGATTCTTCCGCGGTGAGATCACTAAGTTTTCCATCGGCTGCTTGGTCAATGGATCGCTTGGTGGGGAAGTTGACATGATCATAGAAGAGTTGGACTTGAAGCCAAAGATCAATGCCGTGATGAGGGACTCTATGGAGTAAGTCCTTGAATCCAGTCCATGCTTCAGAGATTTCACCTTGACATTTTTGGAACATCAAGATATCATTCCTAAGCTTAGTGGTTCTCCCCGGTGGGAAAAATTGAGCAAGGAAGCCAGAGGTGAGATCATCCCAACTTGAGATGGAGCCGGCGGGAAGTCTCTCAAGCCAATTACTAGCTTGGTCCCGTAGAGATAATTGGAAGAGATGCAGACGCGTGGTCTCCCGAGTAATAGCATCGAGGTCGATGGAATCGACAATTTTAAGGAAATCCTTAAGATGCTGATTAGGATCTTCGGAACGAAGTCCATGGAATGCACATCCATTTTGCACCAATCGGATGGTGTCGGATCGCAGGGCCGTAGTTTGGGCTTGGTCGAGAAGCTCAATGGTGTTCCTATAGCCTAGGTGGCTTGGTCTCGAGTATTCACCAAGAGTACGGCCTCTTGGCGGGTCATTTGGTGGTGGGTTGATGAGTGGCGGTTGGTTATCACCTTCCATGATGAAAAGTGATGGGATTACTAACAAAGGTCACGAAGAAGGGGGATAGACTACGAGGAAGCTAAAAATGGAAAAAGTACTTGATAAGAATCAAGCAAAGAAACCAAAACGAGGTGGACTACTAACTAGCTATTCTATTCCCAGCCAGGTGCCAAAAACTTGATACGCTTACACGTGTTCGGGGTCAAAGGAACTTCCTTTTCGTCGAGCAAGTTTTATAACATCCTAGGCAGTGAACCTAATCGTTGTAGTGTAGTATTAGGGTAAGCCACGGAATTGATATCGTTCTCTAGGGAATAGGAATGCTAGTGAGAAGTTACTACGCTAAGGTTGGGGTTGAGGAAGATTATTTTTATCTTTTTTTTTATATTTTTTAGGAAATGGAAAGGTACGAATCTCGGGGTTTGAATTTGGGGGTTGGTATTTCTACCGATTACTTCTACTTATCTAATTATCTAAACTAAGGTGAGGGTAGTCTATGTCTATTGTTGTGTGCTCGTATGATAGTTAAAATGTATTTGCTTAGGCTTTATTACTCCCTAGTTATCTCCTATTGATGGTTGAATTGTCACGCCTTATTCTTAATCGCGTTGTGTTTCTAAGGTCGTAGGGTATGCGTTTATCCCTAACTCTTTGAAGCTACCAATGACTACAAAATCTCTAGGATTTATAAACTTAACTCTAAGGTATTCTTTGGATGTATAGCCTACAATTATTCTAGGTGATTATAAACTAAGGTTCAACAAAGATTAATCAAGCATTAGTAGCACAACGAATGACCTATCACAATACTAGGTCAATCACAATTAAGATAAGAGACAACCAATCAATATTCAATAACTAAGTTTCATATTACCTAAGCAAACACACAAGTAAATTAGCCAGACATGGGGAACATGCAAGCATACACACAATCAAATTAATGAAGTAAAACACTTATGTTGATGTAAGATAGGGAATGGAACCCTAAAATACTGTACAAGACAACCTTGGTTCGGTTTAGGTTTTTACTCCAAAGACTACACTCCGAAAACTAAAAAATTCGGATTCTACATATAAGATTACAAATGCGACGGCGTCACCCTTTGATCTGTGACGCCCGTCGGGTCGCCGTTATTAGGGTTTCGTCTTGGCCACGTTAGTCATACGACGACGTCACTTTATGCTTGTGACGCCGTCCCCTTCAGTCTCTGACGTCGTCTGGATCAAATCTCGGCCGTCTGAGTTGCGATGTCCTACTCTTTTAAAACCTGAAGCCGTCACTTGTAAATGAGCAATTTGGCTACTTAGTCGTCACAAAATTTGTCTAACGGCGTCTCTAGTAGTGCCCACGTCACTTGTAAATCCTGATGCCGTCCCCTTAAGTTCCAGCAGCCTGAGTGTCTCGATTCTTGACTTTGGCCATTTTCTTCGTATATTCGCGCCTTTTCGTCCGAATAAGTGTCTTTCAAGCATTTTGCCTTCAAGATACCTAAAAAGTGAAAAGGAACGATATTAACTAATAACGGATACAAAAGTGATCAAATAAGGGCTTAAACGACCCCTCAAAAAGGTACATTTTAAAACCTTATCAAATATCCCTACACTTGGTATTTGCTTGTCCTCAAGCAAATGTGCTTTTAGCCAATCAATTTATAAGTTAGAGGTCATGAAGCATTAGTTTAGAACGATTCACAACACATATAAGCCCCGCAAAAGTCATAACAAGCACGGAAATTACATACTAGCACCTCAGATGAGTCACTAGCACTCTCAAAAACATCAGTTTCTTGCTTAACCAGTTCCTTATCTTTCACAAATGTTTCTTTTAAAGGACCATATTCACGTTCAAGGTCCTGAAAATCTTCTAAGCCTGTATGATCTAAATCTATACCTGGAGGTGATGGAACACCTCTTAGTGGTGGAGGCACTGTATTATAACCCGTACCAGACTTAACTTTACTATGTATTTGAGCATTCCAAATTTTATCAATTGACTTAGACTGATGATAACATGTGTCTAAAGTTAAGTTGACATTTTCATTTTTCTTTATAAGTACTTTTTCAAACTCTTCTTGGTATGCCTCATTCACAGCTGTCTTATGATCTATCTCTCTTCTAAGAAGAATCATATCATCATTATATTTTGACTCATTTTCTCTATAGTGTTCTAGTTGTTTTTCTAACACAGCTATAGCTCTCCTAAGATTTGACACAGCATAATTAGCAGCAAACAACTCTGTTCTTTGACTATCATAAGATTCATTAAGCATTTCAACTTCTCTAGCAGCCCTACATGTTTTAGAACAACTTTCAAAGTTTTGTACTCGAATCGAGAAAGCCATGAGAGCAAATTCGGTAGAAACAAGAGCAGCATCTGAAGGTTCTTCCTCTTGTTCATCAGCCATGAAACTCCAATCATAGCTCACACCATCAATAGCCAACATTGCCTTTGGTTCTTCCACAGTTGGTTCCTTCTTTTGCTTGTACCAAGTAGACATGTTGTCCTTGGTCTTTGGTCTTCTACATTCTCTAGCAAAGTGTCTCAACTTGTGGCAGTTAAAATACTCCACTTTCTTCTTATCAAAGCCTGCAGTTTCACCACCATTATTGTGAATAGGCTTGCTAGTCTTCTTGTAGAATTTCCTAGCCCTCATGCTAAGAAGAGCTATTTGCCATTTTATATCCATCTCCTCCAAGTCATCTTCATCAATTTGCTCTATGTCTTCATGAGTTAATATAGAGCCATTAACTTGAGTAGAGATAAAAGCATAAAAGGTAGGATCTCCAATACTAGCAATCTTCTTCTTTGAACCTGCAGTAGTAACACTAACATTACCAGTGGAAACTGTAGAACCAGCAGTGGCAATATCATCATCACTGTCATCTTCAGAATCATCACTGTCAACAGAGGTTGACATCAAAGCCAAGCTGCTTGAGCTTGTACCAAGTTTCCCAGCCTTCTTCAGTCTTTGTTCAATGAGTTTAAAGTTGTTGTAAAGATCATTGAGCTTCATTGTTTCAATATCTGCTTTGTTTTCCCAGACTATAACATTAGTTTGAAACTCTGAAGGCAAACTTCTTAGAAACTTCAAATTGAGGTCTTCCTTTTCTACCTCAATGCCAAACACGGTCAGTTGTGTAACAATCTTCTAGAGTTTGGTGAAGATGCTATCAAGTGAATCATTGCTTGAAGCAGAGAAGTTTTCATAACTTTGCTTCAACAATGTCTTTTGTGTCTTCTTTGTAGCATCATTACCACCAAACACTGAGAAAATCTCTTCAAAAAGTTCTTTAGCTGTCTTGAACTTGCTGAATGCTATGATCTGGTCTCTAGGGAGAGTCATCAGCAACAAACTTCTAGCCTTTAGATCATTCTTCTTCAGTGCTTTTTCAATATTGGTCTCAGGCACAGAAACTAACATATGTGTCTCCAACCTTCTGAGTACTAGTCACAGGCTTGAAAGAATCACCAATTAAGACGATCTCCCATAAAGCATAGTCTTGAATGAGAAAGTATTGCTTAATCAATATCCTCCACATCTCAAACTCATTAAGTTTGAGCTTAGGTAGCCTTGGTGTAGAAGAGTTGGACTGGTTGTTTTCCATCTCCATTGAATTGAGTGAGTAGGTTAAGCTTATTCCTCGTCTTCTAAATCAAAATATCAGAACCTGCGCTCTGATACCACTTGATGGATCTAAACACACACCTTGTGTTATTGATATTTTGAGTTATATTACTAAGCACGCGGAATATACTCAGTAATACTTAGAAGACAGATGTAAGTAAACAAGAACAATAAACACAAAGCTCCAATATTATTAAGAAATAATACGAGTGATCTTGCTTATCACTAGGGTTACACCTTGAAGATAATATGAATAATACGTAATGAGTTTCCAATGCTATTGTAAACATCAGCATTATCAACCACAAGAATATCAGTGGTAACTGTTAGTATTATTCCCAACAATCCTCCCCTAAACTTATGATTTCTCTGCAAATCAATAAGTTTCTTCAATCTTCATTATCTGCAAGGATTTGGGGAATTCTTTCAAACACTTCATCTTATTCTCAATGCTTGAATAGCTCTTGAACATTGATCTTGAAGCCTATGTAACAATGCTCTGACTTTCTCACTATCTTCATGAACTCTTATAGTAGTACACAGCGTCAAAGTGAGAGTTCCAGCTCTGAGTGGATATGCTTTCTCAGCAAGCATGAATGCATCTACTCCATTTGCTATAGAAACATGATGAACTTCACATGAATCATAGTAGAACCATTTAGTACCAGGACATGAACATGAGAATTTCCAGAAATCATCATTAACATCTGGTTCATAGAGCCTTCTAAGATTAACCCACAACTGCATCTCCTTCATATCTTTGGGATCTTCAGCATCAAACCTTTCTTGAACTAACTTCCATAGTGTATGAAGATCATCTCTGTCAAAAGCTTTGATGAGATCTTCAAACTGAATAAATGATGAAGTTTCACCACCTAGCCTTGTAATCTTCCATGTTGGAGCAAAGTTACTAGCAGTAAAAACTTCCCAGTCAATGATAGGATGTCTGACTTGCAGTGGTTCAGGGTAAAAATCTTCTTCTTCTATCACAATCATCTCAGTCAGTTGTTCTTCAGTAAACTTCTCAGTTGGAACTTCTTGTTCTTCAGCAAACTTTGTCTTCTTAGATGTCTGAGATTCACTGTCTTTGGCCTTTCTCTTCAAATTAGGATACCTTCTTGCTTCTTCTTTAGAGTTCATTATAATAAAGTCTTTACCTTGTCTTCGAACTCTGTAGTAGATACTTTCAACTTTATCATCAGGCATTCCTTTGAATTGATGTCTCTTCCAACCACCAACCTTGCAACAATAATCTTTCATCATTGAAATCACTTGTGCCTTTGTTGGTTGTCTTGGTTTCTTTTGGCCCTTCTTGACTGAAAGAATAGCATCTTGAAGTGCTTGATTATTCTTCATCTGAATAAAGTCCTTTAATTGTGTTGTTCTTTGATCTTCAGTTAAAGACTTATCAGCCACTAGGTCAATTGCTTTCTTCTTGATCACTGGATCATTTGCAATCAAGAACTCAATTTCTTCTTCAGTAGGTACATAGCTGAACTCTGGATTCTTCTCTCTTAATCTTGTAGGTGGAACAGTGGAAAGTGGATCTTCTACTGGATCTTCCATTCTATCCAGCCTTTTTGCCTCCATAAAGCTTGCAATCTCCATTTCTTCAAGCTTTTTCTTTTTAGCAACTTCTTTTTCATTAATCTTTCTTGCAACTTCAGCATCATGAGCAATCTGAATTTGTACTTTCTTTGAAACCTTTCTTCTTGTTTGCTCCTTGCTTTGCATTACAGCTTTATCTTTGTCTTTCTTTAGTTTATCAATTTCTTCACTTGCAGTGGCAATATTATGTCCAGCAGTAGGAATATTTGGCTCTGCAGTGGAAATTGGATCAGTGGTAAAATCATCAGTTGCAGTACTAAAAATGTCTTGATCTAGTTGCTCTTCTTGAGTATCAGCTCCCTCTGCACCTTTACTAAAAACACCTTCATCTTCAAAATCAATTCTCCTCCCTTGAGTTCCAGCAACTGTTTTCTTCCCTGTTTGGGAGAATTTCCCAAATCATGATCAAAATCAGCTGAATCACCATCATTAGGTGAGGATGAAGATGATATCACTAGCTTTGCAGTTTTCTTCTTCCTTTTTAACCCCTGCAACTCTTCTTTCAAGGTCTGAATCTCCTCTTACAAGTGTGTAATGTCCTTGGCATGCTGCTTCTTTACATGTGCCAGGTCCTTTTGTAGAGATTCAACCTGCTTGGCTAATTTTGTACACAAAACCATCAATTCCAATTGTTGCCCACTGCCCTCATCACTTCCATCTGTGTGACCTGTTGAGAGAGGTAAATCATGGGGCAATGGCTCAGATTCCTCCCTAGTTGGACTAGGTTGAAGTCTAGAACCACCACTGCTTGTTCCTAGACCAAAAGGTTCAGAAACATGCTGTGTTGTAATGAGAGAAGTTGGTTGTTTGCGCCTCCTCTCATAGGTGTGAGAAACAGGTGGAATATAATCAATGTTTGGAACAGAGATTATGGGTGAGTGTTGTTCATGTGAAATCTTTGCAAGCATTTGAGGAAAGAGAGGTGTAAAAATCATGTTGCCATCTTTGTTCATGTTTTGAAAAACTTTAGGCTTGAGGCAACGAATTTTATAAACATTAGTATGGGGTTGCAGTTGAAACTCATTTAGCACTGCTTGCACAAACCTTGGATACATCAAAAATTTTGTTGAACTCTTTACATTGCCTTGCATACTTTGAAAA
Organism: Chrysanthemum makinoi; assembly: GCA_910596185.1. Taxonomy (NCBI): domain Eukaryota; kingdom Viridiplantae; phylum Streptophyta; class Magnoliopsida; order Asterales; family Asteraceae; genus Chrysanthemum; species Chrysanthemum makinoi. Next base: position 16,196,113 of record OU343224.1, read on the forward strand.
ATATATTTTGACCAATTAAAAGTCCTATCTAAAGCTAGACAAACCAAATGGTAAGCCATGGTTGAACTGAATTGTTCATGAGATGTTTTCTTAGGACTTAGGCAATGCAAAAGAGTATGTATCAAAAATCTCCAATGGGGACAAAAACCACTCTTTTTGAAAGTAGCCTTTTTATCAGTGGTATCATACCCCATGGATGAAAGATGTGTATGAATTTTGGGCATGGGTAATGTGATGATACCATTGAGATCATCCAATTGGATAATTCTCCTCAAGGATGCCTCAGTAACATCAATGGTTACCCCATCCACAATGGCTCTAACAACATCCACTGTTTCATGTGTATCTCTATGTTCAATGGTTATGGACTGATCAGAAGTCCAAAACTGTTTGATGTGAGAGATATAGATTGTGGGATTTAAAAGTAAATCATACCTTATATGGGTAGTATTAAGAAAGTCCACAATCTGGTGAAAAACAGGGCCACTCTTCTCGTTTGACTTTTGTAAGTTGGCCACTTGGTTGTGCTCATCTGCAAAAGTGATAGGTGCCATAGAATCTTTTGATGAAAAATAGATTGTGTCAGTATAAATTGTATAAATAACTCGCCAATTGAGAGAAAATATATAAAGAGTTAGGGTTTTAGAGTTTTGCGCAAGAAAGATTATCTAAGGAAAATATTTATCTTAAGAAGATAAATTATAAGTAGGAAAGTAGATAATCTTCTAAAAATTTACCCTATTTATATATGGAAAGTAATTAACTCTCAACGGCTCGTAAAAATTTAGTTACAGACACAACAGTTGTAACGGCTAGAACAACAGTGGTAAAATAACACTGTCAGTGGAAACTGTGAACTAGCAGTGGGAATTTTTCACAAAGATTTTCAAAGTGCAGTGGTAAAGAAAAACATTTAAAAATTTGACTGTCCTTTATCATAGTTTTTAGCAAACTACCAGCTATCAACGGATTTGATATGTCTTTACCATGAGCCGTTTGCTATGGACTAGCCAACTCTTAATCATAAAGAATATGGTGAATTGATAACCATATAGTTTTTGGTAAACTATCAACCATAAACGGATTTGTCAAGTCTTTACCAGTAGCCTTTTGCTCTGGACTAGTTGATTCTTATGTGGATTAGACATGGTGAATCAATAACCATTTGTTGTGTATCTCAGTTATACACCTTTCAAGATCAACTCTCATCCAAGATTGGTTATGTAACTGCATGTGTTAGCATAATACAAAGAATATGAATAACCAACTTGTTTTAACCAAAGTTACTTTTAACCAAGTCACTATCTAAAAATATCTTCCAAAGTCAACTCGATAATATCTATATTTACTCTTTAACCTACCAAAATAGGAAAAAGTAAATATATTCATTAATGAGCCCTTGTAACCGACTTTGCCTATATAAGGAGGCGTGGCATATTGTAATCTTCATCAAAACACATTCAAACACACACAATCCCTAAATATAATCATGAGCAATCCTTCCAACACCATTAACATCTCCTCTGATTCAGAGGAAGAGTTTGTGATCGATTCAGAGTCTTCCTCAGAGGCATCAGGGTGGGCTGGATACTTTCCATCATGGGCTGGAAGCACTTCATCAAAGAAGTACACTAAGGAGACTGCCAAGCGTACACCTGCTGCTAAACCTGCACCATCTCTTGAGTTTTACTCTAGCTCATCAGATGATGATGAGAATAATGATGAGACCTATTCCTTGGCTAAAGAGTTGCCAAGAGCTCTTACAAAAGCATTGGGAGCAGCTATCTCCAACATGAAGCAAATATCCATTCCAAAGAATCCTGCAATACTACCAAGGCCTTCTCCACAAGTTTTTGGTCTTCCTTGTCTAAGAATGTAGTCAACCTTTGAGAACAAAAGGAAGAGAGCACAGAAGAACAAACATGACTATGTGGGCAAGGGCAAGAAGCCAATGGAGTAGCTGATGTAGGGTGTAGTAATGTAGGAAGTTATCTTTTGTGTTTTGATTGTGGTTGTTGACACTCTCTCTTGGATGTAATGAATCTTTCATTTGAATTGAAATTTCTCTGTTTTCCTTTTTCCAGTTTGAGAATAACTTATTTCCACTGCCTGCATTATAGTTTCCACTGTTAGACTTAATTTACTGAAAGCATTTGTGAAATATCAGTGGTTAGATAATAACAAGGAGTGATTCCATAAGCTTAGCAGTGGCTAAATTCCAAGTTAATTTGGTCAACTCCTAGTCACTAATCCGGCCACCAAAGTCAAAGACTTCATTTATTTCTCAACAACTCATACCTTCCCTTCATTAACTGACTGATTCCAACTTAATCTTGTATTTAAGAACCAAGCACCCACAAACTTCTAACACACCAACACTTCTCTCTCCTAAAATCTGTCAAAAGCAACTTTACCAAAAATTACCATGAGCAATTCAAACCCAATCAACATCTCTTCTGACAGCTCAATTTCTGACAGCTTTTGGGATGATGAGGCTTGGCATTATGTGCTCAACAATCCATGTAAGAAGAAGAAAGAGGTGTTTGAAGCAGTTTCATCAAGAAAAAGAACTCATGCAGATGCTAATTCAAATCATGTTGCTGCTGGTCCTTCTTCAACTCATCCAATGCCACAAGAAGCTGTCATCATTGAAGATAGCTCAGACTCCAATGCAAGCTACATTTCCCCATGTACAACCACAAATGATGATACTACTTCAAGGGTCTTGGATGTGCCTCCCCTTGCAAGAATCCTTTCATCAGGAGAACTGCAGATGCCTCGTTTTCCACCACTATTGACAGGACCACCACAAGAGGGACCTTCATCATCTTCACCACCAGTTAGAAAAGTGGTGATGGGGCTAGCAAGCCCTAAGGTATATAGCTGGATAGATATGCGTAATGCGCCTAAGGTTATGCCAACATGGGCCATTACAGAGAAGCCATGGGTGGTAGATGGTGGTTAGATTGGGGTAGCGTTGGGGTAGGATGTGAAACTTTTGTGATCAGTTTGTAGTGTTATGATGTGTTATGTTTCTCATTTATGTAATGATGCTGGTTGTATGAACCCAATGGATGTAACCTTTGCACTCAGAGTGCAGATTTGTTAAATGTGAATAACTATCCATGTCTTTTAATTTAAATTCCTTGCATCATTTTACTCCAAAGCTGACAAACTGTCCATCATAATGTTTAAAATCTGAGAGATAGGACTTGTTGCCAGTCATGTGCCTTGAACATCCACTATCTGTGTAGCCTTGATCTGATCTTTTTGTCCTTGGATGTTCCTGCACATAAAAGTAAAGAGTTAGTTTCTTTTGGGGACCCAAGCCATGATTGACTTGGATCTGCCTCGTGTATCAATATAGTTAAATCTATCAAGGGTCATTGATACACCATTAGGATTGGTTGTAGGGGTAGTTCCTTTAGGTTTCCATTCCCAACGTGCTGAGGCCTTCACAGCATTGCCCATGTCCCCCCTTTTCTTGTTTACAACCCTTGCAGTGGAAACTTTTGTATGAGCAGTGGAAACTGCTGGTTTGGTTTTAGGTACACACTGTTGGTTATAATGAACCTTTTTATTTTGAAAAGTCCTTTTCCCTGTTTGTGCAGATTTTGCAAAAGTTGTTTTGGACTTTGCACTTGTTACAGGTGACTTAGGGTGAGCAGTGTCAACAGTTTTTGCAGTGGCAAAAGTTTTAAGTCCACTTCTTAGTTGAACTGCTCTTGGGATCATTTTGCTGTGTTGATTAGGGTGCAAATTGTTGCTTTGAAACGTGTTAGACTCCACCCTTTTATTCTCATGGACTTCCCTTCTCCCAAAATGATAGTCACAGTTAGCATGTAAATGATAAAAGCTACCACAGATATAACATGCTTTGTTGTACATCACAAAATCACTACCTAGTTGTTGAGATTTAACATGATTCCAACTCCTCTGGTTACCCCTAGGAGCTGTTGACTTGTTCCTATACATCTCAGCATACTTTACAGTTGGTCTAGGTTTATAAGCTTGTCTCCTAGGTTCCTCTGTAACAGTATTAAAACCTTTTGGGATAGAAGCCTCTACATTCTTATTAACATTCTCATCTACAACAGATGAGTCACTAGCACTCTCAAAAACATCAGTTTCATGCTTAACCAGTTCCTCATCTTTCACAAATGTTTCTTTTAAAGGACCATATTCACGTTCAAGGTCTTGAAAATCTTCTAAGCCTGTATGAGCTAAATCTATACCTGGAGGTTATGGAACACCTCTTAGTGGTGGAGGCACTGTATTATAACCCATACCAGACTTAACTTTACTATGTATTTGAGCATTCCAAATTTTATCAATTGACTTAGACTGATGATAACATGTGTCTAAAGTTAAGTTGACATTTTCATTTTTCTTTTTAAGTTTTTCAAACTCTTCTTGGTATGCCTCATTCATAGCTGTCTTATGATCTATCTCTCTTCTAATAAGAATCATATCATTATTATATTTTGACTCATTTTCTCTATAGTGCTCTAGTTGTTTTTCTAACACAGCTATAGCTCTCCTAAGATTTGACACAGCATAATTAGAAGCAAACAACTCTGTTCTTTGACTATCATAAGATTCATTAAGCCTTTCAACTTCTCTAGCAGCCCTAGATGTTTTAGAACAACTTTCAAAGTTTGGTACCTCAGAGTCAGAGAAAGCCATGAGAGCAAATTCGGTTGAAACAAGAGCAGCATCTGAAGGTTCTTCCTCTTGTTCATCAGCCATGAAACTCCAATCATAGCTCACACCATCAATAGCCAACATTGCCTTTGGTTCTTCCACACTTGGTTCCTTCTTTTGCTTGTACCAAGTAGACCTGTTGTCCTTGGTCTTTGGTCTTCTACATTCTCTAGCAAAGTGTCCCAACTTGTGGCAGTTAAAACACTCCACTTTCTTCTTATCAAAGCCTGCAGTTTCACTACCATTGATGGGAATAGGCTTGCCAGTCTTCTTGTAGAATTTCCTAGCCCTCATTCTAAGAAGAGCTATTTGCCATTTTATATCCATCTCCTCCAAGTCATCTTCATCAATTTGCTCTATGTCTTCATGAGTTAATATAGAGCCATTAACTTGAGTAGAGATAAAAGCATAAAAGGTAGGATCTCCAATACTAGCAATCTTCTTCTTTGAACCTGCAGTGGTAACACTAACATTACCAGTGGAAACTGTAGAACCAGCAGTGGCAATATCATCATCACTGTCATCTTCAGAATCATCACTGTCAACAGAGGTTGACATCAAAGCCAAGCTGCTTGAGCTTGTACCAAGTTTCCCAACCTTCTTCAGTCTTTGTTCAATGAGTTTAAAGTTGTTGTAAAGATCATTGAGCTTCATTGTTTCAATATCTGCTTTGTTTTCCCAGACTGTAACATTAGTTTGAAACTCTTAAGGCAAACTTCTTAGAAACTTCAAATTGAGGTCTTCCTTTTCTACCTCAATGCCAAACACAGTCAGTTGTGTAACAATCTTCTAGAGTTTGGTGAAGATGCTATCAAGTGAATCATTGCTTGAAGCAGAGAAGTTTTCATAACTTTGCTTCAACAATTTCTTTTGTGTCTTCTTTGTAGCATCATTACCACCAAACACTGAGCAAATCTCTTCAAAAAGTTCTTTAGCTGTCTTGAACTTGCTGAATGCTATGATCTGGTCTCTAGGGAGAGTCATCAGCAACAAAATTCTAGCCTTTAGATCATTCTTCTTCAGTGCTTTTTCAATATTGGTCTCAGGCACAGAAACTGTCACAACATTTGTGTCTCCAACCTTCTAAGTACTAGTCACAGGCTTGAAAGAATCACCAATTAAGATGATCTCCCATAGAGCATAGTCTTGAATGAGAAAGTATTGCTCAATCAATATCCTCCACATCTCAAACTCATTAAGTTTGAGCTTAGGTAGCCTTGGTGTAGAAGAGTTAGACTGGTTGTTTTCCATCTCCATTGAATTGAGTGAGTAGGTTAAGCTTATTCCTTGGGTCTTCTAAATCAAAATATCAGAACCTTCGCTCTGATACCACTTGATTGATCTAAACACACACCTTGTGTTATTGATATTTTGAGTTATATTACTAAGCACGCGGAATATACTCAGTAATACTTAGAAGACAGATGTAAGTAAACAAGAACAATAAACACAAAGCTAAAATATTATTAAGAAATAATACGAGTGATCTTGCTTATCACTAGGGTTACACCTTGAAGATAATATGAATAATACGTATATGAAAAACCGTTATCTAAGCAATGACCTAGGATCTCCTTTTATAGCACAAGAAGTCATTTACAAGATAAGAATAAACCTAACAATATAGAATATACGCAAGATCTTTTCTATACTTATCAATACACATTTACTTAACAATTATCTAATAGCAGTGGTAATATTTGTACTGGCAGTGGGCTAGTGTAAACATCAGCAGTATCAACCACAAGACTATCAGTGGTAACTGTTAGTATTATTCCCAACAATCCTCCCCTAAACTTATGATTTCTCTGCAAATCAATAAGTTTCTTCAATCTTCATTATCTGCAAGGATTTGGGGAATTCATTCAAACACTTCATCTTATTATCAATGCTTGAATAACTCTTGAACATTGATCTTGAAGCCTATGTAACAATCCTCTGACTTTCTCACTATCTTCATGAACTCTTATAATAGTACACAGCATCACAGTGAGAGTTCCAGCTCTGAGTGGATATGCTTTCTCAGCAAGCATGAATGCATCTACTCCATTTGCTATAGAAACATGATGAACTTCACATGAATCATAGTAGAACCATTTAGTACCAGGACATGAACATGAGAATTTCCAGAAATCATCATTAACATCTGGTTCATAGAGCCTTCTAAGATTAACCCACAACTGCATCTCCTTCATATCTTTGAGATCTTCAGCATCAAACCTTTCTTGAACTAACTTCCATAGTGTATCAAGATCATCTCTGTCAAAAGCTTTGATGAGATCTTCAAACTGAATAAATGATGAAGTTTCACCACCTAGCCTTGTAATCTTCCATGTTGGAGCAAAGTTGCTAGCAGTAAAAACTTCCCAGTCAATGATAGGATGTCTGACTTGCAGTGGTTCAGGGTAAAAATCTTCTTCTTCTATCACAATCATCTCAATCAGTTGTTCTTCAGTAAACTTCTCAGTTGGAACTTCTTGTTCTTCAGCAAACTTTGTCTTCTTAGATGTCTGAGATTCACTGTCTTTGGCCTTTCTCTTCAAATTAGGATACGTTCTTGCTTCTTCTTCAGAGTTCATTGTAATAAAGTCTTTATCTTGTCTTTGAACTCTGTAGTAGATACTTTCAACTTTATCATCAGACATTCCTTTGAATTGATGTCTCTTCCAACCACCAACCTTGCAACAATAATCTTTCATCATTGAAATCACCTGTGCCTTTGTTGGTTGTCTTGGTTTCTTTTGGCCCTTCTTGACTGAAAGAATAGCATCTTGAAGTGCTTGATTATTCTTCATCTGAATAAAGTCCTTTAATTGTGTTGTTCTTTGATCTTCAGTTAAAGACTTATCAGCCACTAGGTCAATTGCTTTCTTCTTGATCACTGGATCGTTTGCAATCAAGAACTCAATTTCTTCTTCAGTAGGTACATAGCTGAACTCTGGATTCTTCTCTCTTAATCTTGTAGGTGGAACAGTGGAAAGTGGATCTTCTACTGGATCTTCCATTCTATCCAGCCTTTTTGCCTCCATAAAGCGTGCAATCTCCATTTCTTCAAGCTTTTTCTTTTTAGCAACTTCTTCTTCATTAATCTTTCTTGCAACTTCAGCATCATCAGCAATCTGAATTTGTACTTTCTTTGAAACCTTTCTTCTTGTTTGCTCCTTGCTTTGCATAACAGCTTTATCTTTGTCTTTCTTTAGTTTATCAATTTCTTCACTTGTAGTGGCAATATTATGTCCAACAGTGGGAATATTTGGCTCTGCAGTGGAAATTGGATCAGTGGTAAAATCATCAGTTGCAGTACTAAAAATGTCTTGATCTAGTTGCTCTTCTTGAGTATCAGCTCCCTCTGCACCTTACTAAAAACACCTTCATCTTCAAAATCAATTCTCCTCTCCTGAGTTCCAGCATCTGTTTTCCTCCCTTGTTTGGGAGAATTTCCCAAATCATGATCAAAATCAGCTGAATCACCATCATTAGGTGAGGATGAAGATGATATCACTAGCTTTGCAATTTTCTTCTTCCTTTTTAACCCCTGCAACTCTTCTTTCAAGGTCTGAATCTCCTCTTACAAGTATGTAATGTCCTTGGCATGCTGCTTCTTTACATGTGCCAGGTCCTTTTGTAGAGATTCAACCTGCTTGGCTTATTTTGTACACAAAACCATCAATTCCAATTGTTGCCCACTGCCCTCATCACTTCCAACTGTGTGACCTGTTGAGAGAGGTAAATCATGGGGCAATGGCTCAGATTCCTCCCTAGTTGGACTATTTTGAAGTCTAGAACCACCACTGCTTGTTCCTAGACCAAAAGGTTCAGAAACATGCTGTGTTGTAATGAGAGAAGTTGGCTGTTTGCGCCTCCTCTCATAGGTGTGAGAAACAGGTGGAGTATAATCAATGTTTGGAACAGAGATTATGGGTGAGTTTTGGTCAGGTGAAATCTTTGCAAGCATTTGAGGAAAGAGAGGTGTAAAAATCATGTTGCCATCTTTGTTCATGTTTTGAAAAACTTTAGGCTTGAGGCAACGAATTTTATAAACATGAGTATGGGGTTGCAATTGAAACTCATTTAGCATTGCTTGCACAAACCTTGGATACATCAAAAATTTTGTTGAACTCTTTACATTGCCTTGCATACTTTGAAAAATATATTTCGACCAATTAAAAGTCCTATCTAAAGCTAGACAAACCAAAGGTTAAGCCATGGTTGAACTGAATTGTTCATAAGAAGTTTTCTTAGGACTTAGGCAATGCAAAAGAGTATGTATCAAAAATCTCCAATGGGGACAAAAACCACTCTTTTTGAAAGTAGCCTTTTTATCAGTGGTATCATACCACATGGATGAAAGATGTGTATGAATTTCGGGCATGGGTAATGTGATGATACCATTGAGATCATCCAATTGGAGAATTCTCCTCAAGGATGCCTCAGTAACATCAATGGGTACCCCATCCACAGTGGCTCTAACAGCATCCACTGTTTCATGTGTATCTCTATGTTCAATGGTTATGGACTGAGCAGAAGTCCAAAACTGTTTGATGTGAGAGATATAGATTGTGGGGTTTAAAAGTAAAGCTTACCTTATATGGGTAGTATTAAGAAAGTCCACAATCTGGTGAAAAACAGGGCCACTCTTCTCGTTTGACTTTTGTAAGTAGGCCACTTGGTTGTGCTCATCTGCAAAAGTAATAGGTGCCATAGAATCTTTTGATGAAAAATAAATTGTGTCAGTATAAATTATATAAAGAACTCGCCAATTGAGAGAAAATATATAAAGAGTTAGGGTTTTAGAGTTTTGCGCAAGAAAGATTATCTAAGGAAAATATTTATCTTAAGAAGATAAATTATAAGTAGGAAAGTAGATAATCTTCTAAAAATTTACCCTATTTATATATGGAAAGTAATTAACTCTCAATGGCTAGTAAAAATTTAGTTACAGACACAACAGTTGTAACGGCTAGAACAACAGTGGTAAAATAACACTGTCAGTGGAAACTGTGAAATAGCAGTGGGAATTTTTCACAAAGATTTTCAAAGAGCAGTGGTAAAGAAAAACATTTAAAAATTTGATTGTCCTTTATCATAGTTTTTAGCAAACTACCAGCTATCAACGGATTTGATATGTCTTTACCATGAGCCGCTTGCTATGGACTAGCCAACTCTTAATCATAAAAAATATGGTGAGTTGATAACCATATAGTTTTTGGTAAACTATCAACCATAAACGGATTTGTCAAGTCTTTACCAGTAGCCGTTTGCTCTGGATTAGTTGATTCTTATGTGGATTAGACATGGTGAATCAATAACCATTTGTTGTGTATCTCAGTTATACACCTTTCAAGATCAACTCTCATCCAAGATTGGTTATGTACCTGCATGTGTTAGCATAATACAAAGAATATGAATAACCAACTTGTTTTAACCAAAGTTACTTTTAACCAAGTCACTATCTAAAAATATCTTCCAAAGTCAACTCGATAATATCTATATTTACTCTTTAACCTACCAAAATAGGAAAAAGTAAATATATTCATTAATGAGCCCTTGTGACCGACTTTGCCTATATAAGGAGGCTTGGCATATTGTAATCTTCATCAAAACACATTCAAACACACAAAATCCCTAAATATAATCATGAGCAATCCTTCCAACACCATTAACATCTCCTCTGATTCAGAGGAAGAGTTTGTGATCGAGTCAGAGTCTTCCTCAGAGGCATCAGGGTGGGCTGGATACTTTCCACCATGGGCTGGAAGCACTTCATCCAAGAAGTACACTAAGTAGACTGCCAAGCGTACACCTGCTGCTAAACCTGCACCATCTCTTGAGTTTTAATCTAGCTCATCAGATGATGATGAGAATAATGATGAGACCTATTCCTTGGCCAAAGAGTTGCCAAGATCTCTTACAAAAGCATTGGGAGCAGCTATCTCCAACATGAAGCAAATATGCATTCCAAAGAAGCCTACAATACTACCAAGGCCTCCTCCACAATTTCTTGGTCTTCCTTGTCCAAGAGTGCAGTCAACCTTTGAGAACAAAAGGAAGAGAGCACAGAAGAACAAACATGACTATGTGGGCAAGGGCAAGAAGCCAATGGAGTAGCTGATGTAGGGTGTAGGAATGTAGGATGTTATATTTTGTGTTTTGATTGTGGTTGTTGACACTCTCTCTTGGATGTAATGAATCTTTCATTTGAATTGAAATTTCTCTGTTTTCCTTTTTCCAGATTGAGAATAACTTATTTCCACTGCATGCATTATAGTTTCCACTATTAGACTTAATTTACTGAAAGCATTTGTGAGATATCAGTGGTTAGATAATAACAAAGAGTGATTCCATAAGCTTAGCAGTGGCTAAATTCCAAGTTAATTTGGTCAACTCCTAGTCACTAATCCGCCACCAAAGTCAAAGACTTCATTTACTTCTCAACAACTCCTACCTTCCCTTCATTAACTGACTGATTCCAACTTAATCTTGTATTTAAGAACCAAGCACCCACAACCTTCTAACACTCCAACACTTCTCTCTCCTAAAATCTGTCAAAAGCAACTTTACCAAAAATTACCATGAGCAATTCAAACCCAATCAACATCTCTTCTGACAGCTCAATTTCTGACAGCTTTTGGGATGATGAGGCTTGGCATTATGTTCTCAACAATCCAGGTAAGAAGAAGAAAGAGGTGTTTGAAGCAGTTTCATAAAGAAAAAGAACTCATGCATATGCTAATTCAAATCATGTTGCTGCTGGTCCTTCTTCAACTCATCCAATGCCACAAGAAGCTATCATCATTGAAGATAGCTCAGACTTCAATGCAAGCTACATTTCCCCATGTACAACCATAAATGATGATACTACTTCAAGGGTCTTAGATGTGCCTCCCCTTGCAAGCATCCTTCCATCAGGAAAACTACAGATGCCTCCTTTTCCACCACTATTGACAGCACCACCACAAGAGGGACCTTCATCATCTTCACCACATGTTAGAAAAGTGGTGATGGGGCTAGCAAGCCCTAAGGTATATAGCTGGATAGATATGCATAATGCACCTAAGGTGATGCCAAAGTTGGCCTTCCCAACGAAGCCATAGGTGGTAGATGGTGGTTAGATTGGGGTAGGGTTGGGGTAGCATGTGAAAACTTTTGTGATCAGTCTGTAGTGTTATGATGTGTTCTGTTTCTCTTTTATGTAATGATGCTGGTTGTATGAACCCAATGGATGTAACCTCTGCACTCAGAGTGCAGATTTGTTAAATATGAATAACAATCCATGTCTTTTAATTTAAATTCCTTACATCATTTTACTCCAAAGCTGACAAACTGTCCATCATAATGTTTAAAATCTGAGAGATAGGACTTGTTGCTAGTGTGGAAGGCTTGAATCAGCGTGGTTGGGTTATTTTTGGATTGAAAAGTGGTGTTTTTGAATATCTCATCCTAGCGACTTGTGTCTCGTACTTGAGTTCTTCGTAGCGATTTGTCTCTACGTTTAAGCGATTTTTCAGTATTATGTGAAGAGACTTGCGTACTAAGAAATTTCTTCGAAGCGACTTGTCTGTGTTTTTGTGAAGCGACTTGTGCCTAAGCGATTTGTCTTTTGAGACAAAACGACAAAAAGGACAAAGTAGTGGACGTACTCTTTTGTCTAGCGATTTGTCACTAGCGACTTGTACTTCTAGCGAGTTGTTACTCTAGCAACTTGTGTGTCTAGCGACTTGTCACTAGCGATTTGTCTTCATAGGGATTTGTGTCACACAAGCGACTTATCACTCTAGCGACTTCTCCCTTTAGCGACTTGTATGTTTAAGCGACTTGCTTATTGAAGCGAGTTGACTGCTTAAGCGATTTGTCTTATCAAGCGACTTGTCAGTATAAGCGATTTGTTAGTTGGAGCGACTTTTCTGTTTTGAGCGATTTTTCAAGGACTGAGATTTTTCTATTCCTGCGATTTGTCTCTAAACCTTACATACAAAACCCTTGTTTTCAAACCCTAGTTCGATCCGCGGAACAGGGGGTATATATATAAAAAATTAGGGAATATCACAAACTCAACCATAACACCATATATATCTTTACCACCAAATCATCTCCTAGTTCCCTTACTACATCCTATTTCTCACTCTCTTACGGTTTGGTCTTGATTTTAGTAAAATCCCATGAAAGATTAAATTTCTCAGTTTTAATCACAGACTTGTAAAATCCCGTGTACATAGCAACATCATGTCTTACAATCCTGATTCAGTGATTTCAGAAGTGCTTAAATTATATGATGCTGTGGACAACAATGATAACGAATGCTACACTAAACAATTAAAGATGTTTGAATTAATCAATGTGGATGTGAGATCTTCATGTTCTGAGTACAATGAGAATGAATTGCACCTGCTAATGCTATAGAATGCCATGCAAAAGGAATGCTGCATTATACCCTATCAACAACTTCACTCACACCTCATGTTACTTCTACCTTTTGGTATGGAACGAACGTGCAATGCTCTTTTCATTCAAGATTTATCCACATTAACGGGAACATTACTATTGAACTTAGAACAATTGGAACAACAACTTGTCAAAGAAAAGGTTCAAGAAGATAGTTCTAGAGCTGCACTTCAGGTGATCCACAAACAATTTCAGTCATTCATCAGTAGGGAATTTACATCAGATTATGATCAAGACATGACTGAAATGTCTTTCAAGAGACACACTGGAATGGAAATTAGCGTGTTCATAGAGACACTTATCTATCTCATGGATAATGTGGATAAGTATATTGAGGAAGTTACTCAGAAAAAGAAAAAAATAGATGAGAGTCCTAACACACAAGAAGAATCGGGTGTTGCTGAATGCAGAATGTCAAAGACAACAAATAATGATGTAACTAGCTATTCAGTTACTCCTAACACACATGAAGTATATGCAGAATCGAAAGGGGAATGAATGTCGGCACAATCAAAAGATTGTAGTGTTGAGCCGGGTAAAGCACTGTGATGATGGATCATTGACACTGAATACAGAGGCTCGAGAGATAGATAAGCTTGACACCAAAGCGGTCCAGTGACTCTTATTACACATGATGTGGATGCAGATATCAGACCAAAAATTAAACAGGTGTCATGTAATGAGGTACCCTTAACTGTTCAACATAGTGCATCTGCTAAAGTACTTAAACAAACTAATCATGATGCCGAACATGACTTTCATAAATGTTCTGTAACTGAAGCTGAGTCTGAGATTAAGTGTTTCAAAACAAAAGATATGGTTGATAAAAAGGCTTTTGATGAACTTTCAAACGAATTCTCAAATCTTGAAAAACATTGCATTTCACTTGAAATTGCGATACAGAGTAAAGAAGAGAGTTTTCAACTTAACAACCCATGTAAAAATCCGGAACTTCCTGAATTCCGTGAACTTTTTGAAATTAACACTTTGAAAGCTCGGCTTCAAGACAAAGAGTCAACTATCAACAATTTGAAGAAACATATTTCTGATATGCATGTGAAAAGTAATTTAGTTACAAGTAATTCTGATGTTAATGCTATTGATGATATTCAAATGAGAAATGATGAATTAGCGGTTTGTGTGGCCAAATTACTAAAGGAAAATGAGTCTTTGAGAAAGCATCACATAGAAATAAGTGACTCTGTCAAAGAAGCTAGAACTAAGTCAATGGAACAAACAAACTCTTTGATAGTAAAAATTGATGAACTCAAAGCTCAACTTCAGGAAAAGAGTTTCGCTATTGTTGCCTTAAAAAATGATCTTAGAAAAACCGTAGGGAAAAGTGTGAACACTAAGTTTACAAAACCATCAACCTTGGGGAAGCCAGTTTCTCATCCCACTAGAGACCGGTCCGTTGTTAGGCAGCCTACTGCATTCATATCTGAAAGAACAAAATCTTTAAAGACAAGGCTTGCCTCCCAAGTTGATGCGATAAAAGTTTTGTCAAAACCAGTCACTTCACCTTAGTTACCTAAGAATAAGGCTTCTAGCTTCGTTAACCCTCAACAAGTAGCCACTTCTACTCCCAGCACCTCTAGGATTAGTTCGAAAACAGTTTCAAAACCAGGCATTAAAATCCAGAATTCATATGATATGAATGACTTGTGGAAGATCTATTATCTAGAAGAAGCTAGGAAAAAGGCACAGATTCGAAAAGACGGAATTTTAGGTGCAATACCTAGGGTAATGAATTTCACGAGATTTCAAGGCACTGCTAGTAGTAGTAAACCATTACCTAGGAACACTCAAAAGACTAGGGGTTGGCTTGCATCTAAGAGTAGTTATATGAAGAAGAATGCTAAGCATGTAGAAAATGAAATTAGAAATTCTGAGTCTTTTCCGAATAAGAAACATTTTCCTAACTCACATGCTAAGGTACAATCCACTAAGACTACTAACATGGCTAAGCTTCAATATGTCATGAAGCAAAACAAACCTAAAACTTCACCTAGATGGATCCCAACTACTAAATCTTTGGAGTCTAGGAATAACGATAAGTCTTCCACTATGCATAAGAATATCAACAATCCTAGACCTTGCCATAAGTGGATACCGTCTGGTAGAATGTTTAAGGATGTTGGACTTAGGTGGATACCTACCGGAAAGCTGTTTACCGATGGCAACATCAAGGTTGACCGTGAAACCCCAAAGGGTTTGGATACTAATATCACTAACCAATATATATGCAATCAAGCTTGTAATGTTAGTGCTTGTAGTCCTTACTCAGTTGCAGATACTTCGATCCTTCACTACATGGACTGGCTTAAAGTATGGATAACAAATGGATTGATATCTCATAACTCACGGGTTCAAGTAATTCAACCTTGATATTCTATCTGCAATGAAGTTTGAACACAACAGTTCAAGCCTCGTTCTCTAAAGAAAAGAAAAGTATACGTCTCAGTGCACTTTATGTTCGAAAGAAGAGAAATCTTCTTATGACGTTTGAACACAACAGTTCAAGCCTCATACTCTAAAGAAAAGAAATGTGTACATTTCAGTGCGCATTATCTTCTGAAGAAGAGAAATCTTCTCAATTATGACCATTCTCATCAACATGCTTCATGCTTTTTCCATGCGCTTTCAATTATCAAGTGAACCGGACTACCGATGATTTTTCTCTTATTCCACTTGCTCGATTATAATGACGATGGCGACATCATATGCTACCTTTGAGGGGGAGAAGTGTGAATAGACTACATTTGGATGATATTCACTTGTTTAATCAAGAATGGCATCTCTATATGCAATTCTTGAGGGGAGAAGAAGTGTGAATTTACTGCATGGTTGATCAACATCTGAGAATAAATGGTCATACGGCTCCAAACTCATGTAAGAACTTAACTTCTTCTTATCGGGTCATCCTTACGTGGAGTTTCTTCTATGAGCCGTTGGTTGACATCTTCTCACGGACTGATGAGTTTATCGACAAAGTGCTTCCGGTTAATGCTTCACGTACACACCAACATGATGATTCCGAACAATCTCTCTGTTCTTGTTTGATGTGATGGGTAGTTTGGTGTTACCATTTCGTGTGTTCGTTGCGGGCTGACTGCTGATTTCCTTGATGAACATCTTTCTGTTCTTGTTTGATTAAGAGGGATTTTAGTTAAGGGGATTTGCAAGATGTAAGTTAATTGGGATGCTATTTTGGTGTGATGAAGATGTTAACTATCTATTCCCCAATAGAACAATCTTGAAGAAGGTCGAATCTACAGTCTGTTCTACATTTTCTGTTGCATGTTAGAAGACTAAAGACGAGTTGCATTTTACGATCTAAAGACTTCTTCTTATTCAAGTCATCTATCAAACAGATTGTCGGTTTAGGGGAGAGCACTAATTGGGGGAGGGTGAAATGTCTAATTTAATCCCCAATCATACTTGCTCACATTCTTCCGCAGCAAGTTGATTCTCACAAGAGTTCAAGTGTTCTTCTCAATAGATTTCGAGTATATCGGCTTACAATGTGTTGCTGATTCTGAAGTATCAAAACCAGCAAGGGGGAAGGAGACAAGCATCTAAACGTGAGTAAACGTGATGAACTTAATACTTCTAAGTGATTGAAGATATCTCGGGAAGACGAATGTCATTACCGCAGAGACACTCAAGGTTTGACTCATGACGTTTAGTGTTCTTATTCCAACTATGTGGGGGAAGAGATGGAAGAGTTAGTTTCTATTGATAAAAGAGGTACACAAGTGTGTGATGATTGAGATACTATCGCAATCATCAGGGGAGAGAGATTGTGTACATTGGGGACGCTCAGCTGTTTCACTTGAGTGCTTAATCAGTGATTCAGAGATATAATCACTTATTCTGGAGTTGACATCTGCAGAGATAGTCATCCGCAGAGATAATCAGTGATTCGGTTATTCTCTCTTTGGGCATTCGGGTACTTCGGGTTCTTGAGCTTCACACACTTTCTTCAGGGGGAGAGAAAAGTATACATCGGGGTTATTCTTTGGCTATTGGACTTAATCTGCTACTTCGATGGTATAAGTTTCTTTGTCTTCGGGTATATGTGTATTCGGGTTCATGAGCTCTAGTCTAAGAGACTGACTGCATCAATTCATCTACTTGGGGGAATTGTTCTCTTAAGACCTTTTGGAATGGATTGCTTCACACTTCAGTGGAAAAGGAATTTGAGAAGATTATTTAAATGTGGGATGATACGTTGCTGGTGTTCTATTGGATGATATAACCTCGAACGAAGAATCACGGGGATTATTCTTAAAAGGAGTAGCAGGATCGATGATAATGGTGTGCTTCCTTGTGCACCTGGCTAAAGCAAGCTTGAAATAGAACTTCGAATCTGCTCAACATAAGGATTTTCAGTTTGGGGGGAAGCTACCAAAGTCTCTCTTTCTCAAAGGCTCGGGTTCTATCTTCTATTCTGGAGCCTCGGAAGCTTTGGTGGTGGAAGTTTAAGAGATGATGAATTCTATCTTCTATGATGTGCTGTTCGATATCCTTATCTCGGTACTCGTATCATCATCTTCTTAAACTATATCATCTACTCTATCAGTAAATATTTATCAAAAACAAAATACAAAAATATAAAACCAACAAAAAGAAAATAGAAAAATATAAAACCAACAAAAACCCATAAAAATTAGAAAATTTGAAAAATACCAAAAATGTTGTTTTTCAAAGACATGTCTTCTGGTATCGATAACATCTGCGGTCTTAGAAATGTCATTCAATAATGGCACGGGACCATAGATGAAGTTCGAGCAGGAGGGGTAAATATTCTTTTTCCAAAACATGTCTAAAAATATGGCTTACAGTTACTTCAGACTGTCACCCGTGCTTAAACCATGGCTTGCTATTATTTCAGATAGCAACCCGTTTTTCAAAAAAGGAAAGTGCTACGCTTAAACGATTTTCAAAAAATTCGTGCACTTATCCTAAAAACAAATTGAGGAAAGTATGTCGAAGGACTGGTGTTCCTACAAAAATGTTTTTCCTTCTATAAATTCTTCAAAAAAATATTTGTTGTTTTCAAAAATGGTGGTAAATGAGTCGCTTGTAAATCAATCAGATTCAGAGTTTTCAAAAAAATTGAAAACTCAATCAATGACTTCAGCGCTTTTAAACTTTTCAGAAAAATAAGTCATTGATTGAGGGGGAGAATGTTTTCAAATCTATATCATCTAACGAGCTTATCTAATTATCCTATATACTTAAATGTAAAACATGTTAACCTACGTTGAAGGACTAGGTGCCTAGGATATGATTGTTAGGATTAGATGATTAGAGTTTGATAAACACATAATTCCCATGCATTTGTATGATCTAATTGATATGTTGGATTGACTTTTATTAGTCGATTGTTGTTTGGGTGATGTCGACCACCATATATCTGTATGTATGTTCACTAATGTATGCAGGTATATTGGTATATAAGAATGTTCCCTATCCGGATCCCACATATGAAGATGATTGGATGCCGAAAGGAAAAGGTAACTATATCTTGGGTTGACAAATGAAGAAACGGAGCTTAATTTGACCTCTATGGAGAGTTGGCATGAAGAAATGCAACGTAAGAGGTCTTACTGCATCAGCAGATGGTTTTCTTCATCATCAAATGAAGAAACGGAGCTTAATTCGACCTCTATGGAGAGTTGGCATGAAAAAATGCAATGTAAGAGGTCTCACTGCATCAGCAGATGGTTTTCTTCCAGCCTTACAGCAACAACACAAGCAGCTTCTACACCACCTAACGTATCTTGTGCAGGAAAAGTAGTGAATGATACCATTTTTAAACAATTTTTGAATAATATTGTTTTGAAAAATGGAAAAATATTCGTTTTGAAAATAAATCGGACTTAATTTGTAAAAATTACCGGACTTCATTTTTAAACATAAGTCACTCAATCATCGACTACGGTCATCGATTGAGGGGGAGAGTGATTTAAAATAAAATATTTTCAAACAATATTTCTTCATAAAAGTTCCGGTTTGTACGTAATAAAGTGGTGATCTAAAGATTTAATGTTATGTCATGGTATGATTTTCTTTAAAACTCAAAGATCTTTTTAAATAAAAAAATTTCTGTTCTTGTTTGATTGTGAAATTATTTTATTTTACTTAAAGATCAATTAAAACTATCATACCTGACACTAACAATCTTAAATGTCCAAAATTGATCCTTATCGGTCATTTTTCAAAATTAAATTTTGCCACGTCTTTCCCCAAAACTTTCTAAATGATTTAAATCAAACGGGATCCAAAATCTCAATTGGTTTAAAATTTTTGATCAGGGGAGAGATCGTGATTTAAATCTCAAATCGGTTTTAAAGGGTGATTGTTTCAAAAGTACTCCTTCCTTCATGTGCCAAACGATTCTGAAATACATAATGCACATGATTGTGGAGGAGCATTTAACCAAAAACCAGAAGAGTATTTAAACAAGGCCACATATTCTCCCATGTTTTCCAAACCTTATTAAATCACTTGGGATCCAAAATCTCAAAGGGTTTGATATTTTTGATCGGGGGAGAATTTGTGATTTAATAATGAAATTTGATAAAAGGTGATCATTTTGATTCAGATGTGCATGCTGCTCTCCCATATGTGCTAAACACTTTCGAATCTCGAAGCATATATTGAGGGGGAGCATTTAAAAAAGAAAATAAACTTTCAAGGTACAAAGATTTCTATGTTTCAACATAAAGTACCTTGATTGATTTTCTAATGGTTTCTTAATGGCTTTTGTGATCGTGGTTGTGCTTCAAAAGAACTCTTTCCTCTATGTGATAAAATGATTTCAAAAATCCAATGCACATATTGAGGGGGAGAATTTACCAAAGAAAATCAAATGGCTTTTTCCATGGAAATTGTGATCAAGAAAAGATTTCTAAGTCCTCTTGCCTCCATGTGCGAAACAATTTCAAAATCATATGCACATGTTGAGGGGGAGCATTTCTAAAAGATCAAAAACAATTAAATTACAAAAATGATTTGATATTATATCACAAGTACCTTGATTGATTTTCCAAATGATTTTTTAATTGGTTTTGAGAAGGAAAGAACAATACCAAAAGACCGACCAATTTACTTTATGCATGGTGTTATAAGGATGGTTAGGTTAGGTATTCGTTCCCACGATCCCGCCAGAGCTGGAGGGATCTACCCATGGACAATCCACTAGATAGTGTAGAGTCCTTAGGTATGATGAAAAAGGAGAAAAGTGAGAAATGGGAAGAGTGCCGACTGAGAAAGAGCTAGAACTGGAATAAACCCAACAAGGTTCTAGTAATGAAGTCTCGGTAAGCACTGAAGGGGTTGAAAAATGAAAAAGAAATGAATGTGAAAAGGATGAAAAGAAATAGCCCTCCAATAATTCAACCTTAGGGCAGAAACCGGGTTCAATACATATGCTACTGGTGGTTACTAAGGTAACGCCGGTATTGAAGACAAGACTTCATGGACCCAGTGACGCACTGCACTAAACTTCCCAAGCTACTCAAGTTCCTCTTAAAAGGGCTTGCTTCATTCTCACGGGGAACCTACATAATCTATCAACTTTCTTTTAGAGACTGTTGATATTGAAGAAGGAGACCCTCTCCCTAGTCTCCGGCATAGGAAACCAAATATGCACAATTGAGTCTAGAGTCAATAGATCATCCACAATATCTCATTAGGACACAAAATTCATGAAGAATTGCTGTTTCACACAATGTGGAAAGTAAGTATATATTGAGAGTCCTACGCATTATCCTTGTAGTATTTCCAGAACATCCGAGTGATACATAAAAGTATTCACGATGAAGAAGGAAATCCTTCTAGAGCCAACATCAAACAAGCTCTTGGTGGGTGACATGTGAGATCTTGCAAAAGATCAAGCTTGTGACAACTGGATAGAAACAATGGGGCGATTCATTCTTGAATAAACCTTGGTCCAGGAAATGAATTGACGAATACTTTTGGAAAAACCGTTCGATGTGCAAATCTTCTTTTCTCTAGCACATCGAATGTGTATTCATTTTCAAATTCAAAAAGTATCTCTGATTGGAAAAATACTTTTGGAAAAACCGTTCGATGTGCGAATCTCTTCTTTTCTCTAGTACATCGAATGTGTACTCTTTTCAAATACAAAAAGTATTTATGATTGAAAATTGACCTTTCTCATAAAATCTTCGTCGTATTGCAAAACTCTTTCTTCTAAGCAATACGCGATTGTTTTTCAAATCAATTTTTCATCAATCAGTGAATCTCAATTCGCTGGTTCACTCGCTCCGTGTTGTCTTCTTTGAGACGTTCCGGTTTGAGAACAGCTAGAACAGCTGCAAAACCCTGTCAAGGAGATTCTTCAAAACTCTACATGATCACACGCAGTACTTGTACTGATCAACGGGGAACCGTGGGCCGTGTACCTCAATTCAATGAAAGTGGTCAAAGACACTTTCGTGTGTTTTATTGCTAATTGTTGTTTGTAGGTACATTTGGACGGTTGCAGCTGATCAAAATTGAGAAGTCAATCTAAAGCCGCATGCTCACAGCATCTACACTTAATTGAAGAAATCATGACTAGTGCATATCTACACAACCGGCTCGATATTTTATACTATGCTTCTGCTACGCTGATGCAAATATCATGAACCAGTAAAGCTTCCGCTACTCTGATGGAAAGATGTCATGATCTTGAAAGTGTGAGCATGTCGGTCCAAAAGTCACAACATCACATGAAGGCAACACAACAAAGGGTGATCCAGTGATTTACTGTGGCTGATGATCTCAAAGAAAGCTCGAAGATCATCAAGACGTGGATCAGTTCAAAGACCTCCACTTAAAGTACAAAGCAGTCGGACTTTGAAGAATCGCTACTCAAGCACAAAGATTGCAGAATTGAAGAATTGAAGTCTACGAGCTCAGAACTGAATACAAAATAGAATGCTAGGATTCAAAATGTAAATCATGGGGTGACCTCCCTTAGGGGGAGATTGTTAGGAATTAGAAATTCCATAGTGAAGAGTCGGTCACCCCAAATATAATCTAGCATAAGTTAGCTCGTAGACATATCGTTATTTACGTTATTCAGTAGTTAATTAGTTAGTTATTAGCGTAGTTTAGTTTAGTGTAACACCGTGGAGGAAGGACGGGTCTTTACCCACTGTATCTATAAATACCCTCTACCTCCCAAGGTAGAGGGTTGGACCTTTCACTCAATCTAACCTTTCTTTCTTTGTTTACTTTCTCTCTAGAAAGGCTCCCATCTTCTACTTTCTCTCTCTAAACTCTTGCATAATTCGACCCTTTATGTGATTTGTTATGTGTTTATGAAAACCAATATCTTACATAATCCACTTGTGTTCCTGGTACTTTTTGAATTCTTACTATTTCATCGGCACAAGAAATGTTTTTGTTAAATCTTTTAAATTTAGAGTTATGTTCAATGAGAACTTCTTGTGTGAGTTTTAGCTTTTCTATTTCAAGACTAAGCTCTTGACATGATTTGCAACCATCGTCATTTGCTAAGCCCTTTTCTAATCGTTTTGCCTTTTCTTTTAACTCATAAATTTCATTTTCTAAAAATTCCTTTTTAGTCTTTAAAAACTTGTTTTTAGTTATGATTTTTAAGCTAAGCGCACACAATTGATTATATTGTTTTCGCAAAGTGTCATCATCAATAGAAGAGTAAGATGAGTCGAAATGTACCTCGTTTGATTCATGTGCCATTAGAGCGATCTCATCTTTGCTCGATTCTTCATCATCCTCACTATCACTCCAAGAACCACTTACAAAAGCTCGTTGACTTTTGATTATAGGTGGCTTGGGGCAATCTCCTATTGGATACTTGTATTACCGCATCTAAAGCACTTCCTTTCACCTTTTCCCTTTTTGTCATTTCGGTCTTTTCGGAATAACTTCTTTTCATCTCGGGGTTTCCTTACGAACTTTTCTCTTCTTCTAAAGAACTTTTTGAAATCTCTAACGGCCATAGCATCCTCCTCATCTTTACTACCTGAGCAAGATTCTTCATCATCACTAGATTCCGTTCTTGCTTTTAGAGCAACGGATTTGACTTTCTCTCTTTTTCCTTTGATGATCTCCGAATCTTTCTCCATCACCATTTCGTGTACTTTGAGATTTCAAATTAGCTCGTCAAGTGACATTATTGAGAGATCTTTTGATTCCTCAATAGCCATTACTTTTGCTCTCCACTTCGGATGGAGTGCTCTAAGAAATTTCCTAACAAAGTAATTACTACGAAAAGTTTCATCAAGTGCTTTAAGAGAAGCAATAATAGTATTAAAGCGAGTAAATCCACAATCAATGGTTTCATCTTCAGGGAAAACAAATTGTTCATATTGTTGAACAAGAAGATCAATTTTGTTATCCTTGACTTGTGAATTTCCTTGATAATAATTAGAGATTCCCAAATCTCTTTTGCGGTTTCACACATAAAAATTCTTTCATATTCTTTTCTAGGCAAAGCATTATAAAGCATCATTTTAGCTTCATTATTTTTACCTATTAGTTTCTTTTGATCATCACTTGAAATATCTTTTGTTGTAGGATTAAAGTCTCCTTTAATGATAACAAACCAAATATCTATATCTTTTGACTTTACATATGTTTCAAAACAGTTTTTCCAATAGATAAATCCATTGGTTTCAAAGAGTGGTGGTCTTTGCATAGATTGCCCTTCTTTAAAGTTTTCGGAATCCATGGATCGTTTCAAGTTTATAAAATACAATATATTTTAGAAATTCTTGAGCAACGAGGCTCTGGTACCAATTGTGGAAAACTAGAATGGGGTTGCATAGTTTACCGTTTAAAATCTTTGTTTTGAAACTTATTGTAAGATCAATTGATATTGATCAAAGATATGTTAGTAAATAATAAACAATATGCAAGCAATATATAAAGAGTAGATAAGGAAAGAAACAATCAAACCACGACAAGTTGTTTAAAGTGGTTCGGTCTATAAGGACTCTTTTTCCTTGCCCTATTCCACTCCCCGAGTCTCCAACTCGAGAGTTTAACTTCACTAGTCAACAAGCTCCTTTTATCGGCGGAGAAACCTTTACACTTCGCTTACACACTATTTTCGACACAAAGCTAGATGTCGAGTTCTTTTATAAGGGTACAACCACTCCCACACACTATGTATTTTAAGGACTAAAATACTAACCACTCACACTCAAAAGTTTAAGATGGTTTGGTACAGCAATGATGTATGAACAAGACTAGATCATAGAACAACAAAACAAACAAGACTTCCAACTATTTTTGTTGAAGCTTGATTATGCCTTGATCTTCTTTGCTACAAAATAGAATCACTATAATGATATGAAACTGAGTTAGAAATAATATAGAGAAGGAATGTATGTGATTATGCTAGAAAGGGATGAGAAAACAACTTGGGTTGGCTTGCTATTATAGCCAAAACATTATGTTGTCACGACGGACCACGAAACCAAAATATTGGTTCCGCCCGTGTAACATTTTGGTGCCGCCAGGTCTGACAGCAAGATTGCAAAAAACTTACCAAAGTCAACCAAATCTAACCAAAATCATGTAAGATATGTAGAGTCCAAATCTACACAAAATATCTTATGAAATCCCCTAGAGATTTCAATGATGCACCACATGATGTCATATGTTGTTTTTTATTTTTAGAAATAATATGTTAAATGTAAATACATATGTAATGCTTTGTTTTAAGAAACTAAAACATACTTGATCTAAAAATGTTGACATGCATTATGGTTTAGAAGGATATCAAAGTTAATTGATATATGACTAATCAAAATATAATGCTTGAGTGATGAAGATTTTATTTAAGGAAAGCTTGTTTTAATATCTATTAATCTTGACAAGCTTTATGCTTTACAAAAATTAAATTTACTTTTGTCGTTAACAAAACTTAGGTAAAGATCATAAAATATAAATAACGTTTAATGACGATATTTGTATTAACATATGTTATAGAACCTAATGAATATATTTCAATTAACTCAATAATTGAATCAAGGGATGCAATTTTTGATGGGGGTAGATTCTCATCAGTCCCTAGACCAACTCAAAGGATTCCTAATGACATTGATGTATCAGAGGTCCCTAATAAGGTCCCTGATGAGGTTGTAGTTCAAAAACTTGAACCTTTGCATAGAAAGAGCAAAAGGGTGAGGACTCCAAAGTCATTTGGACTTGAGTTTCAATTATATTTAGTTGAAGGAACAAGGGGTGAGGTCTTTGACCAATACTCCTATTGCTTCATTGTTGAGGATGATCCTAAAACATTTTAAAAAGCAATGAAGTCTCAGGATGTTGCTTTCTGGAAAGAAGAAATTAATGATGAGATGGATTCCGTCATAGGCAAAAACACTTGGGTGTTTGTTGATCTACCACCATGTTGCAAACCTCTGGGTTGCAAATGGATTTTCAAAAGGAAAATGAAGGTAGATGGAACTATTGAGAAATTCAAGGCTAGACTAGTCATTCAAAGCTTTAAAACAAATTCAGGAATTGACTACTTTGATACTTATGCCCTAGTGGCTCATATCAGTACCATTAGATTGCTTATTGCTTTGGCATCAAATCACAATCTGATTATTCATCAGATAGATGTGAAGACAACTTTCTTGAATGGTGAATTCGATGAGGAGGTTTATATGAACCAACCTCAGGGCTTCATCATGCCTGGTAATGAAAACAAGGTGTGTAAAGTGGTTAAGTCATTGTATGGACTCAAACAGGAACCTAAGCAATGGCATCAAAATTTTGATGAAGTGGTTTTGTCTATTGGTTATGTTCTTAACCAATGTGACAAATGTGTGTATAGCAAATTTGATGAATCTGGTAAAGGAGTCATCATTTGTCTATATGTTGATGACATGCTGATCTTTGGCACTGACCAAAATCATGTTGACTTGATAAAGGAATTTTAGTCATCAAGGTTCTCCATGAAGGACATGGGGGAGGCTGATGTTATCTTTGGTATAAGGATTAAGCACGAGAGTAATGGAATTGCAATCACTCAGTCTCATTATATTGAGAAGGTACCGAGGAAATTCAACAACTCTGATTGTACTCCAGTGAGTACTCCTATGGATACAAGTGTGAAGCTAATGCTTAATACTGGCAAGGCTGTATCTTAACTTGAGTATTCCAAGGTGATTGGCTGTCTAATGTATGCCATGACTTGTACAAGACCTGATATTGCTTTTGCAGTGGGTAAATTGAGCAGGTATACTAGTAATCCTAGTGCTCATCACTGGCAAGCAATTCAGAGGGTACTGAAGTATCTGAAGGGAACTATGGACTGTAGTCTCTCTTATATTGGTTATTCTTCAGTATTGGAAGGATACACTGATGCAAGTTGGATCAGTAACACTGAAGATAATTCGTATACTAGTGGCTCGGTATTCCTACTTGGTGGAGGTGCAATTTCTTGGGATTCCAAGAAACAAACATGCATCACCAGTTCAACAATGGAATCTGAATTTATAGCTCTAGCAGCTGCTGGTAAAAAGGTTGAATGGTTGAGAAACTTGCTTCTTGAGATTCCATTGTGGCCTAAACCTATAGCACCTATTTATATCAGTTGTGATAGTGTAACTACATTGGCAAAGGCTTATAGCCAGATATATAATGGGAAGTCTAGACACTTAGGTATCAGGCATAGCATGATTCGTGAGCTTATCATGAATGGGGTGATTTCTATAGAGTTTGCAAGATCTCAACACAATTTGGCTGATCACTTGACGAAGGGATTAGCTAGAGACTTGGTTATAAAGTTTGCTAAAGGGATGGGTTTAAGTCCAACTTAGTTACTGAATGCTAAGACACCTAACTCCCTCCTAAGGAAACTTGGGAGTTGAGTTCAATGTGGAAAGCTGAACATTCAGTGGACTGGAGCACATGTTTTACCATCATCCCAAGGTTGTGCTCAGAACCTGCTAGAAAGGAGGATGAAGTCTTTACTTCTTAATGGTTAATTTTCTTTGAAAAAGTGCTTGGCAGGAACATGAATAAAGAGGAACCACCTATGTGAATATTGAAGTTTTGCAGCTTCAGGGAGCTTTTGGACTTTTGGCTCTTGCAAAAATTTTAAATTTGGATATGGACACATGGCTTGTAAAGTGTCAGGAGCGTTTAAGTGCTTGAAAACTTGTGTGTATTTTATCTTCAGGTATTCAAATGGGTTGAAGGGTTAAATTCTTAGAACACCCTGGTTCTCGAATATTTGAACGTGTAATGTACTAAGATGGAAATTCAATCCTCAGGATATTTTCGTTTATGCACATGTTTTGCTTAATGTTTAATTTTCATGCAAAAGGAAGTGAACTAAATTTGGGGAGAATTGTTGGAAAATTTAATACACTTGTGGGATTAGTTCACACCTGGTTTTTGGTTAGGAGGTACTGAAAGTACACCCATGAGGTCCCTGAACACCCTGACTCAAATAGTGGTTAGTACTGCTGATGTTGGTTACTACTGCTAGTGTAGTGACTGATGGTTCCTGCTGCTAGTGTATTGGTTCCTACTGCTAGTGATGGTTACTCTTGCTAGTGTAGTGACTGATGGTTCCTACTGCTAGTGTATTGGTTCCTGCTTCTAGTGTATTGGTTCCTACAGGTAGTGTTGCAGTGATTAACTTGTAATAGCTTTGACCCATTCAAGTGGTTGTTATGACTGCTTTATGACCACGTTTAATTGGTCATGTAACCACTATTCCTATGATCTTTGGAGGCTTATTATGGGTGATTAATTGGCCGTTAATCACTCATAAAGTCCATTGACTAGGGTTGAGTGTTCCATACTATATATAGAGATCGACATCATCATCATGATGCTATAGAGAAAACCAGGAGAAACAAACAGAAAGCTAAAACACTTATATGCGCAAGGGTTATTGATTTTGTGCCTAATTCAATAACTAACATTTGGTTTTATCCCAAGTAGATACTCGTGTAACCCAGGCATATGGTCGAATAGTTTACTTTGGAAAGTGATCACACGATTCCAAGTGATATCCGGTAACCTGATTTGGTCTTGCATTGCTACTGATTATCTTACCCTGCTGGGCTCATAACCACCAACAATATGGTGGTGGTTTGAAACTTTGAACCTATGTTATGCTTTGATTTTGTTGAAGAAGATGGAGATGAAGAGGTGGAGTTGTTGGTGTTATTATTTTGATTTGAATTGTAGCTAAGAACTCAAAATGGATATGTGGAAGTGTTTAATTATGTTGTGTGTGTTTGTGTTACCGACTGGGTGTTCCCCTTTTCACTGTGCAGGTACCGTGCTCTGCATGTTCTAAGGTTTTTACTGGAGATATTTATGGGGATCATGCAGTTTCATGTGCAGGTATTGTTGGCATTAAACATCGCCATAACATTGTACGTGATGTTCTTGTTGATATATGCTCTCGGTCCGGGATTTCTGTTCGTAAGGAGGTGGATATTGGGCTCCATGGAGATATGGGACGACCCTTGCGACTGATATATTGCTTTATTCTTGGGATGGCGGGCGTGATGTTTGTGTTGATATTACAGGTTCGTCTCCCTTGACGCAATCGGGGTTGCTTGATTTTGTGCCAGGGCGTGCGGTTAGTGAGGCTGCACGACGTAAACGTGTCAAGTATGAGGCTAAATGCGCGGACATCGGATATGGATTCCTCCCCTTTTCTTTTTCTTCTGTTGGAGAACTTGAGAAAGAGGCGGTAACCTTACTAAAGCGTATAAGACTTTTCTCCTCGACTCAAGATATTGGTGCTCGTCTTTGTGATTCATATTTTTAATCGTATTAGTTTCGCTATTTCTAGAGGAGTGGGGGCCCAGTTGGTTTCTAGGCTTCCCACTAATTTCTTGTAAATCCTTTGAGTTTTTAATAAAGTGATGTTCTATAAAAATAATAATAATAATAATAATAATAATAATAATAATAATAATAATAATAATAATAATAATAATAATAATATCAATCATACCAGTTTGGGTTGGGACAAACTATGAATGCCAGAACTTACAGGTGTGTATTATGTTATCGGCTAGGCGTTCCCCTTTTCTCTATTCAGATGCCGTGCTCAGCTTGCTCCAAGGTTTTCATGGGGGATATTTACGGGGACCATTCTGTATCGTGCGCTGGCACTATTGGTATTAAACACCGGCACAACATATGGCGCGATACCTTGGTTGATATTTGTTCTCAATCCAGGGTCTCGGCTCGTAAAGAGGTCGACATCGGGTTGGGTGGAGAGAGGCAGCAAGTCTTACGGCCAGCAGATACCTTGCTCTATTCCTGGGATGGAGGGCAGGATGTATGTGTCGATTTGACGGGGTCGTCTCCCCTCACGCAAACTAGTATAATTGATTTTGTGCTAGGTCGTGTAGAGATTGATGCCGAAAAACGTAAGTACGTCAAGTACGGAGCTAAGTGTGCGGATATTGGTTATGGGTTCATCCCTTTCTCATTCTCCTCTTTGGAGGGACTTGAGGCAGATGCGGCGACCTTAATTAAGCGGATCCGAAAGTTCTCTATAACTCAAGACATTGGGGCGCGTGTTGCTACTCATATATTCAGTAGGATTAGTTTTGCTATTGCTAAAGGTGTGGGAGCCCCGATTATTTCGAGGCTCCCCGCTAATTTCTTGTAATCCTATGGTTTTGTTTTCTAATGAAAGTGATGTTGATAATAATAATAATAATAATAATAATAATAATAATAATAATAATAATAATAATAATAATAATAATAATGAATGAATGAATGAATGAAAGGGCATTTTAGTCACTGTATATCATCATCCGAAGGTATTTTAGTCATTTCACGTTTTTTTAACTAGTCAAACTAAACGTCAACGAAAAATAGACCAAACCCGTTACGGGTCGCTCAATTTAAGACAGGATCCGAGACTTTTGAAACTATTGGACTAAGGGTGTGTTTGGTATGTTACCATGAATCACAATGGATATGAGTTTGATAGTAGTGGTGGGCCCCTCGGGTATGAAATATCCATACCTTGCCCTTTTGAGGTATATGGAGTATGAAATATATCTATCATTCATTATCATATTTGAAAGATTTACATCTTAAACAAACACATGATTTGAATGAAAATTTATTCTCTAATTTTCATTCCGGGATACCAAACATACCTTAAAAGTGTTATACCTAGCAAACCACAAGGACAAAAAATGTACTTAACTCCAGTATATATTTGTGGATAACTATTCCACTTCTACGTGCAATATTGCTTGTAAATTGTAAAGTTTGTTTTTTTATATTTTGTAAATTATTATAAAAATTTTAGTACATTGTTCATTGTTATACATCAAATTTTAATAAACATAATATGTTGAATTAAAAAAAATAATATAACAAAATATAGGAGTGTTTTTTCGTCATTTTATCTTTTGAGTTACTCAATAATTTGATTTGTCAAACACTCAAAAAATTGATTATCTAATTATTGCGTTATCATACAACATAATCAAATTCAAACATTACATTTTAAAATCACGTTTGATAATCATTGATTAATTGATTATCTGTTTTTAAAAGGCATAATCTATTTTTAATAATCAATCCCAAACACCCCTTTAAAATAAGGTGGAATACCCCTTTCGCTACTACTCGTATATATCACTATATGTCTTTATCGTATTCATCACATTTCTCCAAACCAATAATTTGTTTTTTTTTAACAGCAATTGTGGCTACATTGCCCCTAGTCCAGAAGGCGTAGCGAGCCCATACAACCAGGTCCAGCCCAGAAGGCAATTGCACGCTTCCTTTTACGCACGGGGTAGGAAACCTCTATCGCCCTAGACAAGACTCGAACTTGAGACCTTACCTAGGAGGGTAAAACCTCCATTCTGCTGGACCAGAGGCCCGTTGGTTCTAAACCAATAATTTGTATTAGTAATGTTGCTTACATTATCTTTGATTAAAGGTTATAACCTTTCCACAAAACATATATTCGCATAAAATGACCATTACAATTAATGAGTTTGTTATAAGTTCATTTGCAATGGGTTAGTTTTACACATTACTTTTAACTATTTAAAAAAACTATTTAAATCATTTCAAGCATTGTAATAAAGACTTGACAAAGACTTTTTGAAAAATAACTTATAGAATACCAATTCTTTGACAAATTAACAAGAAGCTATTAACAATAAATGAGTTATGCATTAATTATGAAAGAAAATATTAAATGCATCAACTCTTTAAAGATTTGATTCATTATACATGCTCTTACTACTTGAAAAAACAAAAATATTTAAAAGAATATAACCATCACTTTATTCAAAATCATAGGTGTAACTTGTTGCAACAAATACTTCGTCTTTTGTATGCCATTTACTACTTAATCCGAAATAAGTTCTTTGTTTTAGAAAGGCAGCATATTATAAACGGGATCAAACCCGAGAAACAAGATACAAAAGAAATGGCGACCCACCTTCTTAACAAGACAATTAAAAAGAGTGAGCCCCAAAAACAAAACATTAGACCATACAACAAAAACATTACAAGAAAAGAAACATGAAACCTAGCAACCTATGAGCTGCTGCATACACCCATGCTGCATACATCCAAACACACAATAAAAACAAAGACCAAACTATATATGCTATTACAGCATACTAAGTATTTTCCAAACTTAAGCTGCCCATCCAAACGAACCATAAAAATTACCAAAAGCCACTGACACCAATACTTGAAGCTGAAATTGCCATATCTCAAAAAGGATAACATACCTCTGCACCAATCACTTTTGCACAAACAAACAAAGATATTACCAAGCCACTCATGATGTAGCATATATTGCAATTTTATTCACACCAGGACACATGAGAAATGCACTGCAGGTCCCACAGAAAACCATAAAACCTCATACCACAGTGTACCAAATTGTAAGCTGTCACAAAGGATAAATTTATACCTCACTGAGAGGCACACTGAAATGATTACTGCATTCGAATGTTTATAGGGTCCCGTAACCATTGTTGCCAATTTATCTCTTTATATTTATTAGACCTTTGTACAATCCACTCATAGCTTTTCAATTCAATGTCTTGAATGATTTTGTTAGTACTTGAAATCTTGTTGCCAAACACACGAGAATTTCTTTCTTTTCGTATGAAATAACCGGAAGTCCAAATGACCACTTGCTAAGCACGCATATTACTAGGAACATTAACGTTTCCGTATGATGAAAAAAATTCACCAATGGATAAAGTGTTAACACTCCCCGGCTTCCACCAACGAAAGATCTTATCCCATACGCTCATAGCGAAGTCACAAGTGACCAAACTATGGGCACATGATTCTACCGCATTAGTGCAACTTGGGCAAAGAACCGAATCCAAATCAATAACTTTTCTATCAAGCTCCTCTCGAACCGGAAGTCTTCCTTTCAAGGCTCTCCACACGAAGATGTTAACCTTTTTTTGGCACCAACTTATTCCAAATAGTTTATTGGGCACCATTTTCCACTTGTAGAATCTTTTCTTCGATCAATCTTGATAAATCTTTGACCTTGAAATCCCCGTCCTCGGATAAATTCCACCTCCATCTATCCCTACAATTTTTAGAAACAGCAACGTTTTGAAATACACTAGCCAAATCATCTAAATCCTTACAAACTCTACCCCTAATACTCCTCCCCCAATCCCATTCCCAATGCCAAGTCTCGTTCACCCACTTACCTTTATCCCTCACATTACCCTCTTTCCCCTATCTAGATGGAGCAACCTAGAAAATCTATCACAAAGTCTTCGATCGTCCACCCATCTATCTAACCAAAACGCAATATCCCTCCCATCCCCCAAAATACCTCTACACGTTGAGGTGTACTCTAACCCCAACCCATCCAACACTTCTCTTACTTTTACAATATCCTGCCATACCCCGCACCCCTTAGTCCCACCCACCCCTACCCTATTATAATCTAAACCGCCATTAGCCCTATGAATACTTTTAATTAACCTTACACAAAGACACCCACCCTCATTTTTAAACCTCCACCACCATTTACTTAGCAAAGACAAGTTTTTTTCCCTTAACGACCCAATGTTTAAACCCTCCACCCCATGTGATGCTAGTAACATATCTCATTTGACCCAAGACAATTTTTTTCCCTTCCCCCACCCCGCCCCAAAGGAAAATTTTCCTGATAATCTCAATTTGTTTTAACATACTCGAAGGCACACAAAACATCGAAAAATAATACAATGGCAAGCTACCTAGAACCGATTTAACAAATGTTAAACACCCCCTGAACGGCATCGTTTTAGCTTTCCAATCAGCCAATCGAATCTTAAATTTTTCCACCACAGGATTCCAAGCATTAATTCGCCTTATATTTCCACCAATTGGAAGCCCTAGTTATGTAAACGGAGCTTCCCCGACACTACACCCCATCCAACCCGCCATATCCATCAATTCCGCCTCGTTAACCCTTAAACTATACAACTTACTTTTGTTTTAATTTACCTGTAGCCCAGATACCTCTTCAAAACACTTAAGAATACACATAAGAGATTTAGCGTTCTCTTTGTTCCATTCACCAAAAAAAATGGTATCATCCGCATATTGGAGATGAGAGACCGTGACGTTATTTTCTCCAACTCTCACCCCCCAAAAAATACCTTTTTCCACCGCTTCGCTGACGATCACATTTAATCCTTCCGCCGCCAAGATGAATAAGAACGGAGACAAAGGATCACCTTGTCTAACCCCCCCCCCCCCTCTCTAACCCAAATTCCTCTGTTGGTGATCCATTCACTAGAATGGACATAGAAGATGACCGAAGACAAATGTCCACCTACTTGCACCATTTTACTCCGAGCCCCATTCTATGCATTATGTTTAGAATAAAGCTCCAGTTAATGCTATCGTATGCCTTTTCAAAATCAACTTTGGAAATTAGGCTTCTTAATCTTTTTTCCTTAAAAAATTCCATCGTCTCATTTGCAATTAAAACTCCATCAAGTATAAACCTTCCCTTTGTAAACGTATTTTGTACATCCCCCACAACGTTGCCTACCACCCGCTTAACCCTTTCCGCTAACATTTTTGCTATAATTTTATAATAACATCCAATGAGACTAATGGGGCGGAAGTCACCAAGCCCAATGGGATCCGTCACCTTAGGGATAATGGTGACAAAAGATGAATTACACGCCTTTGAGATCTCCATATTTTCCCAAAACCATTTAACAGCCCTCATCAACTCCGGTTTAATAATCTCCCAATAATTTTTAATGAACTTGAAGTTAAAACCGTCAGTCCCCGGAGCTTTATCGCCTCCACATCCCCGAATTGCATCCCACACCTCTTTCTCGTTAAATTCTTTCTCAAGAAGATTAGCTTCCTCCAGAGATATCTTCTCAATTCTATTACAACAGAAAATCGGACGACCCACTACCCCTTCGGAAAATAATTTACTCAAATGAAGTACGTCCAAATCTACTTAGATGGGCGGAAATCATTCTTGAAAATGTATTTTGTCATCCCAAAATTCGTGAGCATCTATCGACATGTTGTGCTCACATGCTATATTGTGTTGTTACAGAGCAACCATATAATCTTGCTTACTTTATTGCTAAGAGGATTGTGTCAAGGGTAGAAAAGATAAAGCAATACCATATGGCATGTTGTTGACTCAACTCTATCGTTATGTCATGAATGTTTTTCCACACCTTCGTAATTCTCAATACTCCCTTGTTGATCCCATCAACTCTTTTAT
This sequence comes from Chrysanthemum makinoi, assembly GCA_910596185.1. Taxonomy (NCBI): domain Eukaryota; kingdom Viridiplantae; phylum Streptophyta; class Magnoliopsida; order Asterales; family Asteraceae; genus Chrysanthemum; species Chrysanthemum makinoi. Next base: position 16,231,031 of record OU343224.1, read on the forward strand.
TCAATCTACTTTTTTTTGTCTCTTTTATGGGATGGTTCATCACTTCACGAGGAGCATATCTTGTTATGATGTGTCATCAAGCGAAGATGATGAGTAATCAATCATCAACACTTGTAAAGCAACGTGGGTTAGCTCAAGTCAAGTATGGAGAGTGAAGAAATTGGAAGGGGAGTACTCCAAATCATGATAATCTAATTAGGATGAGAACTTGCTACTATCAATTTTTTATTATTAGTTGTATACCTTTTATTTTTAGTTTCCTAACTATGGTTGAATACTTGAACTACTTGGTTTGGATGATATATTCACTCTGCATGTTTATCTATCTTTTGTCACCTTGCATGCTTGTTAGTTTCTCATGATTGTTTGATTTTGCATGCTTAGTTTGTCATTTAGGATACATGCTTATTGCTTATTTTTGGATAATCACATGCATATCTTTGATCCTAGTTTTGGCTACATTTAGGAATTTTAGGATTGATTATTCTTTAGTGAATTGAGGCACTAGGATTTGCATCAAAATAAGTATCCTAAACATCCCTTTTAGCTATTTTGAATAGTAGCTAAAAGCTGGTAAGAAAATTCGTGCACAGCAGGGCACGGTACCATTAAATTTAATGGTACTGTGACTATTTAATGGTGTCGTCCAATGTACAGACGAATTTCACTATTCTCTTTTGACTTTTTGACCTCTTTACCCACAAAGCCTGTAATCTTTTTGCATTTCCTATATCCCAAATCACATGAAACCTCACATCTCATAAACCATTTTCAAATTCTCACCAACTTTGGCTATATAAAGTCTTTCACTTGCAACAATTTACTTTCACATTCACATCATCTTCAACCTAGAAACACTCTCAACAATGTCTTCCACTCAATCCTCCACCACTCACATTTCAAAGAAACCTAGGATCACAATCAAGAAACCCACTCTCTTTATTGATCTTACTAAAGAATATTATGAAGTTGAAGTGAAAACACTGTTGTTCCCTATTCACTATCGTATAAAAAAGGTTAAGTATTTAAAACAGACTGATAGTGAATCAATGACTGAAATGACATAAGTAAAACACACTGATAAATTTTCAACTTAATATTCTTTAATAGAAATCAATCAAAAAGAATACATTACCCAAGTACTTGCGGAACAGTTTTGGGATTGAAATGACAAAGTGTTGGTAACTCCTCACGAAGCTCAGGCTAAGTCTGAGCATAACTACTATGGAACCACTGAGCTATCTCAGGGACTGGGTTGTATTTGGAGGAGTGAAAGATGGCTTGTGTGTGTGTATTTTACAATTCAAAAGCTTAAATCTTTCACTCCATCTCTTATGCTATTTATAAAAGTATGAGTTTTAACTTTATCCTAAGTGACAAACTGACAATTTACAGAAGACAAAATACTGATGTATTTTGTCTCTGTTTACAAAGACTATATTAAGTAAGAGACAAGGCTGCTTTCCATAATTCAGTGATGACATTAAGCCTGATAGTTTGCCATTCAGGGAAAGTTGACTTTGGTTGATAAGGACTTCGTCTTATCTGATTCAAACTTATCCCGCTTTATCCCGCTCATTCTTCAGTCTTCATTGTCTTCATCTTCTACTTCGTTTGTCTTCAGTAAGTAGTTGGTGAGGAATTTAGGGATTCAGTGAGTTATTGTCATCACTCACTGAATCCACCATCTTCTTCTTGACTCGTCTTCACCCCTTAAGTTCCGCCTTCTTGATGGAGAGACTTCTTCTTCGCCTCTTACTGAATATCCTAAAGATGGCTCATTGAGAGACTATGCACTCAGCGACCTGTTAGTGTTTAATGGCCTAAACACATAGGGTATTTTCTATTCAAATCCTTGACTTAAGGGGTTTGGGTATTTACTGAACCCAATAGTCGCCCCCTATTTAGATATACAAATAACCTAAGTGTTTGATCAGTGTAAGTGAGCAAATGGCTTCTTCTTACACTGAATGTACTAATGAACATAATAAGGAACACTGAATATTTTAACAAAACATACATCGTTTATTGATCAATTACATAGTTCCTATCACTAGTACAAAAGATAAAACAAAATGTCATTCAAGATGGATTCCCAGTGCTTCAAGCTTTGGTTTCTTCTTGAGGAGTGTTTCTTTATCAGGGTGCTCTCTTATTTTTGCATTGATGTCATTGCAGAACCTGACGTTTGCTGGGGTTTAGATCTGAGAGGCCACTGGTAGATAACTTGCCATTGTAGACACTCCTGCAAGGTCAATGTCACTCCATCTCTGGAATGCTGGGTTTCTAGAGACATCTATAAAGAAGAGTCCTCTTTCAGGCTCTTCAATACAAAGACAGTTAACAAACTTTACTCCCTCTGGTAGCTCCTTATTGCATTCTAGGCCATGCACTTTGAATTCAGGCTCGGACTCAATCCTCTTTCTTTTGCCTTGAGTTGGCTGAGACTGAGATTCTTGTGGTGCAGTTAAGGTAGGCTGAATCCCAAGCTGTGTTGGTGCTTCCCTCAGTCTTTCATATCTTTTGCAGAGGTTTTTCATCAGCTCCTTAACCACAGCATTCTGCTTCTTTGCAATAATTGGACCAAGTTCATCGAGTTCAGTGATCCCAAAGTCAGTGAATTTCATGGGAACATGAACCTCAAAATGTTTTTTTATCATCCCCCTGTAGACATTCATTGCCAGTGGTTTGGACTTAGGGATGATTTTTACATCAGTGATTTTCTCAGGCACTCTTCTGCTTGTCATTGACTAGTTGTAGTGGTCAATTCTTTCTTGCCTGATGGCTGCAGCTCTTCTGTTCTTTTTGTCCAACTTCTTTCTCATTTTAGCCATTTTAGCAGCCTGAGCATCCTTGAACTTCTGTCCAGCCTGACCCTTTTGAAGCTTCTTAGGATCAATTCCAATATTCTCAGCTTCCTCAGCAACAACTTGTACCAGTGCTTCTTTGCTCTTTCTTTCTTCTTCGGCTAGTTTCTTTCTCCTTTCTTCCTTTGCAAGATAGGCACTTAGCTGTTGTAGAGTGAGCAGTCGAGTGTTGCCGATCATATAGGGAATCTTCTTAGGCTCAGGTGTTTGCATTATGGCCTTTCCTTTGTCCTGGCCTGAGGAAGATGATGCTACCAAGGGTGTTGTTGTTGTCATGATTGTTGTAATTGGTGGGGCTGATGATATGGGTGTTGCTGAGACTGGTGGGATTGATGATATAGGTGTTGCTGAGACTGGTTGAGCTGGCTCCCCCTCAGTGTGAGAGGGAGTCTCTTCAGTGGTCTTCTCCCCCTCAACTGTTGCTGCAACATCAGTGAGAGCAAGAGTTGCCTCGGACACTGAGGGAGTTGGAGTGGCTTGACCTTTAAAGGCTTGGTAGATCTCAGTGACCATAGCCTTGATGTCCGTTGTATCCTTTTGAAGACCGGTGACTTGTTCTGCCAGATTAGCATGAGATAGTTCCAAAGCAGTCATTCTAGGCCCAAGATTCCAAGCCATTGAAGATGATGCCTTAGCCAAAGTAGTCACTTGAGCATCCAAAGAACCCAGTGTAGCCTGAAGAGACTGAAGACCCTGAACATTGGCAGATTTGAGCATGTTGATTAGTTCAGTGAGGCCTGAGGAATTTTTCAAGTAAGCCTCAGTAGCCTCCAGCACTTTAGAGTTGAGTGCTAGGTCTTCTTTGACAGAATCCCTGATTTCATCTATCTTGGTGTGACAACCCTGAAGATGCTTCAAAAATTTAACCAGGTTTTCATCCAGTCTATGAAGATGCTGGTAGATGAGATCTCTGTGTTCATTAGTGTTTGCATCAAAGACATGTACCTCAGCCTTCAGATCTGCATAGCTGGCAGTAGCTTCAGTGTGTTGATCCCATAAAGTTTCAGTAACCCCAGAATATAGCTTCCTTGAAGCTTAAGTGATCCACATAACCAGTTCCTTTCTGTCAATGAAAGAGTGTTGTCAAACTTTCTGAATTCTTCAGGACAGGATGAAGAAGAAGAGTCAGATTCATTATCTTCAGGCTGGAAATGTGACTTTTTAGGCTCTTGTGGATCAGGCTGATGCTCTTGTTCAGTTTGAGCATCAGCGTCCATTTCTTCTCCTGCTGATAGTATTTCATCATCACTGTCAGCTTGTTCTACATCAGAGAAAAGAATTTCATTAACCTCAGCAACTTTTAGTAAACCAGTGGTGGTGATAGGTTCCATATCAGCGGGTGGTATTAATCCCTCTGAGTCTTTGTCCCACGTTGCTCCTTCAAGCACTGGTGGGTGTTTCCCAGTGCTATCCCTAGAAGCTATGGCAGTGAGATCCCTATCAGTGGGTTGTGTGTTTCCCTATGAGTCTTTGGGATCATTCAGTTGGCCCTCAGAAAAAAGCTGTGATTTGCGAATGTCAACCTTGGGCAATGTGGAAGGCGCTCCCCTACCAGCGGGTTGTATGTTTCCTTCTGGATCTTGGGGAGTAGTAGTTGGGACCAAGGGCACTGACTGTGATGTATTAGTGTCCTTCGTTGTCACCGGGGTGGATGTTGTTTGGTCTCCCTTAGGTGGTTGTTCAGTCTGGGGCTTTCTTTGCCTTTTAGGCTGTGCTCCAGAAGTCTCAGGGCCTTGAGACTTGGGTTTGGTCTTAGTCCTAGTCTGAGACTTCCCCTTTCTCTTTTTAGGAGCAGGGTTTGGAGACACTGAGTCCCTTTGGTTGTTTACAGCAACCATATGGGCCGTCAATTCTATTTCAGTGACTTAGGATGGGTCTTTTTGAAAGTTTGATTGACTCAACATACCAGGTAAAGCAGTGTATTTGTATTCCTGAGGGTAATTACAACCCAGTAACACTTGTAAAGCACATGAGACAAACCTAGGGTACGAAACGTATTTCACCCTAGTTTTGCTCAGTAGCTTGGTTACGAGATCACTGTAAATGATCTCCCCAATGTCGACAGTGACCCCATTCATCAAGAAATATGCCACCATCAACTGAATATAGTTAACTTGTTCAGTGGATGAGTGGTTCCCACCGAGAACCTGAATCACAAATGTGAACAGGATCTTCCAAGCCGCAGGAAATGAGTTCTTGGTGACTGGGGTTCTGTCCAAAAACTTTGGATCCAAAACAATTTGTTTTAACCCATCCTTAACTGTGGAGGGTTCAGGATGGGCAACATAGAATCCAGAATTATAGTCTAACCCTGTTGAAGTACAAAATGTTTTATAATCCAGGGTGACTGACTGTTCCCCGTTAAAAGGACTAAATTTGATGAGATACTCCCTAAGTGGTCATAGGTCAGTCTCATCAGTAGAGGGTGTCGGGTCATAGGCCACTGCTGTAGCCCAAAACTCCCTGAGGAGATTTTGGTACAGAATAGAGGGGGACTGAGTAAAGGCCGTTTTCAGTGGGCAGTTAAGTAAAAACTTCATGATGCCCTTATAGGCTGGGACATCAGGGGGTACTCAAAATTGCATATAACATTGTTTGTTTTAAATTCAGCATTACTTAGATCTCCTACCCACTGTGGTGAAAAATGAAGAGACTGTGTTCTTGCCATTTCCATTGAAAGGTTTTTAGGGTTTTGAAAAATATTCTTGACAAGAACAATCAAAGTGTTTTGAGTCTCTAAAGTATTGTGATGAAAAACCTTTTGTAAATTTATTACAGAGAAGATTTTCTTGTTAAAACAGGTTGATGATTAGAAGAACACACAAATTTTCTGGGGTTTGAGAAAGGATTTTAACAGTGTTTAGTTTCAGAAAATTATTTGTGTGTGTTTATGAGGTTTTGAAGGGGGTATTTATAGAGTGGTGAGAGGGGTAAATCTTGTATAAATGAGGATTTGTGAAGTCAGTTTTTGAAAACATTTTGAATCTCCTCATTTAATGCCACCACTCCACTACCCGCAGTAAAATCCCAGTTTTCAAGGAACAGTTGCAGTGCATAGTAAAAGTGCATTCTGCAGTAATAAAATATCTACAAGATATTTCATGTGAGAGGAGGCATTTAATGCCAAGTTGGATTAGGTAACTTTTGAGGGACCCTTAACTTGGATGACAGTAAGATAAAGAGACATATATTCTTTTATTAAATTGGTGTGTTTACCAACCTATGACATTTAAGTAACTGATACTTGGTGCATTTAGTTACTCATTCAATGCTTAATGTCTAAGGTCAGGGTCCCTGAATGAGTCTTACTCATTCAGTGAGAGGGTTGTTTTGGGGTTTTGTTCAGGGAGAATGAACCATTTCAGAGAAAACTCACTGAGATTATGATTGATTTTCAGTGTGCTGACTTTCAATGTCAAGCATTCCTAATTCAGCTTTCAATCACTGAGTTGACTTTTCATCCATAAGACATTGGCACAGCACCCTGCAGCAGCCACATACTCAGCTTCAGCTGAAGACATAGCCACTGGTTGTTGCTTTTTAGCACTCCAAGAAACCAACTTTCCTCTAAGAAATTGACAGGACCCTGAGGTACTTTTTTTGTCCATGTTGCAGCCTGCATAATCAGAGTCAGAATACCCTTTGAGGTCAAACCCTGAGCACTAAGTATAGTAAAGTCCAAGGCTTGGAGTTCCCTTTAGGTATCTGAGGATTCTTTTGGCTGCAGTGAGATGGGATTCTTTGGGATTGGACTGATATCTTGCTATTATACAGACTGAGAATTGTATGTCTGGTCTGGAAGCAGTAAGATACATCAGTGAGCTCAGGTCCAAGGTTGTTAGGAGGGACCATTGGTGTCTTCACTGAGGCACAGTCAGATATCTCATATTTCTTCAAGAGATTTCTGGTGTACTTCTCTTGACTGATGGAGATTCCTTTATCAGTTTGCTTGATTTGTAGTCCAAGGAAGTATGTGAGTTCACTCATCATGCTCATTTCAAACTTCTTTGTCATCAGTTTTTCAAACTGTTTGCAAAGAGTGTAGTTTGTTAAGCCAAAGATGATGTCATCAACATATACTTAAACCAGTATTACATCTTGCTTTATCCTGTAGATAAACAATGTGTAGTCTATCTTTCCTCTAACAAACTTTTTTTGAATCAGGAAGGCTGAGAGAGTTTCATATCATGCCCTGGGAGCTTGTTTTAGTCCATAAAGGGCTTTGTCAAGCTTGCAGACATAGTCAGGAAATTCACTACTCTCAAAGCCAGGAGGTTGCTGAACATACTCATCTTCCTTGAGTTCACCATTCAGGAATGCACTTTTTACATCCATTTGGTAAACTTTGAAGTTCATGTAGATAGCAAATGCAAGGAAGATCCTGATGGCTTCCATTCTTGCAACAGGAGAAAATGTCTCATCATAGTCAATGCCTTCTTGTTGACTGTAACCTTTGGCTACAAGTCTGGCTTTGTTTTAAATGACAATGCCGTTTTCATCAGTCTTGTTTCTGAAAACCCACTTCATTCCTATGACAATGACATCCTGAGGACATTTGATCAAGGTCATGACCTTGTTTTTATCAAACTGTTGAAGTTCTTCTTGCATAGCCTGAACCCAGCTTGGGTGTTTTAGAGCCTCAGTGACACTTTTGGGTTCTATTTCTGATAGAAAATCAACATATAGACATTCATTTGCTGAAGCTGCAGTTAGTTTAGCAGCCATGCTTCTTGTAAGCATGCCCTCAATGGGTTCACCAATGATGTTTACAAGCTCAATGTCCTGAAATTTTGTCCACTTACTTTGTGGTCTAGGATCTGAGCTTGAAGATGTCACTGGAGACTCAGGAGTGAGTTCAGGTGCAGGATCCACAGAATCATTAAGATCATCTGTTGAGATGTCTTGTTCAGGTTGAGGTTCTTGAATCACAGGTTCCTGAACATTTGGTTCAGTATTACCTATCCCAACAGGGACTGATTGATTATCTATGAATTCACTGATAGTTGGTTAGGGAAGGTTGTGAGGTGAGACATAATATGAGATGTCAGCATCAGCTTGGTATGAGGAATTGATTTCAGTATTATACTCATCAGGAGGATATCTTGATGAGTTATCAATTCCTATTTCTTCCACTGAGGTATTGGTGAACCTGATACTTTCAGAACTCTCATCAAAGGTGACATTAAAGGTTTCCTCAACTTGTTGTCTCCTTGTGTTAAATACCCTGAAGTCTTTGGAGATCAGTGAGTAACCTAGAAAGTATCTATCATCAGCTTTAGCATCAAACTAGCCTAGATGATCTTTGTGGTTATGAATAAACATAGGACATCCAAACACATAAAAGTAGCTGATATCAGGAAGTCTACCTTTGAATATCTCATATGGGGTTTTGTTATGTCTTTTGACAATGATTGACCTGTTTTGAGTGTAACAGGCTGTTTTGACTGCTTCAGTCCAGAAATGCTTTGAGAGTGCTAAGCCATTTAACATAGTTCTGGCAGCCTTAATGAGAGTTCTGTTTTTCCTTTCAGCCACCCCATTTTTTTAGGGGTGTAAGGGGATGAAAAGTTTTGGGTGATTCCCTTTTCATCACAGAAATTCTCAAGCTCTTCATTTCTGAACTCAGTGCCATTGTAAGTTCTGATTTGTTTAACAGTAATGTCATTCTGGTTTTCAATGTTCCTGATGAATGACATTATTATATCAGCTGCCTGATTCTTTTTGGAAAGAAAGTATACCCAAGTGTATCTTGAGAACTCATCAACAATGACAAGTGTATACTTCTCATGCTGGATTGATTTAGGACTGACTGGTCTAAAGAGATCCATGTGCAGGATGTGAAGGCAATTTTTGATGGAGAAATTTTGTTTTGTTTTGAAAGATGCTCTTTGGTGTTTGCCTTTTTCACAGGCTGAGCATGGTTTATCTTTTGCAAAACCAGTGATGGTAAGCCAAGGACCTTGTTTTGTTTTGCCAAGTTGTTGATTTTTTTGAAATTTAAGTGTGAGAGTCTCTTGTGCCACAACCAGTTGATAGTTTCAGTGGCTTTGGCAAAGAGACAAGTTCCATCTTGAGAGAGTGTTAACATGTCTAAGACATAAACATCATCTCTTCTAGGAGCTATCAAAACAACTTCTTTGTTGGCATTGAAAATGGTGCCTTGTTTGTCATTGAATTGCACAATGTACTTAGCATCACAGAGTTGACTGGCACTGATGAGATTGTATTTTAGACCATTGACATAAGCTATTCTAGAGAAAACTATTCCATTGCAGTATACTGAACCATAACCTTCAGTGGAACATGATGAATTATCACCAAATACTACCTTGGGTCCTGATTCATTTACATACTTGTGCAGATACTCCTTAACACCAGTCATGCTTCTTGAGCATCCACTATCTAGATGCCAAATAGGCTCCCTGGCGTGTCTCTGCACAAATAGTAAACTGGATTAGTTTCTCTTGCTGACCCACATACTATTGGGTTTGGGTCTAAAGGTCTGCTTGAATTTGGCAATTGACTCATGGTCAGTGGTTGAGTGCATTGTGCTACCATAGGTTTTGCATTTTGTGACTGAGGATGTCTCAGTGATTCGGGGTTGTTTGGAACTTCTCCTTGCTTGGATGACACTGTCATGCTGAGATGTCTCATGAGCTGGATTTTCGAAAATATCACAGTATGTGTTCATGAGACAATCATCCTGATGATGATCATTGAAGCCACAGTGTGGGCAAGGAGGAAAGGGTTTTGCTCTATACTTGTGAGCAGATTTGGAGGTTGAAGCATACTGATGACCAACATTGTTATAGTTTGCTTTACTGGGTGAACTTACATATTGTAAGTGATCGGAAGTTCTGTGATCATCCTTTTTGCAGATCATACAAAAAAGGATTCTATAGCAGTTTTCTGTGGTATGACTTGTATAGTGGCACATATCACACTTCTGTTTGGGCTTGTTGGTGGATTTTGACTTTGATGAACTAGAGGAGGCTGACTTAGTTTCCTTGATTGTTGAATCATGAGCTTTTTCGATGGATTCCATCTTATTAGTCAGCTTCCTTACAAGTTCATTCAGTTGCTGAATTTGGCTTGCTTCAGTAGGAACTGAAGATGTGGAAGTCTCAGTGGGAGTAGATTCTTGTTGGATTGGTTTTGTTGGTTTTTTCAGGATGGTTCTACCAAGTCCAGACCTTTTTTTTGGTGAATGAGGATTGAATTGTAGTGGAGTAAGCTCAGAGCTTGGTGCAGCACCCTGAAGAGGTTTCAGGGGTGGAAGCGTTGCATTAGATTCTGCTTCAGACTCAGAGATGTGTTCAGTACTACTGGGCACATCAGGGAGTACAAGCATGCTCTTAAGAGCTTGACTCTCAGGCTCTAGTATTCTTCCAGAATTGAAATTTGGAAAGCTTACTCTCAGGGTTTACCCGTTCAATCCAATCACTGGGCTTGGGAATTGTCAACATATTGGTAATCATGCCACCAGACACAAATGGCTTTGGACTCTGGTCTTTGTTGTGAGAGTCAGGGAGATGGTCTTCACCTATGACTCTCTTTTTGCTACTGGGGGCACCCACAACATCAAAGACCCTTGGATTCTTAGCAGTCCAACTTTCAATGATATCTTTTTCCCTTTTAAGTTCATCTTGAAGAGCCTGATTTCTTTTAACTAGTTCAGTGTTTTGAATTTGTAAAGTGATAGCCTCAAGCTTATTTTGTTTTAAAAGAAGCAGTTCATCCCTACACTTGTTCAGCTCAAAACTTAACTTTTTATATTTTGAAAAAAGATTTAATCGTTGCTCTTCTACGAACTTTAGGTCAACATTGATATAGTTCATATAAGACTGCCAATCAGAGTCATCATCCATAGAAAGCAAAATATTTACCTTCTTCATTATGATGTTGACCCACTCTCCATTCCTGGCATGATTCTTCCCAACAGCTAGCTTGTCCTCTTCTAAGAGGGCCATCAGTGCACTGACATGCACCATTTCATCATCAGATGAGACTGACTATTCATCCCAGTCGAGGATTTCAGCAACTAGGCCCTTGTTTTTACCCTGTACAGATTTAACATTGTTTGTTGTTTCTGAGGGACTGGCCTCAAGCAATGTAAGCTTAGCTTTGACTTTCCTGTACTTAGCTTCAAAATCTACAGATTTGTTTTGAAAATTTTGATGAGACTGATAGATTTTTGGTTGAAATTTGCTAAAGCTTGAGGACTGATTTGACCCTGATGGTTTGTATGAGGGTTCTGAAATTGTTTTGAAAAACAGTCTTTGGCAAAATGACCTATTTTATGACACTTAAAGCATTCAGTGTCCTCATTTGCTTTCGTATTTGAAAAACTTTTGTTTCTTTTTATAAACCTTCGAGAGTTAGCAAGGAGTGCCCTTTCCTGAAATTCAATGTTCAAGTCATTTAGGTACTCCTCACTAGATCTCTCATCAGGCTCATCATCTGAATTTTCCTGAAAATCTTGAACCACACTGTTAGAATAAAAAGCAGTAGAGATGGGTGTTGAAGTGGTGGTCATGGACTTCTTGACTTCCAGAGACTTCTTCAAGTCAGGGTATCGTCTGTTGATGAGGTTTTCCTCATAGACAAATTTCCCATATATTTCAGGAAGTTCAAGATTTGGATATGATTAAGATTCCTAAGTCCCTGAGAGAAATTTAGCTACTTTTCAGGAAAACTATTGATAAAACCAACATTGATTTCATGTTTGGACAACTTAACACCATCATTTGATAGTTCATTTAACAAGGTTTTGTATCGGGTGTAAGTTTGAGACAGAGTTTCTGAGTCCTTAGCCCTGAAGGTGTTATACTCAAGTTTCAGGTCCATTATCCTGTTTTCCTTGGTATCAGATGGGCCTTCAGAACTATGGACCAAGTCATCCCAGGTTTGTTTAGCTGTACTACAGCTTATGACTGACTCCATAATATCATCAGGAAGACATGATATGATGATACTTTTGAGTCTTTGGTCCTAGTTGACCACTCTTCTCTCATCCTGAGTCCACTGAGCTTCAGGTTTAGGCAAACCTTCAGCAGTCTTTGGGATAAATGGACCTTCATTAATACACTTTATGTAATAAGGTTCCATCCCAATCAAATAGCAAAGCATACGCTTTTTCCATTTGTTAAATTTACCAACTTTAAGTCTAGGGGCAACAGCTGAATAAGCTCCACCCTTTTTGTCGACTAGTTGGGGTACATCAATTTCAGCCATTAGGATCCTGATTTAAAAACAATTTTGAGCAGCCTTGAAAAGGGGTTTTATAATCAGCCTGCTCTGATACCACGTGTTGTTCCCTATTCACTATCATATAAAAACAGTTAAGTATTTAAAACAGACTGATAGTGAATCAATGACTGAAATGACATAAATAAAACACACTGATAAATTTTCAACTTAATATTCTTTATTAGAAATCAATCAAAAACAATACATTACCCAAGTACTTGCGGAATAGTACTTGGGAGTGAAATGACAAAGTATTGGTAACTCCTCACGAAGCTCAGGCTAAGTCTGAGCACAACTACTATGGAACCACTGAGCTATCTCAGGGACTGAGTTGTATTTGGAGGAGTGAAAGATGGCTTGTGTGTGTGTGTGTTTTACAATTCACAAGCTTAAATCTTTCACTCCATCTCTTATGCTATTTATACAAGTATGAGTTTTAACTTTATCCTAAGTGACAAACTGACAATTTATAGAAGACAAAATACTGATGTATTTTGTCTCTGTTTACAAAGACTATATTAAGTAAGAGACAAGGCTGCTTTCCATAAGTCAGTGATGACACTGAGCCTGATAGTTTGCCATTCAGGGAAAGTTGACTTTGGTTGATAAGGACTTCGTCTTATCTGATTCAAACTTATCCCGCCTTAACCCGCTCATTTTTCAGTCTTCATTGTCTTCAGTCTTCATTGTCTTCAGTCTTCTACTTCAGTTTGTCTTCAGTGTAAGTAGTTGGTGAGGATTTTAGGGATTCAGTGATTTATTGTCATCACTCACTGAATCCACAATCTTCTTCTTGATTCAGTCTTCACCCCTTAAGTTCCGCCTTACTGAGTGGAGAGACTTCTTCTTCGCCTCTTACTGAGTATCCTGAAGATGGCTCACTGAGAGACTATGCACTCAGCGACCTGTTAGTGTTTAATGGCCTAAATACTTAGGGTATTTTCTATTCAAATCCTTGACTTAAGGGGTTTGGGTATTTACTGAACCCAACAAACACCACCTTCCATAAGCTTACCAAGCTCACCATCACCTCCTAATGCACCATCTAAGATACCCTCTACTAGAGCCACTTCATTATCTTCTTCCTCAATCAGGACCTCACCATTTAGTACTCCACAACCCATGGGTATCACCCTTACACTTTCACCAATAAGTCCCTTGGACTATGCTCTCCCTACACCATCATCACCTTTACTATCACTACCACTTATGGGTCATCCAATTCAAATTCATCTCGTTGATCTTCATAGTGCTAGTTGCCTATATTGTCTTCACAACTGCAACCTTATCTTCTCCTTAAAGGATGAACTTCACTTCATGTTCTCCTACATTGAGAACCCCCATGACACCACCTTTCGCTCCACTCACTTCACCACCCACACTAACCCAAAACCCAACCAACTAAACATTAGTATGTTTAGTTTCCGAAAATAAATGTTTATGATCATTTTTTGGATGAATCAAATCTTTAATGCCTCTCAAGTCACTTTAGATTAGTTAAATGCTTCTATTAGTAGTTTTTATTTTGTCTCTTGTAATCATACTTTTAAGTATGATATGTTTCTTTAATGAACTGGCTTTCATTTACTTGTTTTATGGTTGGTTTATTTTGCTGTGGATGGATTATTTTTTGCTTGTTATTTTGGCCAATCTTTTTAATTTTATGGTTGTGATAATTGCTACTAGTTAGAAATATTGCATTTGTCTTCTAACTCGGTTTTGTAACAAGAAACAATACCTCGATTTCTTGGCGCCTTTAAACAAGGGGGAGCACACATCAAGGAGGAGCTTTTGTTTCGTCGACTCCGTTTCTCCTCGTCTCAACATTCTTTTTGCTTCAACAAAAAGGGGGATACACCAAAACTCCTTCGGTTGTTTCCTTCGGTTGTTTGGTTTTTTGGTTAGGGTGGCCGAATGGTGGGATAAATGTGAGTGTTTTGAGAGTTTGTTGTGAGATATCTTTTGAGATTTTGCTAAGTGTTGAGGAGGTTATAAAGAGAAGATGAGCATGGCTTTCTTAATATTTTACTCATAGCCTTCCTAATTCTAGGCTTATTAGTCACATGTTATATTGTATTTGGTCATGTTTGAGGTAAGTTTCCATGCGTGGGAGTGATGGCAGCCAAGGCTTATGGGCATGCAAATGTCTAGTCAACTTCAAGCTCTTGCTTAGGGAACATGTTATCCAATGGTTAAGGAATTCAAGTTGGTCAAAATGGGTTAGGGTAGTATTATGTAGTAACTTAGGGTGTTATTTTATTGGTTAGGGTGGCTTGTCTCCTTGTTCACTCTCATACGCAACATTTAGGGACACAAAAAGGAAGGTTTAGTTGGTCTAGTTGGTTAGTCTCAACAAGATGGTATACTTAGTTGCTATTTGGTTTTTGCATGTTTCACTTGTGTTGGTCACGTTGGCGTACATAAGGCAAAGAAAGAAACATGAAACTTTTACTAACTTTTCTAAATTCAACATGGGCTTGGGTGGTGTTAGTTGGACGAGGCCCAGAAAAGAAATAAAAACAAAAGAGTTGGGCTCCTAAGATCACTCGTGTACCAAAGCTAGGCCCAAAATGGTTTTCAAATGTGTTGGGCTTATTTTGTGGGCTCGTGAGTTAAGGCAAGGCCCGAAGGGAAATGGAGTGGGCTTGATCCGGTTATGAGGCCCATTAACGAGTCGGGTTGAGTCACGAGGTGGAATAAAGTCCAATGAGTTCCGAGGCCCGATACGAATTTGAATATATTTTTATTATAATTAAATTCGTATTTTTACAAATTTTTACGTATTCGTTACGTGTTTTAAGGTTATCAAGATCGTGGGGAATTTTATTCTGATCACAACGGTATAGTTTTGAACGCTCAAGCTGCGTTGATCATGCATAAGCCAAATTATATGCAAATGTGATGTTTAGAAAATTTCATGACGAAATAGATCGTGTTTAATTTCTGTTTAAAGCGTTAAGTACATTGAAATTTTCCGGGAGCTTACAGTACCTACCCCTTAAGAGAACCGCGTCCCGCGGTTAAACTCGCAGAGGCTGTCATGGGTGATCTAGATGAACAGGTGGGGATACTTGGAACGCATTACATCCTCGCGCTCCCAGGTGAACTCTGCACCTCGTTTCTTATGATTCCATCAAACTTTAACGATAGGAATGCGGCTTTGCTTAAGCCACTTAACTTCTCTTTCCATGATCTCAACGGGTTCTTCGACAAAGCTAAGTTTGTCATTGAGCTGGATGTCCTTGAGTGGTACGACTAGAGTTTCATCCGAAAGACACTTCTTAAGATTCGAGACATGGAACGTGTCATGTACTCGGCTAAGTTCTTCGGGAAGATCGAGTTTATATGCCACTCGACCAATTCTTTGAAGAATTTTGAATGGTCTGACGTATCGAGGTTTGAGCTTTCCTCGTTTTCCAATTCTGACCATCCCTTTCCAGGGTGATACTTTGAGCATTACATGGTCTCCGACTTGGAATTCCATTGGTTTTCTTCGAACATCTGCGTAGCTCTTTTGTCTATCTCGAGCTGCTTGCAATCTTTGCCGAATTTGCATTATCTTTTCTGTTGTCTCTTGGACAATTTCAGGGCCTGTAAGTTGTACTTCTCCAACTTCCACCCAGCAAACTGGCGATCGACATTTTCTTCCATAGAGTGCTTCAAAAGGAGCAGCTTTAATGCTGGCGTGATAACTGTTATTGTAAGAGAATTCAGCCAGAGGTAAGTGCTTATCCCATCCTTTTCCGAAATCAATCACACATGCTCTTAGCATGTCTTCCAGATTTTGGATCGTTCTTTCACTTTGTCCATCTGTTTGAGGATGGTACGCGGTACTCATATCTAAGTTGGTACCCATGGCTCTTTGAAGCGTTTGCCAAAATCTTGAGGTGAATCGGCTATCACGGTCAGATATGATAGAGATTGGTACACCGTAACGAGAAACAATATCTTTGATGTACAGTCTAGCGAGTGTAATCATCTCGTCGTTCTCCTTGATTGGCAAGAAATGAGCTGACTTCGTAAGACGGTCTACGATAACCCAAATGGTGTCGAAACCATTAGAAGTTTTTGGCAACTTTGTGATGAAGTCCATTGTGATTCTTTCCCATTTCCACACGGGAAGTTCTGGTTGGGTTAACAATCCAGATGGCTTTTGATGTTCAGCTTTGACTTTCAAACATGTCAAACA
The DNA here is from genome assembly GCA_910596185.1 of Chrysanthemum makinoi. Taxonomy (NCBI): domain Eukaryota; kingdom Viridiplantae; phylum Streptophyta; class Magnoliopsida; order Asterales; family Asteraceae; genus Chrysanthemum; species Chrysanthemum makinoi. The sequence continues at coordinate 16,247,336 of OU343224.1, forward strand.
TTTACTGGCGTATTCAGCAATATCAGCCTTCATGTTAGGCCACCGGTACAAAAGCTTTAGATCTTGATACATCTTGTTGGGACCAGGATGTATGGAATACTTCGATTTATGTGATTCATGCATGATGAGTTCTCGGATACCTCCAAAGAGTGGAATCCAACTTCGATTCTTGAAACATAACGTTCCGTCCGATCTCTTCACAAATCCATTCTCATTCTCCGGCATGCCATAAATCTTCTCATTCAGCCTATTTTCTTCTTTAAGGGCTTCGATCTGAGCTTCATGAATTTTCGATGGTAGGGGTGAATTGATTACCATTCCCAACGATCTCACTCTAAGTGGCTTAGGGCTTATCTTTTCGCTCAAGGCGTCGGCGACAACGTTCGCCTTTCCAGGATGGTAACGGATCTCGCAGTCATAATCACTAAGCAATTCGAGCCGGCGACGTTGACGCATATTCAGTTCCTTTTGATCTAAGATGTGTTGAAGACTTTTGTGATCAGTGTACACTATACATTTGGTTCCGTACAGATAATGTCTCCATAATTTGAGTGCAAATACCACGGCGCCAAGTTCTAGATCGTGAGTAGTATAATTCTTCTCATGAGTTTTGAGTTGTCGTGACGCATAAGCAATCACTTTGTTCCTTTGCATGAGAACAGCGCCTAAACCCATGTGTGAAGCATCACAATATACTACAAAATCTTCGGCTCCTTCAGGTAGTGCCAAGATAGGTGCTTCGCAAAGCTTGTTCTTTAGGAGTTGAAAATCTGATTCTTGATCGTCTCCCCATTCAAATTTCTTCGTTTTCTGGGTTAACTCGGTCAATGGTTTGGCTATTTTCGAGAAACCTTCTATGAATCTTCGATAATAACCAGCAAGTCCTAAGAATTGACGAATTTCAGTGGGGTTAGTGGGTACTGGCCAATTCTTAACAGATTCGATCTTTGCGGGATCCACATGGATTCCTTCACTATCGATCACATGACCAAGAAATTGGACTGTCTCAATCCAAAAGTCACATTTGGAAAACTTTGCGTACAATTTTTCATTCTTGAGTAACTTCAGGACAGTTCTCAGATGTTCTTCTTTATCACGAGAGTAGATAAGAATATCGTCGATGAACACAATGACGAATTTATCCAGATATGGTTTGCAGACTCTATTCATGAGGTCCATAAATACAGCAGGTGCATTAGTTAAACCGAATGGCATTACTTGGAACTCATAATGGCCATATCGAGTTCTAAATGCGGTCTTGGGTATATCTTCTTCTTTTACCCGTAACTGATGATATCCAGATCTTAAATCAATCTTCGAGTATACACTCGAGCCTTGTAACTGATCAAACAGGTCATCGATTCTTGGTAAGGGATAGCGGTTTTTGATCGTGAGCTTGTTCAATTCTCTATAATCGATACACATCCGGAATGATCCATCTTTCTTCTTAACGAATAAAACCGGTGCTCCCCAGGGTGAGGAACTTGGTCTAATGAATCCTTTCTCAGATAGCTCTTCTAGTTGTTTGGATAACTCTTGCATTTCTAAGGGCGCTAAACGGTACGGTGCTCGTGCTACAGGAGTAGCTCCAGGAATAAGATCGATTTGAAATTCAACTTGTCGGCGGTGGGAGTCCATTCAAATCTTCTGGAAACACCTCAGGAAATTCTTTGACTACAGGTACATCCTCTAGTCGTTTCTCTTCCGACTTCTTTTCCGTTACTTGAGCTAAGAAGGCATAACATCCTTTTTCCATGTACTTTATCGATTTCGCACAGGATATGATACTTAAGTAATTTCTACTTTGATCTCCTTGGATGACTAAGGTTTCACCGTTGATCGGGATATGAACGGTTTTCTCGTCACAAACAATTCTAGCACGGTGTTTGGACAACCAATCCATGCCAATTACGACATCGAAACTTCCAAGTTTGATTGGCAAAAGATCTATGAGGAACGAGTGATCTTGTAATAGAATCGGACAATTACGGATTACGGTGTTGGTTCCTATTATCTTCCCATCGGCAAGTTCTATCTCATAAGTTGTATCTAAGGCGATTGGGGATATTTCAAGTAATGGTGCAAAAGTAGTAGATACAAAACTCTTATCGGCTCCAGAATCAAACAAGATTTTTGCAGAATGATTGTTAAGAGAATACGTACCCGTCACAATGTCAGGGTTCAACGGCGCATCTCCATCTCCTAGCATGTACACTCTTGCACGCGCATTGTTTGTTTGAGCGGCATTTAACTTTGGGCATTGGCTCTTGAAATGGCCCTTTTCTCCACATCCATAACAGTTCATGTTTGCCACAGTGTTGCCCCCTCCAGGTTTTCGGCAATGTTTTCCTTGATGACCTACCTTGTTGCACTTGTCACACTTCACAGTGCAAGGTCCAGAATGGTGCATCAAACATCTGTTACACTGGAGATGTGGTCCTACATACCCTTTTCCAGCAGTGGGTGCAGCATAAGCCCTTGCGGCTTCTTGTTTTCGGTTTTGCCGATTGTGATGATGGTTTCTGTTGCGATGATACTGGTTGTTGTTCCGATTGTTGTTGTTGGACTGATGGTGGTTGTAATTTGAGGTTTTCTGATCATCAAGCTTTCTTTTGTTGTCACTCGACCCTTGTGCATTTTCAAGCTTCAATATCGGTTCCATAAGGCGGTGGGATACAATGACAACTTCTTCAACAGTCTTTGGATTCGAAGCGATGACATCTCCTTCGATGCTTCAAGGTAAACCTCCGATCAAAGCTTCCAAAAGATTTTCAATGGTGGGAAACAGATGAGGACATAGAGCTCTCAGCTCATGGAATCTCTTGAAGTATGTCTTGAGATCATTACCTTTAGCAGCCAAGTGGTAATACTCATCTTCGAGTTTCTTGATCTCAGTTCTCGAGCAATACTGTTTCATTAACAGTTGTTTCAGATCTGACCATGAAATCTTACAAGCTTCTTCCATTCCAATTGGTTGAGCATGGCCTTTCCACCAAGATAACGCATCTTCTAACAAAGTTCCAGTCGCAAACTTGATTTTGCAATCATCTGTGCAGTCACTTAGCAGAAATATAGTCTCGGTTCTCTCAAACCAATGAAGTAAACCAATAGCACCTTCAGTGCCATTGAAGAATGTCGGCTTGCAGTTCATGAACTCTTTGTAACTACACTTGCGAGTTACAGTGGACTCACTTTGATTTGTTGGAGTGTTAGTTGCATTTGAGTTTGCCATTTCAACAAGACGTGCAGCTTCTGTGGCACGATTCTCTTCAGCAATGCGAGCAGCTTCAGCCTCACGTCCTGCTTGAGCAACACGCTCAGCTTCAGCCTCTCGAGCGATTCGGGCGTTCTCAGCTTCTCTTGCAATTTCGGCTTCTCTTGCGATCTCAGCTTGCCTTGCGATCTCAGCCTCTTTTGCAATCTCCGCTTGTCTTGCAATTTCAGCTTTACGTGCCTCTTTGGCAATTCGTTCAGCTTCAACGTGTTCAGCTTCGGCTCTAGCAGTATCAGCGGCATGCTGTGCTATAGCTGCGCTAACACTTTCAGCGACAATTTTTCGAATAGCTGCGGGAGTGATGGTGGATGAGGTAGTTTTCTTCTTGACCATTTTTCTAAAATTTCCAAGAATAAACACCAAGATTAAGAAATTATCGATCGATGATAAAAGTGATTACATATTATAAATATCATAATAGTCAAGATCACCACTTTAAATCAATGATATGATATCGATATGAACAACAAGTGAATCATGATTTTTCTCAACAAATCATAACATACATATAAGGACATAAGGATCGGTTCGGCATACATTACCGAGGAATAATATCACAACACAAGAATATGAGGAATACAACCATAGGATACATAGATCACATCATTACATAGTATTGTTCACAACCATAAGTTACAACATCATAATTCTTGTTCCAATGTTACAAACAAAAAGGATACAAGTCTTAATGTCTCATATGGCGGCTTTATGATACATACTAAGATAAAGATGACTAGGATCCACGCATCTCCCGATGCGTCATCCTGACGACGACGAATCTCCTCAACCATGGCTGTCAAGTCTCGGATCTGCTGCTCACGGGCTCGATCTCTCGCCTCGAGATCATCAATCCTCTCCTCCAGAATAGCAGTGTGAGCATGAGCGGATGCAAGTTCGTGATGCAAGACTCTCTCTCGACCTAAAGCAGTCTCTCTCAAAGTACTAGCATCTCGGACAGTAGTCTCCAACCTCTAAGTCAATCGGTTAACGGCCTCTCTCGCCTCCACAATCTGGGTACTCATCATATCAAACATAATCTCAATGGAGTAGCGACCTATCACGAGGTTTTCGACTTCGTCCTCCAAGCTCTCTATCCTAACCAGTGGAATCTCATCATAATGTGCCAGGAGCTCACTCCACTGGTCTTCGTGCCTGACGTGTCTCGTAGCCAACAGGGGGATAGTGTGGTGTACCGGTTCACCGGTAATAGGCAGAACTGGAGCTGATGCAGTGGTTGAGCTTTCTCCAAGCTCAAATGAACTAGGTGCTCCCTCCTCTTCTCTCCATCGTCGAAGTAGCGGTATCAAGAATGACCATCGCCTAGCACCGGATTTCTTCCTTGGTCCGGTCTCATTATCCACTTGAGTAGGCATGTCAGGATCAGATGGTGATGGTGAATAGCACTTGATGCAAAGCCATAAAAGTGGCTCACTAAAAGTGTCCAAAGGAGGTGATGCTGTAGGTGGTGATGAAATAGGAACAGTAGTGGTCTGATGGTAGAACACAGTGGGTGGCAGTGGTGGAGAAGTAGCAGTAGGTGGAACAGCAGGTGAAACTGGTGATGACTGAGCGGGTGGTGACTGAGTTGATGGTGACTGAGCTGGTGGCATCACATGAGTCATAGTGATGGATCGCACACGCTTCCTAGCGGTGTGTTTGAAGGTCTTACCTTTAGGATCCAGTCTATAAGGTACCCCAAACGGCTAAGGTTCATACGGCTTAAGAACACGAATCCTACGTCGACGACGACGGATAGCTCGGGAAGATGATCCAGAAGAATCTGATGAAGCAGAGTCAGTGCTCTCTGATAACTTGGATGATCCATCATCCACAGCAATATCTGAAGCAGGTAGCCATTGCTGCGACTCATAGTACTGATCTAGGGTCATAGAAGCAAAAGCATTGTGCTCTTGAGGATGAGCAGTCATAGCTGGAGCAGTAGGAGTTCGGGCAACTTCACCTTCCTCAAAAGGTTCAGTTTCGTCCGAAACAGTAGTGGTATGACAGACTGGGATGAGCTAGCATAGTGACAGTCGTAGAGGACATGGTATCTTCCATCTCAGTGTCTGAGGACAGAACAACTGGGTGGGATGCAGACATGGTACTGTAACAACCCATAGTAAAATGCCAAATAATATAATTATTTTAGTTAGCTACACATATTTGCCAAGCAAATCTCCATGCCTAACTAAAATGAATGCAATTTACTTATGATCTAATGATGCATCAATCCTAATGCATAGAACGATCACGGAAGGGCGTAAGGCAGTGGTGTAAAATAGTCCCGTTTTAAAAGTGCGGTTATAGTCCAAATGTTTTTGAAAAACTCTTTGGTTCTCTATAACCTTGGCTCTGATGCCAATCTGTAACACCCCCGAAAATCTTAATGACAGCGGAAGACTAATTCGGGTGTTACTTGAATGGAGATCATAGTCAATAATTATAGAAAACGACTCGAAAGAGACGTTTTATTAATATAGTTATCATTCATCGAAAACTCATAGTTTGTTACACAACGTTGTAAATAGATCAAGTGTTTTTCCCAAAAGAAAGATCATGAGTTTGAAAGAAATGACAACTTTTATGTTTTTACACCACCAGATAAGCCTTGCCATGCCCCTTTCCGTGCCTTGGTCATAATCTTCACTGATTACCTGAGATAACATGCTTAAAAAGGTCAACAAAAATTGTTGAGTGAAGTTCATAGGTTTAAAATAAGTTGAACACAAGTATAAGATCATGATCATTGTAAACTAACAATATCATAAGAAAAATCACAGATTATTATGCGCTAAGCTCATGAAACCAAAACTCAACTGCATACACCGAATTACCAGTGTACGTAAGTATGCCCCAAAGGAGGTAATAGCCAATTACCTAAAGAAATTCGATATGGTGCGCCCCGGTTATTTCTCTATAACCGAAACGAGGTTCGTTAATCCCCATAGTACTATTCACGATATCTACGTTCACTCGCGGTGATTAGTGGTTCATGATCAGGGGACTTGTGGCTAACAACTTAGGCAGTACCAATAATCAAGAGGATCGAGCGTTTATGAAAAACCTTGTGTTCTAGTTTAGAGCATGTATCTCTCTCGCGGGGTTTATAAAAATAAAAGTAAAAGCGAGGCTATGAACTCACCTTGATGATAATGCACACGCACAAATAGATCAAGCACAATGTAGCGGAGGTTCCAACTCGAAACCTAAAATGATGAGATGGCGAGTCTCAGTAAATGAGCATTTTGGTTCGCGACCAAAATAATAGAGCATTGAATATTCTTATTCAATAGATCATTGGATTGTCCAATCCAATAGTGTGCGATCGTGATTAACGTTTTAAGTTAATTTACGTGCTACATTGTCTTAACTAGTGATCCTCACTTACGCATAAGTGAAATGTTCCCCCGTTGTGATCTTAGTAAATTCGTTCGGTATTTTAACGTATTTAGGTTCCCCGAGTGTTTTATTGAAATAAGTATATTTTTACATATACTTAGTTATTTCCTAATAAATATATATTTACATATATATTTATACATGAAATAAGTTTATCATTATTCGAAAATATTATGCTCATGTGATCAAAAATACTCATTTTTACGAGGCTATTATGAAATCATAAGTTTTGCTAAACTTTTCCCAAATTTACACTTTTTACCCTCGAGTTACAAAAAGTACAAGTTTAGTCCCTAAACTTTTAGAAAAGGACACTTTGTACCCATAAATTTCTTATGCTTAAAGTTTCCAGATTTGACACTTTTAGTACCTCATAAAAACTGTTTTTGAAAAACACTTTTAAAACTTAAACTTGGTTATACTTTTAACACTTTCTTTAGTTATAATTTGTCTTGTAGTAGAGGGGTATGTTTTGCCAAAGAGTGATAGTTATAAAATAAAAAGAAGGGAAAAACTGCCACCAGTGGGTTTCGAACCAGGGACCCCTCGCCCAAAGCCCATACATGATAACCAACTGAGCTAGACTTGTTTCATGTTTTATTTCTACACGTTATGCTATTTAAAGTGATGTTACCGTGCTATAAATTCTTGTATACATGCTATGAGTTGTGTCGAGGCATGCATGGTTCCATTTTCTTGTTTCCTTACTACTTCTTCTCAAGCTAGTCATGCATTTGTGCCATGGTTTTCAAGGGACAAAAACAAGTTTAACTTAAACAAATTTTGACTCATGATCAAACGAACGTGGCACAAGGGTTTATTTCAAGTTATGTTGTTAAGTTACCTAGTTAAGAAGTTTCGATATGTATTTTAGTTTAGCAAGTCACCACATAAAATGAACTAAGTACAATATGTAATTAACATTACGAGTCGAAATAGGTTTAGGTACTTACTAGGATAAGAGGGGTGTGAGGCTCGAACAAGAAGAGAGACACCAAGATAACTAAACCGATCTTAACCCAAGTTTTTCTCCTAGCTTTAACCCTTATTCTAAACTGATAATACCCAAAACTCCTTTGGTTCTTTCCTTAGTTTCCTTCGATACACCACAGTGGACGAACGTGGGATAAAGGTGAGTGTTTTGAGAGTTTGTTGTGAGATTTACTAAGTTTTGAGAAGGTTATAAAGAGAAGATGAGTATGGCTTTCTTAATATTTTACTCATAGTCTTCCTAATTCTAGGCTTAATAGTCACATGCTATATTGTATTTGGTCATGTTTGAGGTAAGTTCCATGCGTGGGAGTGAATGGCAGCCAAGGCTTATGGGCTTGCAAATGTCTAGTCAACTTCAAGCTCTTGCTTAGGGAACATGTTATCCAATGGTTAAGGAAGTCAAGTTGGTCAAAATGGGTTAGGGTAGTATTATGTAGTAACTTAGGGTGTTATTTTATTGGTTAGGGTGGCTTGTCTCCTTGTTCACTCTCATACGCAATATTTAGGGACACAAAAAGGAAGGTTTAGTTGGTCTAGTTGGTTAGTCTCAACAAGATGGTATACTTAGTTGCTATTTGGTTTTTGCATGTTTCACTTGTGTTGGTCACGTTGGCGTACAGAAGGCAAAGAAAGAAACATGACACTTTTACTAATTTTTCTAAATTCAACATGGGCTTGGGTGGTGTTAGTTGGATGAGGCCCAGAAAAGAAATAAAAACAAAAGAGTTGGGCTCCTAAGATCACTCGTGTACCAAAGCTAGGCCCAAAATGGTTTTCAAATGTGTTGGGCTTATTTTGTGGGCTCGTGAGTTAAGGCAAGGCCCAAAGGGAAATGGAGTGGGCTTGATCCGGTTATGAGGCCCATTAACGAGTCGGGTTGAGTCACGAGGTGGAATAAAGTCCAATGAGTTCCGAGGCCCGATACGAATTTGAATATATTTTTATTATAATTAAATTCGTATTTTTACGTATTCGTTACGTGTTTTAAGGTTATCAAGATCGTGGGGAATTTTATTCTGATCACAACGGTATAGTTTTGAACGCTCAAGCTGCGTTGATCATGCATAAGCCAAATTATATGCAAATGTGATGTTTAGAAAATTTCATGACGAAATAGATCGTGTTTAATTTCTGTTTAAAGCGTTAAGTACATTGAAATTTTCCGGGAGCTTACATATTTCTTCACCCATTTTTGTCTAGGAAACCTTCTAATGGATCACCTTGAAATCAAGAGTGGCCAAGATTCACCAAGAACCTCTTCGCCTCCGGATGTGGAGTGGTTGAAAATCGATTCGATCCTTCTTTCTTGGATCTTTGTGACTATCTCCAAAACTCTTCAACAACGGCTCATTGTCGCCAACCCTAAAACGGCTCTTGAAGCGTGGGAAACCCTAGCCGCCATCTTTTCCGACAACAAAAGGACTCGCTCCATTGCTTTAAAAGCGGAGCTACGTGCCTTAAAACTAGGTGATATGGGCATTGATGCCTACTTTCGGAAAATAGAATCCATTGCAACGATCTTGAATAGTCTTGGTTCAAGTTTAGACGATGACAATGTGGTCACTTTTGTGTTGGAAGGGTTGCCCGCAAGGTATGATAATGTGGCTACCATCATCGCTCATCGGGATCCTTTTCCCGATCTCAAAACCGTTAGGTCCATGCTCACCACGGAAGAGATGCGTTTAAAGGATCGTACCCATGACGTGTTGTCCTATTCATCCTCATCTTCACCCATGGTTCTCTTGGCAAACACCGGTTCCAACCCTCGTCATTCAACGTCCTCCATGGAAAAGTTCATAAGCTGTGTATAAATTGGAGCAAGGGCTCTTGTCGTTTTGGTGCTTCGTGCAAATTTTTGCACAATGGTACGCATGGTTTGCATGCCACAGTTGCTACCCAACATCAAACATCACCCTCCACTTTATCCTCCAATGACATACAAAATTTACAACAGCTTTTGGCAAAATTGGGATGCACTGGGACCCCCAGTAGCCAAAATACAACCCATCCGAACCCTATTGTCCTTATGACTGGTCCACCGGGTTTTGGACAGTCCAATGCAACCTCTGGCCCGTCTATGCAGATTCGGAACCCCTCGCTACCAGCACTGACAGGCCAATCGGTGGTTTATAACCACCCTACGCACCAGTTCAGCCCGCCCAATTACCCGATCCAACAGGCAGTTCAAGCACCCGGTTCAGCAGTCCAACAATTCTATAATTACCCGGTCCAATAGGCAGTCCACTCGGCAGTCCAAGCACCCGGTTCATCAGCAGTCCAACACCTTCAGCAACAATTCAACAGCCCGGTTCAGCAGACAGCAGTTCAGGCCACTTACCCGGTCCAACAGGCAGTCCATTTTGGCTTTGGTACCCCAGCTCACACAGCCGGTATACTTGGCCCTCCTCCAGTTCATACGGGTCAGTCCACTCAAGCAGTTCATGTTCTAATCACTCCTAATATTGTCAAAAACTTAATTTATGTGCGTCAATTTGTATGTGACAATTATTGTACTGTTGAATTTGATCCTTTTGGTTTTTCTGTTAAGGACTTTCAGACCCGTCAAGTGCTGCTCCGCTGTGATAGCACTGGCGACCTCTACCCGGTCACCAAGCCTTCCCCCATTCCTCAAGCCTACCTTACAAGTCAGTATACGTGGCATCAACGTCTTGGTCATCCAAGAAGTGAAGTATTGCGTCGTGTTATTTCTAATAATTCTATTTCATGTAATAAAGAGAAATCTCCCGTGCTTTGTCATGCTTGTCAGCTTGGCAAACACGTACGACTTCCATTTGTTAGTTCATCTACTTTAGTTCAAAATTGTTTCGATATTGTTCACTCGGATTTATGGGCTTCCCCAATCCCGAGTCTGTCTGGTTTCAAATATTATGTTATCTTCCTGGATCATTATTCTCAGTTTGTATGGGTTTATCCGTTAGTTCACAAATCTGATGTTTTGTCCAAATTTACATTATTTCGAACCTTTGTCAAAACTCAATTTAACCGTGAAATCAAGTCTTTTCAGTGTGACCATGGTGGTGAATTTGATAACCATGCTTTTCATAAATTATTTAACAACAATGGGATACAATTTTGTTTCTCTTGTCCCCGCACCTCCCAACAAAATGGTAAATCTGAACGCATGATTCGCACCATTAACAACCTTATTCGCACCTTGCTTTTTCAAGCTCACCTACCCCCAAACTACTGGGTCGAAGCCCTCAACATGGTTGTTCACCTCTTAAATATCCTACCCTCCCGTGCCATTGACAATGAAATTCCCTTTACCCGCATGTTTGGCACCTCACCGGACTACCGTCTTTTACGTGTCTTTGGGTGTCTTTGTTACCCTCACATCGATGCCGACCACAAACTCGGACCACGAGCCACACCATCCATATTTTTGGGACATGCCACTAATCATCGTGGCTACCGTTGCTTAGACCTAAACACTAACAAAATAATTATATCACGACATGTCACCTTTGATGAGTCAGTTTTTCCATTTGGCACCACCACACCCACTGTCAAACCTTCCTACGATTTCCTAGACGACTCACCTAAAATCATTTCCAACATTATAAAACTCACACCAACCCCACCAACTCAACCAACCCCACCTCCTTCCCCTATTTCACCGATACTTGACCCTCCACCTTCTCCCATTGTGGCATCCCCAGACGTACCTCCCTCACCACCACCACCCACCTCCCATACACACCCAACGGCCCCCGTTTCCATTTCCCAAGACCCCCAACCTGTTGCTACCCCTACCCCGCCTACGACATCAGTTCATCCCATGGTTACACGTTCTCGTGTCGGGACTACCCGTCCCAATCCCCGTTACGCTTGTCATGTGTCTACCGTTTCCCCTTTACCCCGTTCTTATAACGCTGCTTTTCATGATCCTAATTGGTTAAATGCTATGTATGATGAATTTAATGCTCTTATTAAAAACAAAACTTGGATACTTGTACCTCGTCCTACGGCCACCAATATTGTTCGCTGTATGTAGTTGTTTCACCACAAGTACTTAGCTGACGGTACTCTTAGTCGCTACAAGGCTCGGTTTCCCCCATGAGACATTTAGCCCGGTTGTTAAACCTGGCACTATTCGTACTGTTCTCAGTTTGCCTGCTTCTAGACATTGGCCGGTTCACTAGCTCGATGTTAAGAATGCCTTTCTGCATGGGGATTTATCTGAGACTGTTTACATGCACCAGCCCCCTGGTTTCCGCGATACTAAGCACCCAGATTATGTATGTTTGTTACGCAGATCTCTCTATGGGTTGAAACAAGCTCCTCAGGCTTGGTTTCGGCGTTTTTCTACATATGTTCTTGGGATTGGCTTTACACATAGTCGTTGTGACACCTCCTTGTTTATTTATCATCAGGGGACTGACACTGCTTATCTTTTATTATATGTTGATGATATTGTACTGACAGCTTCTTCAGATGGATTACTTCAGCGTATTATTGCAGCTCTTCATAAGGAGTTCTCTATGACAGATTTTGGGATCACTAAATTATTTTTTGGGCATATCTGTTACACGTGACACTTCTGGCATGTTTTTGTCTCAGCCCAAGTATGCTACAGAGATTCTTGAGCGTGCTCACATGGCTGATTGTAATTCCAGTCAGACTCCGGTTGACACTGAGTCTAAACTGGGCGATGATGGCAGTTTGATATCCGATCCCACATTATATCGGAGCCTTGCAGGGTCACTTCAGTATCTTACATTCACTCGTTCTGATATATCTTATGATGTTCAGCAGGTGTGTCTTCATATGCATGATCCGCGAGAGCCCCATTTCTCTACGCTCAAACAGATTTTGCGCTACATTCGCGGTACTTTGGATTACGGGTTACAGTTCTATTCTTCTTCTACTACCTCATTGGTTGCATATTCTGACGCTGATTGGGCTGGTTGCCCAACCACTCGGAGGTCCACTTCTGGTTATTGTGTTTTTCTTGGCAACAACTCATGGTCTTCCAAGCGTCAACCGACTATTTCTCGGTCTAGTGCAGAGTCAGAATATCGTGGCGTTGCCAATGCAGTTGCTGAAACGTGTTGGTTGCGGAATCTTCTTCGAGAGCTTCATTCTTCGGTCTCTTCTGCAACACTAGTATACTGTGATAATGTCAGCGCTGTCTACATGTCCTCGAACCCGGTCCAGCATCAACGGACCAAGCATATCGAGATTGACATTCATTTTGTTCGAGATTTGGTGGCTACGGGTCAAGTCAGAGTTCTTCATGTACCTTCTCGCTATCAGTTTGCGGATATCTTCACAAAGGGATTGCCCTCTGCTTTATTTGAAGAATTTTGCTCCAGTTTGAGTGTCCGGTGTCCTCCCGCTCAAACTGCGGGGGTATGTTAGCATTATGTTTATTATAGTATGTATATTGTGCTAGCTGTAAATGTGTAGAATATTAGCATTTATATTGATTAGCTAGAATCAAGGATAATGGGCAATTTACACAATATAGTTTGCATGTAATCCCTATAAATCCTTGGTTCAGTGTATTGTACGAGACACACAAAGCAATAAACATTCTTATATCTTTCACAAAGAAATATTTTTTTTCTTTTAAACTTCACATTTTTTTAAATTTGACAAAACATTTTTTCAAATATTTATTTTACAAATCATTTTGAATTATTAAGAAATGTTTCAATGGGAATTTAATTCAAATACATAGCAGATATTTTCCATCCAAAATCAGGTCCAAACTTCCCCAAATAAACTTTAACCACCAAATGACAGAATTTGGAGCGTCTGTCGGTGACGGTGCCGTGGACATTTAATGGTACCGTCCTAGGAAACGGGAAAAAAAATCTCTTGCCTATAAATAGTTAACCATTTTACAAACCCAACTGAAATTTTTTTCTGATCAAAACCATTCTTTAATTGTCTCATTTTCTTTGATCATTTAGTTAGTTTTAAATTCCTTTCGAGTGATTCAATTATCCATTCAAGAGATCACCTTCGTTCCTCTACTAGTGCAAGAGAAGAACATACCGTATCGCGAAGATACAAAGTGTTGTAGTATTAGTTTAGTGAACTTGTAACACTTGTTACGTACTTATTGTATATTATCATACATCAAGTTATTTGACATCCTACTTGGTTAGATTGTGTATAGATCGGGTTGATCGTGTAGAGATTGAGAAGATCTTGTGTAGATTGAGTTGATGGTGTGTAGATTAGGTAGATCGTGTGTAGATTGAGTAGATCGTGTGAAGATCGGGTAGATCTTGTAGCTTGTGTAGTTTGTGTGAAAATCAGGTAGATCGTGTGTGAGATTGGTTCTAGCTAGATTAGAACTCGACATTTAGCTTAGTGTCAAAAATTGTGATAAGCGACGTTGTACGGTTTTCTCCGCCTGAAGGGAGCTTGTTGACATAGTGCAGTGAACTCTCGAGTTGGCTACTCGAGGAATGAAGTAGGACGAAGAGGAACTTCGTTACTGAACCACTATAAATCTCGGTGTCTTGGTTTGATCTTTCTAGATCTTCACTTTGATCTTGCATTTTATATTTTTTAATTATTAATGTTTGGTATCTTTATTATAGTTATATTGTGTTCATATTGTGATTGATTGATTTCACGAAAACTTGAATAATTTTTTTTCAAAAGTAATTTTTATAACGAGATAAAAACGGTAAAACTATTCAACACCTCCCTTCCCCCTTCTAGTTTCCACAGTTTTTGTCTCTCACTCTCTCTATACTTTCTCTCTCTAGTATATAAATCTTGTCCATCGGAGGTTGTGACTTGATCGTCGGAGGATTGTTATGGGGTTTCGGCCTTAAACCCTTTCTAACCGGTTCTTTCTATATTTATAGCATGCTTTTGGCTTGGGATGATGATGAGCGGTATTATTGGAGTCGTCAAGACCATGTCAGTGGAAATTTGTTTCAACACATATAAACAAGATGAAAGTAAAAAACGATGCTCCATAGACGAGGCTCAAATGCCTTACTCTTTAACCAATTAGAATAAATGGTTTGGCTTTTTGAAAAATCACTTCCCTTTTGTACAAGTTTTTCAAGGAGCATAAGATATAAAGTTCCATATTCCATCTATTAATTATTTGGACAGAATATATGTGAAGATTGGAGACTTAATCAGTGGCGGAGCTAGAAGAAATTTCGTGGGAGGGCCGAAGCAAATTTTTTTTAGGAAAAACATTAAATGGGAGGGCCAAGATGAAATTTTTATTTTTTAACACATGAAATCGCGAAAAAAATACACTAACGGGCTTAGGCCTAGGAGGGCCGGGACCCCTCTCGGTCCTCACATAGCTCCGCCCATGGACTTAAGGGTATATGTACTTTTGTGTGCGAAAATGCAAAGTAGGGATTTAATCTCGCAACCTCATAGCATATAACTATAACGTGAAACAAGTCTGACTAACATATGTGTGGTTAGAAATACTTATCAACTATATCAGAACGACTGGCTGATTAGGTGACTAACATATGTGTAGTTAGAAGTAATAAAGTATAAGTGGTTGGTAAGTTGTGAGAGCTACTCCTAAATTGATTTTTCATTTATAATTTTTGTTAGAGTAACTCCTATTGTACTTTTGCGTCATCAAATTTATCTTTTTACTGCAAAACAAAAAAAATCCAAAAATCTTTTATTATTTAAAAACAGACAATATTTAATCGCACGGAGTTACAATAGCTGTTAGAGCGCTAGGTATCGTTTGGTGCCGTGGGTGGTGCCATAGGAAAAAGTGGTGCCACCTCAGCACTTTTTTTCCATGACACCACTTTTGGCTATGTCACCAAAACCCCCCCTCCCTAGCATAAAACCAGTTTTTGTGGTGTCGTTGTACTTTTTATTGATTTATTTTTTTCATTTTTAAATAAATCTTAAATCAATCAACATATATGGCTTAAAACATTCGTATTGAGTTGATTATGAGGTTCATGCAAATACACTTATATGTCTAAATGTCTATTTCTGAGCTGATGTAAAAGTCATCAAATAACTCATCAGTATATACATTTTATAAGAACGTCTATTTCTGGCTTAATATAGCAGCCCAAATGTTTTTTTTATCTGGCAGCCCAAATGTTTTTTTTTTCCAAGAGAAGTCCAAAATTAAACTAGCAAATTTAACCCTCAAAACCGTATACATATCAAAACACAACAACCCTAATATCATAGCAGCCACACCTTTCTTCTTCCTCCCCACACCTGCAAAACAAAAACAAAAAAATAATAAACACATCACAAACACAACACACAAACACAAACACAAACAAAAAACCTCACACAAAAACACATACCCACTTGAAAATCAAAAAAAAAAAAGAAAGAAAGAAAAGAAAATCCCACGGCGTGGGCTGGTGGTGGTGGCGCGAGAGGGTTTGGCACGAGGTCCGGTGTGGTATGTCGTGCCATAGGGTGGCGCCGAAGCCCATGGCTTGAGCCATGGCGCACCGTACCCGACTCTTAGTAGAAAATAAAAATTTGATTGGTGGTAGTTTTCAAATTTGAAAGGGGATTAAAGTAATATTTGTGAAGACTTTTTCTTTTTTAGAAATTGGACCATAGTTTCGAGAT
Source organism: Chrysanthemum makinoi (assembly GCA_910596185.1). Classification (NCBI taxonomy): domain Eukaryota; kingdom Viridiplantae; phylum Streptophyta; class Magnoliopsida; order Asterales; family Asteraceae; genus Chrysanthemum; species Chrysanthemum makinoi. Next base: position 16,263,585 of record OU343224.1, read on the forward strand.
ATTTTAGGAATTTTCTCTATGAAAAATTGAAAGTAGAGACTCATGCTTTATGATGCTGTACATGAAGCAGTAAGAGTTGTACATTCATGTGTCTAGTATTTCAATTCTTTACCATATTCATCCTCCTATGTTTTGTCTCTAAAACCCTTCATACAAACCTTAAACCCTCTATTAAAATAATGGGTTTTTTGATTCTTGATTATTAACACTTTATCATCCTATCATTATCCTCTTCATTTGACTGTAAGATACCAAACAAAAGACACCCTTTTCATTTTATAAACTAAATATCAAAACCCATTTCTTGAAATTTATAAAAACACCAAGAAACACACATTTTAGTTAAAATTTTGATTAAAGTTTATATTTTTATGTATTTTTAGGTGAAAATGGAAAAAGGGCCTTTGGGAGAAGGTGCTGAGCATCATGAAGATGAGTTTACAAAGCTGATCTTTTCATGGTCTCTTGATGACATTCTTAATGAAGATCTCTACAAGAATAAGGTCTCTTTATTTTTACTACTTTTTGTAGTTTTAGCATTTTGTATACTATTTTCTTGTTATTGGGTTTGTGGCGTAGTGGTTTGAGGTTTCAAAACTCACTAGGCAAACATCCTGGGGTGGCTAGGGAAAGGGGGTTTGAAAACATTCACGCATAGGCCGCAAACATATGAGTCAAAGATTCGACATCCCCCGGTAAACTGAACACGAAAAGTCTCACCCGTTTATATTGTTGTTGTTTTTCCGTGGGTTTGTTGGAAACTTTAATATTTATTCTTGTTATCAAGTATTTCTTTACTTAACGTATGTCATTTGGGGAGTATGAGTTTTTTCAACTGTTGGTTATTGTTTTTTAGCTGTTTTTCGTGCTTATTTAGTAAACTCTTGGTTTATATTAAAAACAAATGATAAACCATATGAAATGAGTTATGTTCATTGTGAGGGTGTTTGGGATTGCTTATTGTCTCTGCTTATCTCTGCTTGGAGTGTTTGGGTAATCGAAACTGCTTCACTTATGTGCTTATTTTTGGATAATCGTGGCTTTTTACCCTTGTATCTAACATAAAACCTTTAAATAGTGATGTTCACTCTACTATTGAAATGTAATTTAAGATAAACGTAAAACAAGAAAATCCAAACACTATTTCCTCAAGTGTTTATTTTTAGCTTCTTATATGCTTCTGCTTAAAAGCGTATGCATTTACAGAAAAGAATAAGCAATCCCAAACAACCTTTGTGGAAACCAAAGCTAGTTTATTCATGGGTTATTTCGTATCTATATGTAGAGTGTGTTTGAAATTTATTATTTATGTGGTTATTCTGAAAGCAAATAAGCAAATTTTTAATGTTTCGATGCAACTTTTAACATGGTTTTATTTTTAAGTAAGGGAAAATGATGCCTGCCTTTCCAAGCAGGCAATTGCCTTTAAAGTGGAATTCCCAAACACCCCCTAAGAATATAAAATCCATTAAAGTTTTTGAAGTCAATGTTTGAGCTATTTGACCTTAAAGTCGACGTTTCCACCCTTTATTTTCGACTGCAAGGTTTATCATTGTTTTGTGTTTCATAATTAGTGACATGTAAACATTTTATAAAATTTATGTTATAAAAACAGAAATCATAAATCTGTTAAGACTTGCTCATAGTTAAAACAAAAAGGTCTTGCAGTGACAATTTTCCTTAGTTCTTGTTGTTATATCTGCATAAAAGGATTGAGTTTTACTGTTTGGATAATAATAGCTTGGTTACATTAATATTTCTGACGAATTGATGCATCATTTGTAGGTGGAGAACATACCACTTACTTTTGAGTCTGAAGAACACTATTTTGGTTCTTTTGTTTATCCTTTGTTAGAGGAAACACGCTCCGAGATGGCTTCTTCCATGGAGATCATGCATAGAGCTCCATATGCTGATATGTTATCTTGTAACGAGTCCAAAAGTGGTGAAAATAGGGCCTATGATGTTACTGTTGGTCCTTGGAAAAATCAGTATAGTGGACGTGGTAGAGATGATTACGATACTTTACCTGGTGATCTGCTTCTTTTAGTAGATGGGAAACTGGAATCTGTTTCTGATTTGAAGTGTGAGGGAAGAACATGGGCTCTTTCAGTGGTCAAAAGCAAGGAAGATGATAGCTCATCTATAAGAGTAAAGGCATCACAACCAATTGAATTCCAAGACGGGATGTTTGCAGTTTTTTTGATGAATGTAACAAGTCACAGAAGAATATGGAATTCATTGCACGTGCATAGAAATCTTGATATCATCAAAGAGGTTCTTTACTCTGACTTTAAGGTGAGAAACTAGTTAAATAGGATTTTCTATTGTTTAGTAAAATTATTGGTTTTAATTATGAATATGTTGTTTACAGGTTAAGGAGAAGTGCAATATCTGCTCTTTTGGTTATGGCAATATTTTATCTCCAAAAGTTGATCCACTTCTTTTGCTTAATCTGAATGCATCCCAGAAGACAGCAGTTATGGCGGCGCTTTGTAAAATGCAGTGTTGTCATACTTCATCCGTGGAACAAATATGGGGACCACCCGGAACGGGGAAAACATTGACAGTTAGTGTCTTGCTTTTCATCCTTTTGCAAATGAAGCAAAGGACTCTTACGTGTGCTCCCACCAATGTGGCTATACTACAATTAGTCTCACGCATGCTAAGCTTGGTAAGAGAATCATCTAAAACTACAATTGCAAGTGGTGATTCTTTCTGTTCAGTTGGAGGTTTGCTCTTGTTTGGCAGCAAGGAGAGATTAGAAGTTAGTACTGACATTGAAGAAATCCATCTCGAGCATCGGGTAAAGAGGATAGCCGAATGCCTAGGGCCAGTGACTGGTTGGAAGCATTGCATAAGATGTATGGTTGATTTATTGGAAAATTGTGTTCCAGAATATTATAGTTTTATAGAAAATGAATTCCTGAAAGAAAAGCAACTTAGAAATGAGAATGAAGATAAAAGAACAATGTTGGAAATCAAATCATTTAGGGATTTTGTGCAAGACCGATTCAGTTCTCTTGCACCGCCACTCAGAAGGTGCATGCTTACATTTTGTACTCATATCCCGAGAAGTTTCATGGGGGAATCAAATTTCCACAATATGATATCTCTTTTGGATATTGTAAGTTCTTTGGAATCATTGCTGTTTCAAAAGAATCTGGTTTCCGAAGAACTTGAAGATTTCTTCAATTCCAAACCATTGCAAGATGATTTTGTTAAGTCAGAGAATGCGTCGTCCATCGATTTTGTTAGATCCATGTCTTTATCTGTTCTAAGAACTCTTCAAATATCTCTTCAACAACTCACTCTTCCATGTTTTTCAAACAAATATGCAATAACTCAATTTTGTTTCGAAAGAGCTTCTGTTATATTTTGCACAACTTCAAGTTCCTACAAGTTGCATGCTGTCAATATGGAGCCTTTGAATATATTGGTTATAGACGAAGCTGCTCAATTGAAGGAGGCAGAGTCCATCATCCCCCTTCAACTTCCGGGAATGAAGCACGCCATTCTTATTGGAGATGATCGCCAGTTACCTGCAATGGTGAATAGCAATGTAAGTCTATACTTATCTATGTATCTTCTTTTGGTTTTAAGCTATATTTGATAGCCTGAAATCTGAATGTTGGTGGACAGGTTTGTTTTGAATCTGGCTTTGGAAGAAGCTTGTTTGACCGATTAAGTTTTTTGGGTCATTCTAAGCATCTTCTCAACGTTCAATACAGAATGCATCCTTCAATCAGTTGCTTCCCAAATTTGAAGTTTTATCAAAATCAAATCCTAGATGCACAAAACGTGTTATCTAAAAGTTATGAAAAAAGGTATCTTTCGGGACCAATGTTCGGCTCCTATTCCTTTATAAATGTCGTTGGTGGGAAAGAAGAAAAGGACGATGATGGAAGAAGCCTAAGAAATATGGTTGAGGTGGCTATTGTGATTAAAATTGTGAAAAATCTCTGTAGAGGTGTGCATATTGATTATGTCATTTCTAAATATAGCATTTGTATCTTTGTGGTCAATGTTTACTTAACCTTTCCTGTCACTTTTACAGCATGGCAGGACTCGCAAAAGAAGCTTACTATTGGTGTTATATCTCCCTATGCTGCCCAAGTCGTTTCGATACAAGAAAAACTTGCTCACAAGTATCGGAAACTTGATGGATTTTCAGTAAAGGTGAAATCGGTTGACGGGTTTCAGGGAGGAGAAGAGGATATTATTATTTTGTCAACAGTAAGATCTAATATCCATGGGTCTCTTGGCTTCATATCTAGTCCTCAAAGGACTAATGTTGCCTTGACCAGAGCACGGTATGCTATCCTCTCCCTTAGTTTACAGTTGATGTTTATACATACTTTCTAATTATAAGAAGTTTAATATTGCCTTCCGTTATTACTGTAGACATTGTCTTTGGATATTGGGGAATGAAAGAACCCTGACTAATAGTGAGTCCATATGGAAAGATTTAGTCTCTGATGCAAGGAGTCGACATTGTTTATTTGATGCTGATGCTGATGAATGCTTGAAGATGACAATAATAGGAGCAAAGAAGGAGTTAGAACAACTTGATGACTTGGTTAATGGGAATAGTGTACTATTTAAACATGCAAAATGGAAGGTGTGTGATTATTTTGCCAAATTACATTATTATGCAGTATTCGACTATGTTCTTCATGTTTGTCCGACTATATGCTATCAGGTTCTCGTCAGTGACGATTTCAGAAGGTCGTTTGGAAAGTTGACGGGTTCTCGCTTGAAGAAGCAGGTTTTAAACCTATTACTAAAACTTTCTAGTGGCTGGCGGCCCAAGAACAGAAGTGTAGACTTCTGTTGTGAAAATTCTTCACAAATCTTGAAACAATTTAAGGTTGAAGGAATCTATGTGATTTGCACTATTGACATCATCAAGGAAGTCAAATATACACAAGTGTTGAAGGTTTGGAATATATTACCCTTAGAGGAGATTCTAGAACTCACAAAACGACTTGAGAGCATATGTTCTGCTTACTCAGATGATTATATTAATCGGTGCAATGAAAAATGTTTAGAGGGGTATGCTCATTTGTTGTCTAGTGAATTTGAACTCTTAAAGTAGTGATTATATATGCTAATTCCATTTTCTTTATTTTATCCAGGAACTTGGAAGTTCCTAGGAGTTGGCCGGCATCCCAAAATATTATCCGATTTCAAAATTTAAGTGCCTGTGAAGACGAAAGTGAAGCAAACGTGAATCCTGGTAATGCTAGAAATTATGTTGAAAACTCAAAAGTCAGTGAAAGCTTATTGCTTATGAAGTTCTACTCATTGTCACGTGGGGTTGTGAGCCATTTGCTTTCTGGTGATGAAGTTGATCTACCCTTGCAAGTCACTGATGAACAGATGGACATAATTCTGTCTCCCAAAAGTTCATTTATCATTGGAAGATCAGGAACCGGAAAAACCACCACTGTGACAATGAAGTTGCTCCAACACGAAAACAAATTTCGAATTGCATCTGATGGGATTTATGAAGCAGAAAGCAGCCGTATTAGAGATGATGATCCTGAAATTAGCAAACCGAGTGTTCTTCACCAGCTTTTTGTGACAGTCAGCCCAAAATTATGTTATGCTGTGAAACAAAATGTTTCCCATCTAACAAGGTGCGCAAATTCTCATTTTTTTTCTCTTTTTTCCATCTTTTTGGTCTTGTTCTGACTTCAATAATTAATGTTTTTGACAGTATTTCAAGTAATGGTAGTTCATCAGCAGATATTTATCTTGATAATAGGGACGTTATTCCATCAGAATTCAACGATATTCCTGACACATTTATTAACATCCCGGTGAAATATTACCCGCTGGTTATAACATTTCAAAAGTTTCTAATGATGTTGGATGGTACATTGGGAAATTCGTTCTTCGATAGATATCTTAAGGCAAGAGAAGGTTCTCATGGTAACCTTATAAGCTCAAGATCTGTTACATTGCAAGCTTTTATAAGATTAAGGGAGGTAACGTTTGACAGATTTTGTTCACTTTACTGGCCCCACCTCAATACAAATCTTACAAAGAAGCTTGATAGCTCTAGAGTGTTCACCGAAATTATTTCTCATATAAAAGGAGGCCTGAAATCAGGGGAATGCAGTGATGGAAAATTGAGTTATGAGGGTTACTGTTTACTGGCCGAAAGTCGTTCTTCCACTTTAAGTAAAGAGAAAAGAGAGATTGTGTACACCCTCTTTGAAACCTATGAGAAGATGAAAAGTGAGAGGGGAGAATTCGATTTAGGTGATCTAGTTAATGACATTCATCACCGGCTTAAAAATAGGAACTATGAAGGTGACCAAATGGATTTTGTTTATATTGATGAGGTGCAAGATCTTAGTATGAGGCAGATTTCTCTTTTTAAATATATTTGCCAAAATGTTGAAGAAGGCTTTATGTTTGCGGGTGACACTGCACAGACCATTGCAAGAGGGATTGATTTTAGATTTCAAGATATACGATCCCTTTTTTATAAAGAGTTCCTAAGCACCAGAACATCTGAGGAACAGCACAAAGGTCATGTATCCAAGATAAAACAATTAAAAGAGAATTTCAGAACACATGATGGTGTGCTTGATTTAGCTCAGAGTGTCATTGACATTTTGTACCATTACTATATTCACTCAGTTGACAAGTTAGAGCCTGAAATTAGTCTTATATCTGGTGAAGCTCCTGTTTTACTAGAGTCTGGTGACGATGAAAACGCAATTGTGTCTATTTTTGGTGGCAGTGGCAGTGGAAGCGGTGAAGAAATTGCAGGGTTTGGGGCAGAACAAGTGATATTGGTACGTGATGATCACGCGAAAACGGAAGTTTGTGAATTTGTTGGAACGAATGCACTTGTTCTTACTATAGTGGAGTGCAAAGGCCTTGAGTTTCATGTAAGATCCTTAAATCATTTTTGTAATAAAGATTTGTCACAAAATGATTATTAACAAACTTTTTTCTGTATTAGGATGTATTGCTGTACAACTTTTTTGGGACATCCCCTTTGAAAGATCAGTGGAGAGTTATATACGGATACATGAAGAAGTATGGTTGGCTCGAAGACAAGCTTCCTCAATCTTTTCCGGCATTCAATGAGGCAAGACATAGTGTTTTGTGTTCTGAATTGAAACAATTGTACGTGGCCATAACTCGAACTAGACAAAGGCTATGGATATGTGAGAACAAAGAGAAGCTCTCTAAACCTATGTTTGATTATTGGAAAAAGAGGGGACTTGTTCAGGTTAAAAAACTGGATGATTCAGTGGCTCTGGCTATGCGGGTTGCTAGCAGCCCTCAGGAGTGGCGTGAACGTGGAAAAAAGGTTACTATTTATATATTATAGTTTTACTTTTTCTGTGATTGCTACCTTATTTAACATCACTATCGTATGGTTTTCAGTTTTTTTATGGGAACAATTTTGTGATGGCAACTTTGTGTTTTGAGAGAGCCAGAGACACAATGTGGGAAAAACTGGCCAAAGCTTCTGGTCTTAGAGCATCTGCTTATCAAATGCGGGGAACAAATCATGAAGCTTTTGAGGGTTATCTTAGGGAAGCAGCACTGATGTTCGAGTCTATTGGCAAACTTGAGCTTTCTGCTACATGTTATTGTGATTTGGGGGAGTATGAAAGAGCTGGTAAACGCTTTTTCTTATATAAATACCGGTCTGTAGAATTATTGAATAGTTGCTTGCGCTAGTTTAGTTTGTATTCTTTCAACAACTCCATTGTAGACAAGTCAGTTAATTTTGTTAGAGTAGGTTTTTAAAGGTTAGTTAGCTTTCTTTACCGTATATAGAAAATTTCTTTAATCATAAAGACCTGTCTAATCAACATTTGGAATGTTAGTATTATCATTTGAACTGTTCACAGTTTCTCTCAAATTAATGGATTTAATAAATGAAATCAACTAAAAGGGGTCAACTGGTTGGTAGCCTCGAAACCATTATTTTAATACATACAAACTCATAAAAATAAGTGTGGAAAAATCTATTTTGAACTTTATTTATTTCTGCAGGAAAAATTTATATGCATAAGTGTGGAAAGTTTGATGCAGCAGCGGAGTGTTTCACTGTAGCAGGGTGTTATAGTGAAGCCGCAGAAGCCTACGCCAAAGGAGATCAGTTCTCCAATTGTCTATCAGTTTGCAAAAGAGGTGAACTTTTTGATAAAGGGTTGCAGTATATAAACTACTGGAAAGAACATGTTATTTTTGAAAGTAAAGAATTAGAAGAAGTTGAGCAAGAATTTTTGGAGAGTTGTGCTCTTGATTTTCATGAAAATAAGGATTCTGGATCCATGATGAAGTTTGTCGGAGCATTTCGTTCTATGGAATCTAGACGTATGTTCTTGAGGTCGTTATGCTGTCTTGATGAACTTTTGTTGTTGGAAGAAGAATCAGGTCATTTTCTTGAAGCTGCTGAGTTGGCGAGTTCATGGGGTGATTCTCTAAAAGAGGCCGATCTTTTGGAGAAGGCTGGACATTTCAAGGAGGCTAGTCTTTTGTTACTTTGGTATGTGTTTTATAGCTCGTTATGGGGAAACGGAAACAGAGGTTGGCCACCGAGGGAGTTTGCTCAAAAGGAAGAACTCTGTAATAAAGTAAAGTTGCTTGCAAAAATGGAATCGGACTTTATGTATGATTTTGTTTGTAGTGAACTTAATACACCCTTTGATCAGCACAACAGTTTGCCTGAGTTGAAGGAAGATTTGTACGTTTCTCAGAAAAATAGCAGTCTAAGGGGAGAAATCTTGTTGATTAGAAAAATCTTAGATACGCATCTTCAAATGAATTCCTCAAGTTATGATTGGGAGGATAATTTACCAGTGGATATGTTTAAGCACTGTGAAGAGAAGATGTTTCAGAACCAAGTTTCTGTTAGAACTCTTATTTTCTACTGGAATCTGTGGAAGAAGCATATCCTGAATATCTTCAGAAGTATTGAAAGTCCCGAAAATGAAGAACTACTAAAACCCACGGCGCATGCTGATTTTGGTTTATATTATTTTGGGGTGAGGAAACAGTCTCTAAATGGAACCACAGTGTACTTGTCACTCAATAAGGATGCTGATTGGATAAGAAACACTGATAACAAGGGTCTTCATTGGGACGAGAAGTGTAGACATTTGGATGGCAGGGAGTTGGTGTTTGCTATTCGGTCTTATTGGCAGTCCGAGTTACTTTCTGTGGGTATAAAGGTACTTCAAACTCTTGAGGCCCTCCATAAGTCAAAGTCAAACGGTTCTGCATTTCACCAAAGCACATCTCTCCTACACATTTTTGAGGTCTCCAAGTTTCTTTTAGACTTTCAGTGTCATAACCTCACAAATCCTTATAAAAAGAGGTTGCAGTATTTCCTTGGAATTTCATTGAGTTACCTTGATATTGTGTTTCCATTAGACTGGCGGAAATCAGTTGGCGAGGACTTGGTTTCCCTAAGGGAGACTGATCTTTCGGTGAAATTACTTGAGGAGATTATTCTTCAAACTGTTGACATCAAGGCTCTGGAGAGGGTGATTCTAATATGTCTATGTTCAAGTTTATCAGTAGCAGTTTACGAGAATCTCATTAATAAACTAAAAAGCAAACCTCAGTGGAAATCATTTGTTATGAAATTTCGGGATGGTGGGTTGAAAGATGTTTTGGTTGCTCCAATACTTCAACGTGCTTTGGAAGATAACTTTAGAGTTCCCTACAGTTTCCTATCACCTCACAGTTTTGGGTATCTATTGGACCGTCTTCTTTTAATGCAGACTTTTACTTCAGAAAATTCTTACACGACAATATCTTCTTTTGTGGGATCACTTACACATATTCACACTGCTTCAACTTCTATTGGCCAGTCTTCATTAAATCTAAGCTTTTTTGTGGATAGAATCGACGATATTATCTGGAAAAGTGAAGTGAGTCTGGCATGGATTCACAAATCGAAGATTGATATCTCTTATTTTCCACTGTTTGTATTAAAGATGGTTATGATAATGTCCTTAATATGTTTGAAAGCACCAACTTATTCTCCTAAGCTACTTAAGTATCTGTCAGGTTACGACAGTATTGCTTATTTTCTTCCTAAGAAGTTTGTCTCTAGTCTTCTAAGGAAAAGGAAAAAACAAAAACTGAACTTGGATCCAGAAGTTGTTGCAGAAGCGTTTTCTAGCATAGATGATCCTCTCCTGATTGTTAGATCGGAAAATGCGCGTCCTAAAATCAATGCTCCTTGTGCTATATTTGTTGACCTTGAGAAATCTAAAGAGGAGATAATGAGCATTTTGTTTCCAAGGAAAAATACACATAAAGTCCAGACGTCATCGAATAATGTTAACACTGGAACAAGTCTTGATGTATCATCTTCAGAAACGTTACTAGATACAAACATTATGAATCGTGTGGAACTGCAAATGAATTGGAATGTTGTAGAGGAGATTTCTGAGGTTCTTAAAAAGAAGGGAGTGGCACTAAACAAATTATCTGCTGCAACTATGATTAAGGTAATATATATCATTGTGTTTGGAATGCCTGATTTCTGTTAATGCTATCGACATGATTATAAGTTTGATGGCTTCTGATTTATCTGCTTTCTTGCCAGAATGAAGTTGACATAAATAGGGGCAAATTACTTATTGCCTTCGCGGCTCAAATGTCTTGTTCTTGTGAAGATGGAAGACTTGTAGTTTATGCAATTGAACAACTGAAGTTGCTTGCTTATGCGTTTGACCCAAGGTTAGACATGCACTATTTTATTGTAAATTCTGAAGTGGGTTTTATTCTTCAACCCGATATAAACTGGAATCCATGTTAAGATTTTATTTTATTTATTTATTTTATTTTATTTTTGTGTTCGGATCATTTTTCAGTCGAAAAGAATTGGAGCATTCAGGTGTATGGAAGAGTGTGAGTTGTGCTGTGAAGGGGCTACAAAGTGAAAGGCGAAAGATAGATAATTTCTTGAAGCGTTCTGTTATGATTCAGGCATCAAAGGTTGAACAAACAGGTGATGACGATTCAGTGTTGTTAGAAAATCAAAGCGATTGTGGTAATACTCAGGATGGAATCAAGAAAGGGAAAGATAACAGCAAGGGGAAGAAGAGTAAAAAGAGCAAAGGTAAAAAGAAATGAAGCTTATAACATGCATGCAGAAAAGAATAAAGGGATGTGGTTAAATAGTATGGTTTTCTTTTCTGCATATCCAGAAATGATTACGAATTTTATGTCCATGATTAGTAGTTTTTCAAATAGTATAGATGTTTTTTTGCTGGTTTGAGAATCCTGGTTATGTAAGATTTTTGGTAGACGTTTAAAGGACGGTTATGTTCAATCATCTAGACAACTCTCTAACTGATAGGCACTGAATCGAAGATGGAACTTGTTAAAAAAAACTTGCATCTGAAGTTTACTATTGAGATGCTTATTGTTTAGCGATTGATTTCTTGTTTCACTTTTATAGCCTGCCATAACTAAGATTTCTAGAGCTTAATAATACTAAGATGAAGCATGTTCATGATAATGTTATGGTACTTTATTACGGAACAGTTGTATCACATTAATGTTATGGTAGATTGTTTAAAAACTTGCATCTGAACTTTGTTCCAATAGAAGTGTGCAATCAGTGAACACGCAGTTATAACAAAATGAAAATAAATGCAAACACAGAGAATGAGAAACTACATGGATAAAAGGTGACCCAAAAAGATTAAATATTTTAAATTGGAAAACAAAATACGTAGTAGTGAGTAACCATGTGGAATAAAACCATGAAATTTTATTTGGGTTTGTTTTGTATCAAGACTTTGTGGGCGTGACTTTGTTTTCACAATTTCTCCAGCCCAAGCTATAAAGTTTAAAAATGTTTTATACAAATTTAGCCCATTTTGTTGTTAGTATTACAACTTTATAAGCATTTGGTTGGAGGCCCAAGTGTATATCGTTGAATGACAACCCGTTCCGTTAGTGCCCAATAGATTTCACGTAGGACCATAGAAATATGCTTAGAGAACTTAACAAAATTATTCAAACGAGTTCGAAACGCTCGCCGCGTTGCGGTGGGGCTTTCTGCAATATCTTTTAGTGTGATATATTAAGTTTCAACGTTATGACTATTTTTTTGCTTCTATTTGCGTGAATGGATCAAGTATTTTCAAATTTGTTTTAAGTAGTGTATTTATTTTCTACTTCAAGTAATATGTGACATCAATAAAAATGAATAACGCTAAAATTGAAAACTAAATATTTCAAAAGTCAAAAGTGGAAAATAATTATGTGATGAAGGTAGTATAAAATATGATGTTAAACATTTATTTTATATTTGCCAAAAAAAGGTATAGCTTTATAAAAAATATATGTTGGTTTCATATTTTGTTTTATGTTTGTAAAGGTGTTTACTTACGTTTCGTACCCTTTTTTTTATTCCATAAAATTCACATTATAAATACTTCTTCATATGAGAAGGTCGCCATTTTTTTTATTCGCATTTACTATACTTCACCACCTAACAATGGCAGCCATGCCTAATATCGAAGAAATCAAGTCAGCAAGCGGTTCTGACAATCTCGCAACAGCGTTCAAGTTTCTTTTTAATAGCGAGATCAGTGAGGATCGCAATTTGGTCATACGTGTGAAGGCTAAGCAAGATCAGTTGCGTAGCAAAATCGAAAAACGTGAGTAAACCATTGTGGAGACTCATTGGTTCGGACCCTTTAATGAGAAGGCGGTTGACGGTCTGAGGGGGCTTTCAGAATTGCAGCGTGTGGATCGTCAAACGCTGGTTGCACTTGGAGCTCTTATCGAAGCCATTCGTGATGGGATTGTTGAAAAAGAGAGGTAGATAGGCTTTATGGAAGTTGATGAAGATCTCTCTGACGGTTAGTCTGGTGAACGCTGACTTTTGTTGATGTTTTTTGGTCAACAGTTTGTGTTGATAGTAGGTTCTAACCGTTGTTCAGGTAGTTTAGTGTTTTATTGTTTTTATGTACTTATCTAACTCCAACGAGTGCATGTAGTCTGAGGCAGATTACGATTTTGTTTTTTCTATGGTAGTCACCCTGTTGCAATGACAACGCTACAATTAGTATTATCTTAATGGTGAATGATTAATGATGGTAGCTAATTTATCCTATTTATTATTGTTGTTGGATAGTAGCGATAATGTTTGTTGCAACGTTGTTTGTGTTTGGCTTGAATCATGGGTTGAAGAAGGTAAGGAGGGTTAATTGGTTATCGGGGAATGTGGGTTTAGGGTTTAGGGTTGCGCGGGCGATTGTATGTGTGAATGCTAAGGTTTGAGAGGTTTTTTATGTTTTTTTAGATGTCTTAATACCCAATGCAGTTCCTCTAGTTTCGCGTCAGGCTGCCAGTATGTTAGTTGCATGAGCATAAGTTGTTGTTTAGAGCTTCGTGTAGTGATTGTTGTGATCAGGCATTCTTGAGATAGTCGGTGTATTGGAGTTGCGGATTTTTATTGCCGCTATGTTGCAAACGTTGTGAAAAAACCGTGTGCAGCTGTAGTGCACAAATCGTCATTTACTTAAGAGTAATTTACATTACCATTGCTCCCATAGAGCAATTTTCTAAGTTAATTATCCCTACAGGTAGTTTATCAGAATTTGTTATAGCAGCATTGTGTCAGCTATACTATAACCATATTACAAAAGCCGATGATTCAGTGTTTATAGTTATTAGACCTCTGGTCTGGCACCAGGGTCAGTTTTAGGCTTCTTCGCATGGAATTTCTTGGTCCTTTCCTGAGGCTTGGAATAGTTGTTTCCGAACTGATGAAGGTTGTGCCTGTTTAGGAACAACTTCTTTTTCATCGGTTTCAGTAGAAACTGGAGGTGGGGTTAGGATGTTACTCAAAACCTCTGCTACAATTGTTTCGCTGATTGGAGTTTTCATCCGTGTTGAAGGTTCAGCAGTGTCTGCTTGTGGTAGTGCGGGTGTGGGTGCATCAGCGACGCTGTCAAGAATTAACCTTGGATTCCTTTTTTTGCTGCCATAGCCAAACCGCACTTCAAACTTATGTTTTGTGTTCTGAAGGTCTTTGATAATTGGTGGAACTTTGTATGCAGCGGGGTCTGAAACATAACTAAGAACCTCTGAGCAAACTGGAAGAAGAGCATGTACCTCGGGGCTGTACCATGTCAGAGACGCTTCTCCGGCTACATCAGCAATGATGGACTTGAAGCAATAGATGCAATTATTGTGTGTTAAGTTTTCGATGAGTTACTACTTGTAGTTGATTAATTTCCAGTTTCAGTATGGGTCTGCAATTCATACCTGTAGTTAGCTACAACCGGCATCCCTGGTTGTTGGCAATACCAATGAGGCCAACCTGGCTCTATATTTTTATTGCATCGTTTGCATCTGTTCGTATACCAGGCTGCACCTTCCTCAATTCTGACTATGATCGCTTCAGTCACGAACTTTTGGTTTTGCTGTTAAATACGAGAGTTAGTGATATATAGTGAGTAATTTTATTGCAGAATTTTTTTGTGCCTTACAGTAAGCGTTTCAGGGCTTATGTCCAGAAGTGTTGCAATCCGCACTGTTTGCTCTAGTGAGTCCTCATGTGATTGTCGTTGGGTCACCGGTGGCAACATCAGTGGTGTTCCAGTTGTCAATAGATCAGCATACCTGCAACCATGATTTTTGTCAAATAGTGGTCTTGCATATGCATACATGACCTCATAAGTTGTTGGCTATTAGGCAAGACTTACACTCCACGGATTTCATCTGCCTTGGGTATTTTAGGATTAAAATAGTAGCTCGTTGCAGGGGAGGCAGATAACTGTATGCTACCAGCAAAGCTTTTAACCAAACACGAGCTAACAACAAGTACAATAGGTTCTTCGACCCGCATACCAATTTCCGTTTCGAATCTTTTTGTTGTTTCATTCCATAGTCTTAGAGTAATGCTATTTCCGCTGCCATGTAAAGTCAGTAGAACTCTATACCAGTCAATGTTGATTATGACTAGTTTTTATGTGTTAGTACGTACTTTAGATTTTGGATTACAACATTTTTTCTGACTATTCGATTGGTAGTCGAGCTTCCAAATGTTTTCATGCTTCCAACGCTGTGGAAAACTAGAAGGGGGGTTGAATAGTTTTACCGATTAAAACGATGTTTTAAACTATTTAAACCGACTTATGTCAATCTATTTAAACATGTGTGTTGGATGTTGATAGACAAGCATGTATAAATATGTAATGAAAGAATAAGGAGTAAGAAGCACAAAACCACAACGCGAGTATTTATAGTGGTTCGGCTACAAGGACACCTTCCTTGCCCTACTCCACTCCCCGAGTCACCTACTCGAGAGTTCGTAAATACTACACGACACCAACTCCTTATGGCGGAGAAGCCTTCACAACGTTGCCTACTCTTTATCCGGTACAAGGCTAGATACTGGGTTCTTCCACGAGATAGAACCAAACCTATCACAACGTCGCCTACCCTTTATCCGGTACTAGGCTAGATACCGAGTTCCATTACAATGGAGGAACTACTACCCAACACTACACAAATCCTATCTCTAAGGAGATCCACTCCTTATGTCAACATCAACAAGGATATCAATATCCTTTGACCCAATACAAATCTATCTTGTACATCGAACACACCATATCGAATGTACACCTTAGGCACCTTCCACTAATGCCTTTGACTCGACCTCTCGGCACCCTTCACTAATGCCTTGTGACTTGACTTCTAGATACCCTTCACTAATGCCTTTAGCCTTGACTTCTAAGCACCCTTCATGAGTGCTTTCAATATGGACGTTTGACACCTTTCACTAATGTCTTCGTCGTGACCCTTTAGACATCTTTCACTTATGTCTTCGACACTACACTTCTAATGAGAAATAAGAGAACTATCAACAAGAGAAACTCAGTAGTCTTGATGATGACGAAGCATGGCAACTCATGGACTTGAGCTTGCTCGACTTCAAACGGTGGTGATCTCACCTTTAAGAGGAACCTAGAGAATCACAAAAACAAAACTACATACATAGATCACTTGGATCTGAGGTTAAAGAGTTTATAACTCAAAGAGAAAATATATGTGAAAGGGGTAAGTTACAATGAAGAAATGGCTCACTATTTATAGAGGAAATTTGGCTACCGTTCCACGGATCCCACGGATCCCTCACTTGAGGGATCCGTCCAGTGTATTACTGGGGATCCGTGGGACGCTCCCTTTTGCCCATGGGTTTTGGGTCATGGGTCATGGGTTATGGGTCATGGATCCTAGACTTTAGACCATGGGTATCCAAGAAGATACAATGTATCTACAAGATGCAATGCATCTAGTCCATGGGTCATGGGTTAAAACCATGGGTCATGGATAATATCCATATATGACTTATGCATGATGTCATGCAATGGGTTATGGGTTATGCTCCATGGGTATGGGTCATCGGCTTTGGGTTTTACCCAACTACATTCAATGTATTTGGTCAATGGGTTAAATACTTAAACTTCTACCCATTTATATTAGCCATTATAATACATACTAGTTATGTATATATTTGCCCAATATGTAAACACTAGTTGTTGTACATATGTATTACTAAATCATAAAATCACTTTACTTGTTTAGAGTCTTATGTGAAAACGTAAGTGTGTTAGTAAACTATTGGCTCAAAACATTTACGTATTTTATTTGTTTCGTTTAAAATGATTTTACGTTTGCTATCGACAAAACATTAGAAGATCGTAAAATGTAAATAAACGTTTTTACAGCTTATTTGTATTAACAATCTCCCCCTTTTTGTTGATGACAAAACATAAAATTATTTTTAGGAAAAACTAAAATTCGTAAAAGTTTGAATTGTAGTTTTTACTTTCTTCCCCCCCTTTTTGTCGAAACAAAAAGAGCTTCAAAAAGAATCTAACACATTGTTTTAAGAAAAACATGTGAAAGAACAAGATAATATGAAAAAGTAGAGAGCAAGTGACGGGAAGAGTTCTCGTCTTAACTCCCCCTTGACGAGTCCATCCCTTTGTGAGGGCGTCAAGTAAGGATAACTACTAAGCTAATGCATTGTAACTATGTTTGCAAATGGTTTCGTCTTTGTGACGATAATGCTCCCCCTTGATTATTGCAACTTTGCAAAGAGACGTCATGTAAAGTAATCCTAAAATATATTGCAAAAGGTTTTGCAATGTATCGCTTTGACACAAAACTTCCCCTAGTTAGAAAAACAAAGGTTAGAAAAACAAGTAAATAATGCGTAATTTCCTGTAAATAAGACTCAAGTTAGTAGAAAACTAGTCTTCTGTTGCACGGATCCCATGGTTCCCTCCTTGGAGGGATCCGTCTAGGCAAGGCGTAGGGATCCGTCTGACTGTAAACAAATTACAGCAAATGTAATGTAACAAGTGATGTTATCATCAAAGTGAGATATGTATTAGAGCAACAAGCATATACTCATAACGATGTGGCAAATATCATGTAATTTCATTTAATAAAACTAGAGATATGATGTACATGACTCTAAAAACTTAGAAAATGAACAATACATGACTTTGGATTACTAGACTATCTAAGTCGCGCTTGATACTAGGACACCACTTGAATCCTCTAGCTCAAGTTTGTTTTGGTTTGATCTCGTCGAAACGTTCGAGGAGGTGATAAAACATGAAACGTTGATCTTCATGTACTTCATGTATCAAACTTTCAACATGTTGACAATGATAACAATCTTTGTCATGGCTTGGTAGTGGTGCTGGTAGAAAAGAAATGTCTTGATGTGAAGGATCAAGTGAAGAGGGTTGAGGAGCCTCAATAGAAGGAGGGATTGGCGGAGGCGCATTCGAGGATGACTCAACTAAGAATGATGGTGGTGGTAGAGAGGTGTCAACTTCCATGTGGTCGGGTGGTTGACTTTGATGATTTCTCATAATCCAAAAGGGATTATTTGATGGTGACAGAGAAAAAGAAGCCGGAGCTAGTGTTGACTCAACACCTTGATTTTGTTCCACAATTCCTCATAAAGAGGAGAATGTTGGCGGAGGTGGAGGATGGGATGTCCTAGGAGGTAAATCTTCTAGATTGTAGAGGTGTGGTGATGAGAGTGGGGGTGGTGAATGATAGGGCTCTAGGCACCAAGGGTGATGGTTTAGTGGAAATGGGGTTGTTTGGTTTAGGAGGTATGGTGGTGTTTGGCATTGGTAGTTTTGTGGGAACAATCCTTTTGGGGATTGGTTTGATAGGTGGAGGGGAGATCCTACAATTTGTGGATTTAACGGGAGATGATTCGGTTGAGGAAATTTCGTGTACAACACGAGCAATTTTCTTGGGTGGTTCTTTGGTGGATGAGTTACCACTAGGAGCTTTCCTCATGATGAGATGATTAAAAGAGGTTTGTAAAAGTTTCTAAGTGCTGGGAATGAGGATGTAGATGATGACTTTAGGAGTCTTAACAGGTGGTTTATAAAGAAAAGGATTTGGCAAGTGCATTCAAGACTTAAGCCACTAAGATCCTTTGGAATGTGATGATTAGCATGCACAAGAGTCAACTTCAGAGTTGTACTGATCTAGGGACTTAATTAAGATGAGATGGAGTGTTCAAGTTAGCAAGATGAGCTTGAAATGATTGTTTTAGCTAGAGTTAGCATGAAACTGTCACCCGGATCCCACGGTTCCCTCCAATGAGGGATCCGTCTAGGCTAATCCTAGGGATCCGGCTCTCAGCAGCTAAGAAAAGAGAAAAATGATGTTTGTGAAGTCTAATACCTATATCTCCTTGAGTGTTTCAGTCTTCCTAAGTGTCTTAAATGAAAGAGTACTTAAAAGAACAAGGGCAATGAGTGATGTAGCTAATGATTACCTTTTATGGAAGAAAAATGGAACTTCTATGAGTACCAATGAATGACCAAGGATGACACTAGAAAATTTTGAAGTGTCAAGTGGAGCTAAATGATCCTAAAGACCAGATAGTAACTTAAGATAATTTTGGAAAATATCTTAAAGGTTATAGGAAATGGAAAAACTAGAATTTGACCCATTTTGAGGTAAGGATGACTAAAATCACTTTGCTAAATTTGATGGATTTATAAAACTAGATGTATTGATATGTGAGAGATGATGTGTGAGTATAATAGCGGAAGGATGATGAGTTTTGGTGATATGACAAATTAAAAAAAAAACACTTTGAGTGTGATCCTAAATGAGCTACGAGTGAGTGTGAAGCTTTACTAAGCTTGAGAAAGGCTTAATTGATCCTAAGGCACTATGTTTAGCTAGTGTGAAGTGATCTAAGGACATGGTCTGAAGTATAAGGATTGCAACTGCATTTCTGTTTTCCCGGATCCCACGGTTCCCTAAGTGGAGGGATCCATCTAGCACAAACTGAGGGATCCGTCACCTGCAAAACAGTACCTTTACAAAAGGTATGCAAGGGTTGCACAATGCATCATATTTCAAATCTAATGTTTAAGAAGCTTGAACGATAGTATAGTTGAGACATCAAATGTTAAATGTTTTATTTCATGAGAGAAATTACATTACAATGATAAAGAATGAGTACTAAGGTTTGACCCTATTTTGAAAAGAAACTACGTTTCGCTAGATGTATCATTAAACGGTTGATGAGTATTTTCTGATTCAGGGATGAAGAAAGTCTTCATGAGGGATGTGTTTAGAGATTCCATCATCTTATTCACAAGTACATACAACGGACTTTGAAATTGAGGGTGGAAGTACATGATGTGATGATAAAGGCGTGTCAAGAACATTCCATAAGGGATTAGTTTGTTCTTGGAGCCTTGAAGGTTTACAACCGCCTTGCTATGAAGAAATAGGGAGATTGTATGGTTGTTGTGTTAGCAAACAATACATTAAGTGAGCACAACAAGCGGGAAGGATTTCTCGATTTCCCTTAAGACTCCAAACATTTTCACGTAGGATGAGTGCGAGAGGCTTGTACTCTTCTCGGATATCCCGTGTATAGATAATTTTTGGATCAGAGTAATAAGGTCGAGGTTTGCATAACATGTGAGTCAAGTCTTGAGGGGAAGGTATGTGTAAACAATATGGACTATTTCTTCACGATAGTTGAAGAGAGAATCAAGAGACCAATCTTCAGTGAAGGCACATTGTCCGTGATTTGGAATTCAGATAATGTGAGCAAATTGCTCAAGGGTTAAAACAAAATATTGGTTTTTGATCCAAAACCACAGAGATAGAGATCGATCCTCGTTACGAACGAGTTCGACTTGACGGAAGAATTCCAATACAAACCTCGGACAGATTTTCTCGTTAATTCCGAGAAGACATTCCAGTCCTATGGTTCGGAAAGAGGTATTGATACCTTCTTCGTATTGTAGAGGAGTGTCGACAATACGTCCTTCATGGAAGTGACGAGTTTCGAGATTATTAAACCCACGGACATGATTGCCAGGTGTGTTGGGCTCAAGAGAGATGTTAGGAATGTAAACGTAAGTGAGTGAAAAGTCGAACTCATACTCATGAGACATGACGAGACCTATGGAAGTGAAAAGAAAATGATGAGACTCGTTAAAGCACAAAGGATGATCACCTAACGTTTTTACTAGATATTTATTAACAATGACAATTAACTCACTTAGTATCTTAACAATCTAGTGGAGTATTTCTTTTTAGGATGAAAGCAGTTTTTATATTGCATGAGAAACTGTCTTCCAGAATGACGGTTCTCACGGTTCCCTTTCATGAAGGATCCGGCTAGTAGAACTACAGGGATCCGTGGATCTGTAGTGACAGAAAAAGGGTTTTGATAAAAACATAGGTTTTTGCATCTTATAGTTTTATATCAAGATATGTATATTAGCCAACATTTACTTTTAGCATGCATTATCGGTTTCTAACGTATCTCAAGACCAAAAATACGAAAGATATAAAGTAAAAGAAATGACAAACACATTATGAAAAATAAACTAGATAAACTAGAACATTAGTAATATTTCATTTCAATGCTAAGAACGATACAAAGGATTAGGTATATAACACCAATGTAGATTAACAACACAAAGTAGATGTCTCCATAAGAAAACTTAATCATGGGGAACACGAGAGCGATGAGTGTCAAGACGATGAGTACGAAGGCGATGTAAACCATGATGATGAAGATCTTTCTTGGTTTCGGTTTGAGATGTGATGAGATGAGAAGGAAGATGAAGTTTTGAATGAGAGGTAATTTTTGAAAGTGGAAGATTTGAAAAATGAGGGTTTGGTGGAGTGAACGATCGGAGGGGATATTTATGGGGAAGGAAGAATTTTGAGATATGTTTTGATTAGAAAGATATGAAATTTATAAAACCTCTAATTTAGACAAAAGAGTAACACGTATGCACGAAAAGTTTCCTAACGAAGCTACGTGTAATATATGAGTATGTGAAAAGATAATCATATAAATTCCTATGTAAGCATACTTATTATTAAAGCTAATTTTATTTAGAGATAAGTGGGAAATCATACCTCTAATGCACTTAGGAGTGTCTTTACTAATAACAAAACAAATGTCAGTAGACTACTCCGGTTCCTTCATGTTTAAGATACCTTCTTAGAGAAGGTATTCTTGTTACCAAGCAATTCCTATGGCTTGATAGGTATGAGCTTTAACTAAGAACATGACAAGGAAGGTTAGTGCAATTTAGTAAAAAAAATGTTGTCATCTAATCAACATCCGACAAAAGTGTTTTAAAAACATGGTGTTTGTTTTTGTTAAAGACCTCCTTTGTAGTTTTCAATTAAACATGGATCGTATCAAGTTTTTAAAGTACAACATACTCTAATAAACTTGGTAACGAAGCTCTGATGCCAATTGTGAAAAACTAGAAGGGGGGTTGAATAGTTTTACCGATTAAAACGATGTTTTAAACTATTTAGATCGACTTATGTCAATCTATTTAAACATGTGTGTTGGATGTTGATAGACAAGCATGTATAAATATGTAATAAAAGAATAAGGAGTAAGAAGCACAAAACCACAACGCGAGTATTTATAGTGGTTCGGCTACAAGGACACCTTCCTTGCCCTACTCCATTCCCCGAGTCACCTACTCAAGAGTTCGTAAACACTACACGACACCAACTCCTTATGGCGGAGAAGCCTTCACAACGTTGCCTACTCTTTATCCGGTACGATTATTCAAGGCTAGATACAGGGGTTCTTCCACGAGGTAGAACCAAACCTATCACAACGTCGCCTACCCTTTATCCGGAGTGTAGGCTAGATACCGAGTTCCATTACAATGGAGGAACTACTACCCAACACTACACAAATCCTATCTCTAAGGAGATCCACTCCTTATGTCAATATCAATATCCTTTGACCCAATACAAATCTATCTTGTACATCGAACACACCATATTGAATGTACACCTTAGGCACCTTTCACTAATGCCTTTGACTCGACCTCTAGGCACCCTTCACTAATGCCTTGTGACTTAACTTCTAGACACCCTTCACTAATGCCTTTAGCCTTGACTTCTAAGCACCATTCATGAGTGCTTTCAATATGGATGTTTGACACCTTTCACTAATGTCTTCGTCGTGACCCTTTAGACATCTTTCACTTATGTCTTCGACACTACACTTCTAATGAGAAAGAAGAGAACTATCAACAAGAGAATCTCAGTAGTCTTGATGATGACGAAGCATGAAAACTCATGGACTTGAGCTTGCTCAACTTCAAACGGTGGTGATCTCGCCTTTAAGAGGAACCTAGAGAATCACAAAAACAAAACTACATACATAGATCACTTGGATCTGAGGTTAGAGAGTTTATAACTCAAAGAGAAAATATATGTGAAAGGGGTAAGTTACAATGAAGAAATGGCTCACTATTTATAGAAGAAATTTGGCTTCTGTTCCACGGATCCCTCACTTGAGGGATCCGTCCAGTGTATTACTGGGGATCCGTGGGACGCTCCCTTTTGCCCATGGGTTTTGGGTCATGGGTTATGGGTCATGGGTCCTAGACTTTGGACCATGGGTATCCAAGTATGTAAAATGTATCTACAAGATGCAATGCATCTAGTCCATGGGTCATGGGTTAAAACCATGGGTCATGGATAATATCCATATATGACTTATGCATGATGTCATGCAATGGGTTATGGGTTATGCTCCATGGGTATGGGTCATGGGCTATGGGTTTTACCCAACTACATTCAATGTATTTGGTCAATGGGTTAAATACTTAAACTTCTACCCATTTATATTACCCATTATAATACATACTAGTTATGTATATATTTGCCCAATATGTAAACACTAGTTGTTGTACATATGTATTACTAAATCATAAAATCACTTTACTTATTTAGTGTTGTATGTGAAAACGTAAGTGTGTTAGTAAACTATTGGCTCAAAACATTTACGTATTTTATTTGTTTTGTTTAAAATGATTTTACGTTTGCTATCGACAAAACACTAGAAGATCGTAAAATATAAATAAACGTTTTTACGGCTTATTTGTATTAACAAACGCCTCGGACAATTCCTATGTAGTCTGCAAGCGCATGCAAATATTTCATTAACATTCCTGTTATCATTAGTGATGATCTAAATGAATTGCCTTTTAGAACCGCATCACGAACATCAGCTCTAGTTACAAGTTCATTGTATGCAACAAAATTGAAATGATGGGTTGGGAAACCGTGATCTTTGGTATGTGTGAAAACACATACCTTTTCTTTATCAAAACTGACCCAAAATAACCGAAAACGAGCCGTTAATGCCTAATATTTGCGTGTTTCTTAAGTTTATGCATGTGCAAGTACATATATGACAAAACAGACAAAAGAAAGCGAAAACCGAAGAAAACCGAGCACGAGAATGAGAAGAATGCAAAAGCCGATGCGGGGATGCAGTATTATGGGTTTTGAATGCTCAAAGATCAATTTACGGAGTTTTGGATCACGTTCGGGGATTTTTCTCAATTTCACCTTCACTTTCCTATATCTTCACAATTTACCCTCAACTTTCCCATATTTACACATTTCACCCTCCAAATTACCAAATTTACTATTTTACCCCTATAATTCCTATAATTACCCATTTACCCTTATATCCCTCATTTACCCAATATTACCAAAACACACCCTCACCTTTCATAAAATTACACCTTTGGTCTTTTATAATTGCAAATGGTCCTTAAATGCATTTTTTCAAAATATACCATCTACTAAATCCAATAAAACATTACCTATTTCACTTATAAATTCAACCCAAGCCCAACCCATTCAAAATAATACACCATGACCCCTTTCCCCTGTCTGACCCCTTTCAATAAACCAAATGAACCTAGTCATTTCCCCATTGAACCCCCTTTTTATCCTTTTCCACCCCTGGTCAACAAAAACACTCCCCTAGTCAAAATTATCCCCACCCACCAAAATAAAAACCCAGATATTACTGTTTATCTTCTCAAGTAAAATTACCCTGAAATCCTAAATATTACCCCGTACCTTAAGTGTTCTAGAAAGTACTGACAATGTGTCAGAGGGTGCTAACACAAGGATTACCAGCCAAGTTTTGATCAAAGGTTGTGATTAGAGCTCCTAGATGCTTCCCAAACCCTAGATGCACCTCAGCTCAGCTTATAAAAGGCCCTTCTCAGTCACAAGAGAAATTGTCCAATTTTCATGTCATTAGAAGATTGTTACCATTTATTTTTCTGAGTCATTTACTGTTTTAAACCTTAGTTGTAATGTTAATTTCAGTTTAGTAATTCAATAACAGTTTCCATTAGTTTGTCTTAATCTCTTGCAATAATTTCGTTACTGCTTTATAAAGCATTATTTTCTCTTGTTCAATAAGCTCAATTAAGCTTATATAAGCTTAATTGGGCTCCTTTCTGCTTTTAATTGTTCTTAATTCAAGTTTTTCAATTTTAGTCAACATAAGTCAAACAAGGTCAAACTTAAAAGTCAACATTTAATTTAGATTGATTTCAGTTTCCAAATGATACAAGTGCTTTAAATCTGTTTCTGGTCAAATTTCACTTAGTGTTTGATTCAAATCTGTATTTTGAAAATTTTAAGGAGTGTTTGGATTATTGTTGATTTCATAGTTTAAATAGTTTTGGTTAGTTAAATTAGAGTAAATTAGTTCTAGTAACTGTTTTCAAAGCTTTGTTAATAAAAATTGCAAGTTGTCAAGTCAGATTTCGTGTTTTGAGCTTTTCTCAAAATCTGTCATTAGTCATTCATGACAGTCCCAAAAGTGATTTTCTGCAGATTTGTCTTGGCTTTTTAAGCAAATTTTAGTTGTTATAAAGATTATTAAAAATTAAAAATCTCACTTTCAGTAGCTCTTTTAACTTTTCCCAAAAGGAAAAAAATCAAAAAATTCATATGATAAGGCTGCTACATGTCTAAACTTGGTGGTTTGTTGTTATTTCTGCACTGTGCCATCACTGAATGCTGTCCCAAGTAAGTCTGTTTTTAGTGGTTTATATGCTTGTTTGTGTACTGAATTTCTTTGATAATTGGTTGTTTAGGTAGCTCATAGTATAGATTATAGCTGATTACCTTTGATTGGCCCTTTAGTGCTTATTAGGATAGCTTACTTGAAAAGTCCCCCTTCTGCCCTCTAGACTGCTGTGATAGCAGTCTCACATTTAGTGCTTATGTCCTTCTTTTTGCAGCTTATTTGTTTACTTGAGGATTAGAACTTGTAGTACTTAAGTTACCTTGTGCTTTCCATTTAGCTTATTATAGTTCACTTTTGCTTTTAGATAATTAGAATCCCATGTAGGAGTGTTTGGTTTTGCTTATATTGAGTCTAAATATGTTTTGCATTTGTCCCTTGTATCTGCTGTGTAAACTGCTTATTTAGTGTCTTTAGATAATTAGGATTTGATAATAAGTTGTAGGATTTGCTTATCTTCAAGTTTCAAGTTTCCTAAAAGCCAAAAAGAAAAGAGAAAAAAAAAGAAGCAAAAATGTGACAGAACCAGGACTCGAACCTGTAATTGTCACACCACATAGCCACGCCCCACAAACACACTCCTCTACCATAATGCCCTTGGGTCTTTTCTTGTTATACATTGCACAAAATATTCTCTTATACACATTTTTAATATTATAGCTTATTTGTGCATTTAGCTTATTATCTGCTTTTTCATGTTTTATATTTTTCCTAGGTTTAGATTAACTTAAAGTATTTTTCATAAAAATTTCATAATTTTACAAATAGTTTTAGTATTTCTAATAATTAATTTTCTACTTTTTAGTTTTTAAATCATAATAATTAAATAAAAAGTCAAAAAATTATTCCGCTTTTTTTGAAAATTCTATTTTGTCGTTTTACGTGTAGGAAAATTATATTTACATTCATAGAGTCGTTATTTCATAATTTTTACGTTTTAGGCTCGGGTTTTTCCCGAGCGCACACGTTTTTACGTTTTTCTTACGTTTTGAGTTTTAAAAGTTTTGTTTTATCAAATTAAATGTTTTAAGAGTTAGAAATAGTTTACATTTCATAACTTTAGCTTAAATCCCTTTAATTTAGTTTTAATTCACGTTTTTAAATTCCCGTAGTTACGTTTTAGGCTTAGATAGCGTTTTAGGTTAGGTGTGCTTTATGTTATTGTTTTATATGCTTAATTAGTTCATTTTAGTTTATGTTTCCTTATCATAGTATCCCCATCATTCTCCTTATTTTCCCATTCAAAAACCCGTAAAACGCGACGTGAGTTATAAACTCCATTTATCCTTCGCTAGGAACGATCCGGGGACTCAAACCTAATACGTTTGAGTTTACCTTTTCCATTTTAAACTATAATTGACAAATCAATCTTCTATAAGCAAAACGTCGCTATACTTTCCAAATAACAGTGTTGTGTTGTTGGGAAGGGTGCGTTGCCAAATATTAGTGTTCTTGCAGCTAAACCTGCAAATTTTGTAACATGAGCCTACTTGCAAAATGGTTTCGAACTGTTGGGAAGGGTACGTTGCCACATATTAGTGTTCTTGCAGCTAAACCTGTGAATTTTGTAACATGAGCCTACTTGCAAAGTGGTTTCGAACTGTTTTATATCCCGGACGTCTACATTTGCCTGAATAACGTTTCCCTGTGGTAATAATATGTTAACAAATATTATTAATGATGCTATTTGTGCTCAGTTTTTCGAGTGTGGTTAGTATGCTTACCCGTCTGTCTAGCAACATGAAGCGTAGACCCGTCAGATTAGGATCAGGCACATTCCTTGATGCCCACTTTCGGTAGACTTTAACTTGCAATTCTTTTTGCAAATCCTCGGGTTTAATATTCGTGATGTCAATAATATCACCTTCTGCTATTATCAGTTGTCCTTTGTCTTTCGAAGTGCATAGATCTTGATTGTCGGTTGTAGCACTTTCATCTCTGCTTGCTTGAATCAGCTCCCCTTCCCCTTTATCAGCCATTATTCTGCAATTGTTTGGAATACTGGTAACCGACGCTCGGACAACACAGGATAATATTTTGAGCAAGATGCATATGTTTCTAATGCACGCCTGACATATTTATGCAATTCATGATGCAACACGTATAAATGAAAATTACGATGGTGCATGGCTAGTATGAGCCATTATGTACCGACAAAGACGTTTGCATTCTAGGAACAATACATGTGCTTAAAAAAATCACATAACGATATGAAATACTAACTAAACCTGCTGCAGTTTAATTTTATTCAAAAAATCTTTGTATACAATATTTTTTGTAGTGTTTTGGTGCTGGTTTGTCTGCGGTTCAATAACAACTTTCAAACCCTTTGATGAGGTAGCCCTTGACAGGGCAACATATAGTTGGCCATGTCCGAATATAGACTCGGGTAAAAAAATTCCTATCTTTGCAAGTGATTTGCCTTGACTTTTGTTTATCATCATTGCATAACATAATTTAACAGGTAACTGCTTGCGTTTAAAAACAAAGGGCATCTTGTCGTCTTTAACCGTCAGAATAATGCTATAACACCCCCAAATCTGGTATAGCGGAACCATACGGGTCATGGGGTGCTACTAAATCGGATATCATAACACAAGTAATAAAGAACGGAATACATACTCCATTTAATTTCATAAAATAGTTTTAAAAACATTGTCTTACAAACATTGTTTAAATAAAAGGGCACAACCCATAAGTTTTGTGGTCCCAATAAAAACATCAACATGTGTTAAAACACTTCTTTTAGGATAACTACAACCATTGCCACTCCTTGCCTTGAACCATGATAACGAATCAAACACCTGAGAAAATATGGTAAAAAGGTCAGCTAAAAGCTGGTGAGTTCATAGATTTATAATAAAACAGTAAGTATGGACCATAATCAAAGGCATATAATCATTACAACGAGTGTAATGATATATGAATGAAAGTATATTACGCTAGCACTAAGTTCATGCAACCGATACTACGACAGTTTCTGTATGCTAAATGAAGTCATACAATATATAGGCCCAATGCGAGTGTTTTGTCCCGTTACACTCGATTCCGACATGGTATACATTTCGCCTTGGCCTAAGTATGGCCAACCGAACGGAGGAGTCACCCTCAATAGATCTATTTATAACATTCGCGCTTCCCAGCAGGGAACTGACGGTTCATGAAAGGGGGCAATTCTAGGGACATAAGGGCTTAGGCTAAACCACGTAATAGTAATCATGAAATAGTTCAGGTCCATAAAAAGGTTTTGCATATTTTCTCACCCCAACATGCATAAAACAATTTATCAAGTAAAAGCGGGGCTATAAACTCGCCTTAGCAATAAGTAGTCTAAAGGTGGGACTTCAATGAATATTGTGAAATTTGCCGACACGCGACCTAGATAAGTAGGGCAAAGTTTTAGTTCATTATTTTAGTTTAGATTTTCTTTAAGTGGTTCAATTAATATTGTTTTTATAACGATATTAAAACCATAATTTGGCTAGTAAAATAATCAAAATGTTTTATTAGTAAGTATATGAATGTATACATACTTATTCATGTTGACACATAATGGTATTGTCGAAATCAAACAAGGTTGATTTATTTACTAATATCTCTTGTTTTAAAGTATACTCATTTTTAAATTTTGAAGACTTCCATATTTATTATTTATTAACACTATATAGTTAGTCCATGTTTATTTGCCGATAAATGGCATAATTTATGTTGTCTCAAGCAAGGATTTGGACACCCAAGGATGGCGTCGGAAAAATGATGTATTACGGTTTGGTCTTCATTTAGATTCGACGGTCTTTACTCTTTTACCAATTAATATGTATTCCTAATTTACTAATAGTTTACAAGAACCTTTTAATCCTTTGATATGGGCTGCAGCCCAGGAAGAATCTGCTCGGCATTACGGCCCAAAATGAAAATGAGGGAAGGGTAAAGAATTGGCTATGGCCCAGGTGGTAACTCAAACCAAATCTCAGACTTCATGTTAGTCAAATTTTTAGATGCACTTATTTGTCTGAACAAGCTGGTCGCAACACCCTCAACCAAAATGCCATTTGAAGACTAACACCCTTTGTGGGTGTTTGTGACTCGGAGGCAACAAAATAACATAACAAGAATATGGGTACAATATTAGGTTTGCCAACCCAACACCCGTTTTTCGGGAGTGATGACAGATTAACTAGACTAAGTCACCCTTTGTGGGTTGCCTTTCAAGTCTAAAGTAATCCAGCGATTTACTCGACCAAACACCCAAATCGAACTCATTACTGGGACTATACTAACAATGTGCCCATGACTCAAATCGACTCACTAGTTACCCATGTGACCAAGGATTAAACAAGGTGAGCCACCTATCATTACTGATTCATGGCATGATGATGATGAGGAACAAAACCACTTGAACAATCCTAGACTCGACTCCATTATAAGTTTTTTTAATCGACGAGCGAAACGACGTCGTATGCTACAGTAAAAAACCCGAATTTAACCCGGCAGTTTGTGAGTGGAAGCTACAGTAGTTGCTCCTTTTTTTTGTCGTTTCAAGTTATACAAATACTGGAAATCTGTCGTTTCTGGTAAACACAACCCGGTGTTCATCACCGCCTCACTCTTATTATACTAAACCTAAATATCACAGATCCTAGAAACTTCACGAACCAACTACAAAATCACAATTGATTCCCGTTAATATACTAACGGCTACTGTGTTCTTCAAACTTCTTTATCTCTTCAACGAGATAAAAAACCACCTGATCAGATCAAATCCATCTATGATTTGATCTAAACCTCTGAAACTAATCACCGACACGTAGACCATTGGCTAGACGATTTCAAAACACAGGTATGTAAATTAATGTCTTAGTTCTTCATTAAAGCTTTATAATAGTTATTGTATTAGTTGGCAATGTGATATTTCCATGAACGATTTAGCATTTGTATTGTGGATTAGACACAAAAGGTTCAATTGATGCTGCAAATTAATGTCACTTTGTTGTCGGTTTTAGATGATATATGTATAACCCTTATTGGACACTTATATCTAATTTATTTAATCTCTTTTACAGACACCAAGATGTGAATGCCGTTAAGAAGGAACCTCTTTTGTACGCGTTGTTTGCCAAAACATGTGTCTTGGCATGGTAATCGTGTGTGGTTGCAGCGACCGGCAGGTTTTGAGGACCGCCGACAAATCTTGCTGAGATTGTGTTTGGAAGAGGGTTAGGTGTGGAGTGGAAGTTGTGAAGTACCTATAATTCCATATTGTGCTTACACCCACGTTGCGTTTTTCGAAGTCTCAGGATGGTCGTGTCTTGGCAGGGCATTTATACAAATGCAGCCATGGCGATTTTCCTGGCTTTGCGATTACGCGCGGTTGTATCAGCTAAGTTGTTCAAAACTTCTTGCTTCATAAGGCCAGAACAGGTTACATTTGTTTCCTAAACAGGTACATAATCCTTGATAAAATAGAAAAATTAGTTCATAGCAAATGAAAGAAATCAACGGTTGATTTATAATGATAGCTATTATAATATATTAAGAGTTAATGGCAATAGATAACAACAAATGTGATATTGGGGTTCTTAATAACTGTGTAGGAGCAGGAAAGTTAGAAAGGGTTCTATAAATTGCGTTTTTAAAGTGTGATCATTTGATTTTTTGGATTCCAATCACTTCCAAAACAACTCTCTTTTGGTGACAACGCTGCTTTAAATGTCACCATTACCGATGGTCCTATCATGAGCAGGACTTCACTACTCATTGGTATTGATGGATTATTTACACAAATAGCAACGAGGGAACTTTCGGGTCGTTATGGCAACAGTTTATTATCAAGTAGTAGTATGTGTAATCTTGGTTTAAAATTGCGTTTTGCGATCCGATGCGTTAAAGGTCCCAGAGGCCGATGCGTGATGCGTGTTGCGAATGCGAGCGCATTTTGGACGTGATGCGTTTTGTATTAAAAAATAAAAAAATTATTTATACGTAGTAAAATAAAAAAAATTACCAAGTAAATGCAATAAATTTACAAATAAGTCACAAAGATACAAAAAAAAAAGGCAAATAATCTATTTGTAAAACATATAAGTCACAAAGTCAGGACATAAAATACTTAGAAACAATATTATAAACTCCAACTAATTTTAAAAAAAAAAGAGAAACTCCTTCTTTAATTACTTTCGAACAAGATGAACATGTAAACTTATTTTTTATTTTAAGATCTTGAATTCCATAATTTCTAGATCCTTATTATTGTTAGCAGTAATGCGGTTGAACATGAACAATTAAAGTCTATTTTATACATATACATGATGACATGATATTATAATGTGTTAAAGGTATATTGATAAGTTATACCAGTGCCTAAAAATCGTAATTTACTCATTACCAAATCAACAACAAAAGTCAAAACTAAATATTTTAGTCAAATTTTAATCACACATATGATTTCTAACTCAACTATTTAACATATATGATAATTTATGATCAAAGAATAATATGAACTATTGCATAACATGAAGCTTTAATAAAATGATTGTTTGCAAGATTTCAAATCATGTTAATGGTGCATGATCTTGAACCGAAGGGTAATTTGGATATTGTTATTGTGTTTGTTTTAGACGTCTTTCAACAACTTCTATTTTTCAAAGTATATTAAAATATTTTTATCTTCTTCTAAATTGTTTATTTTTTCAAAATGACCTAAATTCCATATTGCGACAATTGCGATCGTTGCTAGCATTACACAAATGCGGCAAATTGCGGTCTAACGCGAGTGCATTTTGGGATGGCCTCGCATTAGGTATCATGATGCGAAATCCTAAAAGCAATGCAATGATGAACGCAATTTACGCAATGATGCGCGCATTTTTAAACCAAGTGTGTAATAACCTAATGAAGATGGTAGCAATCTCAGTACATGAAGATGTTCTGAACTCAGCGTCATTTGTGTACTTCAATGTAAGTTCTTAGTACACCAAAGGAATACGCATATTCGTTCTATGTGTAGATAAATAAATAGAAATCGGGTCAAAATTAATTATTTCATTGTGTGGGTTGAAACAAAGCATGCCGCATTAGGTTGACCCAAATCACTATTTGTCCAGAGAATATTTCATTATGTAATATCGCAGTCTTTGATAAGAAAATTTTGTACTCCCTGTTATTTTGTTGTTTTAGGCAAACCAAATTTCTTGGATCGTTGATAACTTGCCAGATTAGAAGCTATTGAACACTTCCGGATGGAGATTTATAATTCCAAAGCTGTATAAAAAATTCCCAAATGATGGCATGAGCTTGAAAATTATGAGATTGGCCGTATCTTGGAGCTATTGAACACTTCCGGTGATTAGTTTCCGGATGGAGATTTATCAAATCCATAAAAAGTGAGATTGGTCGCGATCTTGGCATGGCAGGCTGTTTTGTTGAGGCTTGCGACCATGGTGGGTACATCCACTGTTCCTAACTGCTACCTATCTCGGGCTAAAAAGTATGATAACGGGAACCCATAACCAGTTATGGGTTCAAGTAGTATGCACATTGGCACAAGCAAAATTCGTATTTGTAGCCATGGAAGTTCCACCTGTTTTTTTACAATCCTTTAACACACTATCAGGAATGAAGCTTTGGTTGTGTCAGTTTTAGCATACCATGTATGGGTTCAATAAACCTGAAGTTGTACGCCTTTTGGCAAGGCAAGTTAACAGGCTTGCAGCCATGGCTTATGTATCCTCTGTTTATCGATCTCGGGCAGTTGTTTTTATTCAGTAGCATACGACGTCGTTTCTTACAACGATTAAAAAAATTTATAATGTTCTGTCCTCATGGTCTGATATTTAGGTTTAGTATAATAAGAGTTATGGGTTATGGGTTTAAGTAGTATGCACATACATACAGGCAATGATGATAGTTATTGTTGTTTACAAATTTCATGATCATGATTTACCAACGGCAGTATCTTGGTGGGGCAACCTTACCCGAGTGGTCGTTGCAGCCATGGCTGTTGTAAGCTTTTCATGCTATATTCGCAGACCTTTAGTATTTCAACATGACTGCTTTGGCGGCGTAGGTGTCTTGGTGGGGCAACCTTTCCCTAAGTGGTAGTTGCAGCCGTACGTGTTCGCCTTTACGAGCATGCGTGATGATCATCCGGTTTACGTCGCGTGTGGCGTATGTATGTATGTGGTGGCCGGCAATCGATTGGGTTGGATTAAGCTATTATAGATATAAATAGTCTTCGTACAGGTACGTTTCATGTGTAAACATTTTTAGATCCAGTTATCTCTATGGAGTCTCTTTGTTAATAAACATTTAAATGCTCTTACCGAAGCATTGAGTGAAGGTATCCAAAGTGCGTGTTTAAATATCATATCAACTGTTTGTATAAGAAGACGCACGAAGCATGTTATTTACTTCAAACTTTTAATGAATATGATTATTGGTTATTGAAGGTATAATAAGTATGCATTTATATATATTTTGATTCTTTCTGGCTAAGTTAGCTGGGAATTGCATTTGTACATCTGCCGTTAAACTTTATTTACAGCAAGCCTGAAATGGGTCATTCGGAGCCTGAAATGGGTGTGGCACTCGGGCTTACACTAGAAGACAACACATGGTCTGTTTGAATCTTTGAGATAAGAGGCGGCGATTTGCGGAGTTTTTAGTGATTTGGGTCAGCTTTGTTGTGTAGGGCATAAGTGAATGTGCTTATGGGGTTGAAGTTAGGGCTAAACGGGCGACAAGGTGAAAATGGGTGTGGAATCGGGGTTGAAATAGAGGCTGCGGCGAGGTCCCAGGGAAAAATGGGTGGGCTCGAGGTGACTGAGCAGTCAAACCGTGACGGGGGCCTATAGATCGAACCAGTGAGAACTTCCAGCTTACATATGAATTGTTAGTTGTTTATTTCCACCTTCCATCTGTGTGAATAGTGATAGATATATTTATATTATTGAATAGCGTTTTTAAACAAAAAGATGTTAAGTCGACATGACGACCTTCACTTCTTCGAGGGCAGGACGGTAGAGTCAATACGCCACGTAGCAGATGCAAAAGCTGCGATGCGCTTACACCGGCGTTAAGGTACGCCTTTCGCTTCCAGTTGTATTGGACATTTTCAACAAAGTTAACGTAATGTCTTCTGATCTTCTTCAATTTATAACAACTTATTTATTTATTTATTTATTTGCATATAGCAAATGACGATGTTCTTGCACTAATGTGATGCAATTATATGTAACGAATGATTTTTGTTAATGTTATCGTGGTTAGTGAAAATTAGATGCCTTCTATATCGATTTTTTGATAGGCTTGATAAAAATAGAGCATATTGCTACTGCCCTAGGATTAAATTATATGTTATGTTAACATGATGCAAACAATATTTTAAAGCTGCTTTCTTTTGCATTTGACCAAGGTTAGAGTTGCCCTATAGTAAATTTTGTAAGTGGTTTTTAATGTTTAAACCAATCTAAATTGAAGTTCACATTAAGATTTTTTTGGGTGTTTCGATCTTTTTCATTTGACAGAAGTGTGGGTCCGGTTCTTTTGGACAATTTGAAATTTGGTATGAAGATGCTGCAAAGTATTAGGCCAATGATATTTTTGTATCTCAAAAACAGTTGTAAAGCTTTTGAGTGTAACATCAAAGTTATTGGACAGATGGTTTCCTGTAACTATTTTGAAATGTCCATTTTGCTTATGCTTCTTGGAGCTTGCATCAGGTTTAGTGAATTGATCTAGCAGCTTAGTATAGCTTTTACTAATAGAATGAATTTCTGCTTTGCATTATTTTTTGAACAAAAAAGCAATACATAGTTATACTTTCGATTGGACGAGTGACATTGGTGTGAAGAGGACAATTAAATGACTCTGAGAATGGATTTCCCGGCTTCCTAAGTTTATTATTCACCACATAGTTTTGGTCGAAAGATGTCCAAGAAAGTGCTCTTTTCATCAAAAATTTAAAAATGTTGTCGAAATGAGTGGACTATGAATCTACATGTGTTCACATATTGTCTCTGATCATATTTGCTTACATAGCTACTGAGTTTACATGATGGGTCACATATAACAAAACTCATATAGCATAAAAAATTAAATGCAAAAAACCCGCCGCAACGAGCGGGTGCTCAATCTCGTTCTAACTTGACTTCCAATGAAATCGTAACTACTTTCGATCTATTCTCATGATCTCATGTCGTGCGATATAGGTACCAAGGGGTTTTATACTAACTCTAAGAATTGAGTTTCGACCAAGACATGAATCTCTTGTTGACACCTATATCTTCATTTTTGACATCAAAACATTCTCCACATGGTGATAACCACGATGGGTTTTCGACCAGTTGCTAGAGCTAAAACACCAAATAAAATGCTAACATTAACGATTCCAAACTCGATCGGTCATACATCTATCCCATGTTATCAATCAAATTTTTTTTTTAATTTTTACAAAACAACTTTTATCTCATCCATGGGCCATTTCACACGACAAGAATAAAATTTAGTTTCTTTGATATCATTCACCAATTAAAATATAGACTAACATCAATTTAAGTTTAATAACATGAATCATAAGGACAAAAGAGATGAAAAAGAATTCTTACTAGGTCCTGAAAGTCGACCGAACAAGAAGAAACAATAAGTGATTGATTACAATTAGTCAATCCCGAATCCAAGTAAGAATCTCCTCACTAATCCCCTTACAATATTTTGTGATTGTTTTTGGTAGGTTTTGTGAGTCCTTGTGGATTCGGTGGTACACCTAAATGGAAAAGAGATTGGGAAAGTTTATCCTTGCTTTCCTACCATCGATCAAAGGAATGGACATACTCATCAAATCTCCCAATCATCCTCGACAATCTTTGTTGGCTTGTGGCTTTGACCTTGGAATGGGCAGTGCTAACAATGGCAGAAAAAGGTTTAAGGAACAAAAACATATATCAAATTGGCTTGTATAGAGAGGGGGATGATGAAAGGAGTCTTTGTAGGAGCTACTTTTACCATTCTTCTCTTCTTGGTAACTTGACCTAGTTGATGGGTAGAGTAGCAGGAAAAGATAGAACTTCTTTGGGAGAAGTATTTCGTTGTTATCTCATTTTTGAGAGAGAAAGGCGTGGGTGAGAGAAAGAAACAGAAAACGATAAAAAAAATATAGAGGGGGAGATAAGCACATGGGATGGAAGACAAAAACACAAGAAACATTTTTATTATCTTAA
Organism: Chrysanthemum makinoi; assembly: GCA_910596185.1. Classification (NCBI taxonomy): domain Eukaryota; kingdom Viridiplantae; phylum Streptophyta; class Magnoliopsida; order Asterales; family Asteraceae; genus Chrysanthemum; species Chrysanthemum makinoi. The sequence continues at coordinate 16,300,230 of OU343224.1, forward strand.
GAAATTTGCATTATTTTTAATTTATGAGGTAAAGTTTAATTGTTAAATGTTTTAAGTAGACTAAAATTTGTATTATTCATTTTGTGTCCCACGATATTATACCGTGACTGAAGTATTATAGTTTGATACTTTTTATCTTGAAGCCTATATGAATACGTTTTCGAAAATGGTATTATATTAGCGTATTTTTATTCAGGTTTATCATATGTTTATTTTGCCTTTTATCATAGTGTTAGATTACTGGCGATGTGGTCTGGGTCTCAATGGAAACGAGATAACCTCTCGTCTTACAACTTTAATCATAAGAGAATTTCAGGACTAAAATATCACAATTCTCTAATAAAATTACAATGCAACAGGTTATACGGTAATGCTACAATGTATGAGTTAATCACTCAAAATGATCGAGCAAGCTAATGTGCTTAATGAATATGCGTGGTAATAATAAATCACCATTTATTATTTAATAATAAGTGAAAAATTACCGGTGTTATCACATCCTCCCGCCTTAAAGGAAGCCGGTCCTCGACTTTCACTTAGAATTTTACCGATAGTGTTCATAGGTGAGGATCTCTACATTTGATTTGGTTTCTCCACCATTAGTTGGAATCTTTGTAAGGTTTCAGATCATTACGATAGAAGTTTGTCTGCTTTCAGTCCACGAACTTCGCATGATCGGAACGGTGATCTCTTAGTGGAGTTTCTAGCTTGAGTCCTTTCCAAGGCATTACAAATCTCTAGTATAAAAGGTGGTTCTCTCGAGTTTGTTGCGTTGCGAACATTTGTGCATAACGTAGTCGATGGTAACGAGTTGGTAAACTACCAGCTTCGATCTTGAAGATCCGATTAATCCTGAAAAAGGTCTTGCCCTTTGCATTACTGTAAAATGGTTTATGCCTTTACGAGGTGAAACTCACTAACTAACTTTGCGACTTGAACTTGTGGCATTTAGTCCTTTATGTATTTATTTTGTCGATTAGAGTTGTTTGCATTCGGCCTCGGCGCGCTTTAATATCAATGGTCCTCAATAAATCTTGGAGCCATTAGGCGGTTCTTTCTTGGTCTCGTTCTAAACACGATTGATTACGCTTTTGACCATCTGTTGCCTCAATGAGATGGCCTCATTGTTGCAAGGGAATTTGATTAAGGAAATTTGCCTGCTCTATCCACCTTTCAAAACATGTTACTCATGCTCTAAGTATAACTTCTATAGCTTGAATGGTCCTTCCATTTAGTCCATCAGTCGGAAGATGGTAAATGGTACTCATTTCAAGATGGATTCCCAAGAACTTTGGAGTGGTCCTCAAAATTTTGATGTGAATGGTTATCGCTATTTGGAATGATGAGAATTGAAATTCTATGACTTGTAGCGCTTTGCTTCAAGCAAACGTCTGGTTCCCATGTTGTCGTTCTCTTGTGTTTGGTAGGATAGGTGGATTTGGTGAGAGGATCAATTATTACCCAAGTAGTGTTATAATCGATAGAGGTCTTTGGTGACTTGGTAATAGATACATTGTTATGTATTCCATTTCTATCTGGAAATTTCGGTTTATCTGGGTAGATTTGATGGTTTCGATTGTTTGAATTTTCTTTAATGCTAAGTATTGTTTGACATAGGTCAAATACCGACCTTCATGTTTGGCACTTTCGAAATAGCTGCGGATCAAGGTGCATCTTGCCGGACACTAGATGAGTATTACTCTTGGCCTTAATGAGTTTCACACATAATGGGATTACAAATCCCTTCATGGTGTGGGTCTCTACGTTGGACCTTGGGGGATAAGATTCCCTTTGGTCTTTTACGAACTCCATTTCGCCTTCAGGTATGTCGTAAAGGTTTTATTTAGTCGGCTCCTACTACTTGAGCCTCAAGACTTTAAATGGAAGGGATGAACTAGATCTTTTGTTTCTCCAATGACCTGGCCTTAAAAGGTTTAGTTTGCTAAATGTTGCTTAGAGTATATGCGGTTATGATCGTTTGCCCTAGGTGAGTATGAATGTCGTAATTGAACCTACGTTGTGACTCCAATTATTGGTGTCACATGTGTAACTCCCATTGATTCCATACATTCGTAGGACCTTGTGGTCGGTGTACACGTGCCCTAACGATGTAGTAAGGATAGCATTTCTAGGTTTTTCTTAATGCCGTCATGTTAGTCCTAACTTTCTAATCATTACTGCGCGTAGTGCTCCTCATGAATCTTTGGTTGTTGGATATTCTATACCATTATTTTCCCTCTTTGAATCAGGCTAGTTTTCAGCTCTTGTGTAAAGCGTCTCCTTTAAGTGGTAAAGTCTCGTCATACTCGGGTATGTCTAAAGCAGTGCACCACCTTTTCACTTGCGTGGGTATTATGTGGGTGCTTGTTGGGTTAACCTATGGTGTATGACGATCTATTCCTTTCTTTGTTCAGTGTAGATGATAGGATACTAAGTATGAATAGGCATATCCGAGGTGCCAGTTTATGTGTCCAATGTTCTACAGGGTGCTAAATCATTGTCGAGAGTCTAAACGTTTCACATTTGTTTCCTTGGTATAAGATCTCTACCCTCAGGTGGCATGGTTTATTCTATTCCCGTGTATGTGAAATGTCTGGCATTTTAAGAGGGGATGTCGACGTGAGATATAAACACAAATTTTCCATTTCATGGTTGTGAGTTAAGCACTCCCTTTAACATGACCAGGCAAAATTTTAAGAATAACCATGCGCATACGCGTAACCCTCCCGAATTATACATAGGTGATCAGGCTATATATAATTGGGGACCGGTGATGTGTTGTTTGGTATAGTCTTAATCTTGATGTATTTATTCTTCGGTCAGTGGAAATGTTGTAAAAGTTCATGTGCGAAGTTTTGGTGTGATGGCTTATAAAATTGGCGGGGCCGACTAATTCTGTCAACATGACCTATGGCTCGTTTGGCCAAGATTTGTAAAACAAGGGCAACTTGGTTAGGGATGTAATGTTGAATTTGTGATTCTTGGCGAGGTAACAGTTTGAGTTGGTCTTGACGATATTGATAATAATACCTTCACAATCCTTGAAATGTGGATTTTTCTAAGACATCTCGTTGGGTGATACTAATTTGTCAGATAGACTAGTCGAATACCCAAGATGATTTTCTCTTACCTTCAGAGAAATCCTTTCATCGTGATAAGATAGTTGAAATCCTTAATGATATGATGAAAATGGTCATGGAGAGGACATATATTAAGATAACACGATAAGAAAAACGGATACATTACTAGGAAAGGTTTAGTACTTTAAGGTTACATATAAAGTACTTAAAGTAGATTCTTAGGAATACGACTTGGAAGTTTAAACTAAGCTTTATTACAAACAAGTTTCCCTAGCGAGCTTAGTTCCTTCCTTGGCCGGTTGGAGTCACGGACAATCCTTCCACCTCATTCGGTAATTTTTGACAAGTGTTTCCTTCATCTTTGATCACATTCGGGCACATGCTCTTTGGTGGCCTTTCATTCCACACCACGGCATGTCACTGTCTCCCAATAGAGTTGCACAATCTTCCATCTTGCCCAAATCCTACGAGATTCCTCAGGTGTGGGGGCACTTTCGTAATAATGGCATAGGCACATGTTGCACTTAGGTTTTGTCCCGGCATACCATTTCCCACTTTGCTCTAGTAGTCCTAACTCCACTGATCCATTTTCGCTTGCTTGGTTGTTTCACTTGATCTTCTTCACTATCATCTTCCCAGTTCCTCTTGCTACCACAATACCCCATTGCTTTGCCTCGGGGCGTTTACTGTCGATCCGGTGCGCACGGTAGCTTCTTGAGTAATAGTAGGTGCGAATGCAACAATGTTCCTCAAATTTCGGTGAAAATCCCCAAAGTATGCTGAGTTTCTTTTCCTCGAGGTCCTACCATGTGGGACATAGTTGAATTCAATGAAAAGTGGTTGGTGTATCCTTCAAAGTCATTCCCTATCATAGTTAGTCCACAGGGCTCTTGTTCCATCATTCACAGTTCATTCCTTGAGCATATTCATAATCATCACTATCTTCGATTGTGTCCCATTTGAGTGAGTAAGCAGTGTCAATTCCCACTGAATGGACATAAGTGTCCCACCATGCGAGGGCTTGATGCTGAAAGGTGCAAGTAGCATACTTGACCTTACAATTGTCCGCGCAACGCTGTTCGCGGAAAATTGTCTCCAACCTTTCTAGCCATTTTGCCAAACCTGTGGCTCCTTCAGTTCCTACAAATGCTGGTGGTTTACAGGTCATGAATTATTGGTAGGAGCAATTTCGTGTTATAGGTGCCTTACAAACAACTTCTTCCCTCTTCCCCTGGATGATGTTGTTGATGTTGTGATTGGCTTGATAGCTAGCAATCCTTGCAGCAACTTGCTCAGTAACAAATTTCTCAACGGTGGTTGTGTCCATGTTCTGCTTTACTCGAAACATTTTCCTTCAACCACAAGAAACGAAAACAATGAGTTTTCTATGAGTATGGGGACCATGGTGGAGATTCTTAAATTTACAACATGCACTACTCCTCAATCAAGTATTTTCTAGGTTGTATTAACTGGATATTACGTAGACCTAGTCCATTATGATGACGTTAAGAAAGCGGAGTTTGGTCTGAGCGAGTTTAACATAAGGATATAATTCACAAGACGTTGTTCATAATTTTTCATCACCATGAATTCGATTACATTCTAAGAAGATCCCTGGCTCATAGGGCCGATACATAGCATTCGTTCATTGACTCGCTTTAGTTTGTCATACAACAAGACTACTACTAGCATTTTTATTGAAACCACTCATCACGATGCTTATAACAATAACTAGTGTAACTTAAGCACTTCCCGGTGCCGCCCCAAGTTGACTTTGTTGAGTTGTCTTCCATTCCTCAAACTCTTTGAGCTAGGCCTCCATCCTGGCAAATCTGTTGTTGGCCTCATTTGCCCTACTCTGCATAGTACCTCTTAGAAATTCTACGACACCCTCCAGATACCCCGACTGAGTTAGTGCTACTGTAGTAGCGGTCTCCAAACGTGCCAACCGAATCTCCATCTCTGTGAGACGTCCCTGTGTGTCTCCCGGAGTCTGCTGAGTACTTCCTTCGATGAGATCTTCAAGTCGAGCAATAATCTCGTTCATTTTCTCACGAGTTTCCACCAAAGCTGTTCCAATATTGTCGTTGCATTCCTTGAGTCTTTCGCCAAGTGCTTGTATTTCTTCCACCACCTCCTCAATTCCTTCAATCCTTTCTAATGGTAATATTCCCAGATGATCCGACATCTCTTCTATTTGTTTCTAATGATGTATTATGCGTGCCATAACTGTGTCGAGAGTTGGTGGTCTAGCAGTGGCTACTTCCGAAGTTTCTCCAACTTCGAACACACTTGGAGGTGGTGTACCAGAAGACGATGGTGATGATGCAGAGAGGCAGATTCTCTTGCCAACAGGTATCTCCCAACTGAGAAGTGGATCTCTTTGATGCCTTGGTGAGGGTGTAGGAGTAGTGGAACTGGTAGGTATAGTAGTGATGATCTGGAAGTAAGCAGGTGGAGTGTGGGTAGTACCCTCTTGGTAAACTTGATACACTACCCTGTACGGGTTTCCAGTGTCAGGAGTGAGTTGAGGAGGGGCTGGGATGCGTCTAGCAGGTGACAAACCTTCTGTCGTGTCATCGCATCCAGCTCCAGAGTGAGGGGAAGACATGGTCTGTGATAAGACGGTGCATATGTGTAAGTATATATAAAAATATACTTACAATAGATATGGGGTAGTGAATTAGTAAATAGGAAATATGACATGCAGTCATATATAAATGAACTCTAAATAAAATGGCAAGGCAAGCGGCAACTGGCGGTCGTAGAGTGATGTTTTTATAAAAATAGTTATAGTTTAGGGTTTACATGTACCTAGTTCTCTATAACCTGGCTCTGATACCAATCTGTAACACCCCCAAATCTGGTTTAGCGGAAGCATACGGGTCATGGGGTGCTACTAAATCGGAGATCATAACACAAGTAATAAAGAACAGAATACATACTCCATTTAATTTCATAAAATAGTTTTAAAAACATTGTCTTACAAACATTGTTTAAATAAAAGGGCACAACCCATAAGTTTTGTGGTCCCAATAAAAACATCAACATGTGTTAAAACACTTCTTTTAGGATAACTACGACCATTGCCACTCCTTGCCTTGAACCATGATAACGAATCAAACACCTGAGAAAATATGCTAAAAAGGTCAGCTAAAAGCTAGTGAGTTCATAGGTTTATAATAAAACAGTAAGTATGGACCATAATCAAAGGCATATAATCATTACAACAGCCACTCTGAAAACGATCTTCGCCATCCCGTGTGCCAAAATTTTCATCTCCTACCTTTAATAGCCACTCTGAAAACGATCGACACTCTATTTTTTCTTGGTCCATCATGCCATGCCTTTGCAATCTCATGTTCTCCAGCAAAAAAAAAACCTTGAAATGTCGCCATAATCCTGATTCAGCAATGGATGCACCAATAATTGCATCTCTTGAAGCGCCTTTCTTTACTGGAAATATTTGCCGAAAATCTCCACCTAACATTACTGATTTCCCTCCAAAAAGTAACCGTGGTTTGCTAAGAACGTCGCGCAGCGTCCTATCTTACGCTTCAAAACACCTCTTCTCGTTCATGGGCGCTTCATCCCATATGACCAATTCTGTTCAGCTTAAGAGTTCACTCAACTGCGTGTTTTTTCTTATTGAACATACTGAATCATCAGTTAGGCATGGGGGATCTTAAAACGCGAATGGATGTTCTCCGGCAGCGCTGGCAATAACAATGATGCAACTCCCGATGAACCTACTGCTAAGACAATCCTTCCTTCAGCTCTAAGTGTTGTAATAACTGCTTTCCATAAAAAGGTTTTACCGATTCCCCCATGTCCATACACGAACATTAACTGTTACCTGTGATTGCGTACAACATCTGTTATTGTGTCGAATACCTGGCGCTGCTGGTGATTTAATTTTGGGATAAGACTTCTGCTTTCCGAAGCCATTTCAGCTCTGTTGTAAGATGTTTCTTCCATGACTGTACGGTTTTTGAATAAATCTAGCAATCCTGATGGAGGATCTGGTAGCCCATAATCCCTCAATGACTTTCCATGGATGGTGAGCAATGCTTGCACTTCATATGAAACCCCACCTTCTAATTAAAGGTCATTTACGAATAGCTGCCGAAAACCTAGTGCCTCTGATAGTATACGTGGTACATCATATGACATTCGTCTCCAGAACATTTGCCAAGTGTTATTGGGCTTGTGATATCCGTGAACAACAGTATCTGGGCAAAGAGTGATCGCAACTGAAATGCAGTAGCCGTTGTGCAACTTTCCTGCATAGCTGTAATCCATTCTTGATCATCTTGTAACAAACCCATAGCTTCACAGGATTCCCTATTGGTCGCGTATGTGAAATCGTTAACAGTCCGTGTGAAGATCGTTGTAAGCTCTTAGACGAGGTCTAATATTATATCTAGGAACACATAATAATGAAAGCGGAATATTCAAACATAGAATCAACATCATTATGAACAAGGTTTTTTATTATCATAAACTAACTAACTAACTATAATAAAGATCAAAAACTTGATCTAACACTAACTAACTAACCCTAGGTTTTCAAATCCCTACGCTAGGTTCCCACACACACCCCTTTAGACGTCTACATCTTGTACGTACAATAAAACTAATGACCCTATGTCTCTTTATATACTAGAGACATCTAGGGTTTACAAGAGGAATCATAATACAATTAGGAAACTAAATATTCTTTTAAGCATATCTTCTAGAATCTTCCAAATCCACCATCTTTTTGTAGTTTCCCTTCTTGTCACTTTAAGTCCTTCATGTTTCATTCTTCTTATTTTGTATCATCAAATCTATAATAGACCCAATAGTCTGAATGGCTTCAAACGATGCACATCCTCTTTGATGACACAATATCATACGCTGGTAAAATAGGTCGCCCGCTGTTAGATGCACATATGCTAATCGGCCAATTGCAGGTTTGTTGAGGTTGCGCCTAGGAGTCCAAGTTTTTTCACCTTTTGTACACACAAACTCTGACGGAAACTACATATATGTTAAATGCCTACCAAATGTTGATGATTCATTGAACGCTAACCATTCTGTCAGAGTTGTTCACCTGGCGCTTGGATTATTTAGTATAGATTGCACTATCTGTGATGCTTTGAAAGAGACATGTTGCATGTTTTCAAGGTGAACAACAAGGATTTGGACCGCCGGTTCCCTACTGTGGATATCAAAACCAAATATACGCCAGCACGCCTCGTGAGGACCGATATAACACGCATCCACAAAGTTCTTTATCTCGTCCATACCCATGAGTGAACTGCTACTGGAAGTCGAAGCACCTGTGTGGCTATGTTGTGCCTCACCTATTTTCCTGGACACCCGAAAAATGATTCTATCCGTACCCTTTGAAATATATTTAAATAGGTACTTTATGAGCATCGTCCAGCCATAATATTCAACATTTATATGTGCATAAAACCTCATACATAGTTCAGGATTGTATGGCACAACGTAAGCATTGTCCAACCTGACACCACTTCGGTGTGAATCTATCTACATGTCCCTCCCTCTGTAGTGTGCATACCCAGCTTTGTCAGAAAAAGTTGCTTCGCAGTACTCCATTGGAGAATTTATTTTACACGTCGTTCTATCAGGCATACAAACTGCATTGAAATCTTGCCCCACGGGACCGTGCATCATAAATTCGATATAACTCACGAACCCCACGGATCGTTTCTGATGGGGTAGTTATGCACTTATGTACCTATCTACATCCTCCGGCCTCATCGTTTCAGGCCTACGTGTTACCCACAACAATATGTGACAATGTGGCAGACCCCTTTTTTGGAATTCCTCCGTGTACAACACTAAAAAGAAGAAACATGAAGAAGCAATAAGCTTTTTTATGTGGATGACATACACATATAAGTACATCAGTTGTGAACACGGTAATCTAAATATAATATACCTGCATTCACTGAGCCAAAAGGTCGAGAGTCCCGTAGATAGTTAATAACGGAGTGAATTTTATGCTCAAATACACGGTCTATAAAATCCGGTCTGTCAGCTGCAGTAAGGTTTGGATATGCAACCATGTATTCCTGTATTTTAGGCCACTTGGTGTTACATGTGAACGTTACAAAAAATGCAGGGTTGCCATGTACCCTGCAGATTGCCAGAGCGTCTAAATAATGACTATACATATATCGGGGTGCCCAAGTAAATGACGAAGGCAAAGTAATTCTCAACCCCACATCTGAACCATCAACATCACCGCGTGCAATTGCATCATACAGACCCGTTAAATAGTCTCCTCTAATCGTAGCTCTAATGAAATCCATTCTACTCTGTTCTATACTACAATATGTTGTGACAACATATTGTTGAAATAGCCTCCCACCTCTACTCAACAGGTTGTAATATCCAAGCCTATCATGTAACTGATGACAATAAAACGCTTTCATAGAAATTTTTTGGCCCCTACGTGTTTAAGTTGATTCAACGTTAAGATACCGTAAATCCATATGATAGCGATGTTCGCCAAAGAGGAACAACAACGGAAACTGAGCTGGCATATATATTGCATGTAGTTTGTTAATACTCTGCGCTTCACTAGAATGAGCTTCCAGTATGACATCAAAGTCGCTCTCCGTCTCCTCCATGTCATCAAAAACTATAGCGCCGACTGCATCAGCAGTAGGCAACTCATATTGCGATGCCTTTCCAACACTGAATAGTCTCACCTTAAACTGCGGCACTTCATGTTGTTGTAGCTTGTCCCTTGCCGTCTTGAAGAGCTGCACGAGTGCATTGTTATGATCAAGGAATGTAATTAATGTTTGCACAATCTCTGGTCTTAATAGGTTTCTTGCCCCCTCTGAAAAATGATCCAACCTATTCTGAACCTCATTGTCGGTATCGTAAATGTAGAGCTGAAAAAACCTTGGGCATGAACCTGGCACTGGACATAGTCTGCCTATACGGTGATATATCTGCCCAGATATTTTGAAAACATATGGTCCTCTGCCAACATTTACGGATTCATCTATACTCGCGCCTAGTGAAGTCATAACAAACATTTGATTATAAGCCCGTATGTTTTCTAGAAAATGGTTGTTAGAGAACAGATCACATATAATTGCAGGGTACTCCCTTATTGTCAACACTTTCACCCTCCCTTCCAGACAACAACGATTGTATATAGGACCCCGAGACAGTGTTGAATAACTTAATTTTTCCTCGTCCCAAAATAAAGCCCACAATGACGACATGATCTGTTGCAAGGGCCAAACTCCATATATTCTGTTGGCGGGCCTGTTGAATAACAAAGATATTATAGGAACCACGTCTATTAAAAAGTATAAAAAACAGTTGTCGGGGAAAAAATTGCTGCAAGTAAACGAACAATGAAAACCTGTAATTTATAAAAACAAAAAAGGCATGCTCAAAACCTGCTGATTGTCCGGCAGTTGAAAGGCAAGTCCTTTTACTGGAAGCCTCACGGCCTTCCAGCGCACCGTCACCAATGTCACAAACTTTCCTTTTCAACGTACATTCAGCTCTAGCCATGTCAGGTAAAGCATCTGTACCGTCAACCTTACTTTGTAAATGAAGCATCCGCCCAAACTCACAACGACTATCTAACGACGCACCACCCTCACTACCAACATCACGTCAAAAAATACCATAAATACTAACACTACATCCTTCAACATCTTGCTCAACTGGCGCATCAGGAACCATATTCATTGTACGGAGTCGTTTTGTGGGACGATGTGTTACACCTGCATCAACTTGGCACCCACCATGCTCTAACGTCACTGCTCCAGGTAGTTGAGCATTCGCTGGTGGAACATAATATATGGCTCTCGATCGGAAATCCAAATTTATGGGTAATCAAGAATGAACTGCAACACCCCACGCAAAAAAAGGCTGTTAACATGTTAACATGTAGAACAAAACAATTAGACCATATTAACTTAAAAGACTGCCACTAAACCTGTTGAATCATTAAAAAATTGCCCAACATCAGGAACCACAATCGGGTGCTGCAATAGAGACACACTAATGTTTTCATCAGCATAGCCAACATTCCGAAAGACAACAGAAGAGTGTTCACCTGAAGGGCTAGCAGCACGCGCAGCAACGTGCATAGGTGTGGATCCTGTTATCAAAGTAGTAAAATATTCATCACAATGTCAAGCGAACAATGAAAACCCCTATTTCATAAAAACAAAAAGATACGCTCATAACCTGCTGACTGCTCGACATTTGAATGGCAAGCCCCTTTATTGGAAGCCTGACGCTCCTCCGCACTATCACTACTGTTCCGATGACTATCTAACGACGCACCACCCTGACCAACAACATCGCGTCCCAAAATTCCACGAACAGTAACACTACATCCTACAACACCTTCCTCAATTGTAACCAAACCACGCGAATCCAACGCACAACCACCTAGGCTCACAACATGCTCATTGGGTTCTAAATTTCGAGGACAACTATCAACAACGTCCACCCTCTTGCATGCCTTACTCTTAACTCTCATACTAACAATCAAAGCATCTAAACAACAAAACAACCTAAACACAACAATCCCTAACCAAACAACCCACACGCTGCAAAAGAATAGCCGAACTAACGTGCATGCCAAAACATAACAAACAATAATAGATACTATATCTCGTAAACAACACCAAACACCTACTGACTTACACACACTGATGAAACAACCTACAACAAACATGCAAAAGAAAAACACAAAGACAAAAATCGAACATGCAATAATGAACGAATGATCCAACAAACGGCGTACCTACCAAAAATTCTGGAGAAGACACGTAGCTTCACAGCAAAGAAAACGAAACGACATATATCTTTGCTCAAAAAAGTCCCAACAAAACTACATCACTCTGTGGTCATAACGAGCCAAACTTCGTGGGCCTGGCTAAGCCCTAAACCATAAAAAACGCCCACCGGAATCCTTAATAAAAAATATAAAAATACGTTTTAAATAGTAGCGATTAATAAAAAAATATAAAAAAACCTTTAAAATAATGCTACCGACGTAGCGGTTTAATATAGATATATAATACTTCAAACCAGGTTTTGACCGAGTCTCAAATTTTAACTAAGTTTTGACCAAATATGATTTGAGTTTTGACCTTATAGTGAGTAATCGACAATTAATGGATCATTGACTTTGTAGCGAGTGTTCGTCGATTACTTGGCCTTATAGCCCTTGTTTTGCAATATATGCATATAGGTTACTTTATTGATTAATAAAAAAAAGACTAAAATACACCGTTGGTCCCTAAATTTGTCAGCATGCTTCGTGTTGGGACAAAACTCACCCTTTTCATCGCCACAAGTCCAAACCTTGGCATTTAAATGCCAAATCAGTCCCTTTGACCAATTCTATGTTAGTCAAAGTCTGTTAACTTCCCCATGTGCCTTGCACATGAGGGTAAAATCGTCATTTCATTGTTTTGGTTTATCACCCTTCATCTTCATCTTCCTCATGTTTGAACCCAGATTCCGGCGACCTTAAACCCAGAATCCGGCGACCAAGAAAAGTTGTCATGTGTCATCTATGATGAGACGTCTTATATCCACAAGAAAAGCACATGTTGGATAACAAGTATATAGACTGTTGACACCTCTTCTTTCGTCATCAACTTTACTAGGAGATAGATATTATAAGGCTTTCGTTAACACACATATTATGTTAAAGAAGGTGATATATATGTTTATTCTCTTATTTTTGCAAGTGTTCAAAGATTTGGATGATAAAGTACAAATATCTTTTATTAGTTACACAAAGATAAGAAACAACATAAATAACAAACAATTTTGAATGGTGGGTCACTGGTGTTTATTAGCGATAATTGTGAAGATATGCCGACGTTATAATGTGGGTGTGAAGGCAACAAACTAGCAATATAGATAAATAGTGATGATGAGAACGCCATATGCACACATAAACGGAAAAAATAATGCTAATCATAATGTTACTTAACATTTCATTATACAGCCATTATTAAAGAAATAGAGGCGACTTAGCACAAGATCTTGCAACCTCCTCCACGGCAATCTCAAATCATCCAACATCCTCCTCGGGTCCGATTTCGAAGTCACTTGAGCAATCTAACGGTGACATAACAAGTAAAACTCAGGCTTCATAGACCTCACCGCAAGACTCATAGAGCTTGGTATAATTGGAGTTCGTGCTCATGAGTAATTTTTTCGCCATACTAGTTCTGTTATGTCAAATTAACCATGTATGAACTTGGATAGGTTGATAAGATATATGAAACCCAAAAGCGAGGGAGATTGAAATAAGCATACATGAATCATTGCGATTCTACAAAAAAAATCGCTAGATCGATTACAAAGTTAAGGAAGAAGATGAAATCAAAAATTGATTACAAAATTACGGAACAAGATGAAATCACCAAAACGGTAGACATATCCAACCTACAACTTGTGCAAACACCATACATGTAATCAAAATGATTTTAGAATAATTTCACAATCTTGATTACTTGTATCAAAATCCAAATCCAAAAACCATCTTCATGCAATCAAAACAACCTTTCAGTAACAGTTGGGTAATTTGGATTGGTGCTTCAAATTCAAGTTGGGTCTCGACGATGTATCAAAACCCAAACAACCCGAGTCAAATAGCTTTAAACCTGCTTGAATAACCATCTTTACTTACAAAATTTACTTGAAGAAACGATACAGCTAAACATGAGGTGTCAACAGTCTATATACTTGTTATCCAACATGTGCTTTTCTTGTGGATATAATACGTCTCATCATAGATGACACATGACAACTTTTCTTGGTCGCCGGATTCTGGGTTTAAGGTCGCCGGAATCTGGGTTTAAACATGAGGAAGATGAAGATGAAGGGTGATAAACCAAAACAATGAAATGATGATTTTACCCTCATGTGCAAGGCACATAGGGACATTAACAGACTTTGACTAACAGAGAATTGGTCAAAGGGACTGATTTAGCATTTAAAGGCCAAGGTTTGGACTTGTGGCGATGAAAAAGGGTGAGTTTTGTCCCAACACGAAGCATGCTGACAAGTTCAGGGACCAACGGTGTATTTTAGTCTTAAAAAAAAATCAAATTATGGCTGTCAAGTTTTATAGTGCAAGTTTTATAGAGGCTTTAGGTCCACCGGGATTTTGACGTGTTTACTATTACCTCCGTCCCAAAATTATTATCCACAGACAAAAAACACACAGTTTAAGAAAAACATCATCATTACAGCTTTCTCTTTCTTACTTTTTGCATAAAGACAGTTTTACCCTTAACCAATTAATTTCCAACTTCTTTAAAGTTTGTAATAATAACCTCAACTAAGGGTAATATGGTAAACTTGATATATATTCCCTATCTATTTATGGAAGTGGACAATTATTTTGGGACGACCGAAAAAGGAAAGATGGACTATAAATATGATACGGAGGTAGTAGTATTTTTATTATTACAACCTTAATGGAAAGAAAAAAGAACATGCCATTGCAACTTTCAAATAGGAAAACAACACGTGGATCTACATGAATGGATTATCAAAAAAAGAAAAGTAAAAAGAAAATCGAAAATGTGATGACTATAGGCTGTACATTATGCAGTAAACATTGTACATTTTTGTGACTAGTATTTCAATTTTTTGCCATATTCATCCTCACTCTGTTTCATTTCAAAACCCTTTCGGTTCCTTTTCTTACCATTTTTAGTAACATAAACCCTCTTCTGTTATTAAATGACTTTTTGATTCTGTAACACTGCTACTGTACCAAGCATCATTATTATCTTCCGCATTTGACTGTAAGAAACAAAAATAAAAATACCCTTTTCATTTCTTAAACTAAATATCAAAACCCATTTCTTGAAATTTATAAAAACATCAAGAAACACACATTTTAGTTAAAATTTTGATTAAAGTTTATATTTTTAGGTGAAAATGGAAAAAGGGTCTTTAGGGGAGTTTCATGAAGATGAGTTTACAAAGATGATTTTTTCATGGTCTCTTGATGACATTCTTGATCAAGATCTCTACAAGAATAAGGTCTCTTTCATTTTTTACTACTTTCTTTTTCTACTTTTTAGCATTTTGTATATTATTTTGCTGTTGTTTTTTACTGGGTTTGTGGGGAAAGGGTTTGGAAACGGGTTAAGCTGCATACATATGAGTCAAAGACGTGGAGACTCTCGGTGGGTAACTTGTTGTTTTTACTGGGTTTGTTGGAATTTTAATTTTTATTGTTTGTTATCAAGTATTTCATACATAATGGTATGTAATTTGGGGAGTATGATTTTTTTTTTAAACTCTTGGTTATTGTTTTTGTGCTTATTCTGCAAACCCTTGGTTTATGAAACAGTTAAGTTACGTCAACTGTGAGGGTGTTTGGGATTGCTTATTGTTTCTACTAGTGTTTGGATAGTTTGAACACTATGTGCTTATTTTTGGATAAAAATCGCTTTTTACCTTTTTATCCCTTTAAATAGAGCGGTCCAAAAGTTATTTCCTAAAGTGCTTATTTCTTAGCTTATTATTTGCTTCTGTTAATAAGCACAAGCATTAGCAGAAGAAATAAGCAATCCCAAACACCCTCTGTGGAAAGCTGAAGCTAGTTTATTCCTGGTTTATTGTTATGAGGTTTAATGCATGCTTGCTTCAGATCTTTATGTAGAGGGTGTTTGAAATTTATCATTTATGTGGTTATTTTGTAAGCAGATAAGCACTTTTTAATGTTGGGATGAAACTTTATATATTTAATGTAAATAAGTACTTTAAATAAGGAGCTGCCACTTTGAAATTGGTGTTTTCAAACAACCCCAAAGACTTTAAAAATCATTAAGGGTCCGTTTGGTGTATAGATGGGTGTAGGTTTGGATTTGAATTTAAATTTGGATTTGAATTTGATGTAGAAGAGAGAAATGTATTATAAAAAATATAAATAAATTAAAAAAAAAAAAAAAATGAGTAAAAAATATATAAGGCTGAGAGAGATAGAGAGAAAATATAAAATCGGTCCACACCTTTAATTAAAACCACCCTCCTTACATGACTTTTTGAATAGTGCAAAAATTTAGGACTCGTGCCTAAATCCTAATCCCAATTATCTAACCAAACAATCATTTTTTCTTTAGAAACCCGAAACCCACCCCAAACCCCTAAACCAAACGGTCACTAAAGTTTTTTAAGTCAGTGTAGATACTAATATCTATACGTTACATGTATATGACCTATAAATTAATCAACAGAATCTTCGTGCTAACGATTTGGTATTGTCTTTTTGTATGACTATACAAATGAACTCCATAAAAGGATTCATTATATTTGATGACTTGCTGCATCATTTGTAGGTGGAGAGCATACCACTTACTTTTGAGTCAGAAGAACACTATTTTGGCTCTTTTGTTAATCCTTTGCTTGAGGAAACGCGCTCTGAGCTGGCTTCTTCCATGGAGATCGTGCATAGAGCTCCATATGCTGATATGTTATCTTGTAACGAGTCCAAAAGTGGTGAAAATAGGGTCTATGATGTTACTGTTGGTCCTTGGAAAAATCAGTATAGTGGACGTGGTAGAGATGATTACGATACTTTACTTGGTGATCTGCTTCTTTTAGTAGATGGGAAACTGGATTCTGTTTCTGATTTGAAGTGTGAGGGAAGAACATGGGCTCTTTCAATGGTCAAAAGCAAGGAAGATGATAGCACATCTATTAGAATAAAGACTACACAACCAATTGAATTCCAAGACGGGATGTTTGCAGTTTTTTTGATGAACGTAACAAGTCAGAGAAGAATATGGAATTCATTGCACGTGCATAGAAATCTTGATATCATCAGAGAGGTTCTTTACTCTAACTCTAAGGTGAGAAACTAGTTTAATTAATATTCCTTTTGTTTAGTGAAATTATGGTCATTGATTATGAATATTCTGTTTACAGGTTAAGGGGAAGTGCGATATCTGCTCTTTTGGTTATGATAATATTTTATCTCCAAAATTTGATCCACGTCTTTTGCTTAATCTGAATGAATCCCAGAAGACAGCAGTTAGGGAGGCGCTTTGTCAAACGCGATGTTGTCATACTTCATCTGTGGAACAAATATGGGGACCACCTGGAACGGGGAAAACATTGACTGTTAGTGTCTTGCTTTTCATCCTTTGGCAAATGAAGCAAAGGACTCTTACGTGTGCTCCCACGAATGTGGCTATACTACAATTAGTCTCTCGCATGCTAAGCTTGGTAAGAGAATCATCTAAAACTACAATTGCAAGTGGTGATTCTTTCTGTTCAGTTGGAGGTTTGCTCTTGTTTGGCAGCAAGGAGAGATTAGAAGTTAGTACCGACATTGAAGAAATCCATCTCGAGCATCGGGTAAAGAGGATTGCCGAATGCCTAGGGCCAGTGACTGGTTGGAAGCATTGCATAAGATCTATGGTTGATTTATTGGAAAATTGTGTCTCTGAATATTATAATTTTATAGAAAATGAATTCTTGAAAGAAAAGCAACTTAGAAATGAGAACGAAGATACAAGAACAATGTTGGAAATCAAATCATTCAGTGAGTTTGTGCAAGAGCGATTCAGTTCTCTTGCACCGCCACTCAGAAGGTGCATTCTTACATTTTGTACTCATATCCCGAGAAGTTTCACTGGGGAATCAAATTTCCCAAATATGATTACTCTTTTGGATAATATAAGCTCTTTGGAATCATTGCTGTTTCAAAAGAATCTTGTTTCGGAAGAACTTGAAGACCTCTTCAATTCAAAATCATTGCAAGATGATTTTATTAAGTCAGGGGATGTGTCCTCCATCAGTTTTGTTAGAGCCATGTCCTTATCTGCTCTAAAAACTCTTCAAATATCACTTGACGGACTTGCTCTTCCATGTTTTTCAAACAAATATGCAATAACTCAATTTTGTTTCGAAAGAGCTTGTGTTATATTTTGCACAACTTCAAGTTCCTACAAGTTGCATGCTGTCAATATGGAGCCTTTGAATATATTGGTTATAGATGAAGCTGCTCAACTGAAGGAGGCAGAGTCCATCATTCCCCTTCAACTTCCGGGAATGAAACACGCCATTCTTATTGGAGATGAGCACCAATTACCTGCAATGGTGAATAGCAACGTAAGTCTATACTTATCTATGTACCTTCATAGTATCATTTAAGTTTTATATTTGAGATATATTTGATATACTAAATGTTCGTGGGCAGGTTTGCATTGAAACTGGCTTTGGAAGAAGCTTATTTGACCGATTAAGCACTTTGGGTCATTCTAAGCATCTTCTCAACGTTCAATACAGAATGCATCCTTCAATCAGTTGCTTCCCAAATTTGAAGTTTTATCAAAATCAAATCCTAGATGGGCAAAATGTGTTATCTAAAAGTTATGGAAAAAGGTATCTTTCAGGACCAATGTTCGGCTCCTATTCCTTTATAAATGTCGTTGGTGGGAAAGAAGAAAAGGATGATGACGGAAGAAGCCGAAGAAACATGGTTGAGGTGGCTATTGTGATTAAAATTGTGAAAAATCTCTATAGAGGTGTGCATATTGATTATGTCATTTCTAAATATAGCATTTGTATCTTTGTGGTCAATGTTTACTTAACCTTTCCTGTCACTTTTACAGCATGGCAGGACTCGCAAAAGAAGCTTACAATCGGTGTCATATCTCCCTATGCTGCCCAAGTCGCTTCGATTCAAGAAAAACTTGCTCACAAGTATGAGAAACTTGATGGATTTTCAGTGAAGGTGAAATCGATTGATGGGTTTCAGGGAGGAGAAGAGGATATTATTATTTTGTCAACAGTAAGATCTAATATCCATGGGTCTCTTGGCTTCATATCTAGTCCTCAAAGGACTAATGTTGCCTTGACAAGAGCACGGTATGCTATCCTCTCCCTTAGTTTACAATTGATCTTTATAGATACTTTCTAATTATAAGTATAATATTGCCTTCCATTATTACTGTAGACATTGTCTTTGGATATTGGGGAATGAAAGAACCCTCACTAATAGTGAGTCCATATGGAAAGATTTAGTCTCTGATGCAAGGAATCGACATTGTTTCTTTGATGCTGATGCTGATGAATGCTTGAAGATGACAATAATAGGAGCAAAGAAGGAGTTAGAACAACTTGATGACTTGGTTAAAGGAAATAGTGTACTCTTTGAAGATGCAAAATGGAAGGTGTGTGATTGTACTGTTACCAAATTATATCATTATGCAGTATCCAGTATCCTGTATTTTTCTTCATGTTTGTTCATATTTATGCCATCAGGTTCTCTTCAGTGACGACTTCAGAAGATCGTTTGGAAAGCTGACTCGTCCTAGCTTGAAGAAGCAGGTTTTAAACCTATTACTAAAACTTTCTAGTGGTTGGCGGCCCAAGAACAGAAGTGTAGATTTCTGTTGTGAAAATTCTTCACAAATCTTGAAGAAATTTAAGGTTGAAGGAATCTATGTGATTTGCACTATTGACATCATCAAGGAAGTCAAATATACACAAGTGTTGAAGGTTTGGAATATATTACCCTTAGAGGAGATTCCAGAACTCACAAAACGACTTGAGAGCATATGTTCTGCCTACTCAGATGATTATATTAATCGGTGCAATGAAAAATGTTTAGAGGGGTATGCTCATTTGTTGTCTAATGAACTTTAATTCTTAAAGCAGTGATTATATATGCTAATTCCAAATTCTTTATTTTATTCAGGAAGTTGGAAGTTCCTAGGAGTTGGCCGGCATCCCAAAATATTATCCGATTTCGATATTTAAGTGCTTGTGAAGACGAAAGTGAAGTGAGTGTGAATCCTGGTAAGGCTAGATATTATGTTGAAAACTCAAAAGTCAGTGAAAGCTTATTGCTTATGAAGTTCTACTCGTTGTCACGTGGGGTCGTGAGCCATTTGCTTTCTGGTGATGAAGTTGATCTACCCATGCAAGTCACTGATGAACAGATGGACATAATTTTATCTCCCACAAGTTCATTTATCATTGGGCGATCCGGAACCGGAAAAACAACCATTCTGACAATGAAGTTGTTCCAACACGAACTCAAATTTCGCATTGCTTCTGATGGGATTTCTGAGGCAGAAAGTAGCCATATTAGAGATGGTGAAGTTGATGATGATCCTGAAATTAGCAAATCGAGTGTTCTTCGCCAGCTTTTTGTGACAGTCAGCCCAAAATTATGTTATGCTGTGAAACAAAATGTTTCCCATCTAACAAGGTGCACAAATTTTCATCCTTTTTCTCTTTTTTTGCATCTATGTGGTCTTGTTCTGACTTCAAAAATTAATGTATTTGACAGTAGTTCATCAGGAGAGACCAATCTTGATAATACGGATGTTGTTCCATCAGAATTTAACGATATTCCTGACACATTTATTAACATCCCGGTGAAATATTACCCTCTCGTTATAACATTTCAAAAGTTTCTGATGATGTTGGATGGTACATTGGGAAGTTCCTTCTTCGAAAGATTTCTTAAGGCAAGAGAAGGTTCTCATGGTAACCATATAAGCTCAAGATCTATTGCATTGCAAACTTTTGTAAGATTAAGGGAGGTAACGTTTGACAGATTTTGTTCACTTTACTGGCCCCACTTCAATACAAATCTTACAAAGAAGCTTGATAGCTCTAGAGTGTTCACCGAAATTATTTCTCATCTTAAAGGAGGCCTCAAAGCAGGGGGATGCAGTGATGGAAAATTGAGTTATGAGGGTTACTGTTTATTGGCCGAAAGTCGTTCTTCCACTTTAAGTAAAGAGAAAAGAGAGATCGTGTACACCCTCTTTGAAACCTATGAAAAGATAAAAAGTGAGAGGGGAGAATTTGATTTAGGTGATCTAGTTAATGACATTCATCGTCGTCTGAATAATGGGAATTATGAAGGTGACCAGATGGATCTGGTTTACATCGATGAGGTGCAAGATCTAAGTATGAGGCAGATTTCTCTTTTTAAATATATTTGCCAAAATGTTGAAGAAGGCTTCATGTTTGCGGGTGACACTGCACAGACTATTGCAAGAGGAATTGATTTTAGATTTCAAGATATACGATCTCTTTTTTATAATGAGTTCCTAAGCACAAGAACACCTGGAGAACAACGCAAAAGTATTGTATCCAGTATAAAACAACTAAAAGAGAATTTCAGAACACATGCTGGTGTGCTTGATTTAGCTCAGAGTGTCATTGACATTTTGTACCATTACTATATTCACTCAGTTGACAAGTTAGAGCCTGAAATTAGTCTTATATCTGGTGAAGCTCCTGTTTTACTCGAGTCTGGTGATGATGAAAACGCAATTGTGACTATTTTTGGTGGCAGTGGCAGTGGAAGTGGTGAAGATATTGTAGGGTTTGGGGCGGAACAAGTGATATTGGTACGTGATGATCTCGCGAAAACGGAAGTTTGTGAATTTGTTGGAAAGAATGCACTTGTTCTTACTATAGTAGAGTGCAAAGGTCTTGAGTTTCATGTAAGATTCTTAAATCATTATTCAAATAAAAATTTGTCACAAAATGATTGTTAACAAACTTTTTTCTGTATTAGGATGTATTGCTGTACAACTTTTTTGGGACATCCCCTTTGAAAGATCAGTGGAGAGTTATATACGGGTACATGAAGAAGTATGGTTGGCTCGAAGAGAAGCTTCCTCAATCTTTTCCGGCATTCAATGAGGCAAGACATAGTGTTTTGTGTTCTGAATTGAAACAATTGTACGTGGCCATAACTCGAACTAGGCAAAGGCTATGGATATGTGAGAACAAAGAGAAGCTCTCTAAACCTATGTTTGACTATTGGAAAAAGAGGGGACTTGTTCAGGTTAAAAAACTGGATGATTCAGTGGCTCAGGCTATGCGGGTTGCTAGCAGCCCTCAAGAGTGGCGCGAACGTGGAAAAAAGGTTACTAATTATATATTATCGCTTTACTTTTCCTGTGATTGCTACCTTATTTGACGTCATTATCATATGGTTTTCAGTTTTTTTATGGGAACAATTTTGTGATGGCGACGATGTGTTTTGAGAGAGCCGGAGACACAATGTGGGAAAAACTGGCCAAAGCTTCTGGTCTCAGAGCATCTGCTTATCAAATGCGGGGAACTAATGCTGAAGCTTTTGAGGGTTATATTAGGGAAGCAGCAAGGTTGTTTGAGTCTATTGGGAAACTCGAGCTTGCTGCTACATGTTATTGTGATCTGGCGGAGTATGAAAGAGCTGGTAATTTTTTTTAACTTTAAATCCTCGTTTTTAGAGTAACTGAATAGTTGTATGAACTAGTTTAATTAGTATCTTTAGAACTAGAGCTCTCAAAGTGGTAAGTTGATCATTTACTGATGGGGTCTTTTACCAGTGTTGTATATATCGCTTATCGGCGGTCAGCCGATACGTTGGTCAAATCGGTCAAACTTAAAAAAAAAAGTTTATATGGGTCAAAATCGGTAAATTTCTTTATAATTTATGGTCTCTGACGATATGGCGCTTGGCGGGGGTCGACCGCTGAGCGATATTTACAACCTTATCTTTTACCATTAAAAACTCCATTACCATACCTCCGAATTTTGCTTATTATTTAAGTAAATGTGTAGTCATTAGTATTAATTCAATTCAAGTAAGTTAGATCACTTAGACAAGTCAGTTAGTTTTGTTAGTGTAGGTTGTTAGAGGTTATTTAGCTTCAATCAGTTTTTATTCTGATCTGGATCAATACAGTAATAATATTATTTCTGTAGGAAAAATTTATGTGTCTACATGTGGAAAGATTGATGCAGCAGCAGAGTGTTTCCTTCTAGCAGGGTGTTATAATGAAGCCGCAGAAGCCTACGCCAAAGGCGATCAATTCTCCCATTGTCTGTCAGTTTGCATAAAAGGAAAACTGTTTGATAAAGGGTTGCAGTATATAAATTTCTGGAAAG
Source organism: Chrysanthemum makinoi (assembly GCA_910596185.1). Taxonomy (NCBI): domain Eukaryota; kingdom Viridiplantae; phylum Streptophyta; class Magnoliopsida; order Asterales; family Asteraceae; genus Chrysanthemum; species Chrysanthemum makinoi. The sequence goes on from OU343224.1 coordinate 16,323,260, forward strand.
AACATGCTAGTTTTCAAAGTAAAGAAATACGACAAATTGAGCAAGAATTCTTAATAACTTGTGCAGTTGATTCCCATCAGCATAAGGATGCTAGATCCATGATGAAATTTGTCAGGGGTTTTTCTTCTATGCAATCTAAACGTTCATTCTTGATGACGTTAGGCTGCCTTGATGAGCTTTTGCTGTTGGAAGAAGAATCAGGTCATTTTCTTAATGCAGCTGTGATGGCGAGGTCATGGGGTGATCTTCCTAAAGAGGCTGATCTTTTGGAGAAGGCTGGAGATTTTCAGAAGGCAGCGATGTGTTTAATTTGGTATGTTTTATTTAGAGCGGCATGGGGAAATGGAAATAGAGGTTGGCCGTTGAAGCAGTTTGATCAGATGGAGGAAATTTGTAACAAAGTAAAGTCTCTTGCAATAAGGTTTTCAAAAGGTTTCTATGAATTTGTTTGTACTGAGCTTAAAGTAATCACTGATCAGCGTAATAGCTTGGCTGAGCTGAAGAAAGATTTGCATGATTCCCACGAAAGTCGTAGCTTTATGGGAGAAATCTTGTCCATAAGAAAAATCTTGGATGCTCATTTTCATTGTCATTTCTCAAATTATAACTGGGAGGACAAAATACTGTTTAATTTTGATGAGTACTCTGAAAAGATCTTTGAGACCCAAATCTCTGTTCGAACATTGTATTCTTACTGGTATATGTGGGTGGAGAAAGTTTTTGCTATCTTTGAAAGTCTTGAAAGATTCCGCAATGGAAACCCAATCAAGCACCAGCAACAATCTATTATTGGTTTAAACTATTTTGGAGTGTGTGAAAATGATGCAAACGGTAGCACAGATTACGTGTTAATTGACAAGGATGCTGATTGGATAAGAAACTATTGTCAAAAGGGTCTTCATACACACGGGAAGCGTGTAACTATTGATCACAAGGAGTTGGTGTTTGCTATTATGTCTTACTGGCAGTCTGAGTTACTTTCTGTGGGTATGAAGGTACTTGAAACCCTTGAAGGCGGCCTCCATAAGTCTAAGTTAAATGGTTCTGTATTTCACCAAGGCGCATCTCTTCTTTACATGTTTGAAATTTCCAAGTTTCTTTTAGATTGCAAGTATCTTAATGTCACCAGTACTAATAGAAGGAAGCTGAAAAGATTCCTTGAGATATCTTTGAGTTATTTTGATCTTTTATTTCCACTGGACTGGCGGAATATAGTTTTTGAGGACTTACTTTCCCAAAGGGAGATTCCTCTAGAAAGCAGGTTACTGGAGGAGATTATTCTTCACTATGTTGACACCAAGGAAAATCTCACCTATTGGACAATCGGGAGGGTGATTATGTTATGTCTTGGACCAAGACTTCCCATAACACATTATGAGCATATCATAAAAAAGCTTCAAAGGAACCCTCAATGGAAATTGTGTGTTGAGATTATTAGGAAAGATGGCCTGAAATATATTTATACTGGTACAGCAGTCCAGAGGTGTTTGGAAGATACTTTTATGACTAATTGGAGGTGTACCAATTATATATCACCTCATAGTTTCGTGTATCTATTGGACCGGTTCTTTTTAATACCGTCTTTCTCTTCAGAAGTTGTTTACACAACAAAGTCTTCTTTTGTTGGATTGTTGCCACATATTCATTCTAGTGGTACTTCAACATTACCTTCTGGACCTTCTTTGTGTAATGTACGCTTTGTTGTTGCAACAATCCAAGAAATTCTCGACAATAGAGAAGATACTCTCGCATGGATTCAAAGATCGAAGATTGATCGCTCTTATTATCCCCTTTTAGTATTGAAGCTGGTTACATTGTTGTCCTTAATATGTCTGAAAGTTGATTATGCTGAATTTCTACTTGATTTGCTGAGTGGGAGGAACAATATTTCATGTTTGCTTCCTATGAAGTTTGTGAGTGATCTTCTAAGCAAAAGGAAAGATAAAAAATTAAACTTGGATATAGAAGTGGTTGCAGAAGCGTTTCTAAGCATAAATGATCCTCTTGTAATTGTCAGTTCTGCCAATGTGACTCCAAAAATCGCTGCTACTTGTGCTCTATTCGTTGAACTTAGGAAGTCTAAAGATGAGATTGTGAGCCTATTCTTTCCAGGGAAGACTAAACACGTTGTTTGCACTCATGCCGGGGCATTTCCTGAGGTATTGTCATCAGACACATTACCAGATGCAAACATGAATATGAATCGTGTGGAACTGCAAATGAACTGGAAAGTTCTGGATAAAATATCTGAGGCTATAAATGGGGAGAAGGGAGTAGCATTGAACAAGTTATCTGATGCGGCTATTATAAAGGTAACATACATCATTGTGTCTATAATGAATAATTTTCTGTTAATATTATTGTCATTAGTGTAAGTTTGATCCTTCTGACCATCTGTTTTCTTGTCAGGAGGAAGTTGATGATAATATAGGCACATTAGCTACTATCCTTGTGGATCAAAAGTCACATTCTAGCGAAATTGCAAGAGTTGTACGTGTGGCATACGACACTTTTGGGATGCTTTCTAAGGCATTTGACCAAAGGTCAACTTTGCACTATTGTTTACTTTAAAGTTTCAATATATTTATCTTATAAAGAAACTAAATTGAAATCCGTATTAACATTTTTTGGATCTTTTTCAGTCGACAAGAAGGAGAGCATTCAATTTTGGCGAAGAATGTGAGACTTGTTGTGAATAAGCTGAAAAGTACTAGGCCAAAGATAAATGATTTCTTGAACTCTTATGTCATGACAAATGTTGAAGAAGATTTGGTGGTGTTAGAAAATCAAAGTCAATGTGATAATACTCAGGATGGTAACAAGAAGAATGGGAAAGGAAACAACGAGGGAAAGAAGAGTAACAAGAGCAAAGGTAAAAAGAAATACCACTGATCAAATAGGATGGATATCGTATGGTTTTCTTTTTTGTGTATTCCAGGAAAAAACAAGTACTGTGTCCATGTTCAGTAGTCTTTCGACTAGGTTAGATGGTTTTTTTTTTCTTCGTAATTTTGAGAAACATGATGATGTAAGATTTCTAATAGACCTTTCTAAGGACGGTTGCATCTTAGTTGTTCAGTTGTTTGAAAACTGATTTCTTGTTCCACATTAGCCTGCCATGACTCCAAAAGGAAGCTTTAGCATGGGTGTGAAGTGAATTGTTCAATACTACGTATTATTTACTAACTGAAGATTTTGAATATAACTTGGTTTAACACCAAATATTTTGAGTCTTAACAATTTTCATATTGTTAAACAGACCAAGAAGTAGGAAGGGCTTTTATAAAAGATTGAGTCTTAATCATATAACTCTGAAGTAGCAGGTATATTACATGTATCAAAATCCCCTTTAGTTACTTCATCCGCAACTATTGGCATATTAAGATTAGGAAGATATTGCCAAATGTTATTTTCATAATCATAATATTACAGGCCAATAGTTCCAGTACAGAAATATATACATAAAGATAATATATAGTTCCTGGAAAAAGCATCTTCATAAGTCTTGTCTTCAATCTGAAAAGCACATTTAAAAGAGCATTAGTGTCAAATATTTCCACAAAATATATTCATTGTGCCTTTTATCATTATGTTAGCTATTGATCATATTGCTTATCTCATTTGCCTATTCTTTATCTTCAATATCATTTTCTGATTTTCATTAGGAGGGGGACTAAGATCAATATTCATGTGGCAAGAACTTATAGGTTATTGGAAATTTTTACTTTTGGATCTGCTTGTTTCCAAGTGTATTCTTATCTTACTCTAAAATAGGGTTGAGCATCGGGCAAAGACCGGACCGGAGACCGAAAGCACTACTTTATTAGGACCGGGACCGGACTGATGTCTACTCGGGTACAAAGTTACATAGACTTGAGTATAAAAGTTACAATGTGCCATCTGAATTAACTCACCATCGGGTCCATCCAGTCGTTATATCTTTGGAGTAAAATACTTCCAACATTCGGCTTTTTCGTTTCCCACTCCTCCACCTGGTTTCCTTTTACGTTTTTTGGCATTCTATTTGTTGTTGCTGCTGTTCTTCTTGTTGTTGTTGTTGTCGTCTTCGTTTGATTCATGACCAAAATCATCATTGTCAAGGTTTATAGTTTGGTCCTAAACAAACAAATTAAATAAATAAGTACACATGTTAACAATTGTAAAATGTAAACAAAATGTTAGAGTAATATAGTATGCGTGATTCCTATAGGATACATCCATTCAATATAAGTAGTTTATATCCATTCAATATACTGCTACCATCGATCACTACCTAAAAATAATTACATCCATTCAATATAAGTAGTGTTAATACAAATAAGCCGTAAAAACGTTTATTTATATTTTACGATCTTCTAATGTTTTGTCGATAACAAACGTAAAATCATTTTAACGAAACAAATAGAATACGTAAATAGTTTGAGTTAATAGTTTTCTAACACTTACGTTTTCACATAAAACACTAAAACAAGCTTAAGTGTTTTTATGATATGTACAACAACTAATGTTTACATATTGGGTTAGCACATACTTAAACTAAGTATATTAAAATGGGTAAAAACAAGTATAAACTAAATGGGTAAAAACAAGTATATACTAAATGGGTAAAAACTAGTAAATGGTATTGACCCATAACCCATGATTTTATATATACCACTTAACCAAGTTCATTGTATCTAGAAAGAAAACCATGGATCAACCCATAACCCATGACCCATGACCCATGACCCATAACCAAAAATACCCATGGGCAAAGAGGAGCGTTCCACGGATCCCTCTTTGTGGCTAGGATCCCAAGTGGAAGGGATCCGTGAGATCCGGGGAACAGTAAAGAATTTTCTCTATAAATAAAGAGTCATTTCTTCCTTTCTAGGCATCACTTTTCACACATACTTCACCAAAGTATTCTAACCCTTTAACCTCAGATCTAAGTGATCTATGTAGTTTGTCTTTTGTTTTTGTGTGATCTTCTAGGTTCCTCTTAAGAGAGAGATCACCACTTCTTGAAGACGTACAAGCTCAAGTCCATGAGTTGCCATGCTTCGTCATCATCAAGACAACTAAGGTTCTCTCGTTTCATATAAAGGGGTTGCTTGTGTTAAGCAACCCCTTTATATGAAACGTGTGAAGTTTAAAACCATCTTGCATATATACGTGTTATGCAACTTAATTCTTAACCTCCACAAGTGACGTGCAAAAATGCAAACCTATAGATACGTGGTATTTTCTTAGAAACTTTGAACATGCAAAATCTCAAACACATATATAAACATGGGATATGAATCAATCATGCAGCCACAACTTTCCATCTTAAACTCAATACCAAATACGTTTAAACCATGCATACATACAACCACATCTCACCAAGTATGCAATTTTTGCCACAACTTTCCATCTCAAACACATATAAATAATCGGTCGAAAATTCGACCGAGAATGCAATTTTTGTGACCGACGACCGATCGTGACCAAGATGCCACATTGGGCTCGACCGATGTGAATATCGGTCACCCTTGAAGATCGACCAAGTATTTCAGGGCCACTGTGGCGGGCCTAACATGTTTTCTTACCAATAAGCTAACTAGCGCACATGAATAGTATCCAAACTAGCTTCAAAATTATAATAGACGACTCTTACAAATAAGAGTTGAATAACCTCTATGTACGATACCCATATATTTCTTGTTTGCTTAAACCAAAACCAAATGTTTTAGCATTTTAAAAAAAAAATAAAATGTTGCTTTAGTAATGACGGTTTGGTTTGGTTTTGACTCAAACCTAATTGTTTCGTTATTGAAGGCTTGAAGCTTAATTACTAAGTGGCTTATAGGTTACATGAGTTGAGTTATCTTTTATAGGCTACATCGGTTGAGTTATCTTTTATAGAAGACTTGAAGCTTAATTACTTAGACAGTCGAACGTTTTAAATCAGCCGGGCATAAAAAAATAACACAACGACCGATGTCACACCCCCAAATTACCTGTTTTGCAGCGGAATGAAATTCTTGGGGATTGACTGTCATAGCATCACAATCACAGTTATATTGAACGACCTAAAGTGTCGTTTGGAAAATACATCGCTTGATTTAATAAAATAATCAGAGTTTACAAAGTATAGGTCCCTAATGAAAATTAACTTGTGCGGAAATAAATTTGTTACAAGCCAAACGATGTTTTAAAGTGCATAAATCTCATGTGTGACGCGTCGTCACCACGACTCTATGATATGTCCATATGGATGTCATGAAGTGAATGCCTTAGATACCTGAGATAAAACATGCTAAAAAGTGTCAACACAAAGGTTGAGTGAGTTCATAGAGTTTACGTTGAAATGTAAAGCCTTTCAAAATCGTTTATGTAGCAAAGGCATTGTAAATCCACTCAGTTCCAAGTTCCGCCCATACAAAACTTGCAACCTGTGTGTTCACAACCCATTGCCAAAATGTGTATAGTTTATGTTCAGTACATTACTTAATCTAACAATATTCAATTGATATAACACATATGAGTGTTGTTTCAAATAATTCCAAGACCATTAGTTCATGATTATACCAAGACATTTAGTTCAATGATTATACCAAGACATTTAGTTCAATGATTATACCAAGACATTTAGCTCGATGATAATACCAAGACATTTAGCTCAATGATAATACCAAGACAATGATAATACCAAGACATTTAGCTCCATGATAATGATATAGAATATGACTAAACATTCAGTTCAGATAAACATATAGTTTGCAAATAATTATGATTGTCATAAAAATAGTTGAGCATGTATCTCTCCCAAAAGTAATTCAAAACAATTAAAAGAGTAGGGGTTATGAAACTCACATGGACAATGATGTGATGGCAAAAGTGGATACACCGAAATGTAGCGTGAATCTCTAAACTTGACCTATTATGAATGATATGATATGTAATAAGTCATGATGTAATGTTACGCATGCAATTCGGATGATATCTATACCACTTGTGAATTTTTGAGAATAACACTTATCGTCGAAAAATAATCTCGTAACGTCTTGACCATTTTTAAATTACTTTACATGTATTTACGTTGAAATGATATCTTACGATAATCATTTAATGATTTATTATGAAATTATAACTTTTCGTCGTAAAATAATGTCATTTGAAAAATTCATGAAAGTGACTAAACAGCCTTGAAAAGCTAGTCGTAAAATGATGCACGTCAAGTGTTAGGAAATAAACTCAACGGTTTTGGGAAGCTTGTATCATTATCTCAAAGTTTTAGCATTTAAGTTTACATCCTAGAGGTCTCGATCATGGAGAAAAGTATAGGTGAAGCATGATACTTGTATCCAAAATATTGTTTAAGGGTGGTTTTCGGCAAAGTTTAAGTGACCGTATATAATTCATTACAACTCCGCTTGACAAATGGTTTGACATTTTGAAAAATATGCTCGGCGAACTTACTTTTACTAGAAGACATCACGTTATAAAAAGTACTACATCCTTGTTAAAAACGACCCTCAACATGGTCATTTGTTGACGTAAAGTTTGTCTAATAGAAATATACTAATTTTTCTTATATAATAAAGTTACGGCAACTTGTTTAAAATGTGAATAACTTAGATAAGTCGTTATAAATGCATTTACTAATATTTTGCATATCAGATCATGATAAATCTGGTTTTTAGGTGCGTCCAACTTCAAAAATTCATAACTTCTTCGTTATAACTCCGTTTTAATCCGTTCAAGCGGTCACGTTTTCGTTTTAAAGTGTATTTTCTAAATATCTAGGCCAAAAAATTTTATCCACTGTCGAATTTTCCAGATTTCAAAAATATGGACAGACCCTTTGGAAAACTTGTCGAAATGAGTTTTTCTCGCGCCAAACCTATTCTAACCAATTCAAAACAACTCCGAAGCTATTCTAATCCTACCATACACCTTCTTAAGGTGTCATGGGTTCCTAGACATCACCAAAGGTGATATGTTTCAAGGAGTAATTATAGGATAACAAATATAAATTAATAGTGCTTATAAACAATTTAAGTGGTATAGACATCATATAACTTGTATGTTTCTCTTAAATATGATAAAATGAACATAACATGAATATGAAAGATGATGATGAGTATGAAATGCTTACTAGTTACTTGATGAGGTTTAGTGAACAAAGGTTTCTCCTAATCACCCAATGTTTTTATTTCAAAACCTTTAAAAGAGAGTAAACTAGTGTTAATAATATTGCTGGATCTTGAAAAAATTGTGCTTCTTCCCTTTTTTTTCTTCCTTGGCTGAATATTAGAGAGGGTTTGAGCAAGTTTCTATCTTCTTTCACCTTGAAAATGTGTAGTGTGTGTGTATTACTTAGTTATATCAAGTATAATAATTTGTATATACATGTGTCAAGGCTATAAATGCATATGTGTACTTAACTAGCCAAGATTTTTGTAAAACTATGGTGACTCATGTAAGGGAGGTCGACCAAGGGGAAAAAAAAGACTTTGGTGCATTTATGTTAATTAAATGTGTTTAATGTTAGGTATAATGTATGTTTTGTACATTTAATTAGTTATTTAGTGAAGCGTTAGCTAGAAATCGATTTTGACGGAACAAAATAAAATATATCGAAGTCCTAAAAATTATAAAAATGCATTTCTTACAAGAATTGAGTGAAATAATAATTATCGAGTAGTATTTACGAAAACCGTCGTAAATATTTATACATAACAATTTATATACAAAATAAATTGAAAACATCGGGTAAGCTAATATTATAATTTTTATAATCTTAATATGATTATAAAAATATATTAGAATAATTTTTGGAAGTGTCGGATCAAATGTTCAAAATAAATGATTACGCGATAGCGTTTATTTAATAGGAAAATATTCGTTTAATGAAATATACAAATCCATGCTTGAACTAGTATGATGAGAATGATGCTAATGATATGTAGACTAAACCTAGTCTATATGAAATGTCCTTGATGATTGTTCATGAATTCGCAGCTAAACCATTAAGGTTACGCGAATTTGACACTCGTAAACCTAGTTTACGATAAATGATGAAATAATGAAGCATGAATAGAAATTTTCTTCCGGGAATGAATAGTATTTTGTGAATAGTAAATTTTGAAATACGTTCTCAGAATATTACTTCGACTCCGAAAATGGTGAATAGTAAAATTTTGAATAGTAACCGGTGAATAGAAAATTCCCGAGATGAATAGTAAATTTGAGAAATGACTGAAGTGCGAGTTGTCACATTCGCCATCAATAAGGAATTGATCCACTGAATTGTTCGTGATAGTCTATCGAATTTTGAGTTTATGATGGTATCGAGGAAAGACATGAAGAGGTATGTTCACGGTTATCGATGATTTAGAGCGTACAAAATATCATAGTAAAGAAAATATTGGATGAATACCATGAGTACTTTGACTTTTATGAATATGTGAAAACCAACTTGCACTAAGACTTATAAATACTTTGCTCCCAACATAACATGATCCCTCGAGAATTAGACATAGTTAGCTAGGCTATGTATAATGGGAACAATATCCCTCCAGAATTAGACATAGTTAGCTAGGCTATGTATAATTAAGGATCGATAATGTGACGTTCGGTTTAGTTGTTATAACTCTCTATGTTTCACGAGAGATCTAAACCTTGTAGAGTGATACTTGAATCAGAAGGAAAAGAAAGTACGCTAAATGAGAATATTTTACAGAGTGGTTTATCGAGAAAGTAGTACATCTTAAGTTATAAAGATCCGGATCTGGAAGACATAAACTTAGAACAACATAGTACATAAGGAAAATATAAGATTGTTAGTTTCGAACTTCTTGATCTTCAGCGTTGTTGAGACCATGGCGAGCTTACTCCTCTTCTAATATGTATGCATTCCCATTAGCACCCTCAACTTGTTGACCTTGGTTGAGGACATTGATTCGATAGTGTCCTTGCTCCCACATCGAAACATGTAACTATGGTCTTGCCTCTACAATTCACGGCATGGTGTCCTAGTTTTTGACACTTGTAATAGCAGGGCAAAGACCAGTGATACTTATCGATTACATAGTGGGTAGGTTCCGGCATTAACCTCTGCCTTCTATTGATCGTAGCATAAACCATTGCGGTTTCTTGCCTCTATTACTTTGTTGATGATGATTAGTGTTCGTTTTGGTTGTCGTTTCATAACCTCCACGGTCATTTTCCCATTTCCTTTTGTTGTTGCTAGTTTGGTTTTGTGGTTGTTGTGCGGTTATTGTTGATAACGTTTTTCCCCTTTCACTACTTGAACCATGATTTTTGAGTTATCACGATAGTTTCTTCAATTGTTTGTGGATCGGAAGAAGTTACATCTCCTTGAATACATTGTGGAAGTCCTCCATGAAATTTTCGATGGTTTCTCATTGTCGAAACCATTGATGGACATAGTCGCATTAATCTTGAAACCTCCTAATGTAGGTCTCGATGTCATAACCAACGATCACTAACTCATAATTCGTTTCTAATTTCTTCACCTCCGTTCGTGGACAACACTTCTTTGTCAACAACCTCTTGAATTGATCCGCGTGAGCTTGTAAGCATTTTTAGATGCCAATAAGAACGCATACAATTCCACCATGACATTAAGCCATCTAAGAGTGTACCATTGGCAAACTTCACCTTGTAGTCATGCAGGCAATTGCATAGAAGAAACGCAGACTCCATCTTCTCAAACCATCGAACCATAGCGGTGGCTCCTACGTGCCTTTGAACTTTGTGGGATCACAGTCTTAAAGTCCTTGTATGTACAATTTGAACTAAAACCTCCTGCGGCTCTGTGGCGGCGTGTAAGTCTAGCGAGAGGCCCGCTGACCTCGGCGCGGCGGCTACCGTTGCCAGCTCTTTCCTTAGTGCCTCCGTATACTATCCTCTATATACCTTTGGATAACATTTGGTGTCATTTCTGGTGCATCTTTCTTGATTGCCATAACCTTCAAAATAAGAGGAAAGGTGAGGCGTAGCAAAGTCCTATGTTAAGAATAAGCGCTCTAAAGAGATGTGATTTGAGATGATAAATTTGAGGTTACTTTTCAAAATAATCGCAGGGTTCCCAAAAGATGGGTTATGAGGTGTAAGTAAAGTGCTTCAATGTATGATGGTCTAGTGACTTAATGTGTGAATAGCGTGTAACTCGACATGTTAGTGGTGAAACAAAGGAGTGAGAGTGACTTCGCCCTACTTAAAGGTTTTATCTTGGCATTCGACATTATCGGTAATGAATCAACTAATGTAAAAATTGTGATAGGGAATGACAAGGCATTCTCCACATTGAAGTCTAAAGGAAGGATAATGGAATGGGTATGGGGCATCTATGTGACAATCGATTTGAAATGAAAGTAAATAACTTCGAAAAATATGCATTATAAAAGCATGTAAAGTGAATGTGCATTTATGTGAAATGATTGAGATGCTATGATGATAGTTATAGTCTGGGTCAATGATGCAACCTAGTTCTCTATAACGAAGCTCTAATGCTGTCAATCACACCCCCAATTACATGTTTTCATGTGAATGGAATTCTTGGGGATTGACTGTCATAGCATCACAATCACAGTTATATTGAACGACCTAAAGTGTCGTTTGGAAAATAATAAACGATTTAATAAAATAATCGAGTTTACAAAGTATAGGTCCTAATGAAAATTAACTTGTGAGGAAATAAATTTATTTACAAAGCCAAACGATGTTTTAAAAGTGCATAAATCTCATATTGTGACAGCGTCGTCACCACGACTCTATGATATGTCCATATGGATGTCATGAAGTGAATGCCTTAGATACGTGAGATAAAACATGCTAAAAAGTGTCAACACAAAGGTTGAGTGAGTTCATAGAGTTTACGTTGAAATGTAAAGCCTTTCAAAATCGTTTATGTAGCAAAGGCATTGTAAATCCACTCAGTTCAAGTTCATGCATACAAAACTTGCAACTTGTGTGTTCACAACCCATTGCCAAAATGTGTATAGTTTATGTTTAGTACATTACTTAATCTAACAATATTCAATTGATATAACACATATGAGTGTTGTTTTAAATAATTCCAAGACCATTAGTTCATGATTATACCAAGACATTTAGTTCAATGATTATACCAAGACATTTAGTTCAATGATTATACCAAGACATTTAGCGATGATAACCAAGACATTTAGCTCAATGATAATACCAAACATTTCGATGATAATACCAAGACATTTAGCTCAATGATAATACCAAGACATTTAGCTCCATGATAATGATATAGAATATGACTAAACATTCATTGGATAAACATATAGTTTGCAAATTATGATTGTCACATAAAATAGTTGAGCATGTATCTCCCCAAAGTAATTCAAACAATTAAAAGAGTAGGGTTATGAAACTCACATGGACAATGATGTGATGTAAAAGTGGATACACCGAAATGTAGCGTGAATCTCTAAACTTGACCTACTATGAATGATATGATATGTAATAAGTCATGATGTAATGTTATGCATGCAATTCGGATGATATCTATCCACTTGTGAATTTTGAGAATAACACTTATCATTCGAAAAATAATCTCGTAACGTCTTGACCATTTTTAAATTACTTTACGTATTACGTTGAAATGATATCTTCGATAATCATTTAATGATTTATTATGAAATTATATTTCGTAAAATAATGTCATTTGAAAAATTCATGAAAGTGACTAAGCATTTGAAAATTTGAGTAGTAAAATGATCTTGGCGTCAAGTGTTAGGAAAAAAACTCAACGGTTTTGGGAAGCTTGTATCATTATCTCAAAGTTTTAGCATTTAAGTTTACATCCTAGGGTCGATCATGGAGAAAAGTATAGGTGAAGTATGATACTTGTATCCAAAATATTGTTTAAAGTGGTTTAAGCCAAAGTTTAAGTGACCGTATATAATTCATTACAACTCAAACGACAAATGGTTTGACATTTTGAAAATATCAACTCGTGACTTACTTTTACTTGAGAAGACATCACGTTATAAAAAGTACTACTACATCCTTGTTAAAAGCGACCTCAACATGGTCCCTTGTAAACGTAAAGTTTGTCTAATAGAAATATACTAATTTTTCTTATATAATAAAGTTACGGCAACTTGTTTAAAATGTGAATAACTTAGTAGTTATAAGTACATTTTAAGTTCTTTTATATCCGGAATAAGTGATAACATATACTAATATATTTTTGATAAGTTGACACATTTAATAACGCTTAAGACTCATTTTTGAGTCGTAAAAAGTCGAGGAGCAATGCTGATTTTCTGAAACAAATAGTTTTTAGATCGTCAAACTTCAAAAATTCATAACTTCTTAGTTATATCCCGTTTTAATCCGTTCAAGCGGTCACGTTTTAGATTTTAAAGTGTATTTTCTAAATATCTAGGCCAAAAATTTTATCCACTGTCGAATTTTCCAGATTTCAAAAATATGGACAGACCCTTTGGAAAACTTGTGAAATAGGTTTTCTCCAAACCCTATTCTAACCCATTCAAAACAACTCCGAAGCTATTCTAATCCTACCATACACCTTCTTAAAGTGTCATGGGTTCCTAGACATCACCAAAAGGTGATATGTTTCAGAGTAATTATAGGATAACAAATATAAATTAATAGTGCTTAATAACAATTTAAGTGGTATAGACATCATATAACTTGTATGTTTCTCTTAAATATGATAAAATGAACATAACATGAATATGAAAGATGATGATGAGTATGAAATGCTTACTAGTTACTTGATGAGGTTTAGTGAACAAAGGTTTCTCCTAATCACCCAATGTTTTTATTTCAAAACCTTTAAAAGAGAGTAAGCTAGTGTTAATAATATTGCTTGATCTTGAAAAAATTGTGCTTCTTCCCTTTTTTTCTTCCTTGGCTGAATATTAGAGAGGGTTTGAGCAAGTTTCTATCTCACCTTGAAAATGTGTAGTGTGTGTGTATTACTTAGTTATATCAAGTATAATAATTTGTATATACATGTGTCAAGGCTATAAATGCATATGTGTACTTAACTAGCCAAGATTTTTGTAAAACTATGGTGACTCATGTAGGGGAGGTCGACCAAGGGGAAAAAAAAAGACTTTGGTGCATTTATGTTAATTAAATGTGTTTAATGTTAGGTATAATGTATGTTTTGTACATTTAATTAGTTATTTAGTGTAGCGTTAGCTAGAAGGATTTTAGACAAAATAAAAAATATATATCGAAGTCTAAAAATTATAAAAATGCATTTCTTACAAGAATTGAGTGAAATAATAATTATCGAGTAGTATTTACGAAAACCGTCGTAAATATTTATCATAAAATTTATATACAAATAAATTGAAAACATCAAGTAAACTAATATTATAATTTTTATAATCTTAATATGATTATAAAAATATATTAGAATAATTTTTGGAAGTGTCGGATCAAATGTTCAAAATAAATGATTACACGATAGCGTTTATTTAATAGGAAAATATTAAGTTTAATGAAATATGCAAATCAATGCTTGAACTAGTATGATGAGAATGATGCTAATGATATGTAGACTAAACCTAGTCTATATGAAATGTCCTGATGATTGTTCATGAATTGGCTAAACCATTAAGGTTACCTGAATTTGACACTCGTTAACACAGTTTACGATAAATGATGAAATAATGAAGCATGAATAGAAATGTTCTCCGGGAATGAATAGTGTTTCGTGAATAGTAAATTTTGAAATACGTTCTCGAGATATTACTCCGACTCAAAACGGTGAATAGTAAAATTTTGAATAGTAATCGGTGAATAGTAAATTCCCGAGATGAATAGTAAATTTGAGAAATGACCTGAAATTGCGAGTTGTCACAACCGATTTAGAAATCGGTCGGAACGAGTGTGGGTGTTGGGTCGTGACATCAGTCGTGGCACAAAAAAGGTACTATCGGTTGGATTTTCAACCGATTTTACACGCTCTCATTTATTCAAAATTGTAACTGTTAAAAAAAAAAAAAACCAACTTTAAAAAAAAAAAAAAAGTTACGACTTTATTACGTCCTATAAACTAACTCAAACACACTTATAAACACACAATTTCAATCAACATTTTTATCAATACCTTCAAACACATTCTTTTAATATGTCGTACGAACTTTTATTTGGTTCTTCGTCTTCCGACGATTAAGAAGTTTTTAGTGAGTTTGCGGATTTTGCTTGGAAGGCTTACAAAGCATCAAAGCCAAAAGTTTCACGAAGGTACATACGTAGGGATCATGAGGGTGCTCATAATCGTTTAGTGGCGGCATACTTCTCCGAAAACCCGCAGTTCGACGATAGAACATTCCGTCGGCGATTCCGAATGAGCCGAGAACTATTCACACAAATTGTTCGAGAGGTAACCGATCATTCTCCTTATTTTCGACAAACTCTTTATGCTAGGGGCGTACCTGGTATTGGCCCATTGGTCAAGTGTACTGCGGCTATTCGTCAATTAGGATCGCCGGCCATCCTCGATTCTCTTGGCGAATCGGCATTGGCCGCAACAACATCCCGTGAATGTCTCCGTAAGTTTTGCACGATTATCATGGAGTTATATGGTCTTTTCGCGAAAAGCCAACGTATTCTGACTTTGAAAGATTATATGCTCATCACGAGCATAAGCATGGCTTTCTTGGAATGATGAGAAGCATTGATTGTACAAGTTGGGAGTGGGAGAATTGCCCAAATAATTTGAGAGCTCATCACGGGCCACATCCATTCATTTTATTGGAAGCGGTCGCTTCCCAAAATTTATGGATTTGGCATGCGTACTTTGGTGTCTCCGGAATGAATAATGACGTAAACGTTTTTCACGTCGCCGTTCCCTGTTTTCAATGATATCAAATCAGGGAGAGCACCAGACCTTGAATTCGAGGCTAACGATGTACCTTATAAAAGAGGATGTTATCTTATTGACGGGATATATCCACAATGGTCTATTCTTATTAAGTCCATTTCAAATCCTCCCACGGGTGATGAAAAAAGAATATTGTACAAGAGGAAGCACTTACAGGAAATATGTGGAACTGGCTTTTGGTGTGTTGAAGAAGAAGTGGAAAATGCTTAAAGTTCCTGCTCGAGGGTTGTATAAAAAGGATATCCAAGATATTATGTATACATGTATCATATTACATAATATGATCATCCAACACAAGCAGCGGGCGATATGTCCTACATGGTTCGAAGATGAGGGCCATCGTGATCACGACCCCTTAAGATTGCATGAAGAATCGTTAGTAGTTACTCAGGAGCTAATGGACTCATCAACTCATCTACATTTAAAATCTGATTTGATCTAACATATTTGGAGAAATCGTCGAAATCAAGTCAATCAAGAGAATGAAGACGATAGTGACGATGACGATGAGGAAGACGATGCAGATTTTTTTTAATATTTTTAACGTTATTTGAATAATTTACGTAATGTTTTTAATGTTTATTTGAATTTAGTATTGTAATGTATTAATTTTAATGAATTTAAATTTGTTGTTTAAAATGTTTGAATTAAAAAAAAAAAAAAAGGTCATCGACTGTGACAACTTGGTGCAGTGTCTGGGCCCAGGAGAGAAAGCGATGTGACACCTGCATGACCCTACTTAATTGTTACGATCGTCCAATACCTAAGTGCTTATAGGCTACATCGGTTGAGTTAGCTTTTATCCCCTATTTAAGTCATAATTAATTTAGTATTTCTTTTTTCTATTTAATTTGAAAAATAAAATAAAAGCTAAAACTTTCTTTATAAGGAAAAAAAAATGTTTTTCAGTTATGTGTTGAAAAAGAAAAAGAAAATACACGTGTACTTAAAGTTAAAAATCAGGGACTAAACAAAAAATATATTAAAAAAGAAAAAAAAAAAAAAAAAAAACGGGTTTTTTAAAGTCGAAGCTAGAAAAGCACCCACTTTCTCTTCCTAACGCAAAAGTCTTGATAGTATCCATCTTGTCAATCGATTGCATGTTCTTTGATAACTCAATTCAGCAATCATGGTATGGTTTTTTTTCTTTTTCTTTCTATTTATCAAATTTACCTTTTCAGTTTCAACAATGTAATGCTTTAAATCGAATTAATGGAAACCCTAATCCGATCTTTTTCTTTCTTTTTTCCAGTTAATTGATTGACGTAATTCGCTAATGCGATGTGCTTATTGTTAGTTTTTCTTCTGCATATATGATAAATTCGAACTCGATTTGTATATCGGTGTTGTTGTTTTGCGGATAATTCAAAATTTATTGATGATTGTGGCTAAAAGTTCATTTAAATTGGAGGTTTGTGTTAATACAATTTTTAATACACTACTTAGTCTTTTTTTTTTGTTATTAAACAAGAGATTTCTATGGAACAACTCTTGCCGCCTGATCAAATTTCAGTATTTGAAGATGGCATGGAAGGAAAATACAAAGTTATTCTTTCCTACTATATAGTATAGAGGGCCTGCCGTGTTAATTTATCGTATTTTTTTATTAGTTTTCCATTGCTTAATTAGTTTATTTATGTTTTACGTGGTGTTCCTAGAAGAAAAAAAAATGTATTGTTCCTAGAAGAAAAAAAATACCAAGTTATTCTTTCCTACTATATAGTATAGAGGGCCTGCCGTGTTAATTTATCGTATTTTTTTATTAGTTTTCCATTGCTTAATTAGTTTATTTATGTTTTACGTGGTGTTCCTAGAAGAAGAAAAAAATGTATTGCTCTTTCAAGCTTCTACTTAGATGGGAGATAGGGCAAACATTAATGTTAGGACCATGCAAGTACTCGGGTTTATGTCGTAGGATGTCCATGTTATTAGTAGGCCACTAATTTTATATAAAATCACTTTGAATTACCTTTTGTTTAAGTTTGCTATTCCATGAGAATCAACAAGCTTATAAACATACATTGAACCAATTTCACACTGTCGAGGGATACACCAGCTATTTACGATAAATAGCAAGATAGTCCAACACTTTGATGTATTGTTGCTATTTTCTTTTGGATTGTTATATATAAAAGATGTGCTACTTTATGATTATAATTTTTGTAGGGAGATGCTAAGCTA
Source organism: Chrysanthemum makinoi (assembly GCA_910596185.1). Classification (NCBI taxonomy): domain Eukaryota; kingdom Viridiplantae; phylum Streptophyta; class Magnoliopsida; order Asterales; family Asteraceae; genus Chrysanthemum; species Chrysanthemum makinoi. The sequence continues at coordinate 16,341,333 of OU343224.1, forward strand.
TAGCCAATTATAGTGATAAAGGCTACTTCGATTCTTTGGTCAAGGTTGATACATGCTACTACTTAAGCAACTGCAACGACTTGTATACACATTTTCTATAAAGACCATTTTTTTTTAAGTTATAAATAATTTTTGGGGTTTTGGCTAGAAAGATCATGCATTGTTTGCTAAATATTTTTTGTACGATGGTACTTTCATGGACGGGCCTACATGTATATCGGGTGTGGCACGGGCTGCACCCGATTTTAGGTCACGAAGTGCAAAAAGATTTCCAAACTGCCGTTTTTGGGGTATGTGCAACCCCTAAATTTTCTTTGCTATTTTCGTTTTTTACGGTGTAACTTTATTTAGTCCGACACTTCTTTTGTGCAACACCCTCTTAAAAATCCTGGGTCCGTCCCTGGCGTACTTTATTGCTAAATCTTTTACGTGTAATTGTATCATCCTCTTTTGTTAAAACTATTTTATGTTTCTGATTATTCTTAATTTGTTTGACTAAAACTATCCAGGGTATTTTTATGTTTGAGATTTGCTGAAATTTGAGTTTATCGTGTTTAATCTTTTGAGTGTTTGGAAAGATTTTAATGTGATTACTAATTAGAATTTGTATAGAGAACACAACTTTTGCTTATTCTTACTTTTAGTGTAACAAAATACTTTTTCATAACTATTGAACGCATTGATGTGCAAACAACTTAAAATAAGTAAAGTTGTCAAAGTAAACAATCTTGATTACCCCCTTCTATTTGAAAGATATATAAGAAACACATGTAAAGTTGTGCTGTTTTGTGTTGTAAAAAAGAGTTCGTTATTTTATTGCATCATGGTAGAAAATTAATTATTATTATAGTGCATATACTGATAGGAATAGTTTGTGCATCTTGATTAGAAATTCTCATTCGTTTTGATATTCCAAACATGAATGTGTCTTTGATGATAACTTGTCAAAGTTTCTAAGTATGTGCGTTAAAGTTAACTGTTCAAGTTACAATGTCTCGACATATTGTCTAATTTCAGTACCTCATCTCAACAAAACTATCATGGCTTTTAGACAATCTACTTAACTCAGCTTATAAAATATGTCGATATAGTTAGATGTAATGAATATATACTATTGATCCCATAATTTCACATTTTATTGTTCGTCATGTTAAAACTAATTAACTATTAGCCCCAGTTGATAACCTTTTGACTCAACTACTTATAGTAATCAAGCTACATTTGGCCCAATAGCATGTTCTGTTAACCTATTTGTAATCCAGTTGGACCTGCTCAATTTATAATGTATGGGATCTTATGGTGATAACATTCAAAGTAATTTCATGCGCCATTAGTTACAATGGTGGATTGCTAGAAGACCAAGACCATCTTGAATCCCCAAAGAAGAATCGATTACTTAAACTACCATGGTTTGGATATTTCACAATCTAATATAAAGGTGCTTTGTTAATACAAATAAACCACAAAAAAAAATATTTATATTTTACGATCTTTTAATGTTTTGTCGATAACAAACGTAAAATCATTAACGAAATAAATAAAATATGTAAAAGCTTTGAGCCAGTAGTTTACTAACACACTTTTACTAAACATATTAAAACCATCAAAACATGTTTAGCTAAATAAGTTAGATATAAGATCATTTGAAGAAAAAAGATTATTTGCATACCAAGGGATCAATCTCCACCCTCCATTTTTATTTGATCTAATTGATGAGATTAATCACAACAATATAAAAAACCAACTTTCATCTTTTTTTTTCAAATATTAATAACTTTTAAACCGTTAATCGTTAAGCCGAAAAAAAAATATCATTGCGACGAGCATTTAATTATCTTTCTATAGATAGGCACTTTGATATATTTTGACAAAAAAATTATTTTGTATTTTCCGTTTTTTTTAAAGTTTTTTTCGTTTTTTTTTCGTTCTTGAATTTCGTTGAAAAATCATCTTTCCTCCCGTCTCAAATTTATTGTCACTAGACAGAAGCACAATATTAATAAAAGTGGGATTATAACTCTCAAACTTAATGGAATATTCCCTCATTATATTCTTTTTTCTAGGTAGTGGACAATTAATTTGAGACATCCATAAAAGGAAATATGGACAATAAATATGAGACGGAGGGAGTATATGATATAACACTAATTTGGTATTAGTGTAAAATCATATATGATATGTAATATCATATGTACCATGAGTTGAGATCAATATAGGCTAATATTTGTCATGAATGACAAATTATGTGTACTTTTTAAAACAACATATCTTAACAAACGGTAAATCTTCAAACTATAAAATATTACCATCGCGACGAGAATAAATATCTTTCTATAGATATGCACTTTTATATATTTTAGACTAATATTTTTTTCAAAAATTCCGTCCGAAAAAATCATATATGATTTTTACGAATCATATATGATTTTCAAAAATCATGTATGATTCGATTTTACAATCATATAGATTTTCGAATCATATATGATTATAAAATCATATATGATTCGTAAAATCGATATATGATTTTCAAAAATCATATATGATTTTTGTTGAGAAATTTAAAAAAAGTTGTTAAAATATCATAGAAAGATATTTAGCTCGTAAATATGTATATAATTTATATAAGTCGAGATTATTTATTTTATTAAAAAAGGGTGAAAGTTTATCATAATAAAAAAATGAATGGCTATTATTGGTCCATTGGATCTATGGTAAATTTAAGATCTATATTGAACTTGCCTATGTGACATTAGTGTAAAATCACATATGATATCACATGTGATATTACATATCATATATGATTTAACACTAATATCACATGTGATATTCAATTTAGTGTTTTATCATATATGATTATTTTCATGACAAATTTCGAACGTAAAATAAACGAAAAAAACGTGAAAAAATGAATTTTTCGAAAGATATCAAAGTCCCGCGTCTATGAAAGATAATTAACTCTTGCGTCGCGACGGTGTAAATATTTTCGCTTAATGATAAACGGATTAAGAGATATTTAAATTATAAAAAATGGGTGAAATAATAAAATGCTTTTAAATCCCAGCCATTGATTTTCTTTTTAGATAGATGGTGGAGATGAGTCCCTTGGTATGTGAGAAAAGTTTGGTATGTAAAATAACTCTCCTCAATAAGTTATACAAAACCAAAGACATTTTTATAAAACACTTACAAGTAATATTGTTTAATTACATTTTATAAAAATGTATATATACTTTGTATATGTTGTAATGGGTAAATAGTGGGTAAAAACCAAAGTCCATAACCCATGACCCAAGACCCATGATCCATTGACTAGGTACAATGAATCTTGTTGGGTAAGAACCAAATTCCATAACCCATACCCATGGAGCATGATCCATAACCCATGACCCATTGCATGACATTATGCATGAAGTCATGTTGGATATCATCCATGATCCATGACCCAAAGTCAATGACCCATGACCCACTGACTAGGTACATTGTATCTTGTTGGGAATCCATGATCCAAAGTCCATGACCCATGGTCCATAACTGTTAGGTCACCATATTGTAACACAAGCATCAATATGTAGAAATATAGATAAGATAAAGCGGATGAACACACTCAAACACACACGATATGATAGTAAAGACAAGTTATGAGTAGAGTGTATTATGAAGTGAACAACCAACCTTCAAATAAAGGTTTACAAGTCTATTTATAGGATAAGGGACTAGGGCAACACTACAAGTCCTTTTCCTTCCTTATTGGGTTTGGGCCAAGGCTTATGGGCTTTCTACATAAGTCTTGCCATTAATACTAACATAAAATCCTAATTAAGCAACCTATTACATATTAATTACAAACACTTGAAATATAGTTTAGGAGTGATTCCAACAATCTCCCCCTAAGTGTTGGTAATTAATTACTTAAGTAATATTGAAACGATGTTGGTGCTGATGTATAGTTGCTTTGACGTCTTCTGACATTCTTCTTTCTTGTGAGAAGAAGTGCCTTGATTCCAACAATCTCCCCAGTGCGAGGATCTTGTTTTTCTTTGACTTTTTCAGCTTTGACGTCTTCATATATCTTTGTTCTTTGTTTTGGTGTGGATATGGTGATGTTATGTTGTTGTGATCTGCATCAGGTCTGCTTCGTTGCTCAGGTGTCTCCACGTCCTTCTCTAACATGCTCGCACGCTCTTTGACGTTGGGTTTCAATGTTGATGTAGTTCTCTTTAGTCTTTCATCTTAGTATATTCTTTGACTTTGACGAAGAATTATTCTGACTTTTGTGTTGCCTTTCGAGGGAACTTCAATTTATGTTGTTGTTGGTATGAGCATGTGGAGAATCTGCACGATCATCTCCCAGGAGCATCCATAAGAAGAAAACATAAGAGTTGGTTAGTGATAAACACCAATCTATCATTGTGGTCGTTTCTTAAAGAGTTGACCACTACGATTGTTCTTCTGATGAATGTCTTGATTCCATTCACCTTGGTCGGTCGAATCAGCCGTCCGAATCCCATAAGGGACAGTTGGCATTACATTGAACAAGTTCAAGTAATGACCCACATTTTCAGGACTCGATTCTTGAAAGGAATCTCCTTAGCGGGATTTCCAACACTTACAACTTCGAACTTGGAGGTGTTAACAACATAGTGTGAAAACACATCTCTAATTCTAGCAAAGGCCGTTCTGAACAGGAGTCCCTCAAGTAGGATAACACGATGTACCGAAGTACACCTCACAGTTCAGTGAGTCGCTGAGGTACACCGAAGCATCACCCCACGACTGTAGACCATTTGAGACAACACTAAGCGTAACTCAAAAGGAGTTACCGAAGTGACCTGCTGTCAGGGTTGTTTGATGTTTACCCTGGCAGGAGTTTCCATTCAATCACTGAGGATCACAGTTGTGAACCCCTCATAAATGTTCTCGACAAATTGCTAAGATCTGTGTAGGACTCTAGAATGGTATCACTTGCGTCCTTATTGTTGAACGACAAGTGATGAAATGTCAAGTGTTCCTAAGAGATATTTTGATGAATCTCGTGGCTCTAGACTCAATAGTGCGCTTTGGTTTTCCTAAGCGGAGACTAGGGAGAGTGTCTCCTTCTTCAATACCAGAAATCTCTAAGAGAAAGCCGATAGTTTACGTAGGGTTCCCTGTGAGAATGAAACAAGCTTCTGTTGAGAGAAACTTGAGTGGCTAAGAAGTTTTGGTGCATGCGTCACTGGGTCCATGACGACTTTGATCTTCAATACCGGTGTCATCAAGTGACATCCAGTAGCATATGTATTGAACCCGGTGTCTGCCCTAAGTTGAATAATTTGGAGGGCTATTTCTTTTCACCATTTTCTTTACTTTTCTTTTTAATTCTTCAACTCATTCTTTCTCCGATTCTCATTTTCTCCTTTTTATAATCATACCTAAGGACTTCTAAGTTCTAACTATTGGTGGTGTCCTTGGGTAGATCCTTCCGGCTCTGGTGGATCATAGGACGGTTATTCCTAACCTTAGTCACCTTATAACTCCATGACTTACCTATGTTGCCATAAAACCATTTTCTTGAAAACCTCTCAAAGTGTTTATGAGTAAAAAACATTTTGTACCACTGTAAGAGTTTTATCATTTGCAGAAATACTCCCCCTCCACATGTGCTTAAGTGTTTTGACAGAAATCTGCACGGTGAGAGAAGAGCGCGCACTTTTGAATTGATCTACTCAAGATAGACAATTCCCCGCGAGACACGGTTACGTTGCGTAGTTAAAGAGTTACATTGTCAGCTTTTAGGTGACAACTAGCTCTAATAACTACCTTGAAGGTGTGGACAAACCTCGAAAGGTTGTCAAACCCTTCAAAGTTCATGTCTATCAAGAGCTTCTCGAATAGGTACAATCTACTTGGATAAGTCTTGAAAGACAAATCTTTTCGATGTATGACAGTTCAGATCTCGTCAATTCATTGGTTAAGTCTTAGCACGAAGATTCAATTACAAATTTCACAACATATTTGTATCACACAATTTTTCTCCCCCTAAAAAATGGCATATAAATGTTATTTTTGACAAAAATTTGATATCGAATATGTCCATTTCAAGTTTTGTGGGAAGATTTCCACGAAGAACAATTTGTGAACAAAGATTTTAGCAAGTACTCCCCCTCAACATGTAATACTAACTTTTGAGGTTTTGAAAACATAAGGGGAAGTACTTGTTCTTTTTGAGCAAAACTTTAAAAAATAAAAGTTTTGATAAGTTTTACTCAAAAGTAAGGAGCGTCAAATATACATATCATAATATCTAAAAAGCAATCAATGAAAGAGTTTAAGGAGTACCAAGCAATTCGTCAATGAGACCGGGAGTTCTCTCTTGACGTTGATAGCCTGTAAGAGTGAAGCTTTCTCTTCCACCGACAAAACTTTCTAGCCTCCTCATCTGATCCCGGTGAAATAGCCTTTCATCAATCCTTGTGATTATCTTCCTAGCATCCCTCATTTCCTTAGAATTACAACGCTTCTTTGACCTTGCTTAATATCTTTCAACCGATATGCTAACCCATCACGAACCGACTTCAACATGTGATCGCAAAACTTGTGAACCTCAGTGTACGCCATTAAACAATTGTGGTGAAGTTCACTGCGGTAAACAACCCCTTTTTCTTGACAATGGTGTATTGAGAAAGTTGGTTTATGTCGGGAAAGTGTAGTAATGGTTTAGTGAGGTTGACTTGTTTCTGATATGATTCCACAGCAAGTTGGAGATCTTCAACACGTTCCTGGATCACTTTGCTACGAATGAATATTAACAAGGCAGTGATGTACTAGAGCTGAATTTGTGTGGAAAATTGTCGCATCCGACCTTGTACCTTAGCAAGGTACATGTCTTCGATGTCATTCAGTGACAAACTAGAAAAATCAGCTTCAGTAAAGTCATACTCTTGTTCGTCTTGGCGTTTGACGGTGATTTTCTTCAGGAATGAATAATCCCATTTCGTAGCCAGATCGACATTCTTGATAGCAACGATCCGTTTGTCACTGAACACTTCTTTGTTTGATGTCTAAACTTGGCGGCTGCGGTAGTAAATTCTTCTTCGTTCAGGGCAATGATGAATGCCATAATGTGCATCAAGATCATAAGTCACCACATTTTCAACAAAAATTCTTGTGGCTTCTTCTTCGATGGCATCATTGTTGGAGAAGACCGCTGCTGGGATGTTGAAGGTTAGTGACGTAGCATACTTTTTGCTGACTTTGCTACCGTTGTGAATTCGGTCGTTGTTGAAGAAGTATTGGTAAGGGATTCTAGGTTGATCTGGTCGACCAATGGTTGGTAGTGGTTTGGTCCAGTCTGTGTAATATGAAGCCTTATCCGGTCTTGTGATCTGGTCGACCAATGGTTGGTACTTGTTCTTGAATGACTATGTCACTACGGTCCATGACGATGTTTTGGATCGCATGGTTTGGCGTAATAGACAAGGGAGAATTGAGAATTTTTCTGTCTCCCAAGTCTGGTCTGACATTAGGCATCGAAATAATAAAGTCGCTTGGTATAATATGGTTTGGTTTCCAGCTTGTATCCCGAGACATTCTTTTAATCTTTGGCTAGTTATCCGCAAGAGGTTAAAAATGCAGGATTTAATCCCGGTTTGGGATTCTTTGGCTGCGCTTGGTATGGTATGTTCCTTATGCGAGTGTATTCCGGATTCTCACGATCACCTCTTTTTGGATGCTCTTTCGCTGGTGTTTGGGATTGTCGAAAGATTTAGGGCATTGATCTTTCTACGCCTAACATTTATGATATTATTGGATCTTTGTTGCCTATTGTCAAGAAAAGAACTTCAAGAGGCGTGATAGTTTAGAGTAGCAGAACCGCATATTTTATTTGGCAAGAGCGAAATTGGAGATTGTTTAAGAAAGGTAAACGTTCTTCTGATCAGCTTGTGGAGTGTGTTAAGGCATCGGTTCGTCTCAAGTTGCTCTCATGTAATCTTAAGAAGTCCTCAGACGGTGAAATAATGGCTAGGCTTTGGGATCTTCCTGAAGCAATTTTTATTTAGTTGTTATGGCTAGTTGCTTTTGTTTATGCACCATTAGGTGGTTTTTTCCTATTGGTGTCATTGGTGTTGTATTTGTATTCTAGCGATTATTTGGCATGTCATATAATCGTTAGTGGCTGTTCAAGTTTGGGCTTGAGGTTAATGTGCATCTCAGTTACATTCCATTGAACTTATTGTAATTTTGGGTTTAATATATTTTACCGGAGAAGTGTCCCCTTTACCCAAAAAATGTTCGATTCTGGGTTGAGCCAATCAATGTTGTTGGACATAGCCCGTGCAATATTGTCGAGATGATATTCGACTTCTATGGCATGACAGATCGTCCTTTAGCGGTTGGAAAGCATCATTCTTGATTGGTAATTCCCGCCGTCATCTTTTTAACCTTGAATTCATCCTGGATAAACTTAACCTGCTCCATAGTACGACCATCTACCGGTTCTTCGCCTTCCAGTAATCTAGGAGTGGCATCAACCAGCTTGGAAAACCATTCAAATTCTTCAGTATCATCTTTATCCAGCCATGATACAACTGATGTTGACTTTTTCTGCTTGGGCTTGGAGGATGATTCTTTTGGCTGCTTGGTTGGTGTTGGAGATGAAGGCTGTTGTTGGGGCTCAGGAATCTCTTCGTCATCACCACCGGTGTATTGAAAATGATCACCACTTTTCTCCGACGGTGGTGGAGACTCAGAGTCCTGATGTTTATCAGAAGCTGGAGGTTGTTGAGCAGAGCTTGTTGTGGTGGTGGTCCTTGGGGGTGGTGGAGGCATAGAGGAGGATTCGCCTGTTTTCATTTGACGTTTTGGCTCGGAATCCTTATCTGCATCATCATCATCTCTTGGTCGCTTAACCTGACCAGCCGACTCTTTACACGATGTCTTGAGTTGATATTCCAGTAATGCCTCAAAAAGTTTAGCTTCGTCAAGTGAAAGTTGTAGATCGTTGAGACATTTGCATTACCAGCTTGGAGATCAATTCAGCATCAGAGACAACAGGAGACGGTACTGATTTGATTTCCATGACCGCAGGGGTATTTGACAGTGTGTGCTTGACCAATGCCATGAGATGAGGATAGAGTTGTGCGCGAACATCTCTTGTGACTCGGGACGGGTCGAGATGAAACTTGTGAGTGTAGTCCCTAATCGTCTTGTCCATTTCACCTCAGATATCTCTGGAGGAATTCCTTGATTTGGTCTCTTTCCTCAAAACTCGTTCATCACATCTTGAAGTAATTTAGTGTCGGCCGTTGATTGAATTTCTTGTTGACCACGTTTCGTTCGTACTTGCCTCGAGCCTTGACAATTTTGGTCTTAGCCCGTGATGCCCAAGTGTTGGTTGGTTTCTTGACTGATTTGGATGTGGATCTGGTGGTAGCATCTTTGGATGGTGGTGGTGATGAATGAGACGATGAATCAGACGAACATGAGTCATGAGAAGGCTCCGGATCTTTAGGTGGTTCGAAGTTTGTTCAGGGGTTATGATCGGATTATCAAAATGTAACCGGCTTTTGAATCCTTTCTTCTTCATCAGCTTTAGCCCTGGCTTCTGCTTCAGCCTTTTCCTTAACCTCTTCTTCAGCTCTCTCCCTATCAGCTTCCTCTACGTCTTCATCGGTTATCTTTTCAGTCTTCTCTTGTTTCTCTTCTTCCTCAAAGGTAAATGGAACCTCATAGTGTTGCTGCTGCTGCTCCTTGGATTCCTTAGCGGTGGTACCAGTTCGCTTATCGGGTTGATTAACCGCATCACGAACTGGTATTATTAGTGAACCACCACTGGAATCTCCAGGGCCTCTGGTTTGTTGAAGATTAAATTCCTTAGCAGCATGTTGAATCCTCAGATGCTTAAGTGTTTTGTGATAATCTCTATCTTCATCCTTTGGTTCCTCATCAAAACTCTCTTCTTCTTCTTCAGCAATGGGAGTCTTCCCTTTGTCTAATTTTGGACTGGTTGGCTTGTCTTCAGACCTCATTGAGGTAGTATCATCAGTAATAGTTTCAGAGTGGTAAACCACCTCTTCAGACATGGTATCCTCAGAATCTTCGTCCTCAAGTTTAGGTGCCGGTTTAGGGTGAGGGATGGCACCCTTAGATGGGACTTTTCTTTTGCGGGGAGGATTCCTCTTAGGATACTTGAGGGCACCCTGCTTTACACTACCAGACCGCCGATCGTCGTGTCTTCCTTGTAGGAGTAGCAGAAGTCTTTTCATCAACAAACCCAACTTTGCCTTTGCTCACAGCTTCTTGGTATCGATGATACGATTGAAGACTTTTGATATCATCAGTGAGAAGGCAGTCAAATAGCACTACACCTTGTTTCTTTGTTGACGAGTCTTTAAATCTGACAGTGTTTAATGTGGGCTCATACAACGCAGAGTGTTGGTTGGGGTCATTTAGTCAAAAGGGAATGTCCCGATGTTTCCCGAGAATATTTTGGATCAACAACTTGGTATATCGGATAAAAGGAACTTTAGTCTCGAGCTTCTTGAGATGGGACATCATGTCTTCCCATATCAGATTGGTAAAGTCGATGTGCTGCTTGTTGACCATGCCCCAAAAGGTTCTGGATGCATAAGTTTTGGGTGCTCGTGACCGACATCTCCCGCATAATGATTTGGCGACATTATATATACTGAGTGTTCTCCATGGTTGAGGAATATTCTTTAGATCTACAGAGGAATGTCTGGTAATGGTCCCGGTTGCTTCATCATGTCCAATGTCGATCATGAATTGAATGATAGCCTCTTCACTTGGAGTTGCCACATAGTTAGCAGGCTCAATAGCAGGTAGAAGAAGAATTGACCAAAGATCTGCAACAGTAACAGTTACTTCTTTATCATTCAGGGTCACAGTGACAACATCTTGACCATCCACCTTTTTCATTGTGTGCCAAAATTGGTGAATGTAGATTTCTGACACAGTTGCAGAGTTAGTAAGCATGTTGTTGTACGGATGAGTCTTAAGAATATCCACAGCAATTCGGCATGAGGACTCTGAGCAGGTGAAGTTCTCAAAGTCGACCTTGAGGTTGTTCTTTCCAAGCTTCATACCATAACCACTAAGGAATATGTCTTCCATTGTGAGCTTATTTGGTGCGTTAACATTTTCCATGGTGATGTCCATATCATGATCTGAAAGATATTGAGACAAAAGTACCAACATATCGAAAGACATTATGTTAGTCAAAAGTTGATTTTATTGTCCAATTTATTGAATATGTTATGTTAATGAATGTTACGAGTCCAATGTCACTTGTTGTCCAACAGTCCAAAGTAGCCGTGATAAGTTTCGTGAGTATATTAATTTTGAATTTTAAAGTCCAAATTTTCACTCATTCACACAACATTTTAACCATTATAGCTTATTAGTGACATTTTGGTCTTGTGACGTTATGAATAACTTATTACAAGTTTGTACGCGTAACATTTCATAAGAAAAATTAAAATAATGGTTTAAGCGTAAGATTGTAAGCTTATGCGTAAACGTAGTAACCATACGCGTAGAGTTAAGCTTATGCGTAAGAGTCCATCTTACGCGTAAAAAAACTTACGCGTAGGAATAGATTCTTGGCATAAAGCTTACGCGGTTGGGACTTACGCGTAAGGTTTACTTGTAAGAGCAAGCCTTATGCGTAAGAAACCAAGTTTACGCATATCCTTCACAGGATACGCGTAGTCCCTTTGTAGACCCTTACGCGTAAGAGTTACGCGTAAGATTTCTCTTACATGTAACATCTACGCATAAGGTATTCCTTAAGCGTAGAATCCAATTTTAACCTTGATTCTGATTTTGCACGTATAAAACCTGAAATAGATTAATCACAAAATCTCCATTAACACTTTTATTCAACCACTTTCAAAATCACATGGCATCTTAAGTGAAATTTATTTAAGCGTAGACTTGTTTTAAGCATAAGGATAAACCCTAAAGATTCAAAATCTACGCTTAAACAATCTAACCATGCAAACACAACCAAATGATTTCTGGGATGTCTTAGAGGCCTTATGAGTTGCTTTCGACAAGTTTTAACATCAAACTCCTCATGAATCAAAAGTACCCAAATTACTAAAACCCTAAATTCAAATTTCACAATTATGATGTTTCTGGGTGAGATTCAGAGGTTTCACTGGTTAATTAATCATGTATCAAACATCTTACAAGCTTCTAATTGTCCTTAAACACTCACAATTGAAAACCCCCAATTTCACGCATAAACCCTAAATCTTGAAAAGTGAATAAAAACATTTTATGGGTTAAATTATATGTTGGAAACAGGTTTAGGAATGATATTTGAACCATTTTAACACACCCATTTCACAAAAAACAACCCAACATGATTTCAAGTTTATACGCGTACGCGTAAACCTTAAATCATGCCTAAATGAAAATCAAACCGTTGGATTTACAAACTATTAAAAACCTATGTTTGAATTTACTCAATGAAACTTTTATCACTTACAAATATGAAGATTATAACACGGATATGAAGATTGAATTATAGGCGTGGGATAATGGTGGTTGTAGAAATAAATGTGTGTAATAAATGTGAATTAAGATTAGGTGGAGTGGTTTTTGTAAAATTAAGTTTAAGATTTTGACAAATATAGCCCCTCCACCTCAACCATTTTCAACCACAGCCCATAACTTCCATTTTGGTTATGCAAGAAGTGAAAGTTTGGAAAGAAACTTGACGACACCCCCCCTTGACTTTAAAAATATTGAAATTTTACAAATTTGAGTCCGAGGAGTGTTAAGAAACAAGAAACGTATCCACCATTATCAAAGATACAACCAAATTTGGGAAACATGCAAGTATAAGGTTTTATGAAACAGAAAATATTTACTTTCTCCCCCTCAACACTTGACCGTGAAAATATTGAATTGTTTGAAAGAGTAAAGTGTTGATGGAAGATTTGTACTTGCAATGTTGAAAGAATTTTAGATAGAAGAGTATTTTTGTATTTTATGAAATTTTATATTTTTCTATTTTGTTTTTGAGAAAATATTTACAAAAGAGATTTGGGTGTTTGACAGGTTTTAAGAATGTGTCAAAAGTTCGTCCAGTTCTTCTGGAGTCAAACACCTCATGCCAATCCGGTGGATCAACTCAGTAAACCTAGCATGAGCTAAGGCTTTGGTGAGAAGGTCCGCCAGTTGGTGTTCAGTACCCACAAAATATAATTCAACCGTACCCTTTTCCACAAGCTCTTTTATGAAATGATATCGAAGATCGATGTGCTTGGACTTCGAATGTTGGACAGAGTTGCACGAGATCGCAATAGCACTTCGATTGCATGATACATCGGGATTCTGTAAAGTACGTAACCATAGTCTTTGAGTTGTGTTCTCATCCAAATGACTTGAGCACAACACGCCGACATGGCTACATATTACTGCCGTTGAAGACAGCGATGTACAATCCTGCTTCTTCGATTGCCATGACACTAGTTTATCACCAAGAAATTGTAGAGCACCCAAGTACTTTTCCGAGAATCTAAGCAACCTGAGTGATCGGCATCTAAAAAGCTATTAGTTCAAAACCAGAATCCTTCGGATACCCGATTCCCAAATTAATGGTTCCCTTGATGTATCGGAGGATTCTTTTAGCCTTAGAGAGGTGAGTTTCATTGGTCTCGTGATATCTGAGCAAAGATATACAACAAAGACAATGTCACCCATCTGGTACGTTAGATACATGAGAGACCCAATAATACTTCAGTACTTTGTAGGGTCAACCAATTTCCCATGCAAATCGGCCCGGTTTCTTGGTATGTGCTATAGGTGTGGCATATGTATCACGCTTTTGCATTCCATTTTGTTTAAAATTTCAAGAGCATATTTGACCTGACTAAGGAAAATACCACAGGGTGATTGATGAACTTGCAGTCCTAGAAAGAACATAAGTTCACCCATCATGGACATTTCAAAATGTTTTTTCATAAGTTTTGAAAAAGCGTTTGAGTATTTTAGATGTGTTGACCCAAAAATGATGTCATCCACATAAATTTGAACGATTAAAATGTGTTTCCTGTGATATTGTGATAACATCAAATAGTCCTAAATATTAAGTGTCAATTTCCCCCGATAATGCTTGTTATTTATATGGATTTACGCTTGTTTTCCATTGTTTTCCACTTTCAGGTAAATTACGAGCATTGGAGCTAAAGAGACGCGGAAATTGAAACATATCTAAAGATTTATCACAGTATGCTATTTTGAAGAAGTTACGGCGTAACTCATCTCTCACATTACAGAACTATCATGCGTGACTCAGTATGCCAGCTTATTCGGAAGGTTACGGCGTAAATCTTCCCAAAGGTTACGACGTAACTCCATTAGGCCAAAAGAGGTTCCACGCCGCATACTTACGCCAACCATCTGCATCTCTACGACGTAATCGAGTTTATTGAAGACTACGGCGTAACCACTCATTAGGTTACGTCGTAACGTGAGATGTAGTGCATTTTACGTAGAAATAGAAGGTTACGGCGTAACTCCTATATTGGTTACGCCAGTAACCCGTGATCCGCCTATAAATACCCCATGAATTCCAGCATTTCTAAGCATCCTATTCACACACACAATACTCGAGAACGTGGGAAAAAGCTCAAGTCGGTCTAGGAGCATACAGAGTCGTTTCCAAGGGAGAAACCACTCCATTACGATAAGCATTAGCGTTTTATATTTCTTTTACTTTCAATTCATGTATTTCGTACCTTTGAATATTGAATTGATTTGCATGATTAATATGAGCTGCTAAGCACCTTTTGGTGCTAGCCTAGTTATGATTCCTTAATTGTTTTGTATGCGTTTACCTTTACTTCCGTACAATTATTTCTAAGAGTATGGATGCATAGTTCATTGGTAGCCACCCTTGGTTCGGTAGTTTTGAATGGCAGAGGACAATTTCTAGGAGATATGACCAACTGACCTAGGTAGCGGACTGAGAGCGGGAAGGGTAATATATAACCAACTGACGACCCTTTCTACTTGTGCGATTTGACCAACTGATCACCTATCGTTTAGATGAACTTAATAATGTAGTGTCTAAGTTCCTAACGGCCGGGCACACACTATTATGAATCTAGCATGTAGCGGTACTTAATGACTTGGCTTAGGGACCAGAACAACAGACTTGGCGACTGGCATACCGATTTCTGTGGTGGCATCTTTGTTGATAGGTTAGGGCGAATTGACCAAATGTTGTCCTCTCGAATTTGACCCCACCTGAAGTAATTGGAAGTAAGTAGACGTAGACATAACCAGCTAGGATGATTAACTAGGTTAGCACCAATCTTCTTTATTGATTTCCCTTTACCATTTATCTGCTTTTATTTACTTTATTCTGCATTAGTAGTTTAATTAATTAAATCCCTATCGAAACAATTATTATTCAGTGACACTAGACTTAGTAATAATCCAACACACATAGCTCTTGGGACGACCTCGGCTTTACCACACTACACTACACACCGACGGGTTACACTGCCCGTTAGTGCATTAGGGTAGACCATAGGTATAACGAGACACTATAAATATTAAACCGATAACCCTGCATCAAGTTTCGCATACGCCGGAGTTTATATTAGGATTGATATTAAGTCTTTAATTTCATTTTAAAACTTTTCTCACGATCATATTTCAAGTTTTCAGGTACCATGGAAGTTGTTAACATCGATGACCTCACTCTTGAGGAATACTTGGCATTGACAAGAGCGGAACAGTGGGCCGGTCTCGTAAGACCGCAATTGGAGCGGATGTCCGTTTCAAAATCAAAGACCAATTTATGAGGAGCTTGCTAACCCTTTTTCTGAAAATAGGGACGAAGATGCATATG
This sequence comes from Chrysanthemum makinoi, assembly GCA_910596185.1. NCBI lineage: Eukaryota > Viridiplantae > Streptophyta > Magnoliopsida > Asterales > Asteraceae > Chrysanthemum > Chrysanthemum makinoi. The sequence continues at coordinate 16,357,204 of OU343224.1, forward strand.
AGCACGTTGAAAATGTCCTATACATCGCAAGCCTTTTCAACATTTCGGGTGTGTCTCATGATGCTGTTATGCTAAGGGTATTCCCAATGACTCTTATGGACGCCGAAGATGGATCAAAGATTGCCGCATGGGCAATTAATACTTGGGCGCTACTAAAGAAACACTTTATTCAAAGATATTGCCCGCCGTCAAAATTTCTAACCGCTTTTGGAGATCCATAATTTTAAACAAGAAGAGAATTTAAACTGTATCAAGCTTGGGGATGTGATACACGATCTTCTTTACAAATGTCCTACCAATGATCCAACAACCCAGGAAGGTCAATATTTTCTACAAAGGAATTAACGTAACTACAAGGCAAATACTGGACTATCAATGACCTATCTCGAACATGACTCCTACTCATATTGAAGCCATTCAAAATGAAGGGGATCACTCTCAAAATGGCAGGCACGACGGAGGAAGTAAAAGGAACCAAGGCGGAAGTTTTGGCGAATTGCAAGAATCGCTAGTAAATTGAAAATCTCACGAGATATATGAAGGTCAGAGAAACTGTTCATGCCATCCAAGTAGGTTGTGAAAGCTGTGGAGGAGGACATCTTACGAAGAATTGTCCTCATGTGGACGAAGAGAATATTAAAGAAGCTAAGTATGGAGAAAATCGACCATTTTACGGAGATAATCGAAATAGTAATGGTTATCGTGGAAATTACAACCGTGGGCCTTATGGAGAAAGAAAGCCCAGTCTTGAAGAAACAATTAATAAGTTCCTGGAAAGTTCAGCCCAAAGACAAAAGGAGCAAGATGAGTGGTTGAAAGAATTCCAGGAAAATACCGAGGAACCTTTCCAAGCACGACACAACTCGAAAACCTAGAATCCATGTGGAGAAGCTCAAATGAAAAGTAAGGAGGAATAACGATAAACCTGAAGGATCTAAACCAGCTATGGAATGTAAAGTGATTTTTGCTGATGATAACTTGAAGGTTCAGGCCATTGAAACGGATTCAAGGGATGATTTCGTCGACAGAACTGAGTTACGCCATAATTCACCTAATGAGTTACGACGTAACTATGTCTTTGACAACGATAACGGGTTATGAAGAACACGAGGATAACGACTTAGCGACTACGCCAGAATCGAGAAACTCACGGCATAACGGGATACGCTAAGCGAAAAATTCCTTGAAGTAGAAGAATCAGAAAGGATTTGGTCCCATGACATCAATCCCCATCTCCCCAATCTAAGAAGAAATATCACTGGTGTAAAATGATACCAGTTGCTAAGGGAGATTGGTATGATCTTTGGGCTTCTTGTGACCAGAAATGAGATTTGGATGGCGAAGCAATAAGGATAGGATCAACCATAAAAAATTATACGCGGCATATCTTGATGATGAAAGACTCGAGAAACTCTCCTGAATATGAAGAAGAGCCAATTTATCACTTTTGGTGTACTCCTATCATCATAACCGATTTGGAGTCCACACGAGCATGGCCTACATGCAACCCCTTCTGTGAGTATTGCAATGGCGGGGATAGTGAAAGAAAGGAAGAGTGGACATGCCCTCATGAACGTGAAAGACATTGTATAAAGTTCGGTGACTTGGCATTTGCCCATCGGGTAATGCATTTGCAACCGAGATAAGATTAACTCAATCTCCATAAGAAGCCAAAATTACGAGGAGCACATTCAAAAAGGAAGAGGCTAATAAAGACATATAATGCACGGATGAGCATTTAAGTAAACTGACAACAAGGAATTACGCAATATCAGCAAAGATAAAATCTCCTGAAATTTTTTAAGGCCATGCAACCCGTATGACGATATATGTAACGGGAAGCTTACGGAAGAATAGGAAAAGATGAATTATTTTGGTCCTCAACCAATTATGAGGAGAGAACGAGTTTGCCTTTGCTGGACAACCTAGGATTCGATAGTTGGGTGAAGATTAAGTATGGACATGTGGACACATTAACCAAAGAGAAGATTTGGAAGGAGTACATGGATCGAGAAAATTCAAACAACGAAAGTCTCAATAACACGAAATGAAATAAATTGAAATGACAAAGAGTTGGTTAGTGATGAAAAAGAATGCAAGCTGCGTTATAGTGGAGAATCTCGATGAAGAATGGTTCAAGGTACGACTTCCATGATGATGATATTAAAGGGATCCTCGATTACCTTGAGTTGCAAGGTAATGAGGAGTTTATCTTGATCGACGACTGAAGCTTATGAACAAAGGAGGTGCAACCTGGGGATTCCCTACAAAAGACCACCCCCATTATTGTCGAAAAATATGAATTCACCACCCGACCGGAAGAGAAATTTTGTAAAGTACGAAAATCGAAACCAATGAATACCTGAACAGCTTCGAATGTCACCTGGATGAGGCATAACTTGATGAAAGATATTGAAGAAGTGGGGCATCCAGGCCCCCATAGCAGCCCCCCCCGCCTGAGTCTAACTTAAAGACTCTGAAATAAAGAAAAGTGCTCTTTCGGGGAGACAACCCAAATTATCCCTTTCTTTTATTTTATTTCCTTTCTCGTTGGGTTTTGTGTTTTTAACTATTTTGCAGAAACGAGGAAGAAATTGATGTTGCTGTTTGTTGATCTGCACAGAGTTACGGCGTAACTCATCTTGGTGATTACTGCGTAACCATTTTAGCGTTGAAATTCTGGACGATCCAATTCACCACGGTAATACCATCTCGTGGTTACGCCAGTAACTACTCGCTTTGGACCATTCCAGGTTTTGCCGATACTGCGTAACTCCTCAAAAGAGTTACGACGTAACTTTCCTACTTTAATCCTTTCATTTTAAAACACGGTAACCTTGTATTAGTTTTAAATGAACTTGTATGTGTTCCCAGTAAACCCTCGCGAGACTTCACTCGTCACTTGGGACACCAAGTGGTTTAAAAGGCTTGTTGCATTCGCTAAATGCAACCGTGATTCCTACGAAAAGTGTTAGGTTTGTTTTTAATTTTTGATTTTTCTTTTTAGAATTATGCTTGTCGGTATTGTGATTTCAGGGATTGAAGTTTGTTCATGACGTTTACAATGAAGGCACGCTTTTAGTGGCCTTCTTCTTTATGGAGCAAATTTCAGGGAAGCTCTCGCCTAATTCTACCTTCTCTTCACCTTTATTTTAATGCCTAGTACAAAAGGGACTTTGTACAATTCAAGTGGACGGGAGTAGAATTATCTCTTGAACTTTATTTTGCCCTCATTTTTCTAGTTTATTTTGAAAAATTATGCCATTTTTAAAATTTTGACATGTTTTTCTTAACCTAACTAGATTAGACCTTAGCCGGAGCACATACAACCCTTTATACTATATGGTGAGATTAGCCTTATCCGTTTCCAATATTTTACCCCAAATCCACCAAATTATGAGTGTGGTGGTAGCTTGTAAACTTTAGAACTTGGCCTTTGCATCATTTTCGGATCATAGGCGAGGTATGTTGAGTTAGCTCGATGTATTTGGACTTTTCAGCTTTTAGAAGGCAATTATAGGATTATCACCCAAACAGCCTATCATTATGAGTCTATCGATTAGTCACCTCGACTTTTCGACCCCCATGTGAAACCATTTTATTGCACTCATCTTTAGTGCAAGATACCCCTAGATACACCCATACAGGCCATTCCTTTCATTTTGTTCATCCAATATATTGTTTCGATACACCTATACACCTTATACCTACCTGTAGTCTTTATTTGTAATTGGGCAGTCATCATTTTCCTAAGTTCAAGGTTCGAGTGAAAAGGTTCGGAAATCACGCTTTCATCGACAACATTTCTGAAGATCATTGAAGACCCCCCGAATTCCCATTGTTCATCTCAAGTGGGGGGATATTATGTTAGTATTGATTGTTGAAAAAAAAAGTGATTCGAAAAAAAAAAGAAAAAAAAAGAAGTTGTTATGATTATTGTAATGTGCGATGTTATAACCACTGTAGTATGAGCTTTATTGATTAGTATCGAGGAGGCCACCTCAGTCACATTTGAAGATTGGAGTTGGTAGTTATGCCAACAGTTGGAGAAAAGGTAGTGTGCCCATCACGACGCCCTCTAATGACACATCTACCTTGCATTTCATGATTCGCTTGGCTTAAGATTGAACTTTGGGCGACGATAAGGTGATGCCTTGGTTATAGATTTAGACTACTGCTTGTTTTTATTTTACACCAATTATATATCCCATGTCTTATCCTACCCTTTAGTCATGAAGTGTGTCTAGGTGATGCACGTGAAGCAATCTTTGGTGTTGGCCATGGATTTGGTCATGTATCATTGATTTTGTCCATCACGTGACATGTTAGTAATGATGAGTCACCCCTTAACCTTTGTCGTGTCTACCCATATTGCCTTCTAGAATTGTTTAGCCCTTAACTCTAGTGGTGAAGATTTGTGTAACCGCCAAGCTTATGATATAATACATGCTATGCATAAGGATTGAGTGATCACCCTGAAAATGACACTTAGAATAGTTGAGAGATTTGAGTGTTTGTTCCCCTTCGTAAGGTGTTCACTTTGTTTTATTCTAGCATAAGGGATTTGTAAACCATATTTTCGGGTTGTGGGAGATATCTTTTAGGAATCTTTCTAATAAGGTCTACTTGAGGGCAAGTAGAGTTCAAGTTGGGGATATTTGATAACATCAAATAGTCCTGAATATTAAGTGTCAATTTCCGATAATGCTTCGTATTTATATCATTTATATGGATTTACGCTTGTTTTCCATTGTTTTCCACTTTCAAAATTACTTTACATTGGAGCTAAAGAGACGCGAAAATGGAAACATATCTAAAGATTTATCACAAGATGCTATTTTGAAGGTTACGGTGTAACTCATCTCACATTACGCCGTAACTATGATAAGTACTCAAGATGCCAACTTATCGAAGGTTACGGGCGTATCCTCCCAAAGGTTACCACGTAACTACATTAGGTCAAAAGAGGTTCCACGCCGATACTCTACGCCGTAACCACTGCATCTCTACGCACGTAATCGAGTTTATTGAAGACTACCGTAACCACTCATTAGGCCAAGTAACCAAACCAGACTGCATTTTACGAGAAATAGAAGGTTACGGCGTAACTCCTATATTGGTTACGCCAGTAACCCTGATCCGCCTATAAATACCCCACGAATTCCATCATTTCTAAGCATCCCATTCCACACAAAATACTCTGAGAACGTGAGAAAAATCTCAAGGCAGGTCTAGAGGAGCATACGGAGCTGATTCCAAGTGAGAAGTCACTCCATTACGATAAGCATTAGTGTTTATATTTTTACTTTCAATTCAAGTATTTCGTACCTTTGAATATTGAATTGATTTGCATGATTAATATGAGCTGCTAAGCACCTTTTGGTGCTAGCCTAGTTATGATTCCTTAATTGTTTTGTTTATGTTTACCTTTACTTCCGTACAATTATTTCTAAGTGTATGCATGCATAGTTCATTGGTAGCCAACCTTGGTTCGGTAGTTTTGAATGGCGGAGAGGCCATTGCCTAGAGATATGACCAATCTACCCTAGGTAAGCGGACTGAGATGGGAAGGGTAAGATATGACCAACTCACTACCCTTTCTATTTGTGCGATTTGATCAACCTGATCACCTATCGTTTGGATGAACTTAAAATTGAGGGTGTAGTGTCTAAGTTCCTAACGGCCGAGCACTCACTATTATGAATCTAGCATGTAGCGGTACTTAATGACTTGGCTTAGGGACCAGGAACAATAGGACTTATGATTCGGCCACTGATTTCTCCTGTGGTGGCATCTTTGCTGATAGGTTAGGCGAATTGACCAAATGTCGCCTCCTCTAATTTGACCCCACCTAAGTAATTGGAAGTAAGTGCATAGAAATAACTAGCTAGGATGATTAACTAGGTTAGCACCACTTTTCATTATTGATTTCCCTTTACCATTTATCTGCTTTTATTTACTTTATTCTGCATTGGTAGTTTAATTAATTAAATCCCTATCGAAACAATTATTTTTCTGTGACACTAGACTTAGTAATAATCCAACACACATAGCTCTTGGGACGACCACGGCTTTACCGTTTACTACACTACACACGCACGGGTATTAATGCCTGCTAAGGCACTTGGGTAGACCATAGGTATAGCGAGACACTATAAATATTAAGACCTGGTCAGCAAAACCTGCATCATATTGTATAAACAGTGTTGGGTCCACCGATCATTTGACAAAATTATAAGATATGAGAACGGATGACAACTTATCATACCACGCCCAAGGGGCTTATTCGAGACCATATAGAGCCTTGTTGAGTTTGTAGACGTGATTAGGGAACTCTAGATCAACAAATCTTTCTGGCTGACTAACATAGACCACATTTTCTTTTACCATTCAGAGCGTTTTGACATCCATATGAAAGACCGTGATGTTTATGTGAGCGCGAATGCCAAAACAATTTGTACGACCTCAAGTCTAGCAACCGCATGTGATTCCTTATAGTCAATCCTTCTTCTTTCTATAACCCTTAGCCACCGGACGTGACTTATTTTTGATAACCGTACCTTCAACATCCAACTTGTTTTTCCAAATCCATTTCAGACCAATAACATAGACCCGCTGGTTTTTGCAACCAATTCCCATACTTCAAGACGTTTAAACGATTAAGTTCTTCTTGCATGGATTGATCCAGTTGTCATATGTCATTGCTTCTTTTAATATTTTTAGGTTCAAATTGGCCGACGGTAAGTGCATAAATGCAATGTTCACCATCACTGAAGGCGTTGTCTAGTTACGATGGGTTGATTCGAGTTTCCAATAATGTTCACAAGAGGATGATCTTTAGTCCAACGATGTGTGGATGGTTGATGTTGATATACATTGTGCAGATTAGGAGGATTCAAATGGCTTGTGGATGACCTCGCAACATCGGTGGCAGTTTTATTAGCAAATGGATTGAAGAACGCATTTGGATCATAACTGCTGGTGTGTAGGTACTTCTTGTTCAGAGATCATCACGGTTCAACGTCATTGGATGCGGTTTGTTCCTATTGTTGTAGAATCAATTGAGGTGCTTCTTCAACAATTGTTGTTGTTCTGTGTATCGTATGGATCACACGTTGAGCAAATGGAAACATTTGATACATCCGAGCACGTTGATCAAATCATCACTAAACGAGGAGCAAATAGTTGTTCCATTTGACAACGAGTAAGCTGTAGGCTTGGTTCATTGATGATGGGGTTTGGGGAAGTTTAGGCGGTTATGTCAGGGTTCCAAGTTGTTTTGCTCGAAGCCATTTCAAGAAGCTCAACGAAATTTGCATGAATCGTTTCCATAATCCCTTGTATGACGATTCCGGATCCGGATCCTTTAGAGTTTTCACAGTATCCAACAAAGACTCCAATGTCATCTTTAGCCTTGAGCTTACCAAAGTCATCACGATCATTATTTGGATAACAAAGGGAACCAAATACATGAAAGTGTTTTAGATTCGTTTCGCGGTTATGGATAAGCTCATAAGGTGTTTTGTTGTGGCGTTTGGTAATCATTGAACGGTTCTGTGTAGCATGTAGTGATAATGCCTTCGACCCACAAGTAATCTAGAAGTTTAGCATTAATCAACATCGTTCTTGCGGCTTCCACTAAAGAATACCGGTTTAGCTTTCAACAACTCTATTTTGTTCTGGTGTCAGTGCAATTGATGTTTGATGCTCAATTCCTACTTTCTCATAGTATTCACAAAGAGTTTGATTCACAAATTCAGTCCCTTTACTGCTCTAATTTTTCTGATTTGACCGAAATGAACTTGAATTTCGTGAGAAAGGTAATGATCATCTCGTGGAGCTTGATCTTTATTACAAGAAAATAAACCCAAGTCCATCTTGAGTAGTCATGACAATTACCAAAATGTAGCTTGCCATTAATCGTTATGAGCGCATTGGGCCACACAAATCCATGTGAAGATGAAGCACATCTTTGAGAGATGTGTTCCACCTTTGAAGGAAAGTCAGCACGAGTGCTTTTCACTTGTGCACAAGCTGAGCATAGATGATCTTTAGAATACCGAAATCTTGGGAGACCTTCAACAAGTTTGTAATGTGCAAGGTTGGTTATGGTTTGAAAGTTTAGGTGTGAGAGACGACGGTGCCATAGGCAGAATTTTGTAGATGTTGCTTTTGAAAGTAGACAGATGGGAGATGAAGCAATCATATCTTGCATTGAGATTGTGTATAGACTTGATGTGCGATTTCCATATATAAGATCATTTCCTTGTAGATCACGAATGAAACAAGTTTTCTCCCTAAAAGCAACTTTCAAATCTCCATCACAAAATTGACCGACTAAAAAGAGATTGTGACCGAGACCTTCCACATAATAATAAACTCAAGCTTTCGATATTCCCATTGATGTAATCTCCGTAGCCCATGATAGCTGCGGTGATCATTCTCGAACCCAATAAGCCGATGAACTTTGAAACAAAGTTTGATAATTGGTGCCAGATGTGTCGCGGGAACATCCGCTATCAACAATCCATAGAATGACTGTGACACCTGCATTACACACAGACGACACGGTGGAATAGAAGTAGAGGTGGAACCCAAGAGTTATAGGGTTCCTCAAGATACATGAAGACACACACATGTTAAGGATTTTAGGAATCTATTTAAATCCTGGTATGTTTTGTAACCATCTCTGGCAAGTCCAACTAGTCTTTGCTTTGGTCTTAGTGAATGCTTAGGTGAGAATTTCTTCTTAGGAGGTGAAAGGGGTTTTACGGGTACATCAATGATATTTGCAGAAACACTAGAAGGCGGTTTACCTAAAGCAATGCACTTATTAGTGGGCCTAGAGGTATTCCGTTTCCTATTGTTCCGCTTACGAGATAAGATAGCATTAGCAACACATTTATCATGACAACCAGAAAACATGCTTTTATGACAACCAACACAAGATGCTTCAAACATAACTTTCAAATTACTTAAAGGTTCAGCATTCGTTACATCATTTTTGCTATTACATTTGTCTAACGCAATGTCTAAAGTGGGTGCAACTTGAGTCTTATTCAAAGTCCTAAGGTGTTCTTCTACTTGAGAGGTCTTTATTGTTCTTTTCTTACGTCGCAACTTCCTATTCTTCCTTGATTTGCTCTTGCCGCGTGAAGTGCTAGCGTTAGGAAAAGAGGCAACTATTCCTGTTTCAATAGAAGGAAGCACATTAGTATCTTGTATCTTGTGGTTTGTCATTAAGCGTTCTAGTGTCAATTTTAAACATTCCTGGGGAAAGTGCTTTTGTGTTACTAATCTTATCTTGCTTAAGTTTCACCAACTCTTTAGATCATGGATAGTGTGTAACAAATCTTGATTTTCAGAGCGAGTGTTACCATTTTGTCGTAAAACATCTTTGGTGTATGCAAGATGATCATCAGTATCTTTAGACGCTTGAGCACGAGTCTTTTTGAGCAAATCAAATATGAGACCATATTCTGTTTTGACTTTCGCAATTTCTTGTTCATATTTTGAAATTTGAAATTTTAAAGACACGTTTTCATCATCGAGTTGTTCTATTTTTGGATTAGAAATTTTTGAACTCAACTGGTTGATTTTGTTTTGCAAAGCAAGTTCACGATTTTGACAATCTTTTTGACACCATTGAAGACGACGTTTTGCATTTGAAAGCTCGTTTAACAATCGCTCATTTTCAATTTTAAAAGACTCGATTTGTGACACAGTATCGGTATTCTCAACATTTACAATAGAATCAATAGAATCAACAGCGATATAATCAAATGCATATGTAATGAATGTAATAACACAACATTTATGGTATCGACATATAACATCTTCCAAGAGTCGTCAACTTGTTTTCGTAACATTTTTTTTTACGTTTGTATTTGAAATCGATGTTTGTTTGATCAAAACTTTTTCATAAGACCAATCTCCTTCGAAGATCCGTTCCCAATATATTGCACATTTTCAAATTTCGAACATGGGGTAAAGTCTTTTTGAAAAATATCTCTTTGATTTTCGCATGTGGCGATTGAAAATGTTAGCTTTTATTTCGAATTAACTTCAATTTCACATTCTAAAAGTTTGATGTCAGACATGAATGTAGCAAAATATTTAAGAATTTGACATTTGTTGGGTAATGATTTAACTTCTTTGAAGACGGTAAGGACCATTAACTTGTACAACATTGTGTCGGGGACCATCATTAGAGGAGGACTCGAGGAGGTGGGTGATAACCCAAGGTGTGTTAGAATTATCCTGTTGTGTGACGAAAGTTATGGCTTTGGAATAGTTAAATGGTTTGCAATAAATAACATTTTCCATTTTAACCGACTCGTCTTTCTCGCATTCTAATTCCTCACGATTATATTCAACAACATTCATAATGGAATCATCAATTCGATGTTTTGCTTGTAGACTTGAGGAGTTGGTTTGAATGCTCTATATGAAAAACGTGGTTTGTAATCAGCAAGAATTGGTCCATATCCATTTGGATTTGGTTTAAGAAAATTTTTGTATTGTTGTGATTGACTCACCATGTTTGTAAACAACATTTCTAAACTCTTTGATTTTTTGTTATAAGTCGACAATTTCCTTAAGATAGTCATCTATTTGTTTCCTCGAATGCCTTTTGTATTCACAAAAGCTTTTTGACAAGTTAACAACTTACTTGGCTTGAGTTTCGGTGAGCGTTAAGTTGTTGTTTGCGATCATTTTTCTATTTGAGACAACAAAGCATTCTTGGATGCAACTAGATCACATATCTGTTTTCCAAAGATTTTTCATTTTGGTACGATTTAGCAAATGCGACTTCAAAACCTTTTTCACGTTTCTCTTTAGTTTGAAAAATGTTGAGTTGAAACTTATAGCATTCATTATCCTTAGTCAACAGTGCAATTTTGTCTTGCAATTTCTTATTGATGTCGCACTTTCCATTTGAGATTGGGTTCTTAATTAAGTTGGTCATGAGCTCAAGATCTCGGATTAGACAGGTTCATCTTGTTCAACGTGATTCTCAACATGATCATTGTTTAGATCCTCAAATATAACCACGGAGTCAACTTGATTATCAATATTAACCATAAGGTCATCTTGATCGTCAAATATAACTACGGGATCTATTTGATTATCATCGGAATGAGATGTAGAAGATTCATGTTGAACACTCGAGCCTCATCGATGGATGTTGGCGGAGATATCGAATCATTAATGAGAATGTGTTGATCCGCACTGAGACAAACCATCGTCATACATGGCCTGTGTCACTCATGTGGAGTTCTTGCATGTTTACCATTAACATCACAGTAGCATTAGCTTGCAAGTCCTCCATGTCATCATTAGAATATGCATTACCCATGAAACTATGTTCCTTGTTGGTAAGCGTTCCACCAGCTTCATCTTTGAGAGCTAAGAGTAAAGCCTCTTTGTGATAAGCGCTGCCTCTTGTCCTCGGCTTTGGGCATGCATTAGCGAGATGACCCTTCTCATTACGATTATAGCATCGAGACCATTAACCCTAGTCGAGCATTTCCGCATCAACCACTTGAACCCTTTGTTGTTGTGGAGCACCACGTATGTTATTCCTTCCATTAGTATTAATCCTTGACCACTACCCATCTCGGCGAACATTACCACAATTCTGAACTTCAACTCTTCCGTTGTTAACCACAGCTTGATTCCTTGGTTTGGATGAGGTACGAATTCGATTGTTGGATTTGTTAGAATATCGGCCGAAGGCTCTAGCAATCATGACAAACCCTTGTTGCAATGCATCGAAAGCTTCGCATCCTCATTAGATTCACCTAAAGTGCTTTATCATTGTTGATGTTGTATGGAACCAGTTGATTTTCTTGTGAGGGATCATATGGTGTGATCTCGGCGGTTGGTTGTGGAGGATTTGTGAAGGTTGTTGCAAGCTCGGAATTGAGGATAACATGCTTGAGCCCACAAAGCAAGAGTTTGATTATTCGGGGAGGCGAAAAGGGGACTCCACGGATGATCCTCTTCTCTGTCAACTTCCTTTTGGTGGGGCTTCAAATAGTCATAATAATCCAGTATGTCGCTTGATGAAGATTCTTCGCCGGACGGATGAAAATAATATACTTTTCCCAATCGGGACCAAGATCGCCAGAACTTTGTGTTGTGCAATCCTTAGCATAATGATATTATGTTTTTCCAAGTCATTGATGATGTCTAAGAATCGATGATGATAAGACTCTAATGTCTCCCCTGGTTCAATCATGAAGTGTTCATATGCTAAGTAGATTTTGATTCCATGTCTTCTTGATTGAGTTATGTGCCTTCCATTAGAAGATGAATGTTCTCCCATATTGCTTTAGCGATCTTTTGAGCATCAACACTACGAAGTATCGGAGGGTAATCCCAAAAGGATATATGCATTGCAAGTTCATGACTTCTAGTGTAGAAGTTGGTCATTAGTAAGTTGATCAAGACCGATAGCGTTGGTAACATCATCTCTGGTGGATTAGCATTTGGATCTCGATACAGTGAGGGTATGCATCAAAAGGACCTTCGAGGATGACCTTCTTCAAGAACTTTCCATGTGGCTTCTTTAGATCACAAAACCTAAAGAACCTTATCACCCATTGATCGTAGTTCCGGGAGTGAGCATTGGAGGTCTGTCAAGGGATCCAGCTTCATGAATGGATTGTTGGCTACTTAAAGCTTCACACATCTTAGCAAACCAAGACGCTTCGGGAATGTATGTAATTATGCGAAGATTAGTTGAATGGATTACTTGAAGTGTATGGATTCTACCAAGACATAGTTCTGTGAAGTTATATAGTTATTAGTTTGTTTATGCGGATATAGTTATTCCGTATTTTCTATAGTTAGTTAGGATATGCATGAGCTTTATTAGGAAGTGATTGTGTATATCTTATTTAGTTTTACGTTTCTTAGAGAAGAAGTTAGAGTTCCTTGTCTATAAAAGGAACACAATAGAATGAATTATGTATTAGACGTTTACAAATTATTAATATAACGATCCATAGAGGATCAAAGAGTTCTTAGTTATCAGTGTTTTATACTTGTGTTTATATTCCGCTAAAGAATACAAGTTGTAGAGATCTTCTTTTAGTTTGTTTGTGATTACACAAGCAATACTAACGATCTCCAAGCTCAAGATCTATCAAGGTGCGCTAGTTTTCAGCAAGTGGTATCGAGCCTCGTGAGAGTCTCTACGATACTAAAGGAGTTTTCTAAACACTACAACCAAAACAAAACTCACCATGCACGGATCGGGACGTTGATGTTGAAATCACCAACAACCAAAACTCCACCCATCTTCAACATCAAAGTCTCTCTAATAGCAATGCTAAGTTTCCTTACCTAAAAAGGGAGGAGTATGATCTTTGGGCGATGAAAATGCAGAACTGGATTTCCAACATTGATTGGAATCTATGGGAGATAGTAATGAAGGGAGCAGTTTGAAGAAAAACTATAGATGCTTTGGTAAGATGACTTATGTCCCTCCCAAAACTGCTGAAGAGTTACGCGGTTCAGAGAAACCAAGGTTAAAACCATTCTTCTTCAAGCTATTCACGAGGATCACTTGATTTTCACTTCATGCAAGATGCTAAGGACATATGGTTGAAGTATTAAGGCAAAGTTCGGTGGGAATGAGGAGTCTAGGAGATTGAGAAAGTCCATGCTGAGACAACAGTTTCAAGATTTTCAAATCTCTGAAGAGGAAGGAATTCATAAGGGCTATGACAAGTTTCACAAGATTTTAAGTCGATTAAACGGTACCGCAAGCAAAGCCGATAATGATGATTGCAATTTTAAGTTCTTGAGGTCTTTACCTCAATCCTGGCTACAAGTGAGCATTGCTTTAAAAGCAAAAGGTGGTTTGGATATGCTTACTTTTGATGAGTTGTATAACAAACTTAAAGCTCTTGAACATGATGTAAGAAGTCCTTTTAGATCATCATCTAGTGCACACAAAGCATTAGTTGGAGCCTCTACCCCTAAGATGAGTTATGGTCCAAGTCCAACTTACTCATCATCATCTTACACTACTCCAACAAGTTCTCAATCTGAGGTATAATGGAAGATGTGCTTGGATCCTTCTTCTTGATTATGATCCTCCGCGAGGAACTAGCCTATGAGGATTTTTGATGGATCGTGGATCCATGGAGATGGAAGAGATGAAGCCTGCTAGCAAGTGGCTATGTTGTCCATGGATATCAAGCGGTGGTGCCAAAGTCAAGTGAAGGTTGGCTTCCAAGGAAGAGATCCAGTGAGGTTTGACAAAAGGAAGGTCAAGTGCTTCACATGTCAACAGATGGGTCACTTCTCGAGAGAGTGCAAAGATAGGAAAGCTGGTGATGAGACGAGATCACTGCTATCAGCCAGAATCCCAGGAGGCTGGAACTTCAAAGGGATCAGCAGCTTTGGTCACTTTTGACAAAGAATGGACCGAAGCACATGAGCAGGAAAATGATGGTCTGTTATTGATAATGTTGGTTTTGATTGGTGTTTGTACTTCAGAGGATGCATGATCGATTGATGATGGGCATCTCGGTACAAACTGTTTGTTTGGTTGTAGTGAGTGTTATATGAACTCAAAAGAAGCTTATGATATTTTGAAACCTAAATAAGTAAATATAATGAATGCTTTGTAGAAGTTGAAGCTTATAAACAGGCTTTAAAAACACTAGAAAGACAAAAGGTTTGGTTTTAGAAGAATCAAATAGCTTATGATGAGAAAATAAGTGTGTTAGAAAAGGATCTTGAATGTGCTAAGAATGAGTTAAAAAGATCTCGAGAAGTTAAGAGCGTATGTAGTGAGAGAAAATCTAGAGCTAAAATAGAAACTAGATGAGGAAATTGCTAGGCATAAAGAATGGTTGTTAAATGGAAATAAGTTAGCTAGTCACATCTATGCTAGTCAAACTCCAAATACTTCTATAGGATTAGGCTTTAAGAAGTATGTAGGGTTAGAAGCTAGGGATGACACATAAATCTACACCAGGCCTAGCTAATTTTGTGAAAGAAGGTACCCTACATTTGTGTCGTGGACCTATTAGAGGTGAGCACATGCCCATTGACCTTTCCATTATCAGGACTTTGATGGATCACATCATCTCTATGGCAAAAGTCAAATGACTTGCTGCACCACGATACTTCTTCTAATGACTTTTGTCTCTGTGTTAACATGACAAGTCCTTCAGCAAGGGTCTCAGGTGTGATTCAAATGACAAGACTGACCTTCCCAAGTCTTCACCCTTGCCTGCACCCAAGACTACCAATAAGCATGTCGGAGTCGGGCGCCAAGGAATCCTCTTTCAAGACAGTTGCCTCTGAAGACTTGCTTTTTAATTCTTTGCATAATAATACTGTTAAAAACATTTGAAGCTTGACCATCTGCACCAGCAATGTCCATCAAAGGAGTATCAGCAACAACATGTTCTTCAGTAGATGAAACATCTCCAGTGCTGAAAGACTTCATTACCCTTATTGAGAATCAGTTGAACAAAAAGGTTAAAGGAATTCGGTGTGATAATGGGACATAGTTCAAGAATGCTATACTTATAGAACTCTGTAGGTCTAAAGGAATAAAAAGGGACTATAGTACTCCAAGAACCCCACAACAAAATGGGGTGGTTGAAAGGAAGAATAGGACCTTGATAGCCGCAAGATCAATGTGGCGACTTCGAAATTACCCACCATGTTTTGATTTGGAAAGTATACGACTTGTTATGTCTTGAATAGGGTATCCAATACTAGACCACACTTCAAAACACCATATGAACTTCTCTATGGGAAAGTTCTTGCTATTCATTACCTTAAACCTTTTGGTTGTCAAGTGACCATCTGAATACGAGTGATCCATTGGGCAAATTTGATGAAAAAGCTGATGATGGTTACATTGTGGGATATTCACTCATAGTAAGGCGTCTGAGTTTACAATTTATGCTCTAAGAAGATTGAGAGACTTTGAACTGCGATTTCTAGAAGACAAGCCAAATGTTCAAGGGGTCATGTTTGGTCTTTGACCTTGATTATAGCGATTATTTGGGTTATTCTAGATATATGGCTAATCAACATCTTTGGTACTCAAGAGTCTCCAACTAACAATGAATACTATGGATGCTGATTACGACGGTGAGTTTGAAGATGATGAACAACCCATTGTAGTGCCTCTCTCCCCCTAACATTTCTGGTGACACTTCCAAAGTTACTTGATGAGGTGAAGGCAGTCCATTATGCAGGACCTTGCTAGGCTAAAGACGCGGGTATGCAGCTAATCTAGAAGCTGAAAAGGAAATGTTGAGGAGAATGAAAGAGAAGCAATCGGTGAAAATAAACATACAGTGACGCGGATCGGTTTCTCCTATCATCACCAATTTGTGAAGGCTATGCTATTTCTACTCCCATTTCTACTAGAGTGTCCACAGACTTTGGAGATCCTTATACTCGTTTCCAAGACCCTCAGATCTTGGTAATCATCAACCCAAAGCTGGAGTCTTCACCTCACCTTCCTATGATCGCGATTTTGAACCAATGTTACTAATCTTGATACCACCATTGATGTAAACACCACTTTAACGAAAATGATTCACAATACTCATCCACAATCAAATATTATTGGTGATCCTAATGCACTGTTAGAACAAGGGTACTGCGGGCAAGTTCTAAATATGGTCACGTGGCTTTTATCTCTTATGTCTCAAATCAAGAAAGAGCAATCACACAGCTATGAACATTGTGCTTTTGCTTGTTTTCTCTCACAAGTGGAACCAACCAGTGTTACTCGGGCTCTTGAAGACTCAAGTTGGCTTGAGGCAATGCAAGAAGAGATGCAACAATTTCAAAATCGCCAAGTTTGGATATTGGTACCACTACACATGGCAAGTATGCAATTGGGACTAAATGGATTACGAAGAATAAAGAGATGCAAGGGGTGTTGTCATTAAAAACAAAACAAGATTAGTTTCGGGGTTATATACAAGAGGAGGGATTTGATTATGATGAAGTGTTTGCACTTGTGCAGAGTTGAGGCATACGAATATTCTTATCTTATGCATCTTACATGGGATTTATGTTGTATCAAATGGATGTTAAAGGTGCTTGCGTTTATGGTGAAATAGAAGAGAGGTTTATGTCACTCAACCTAAAGGATTTGAAGACGGATCATATCCTACCATGTTTACAAGGTTGTCAAAGCTCTCTATGGACTACATCAGGCACCACAAGCTTGGTATGCTAGGCTTTCATCATTTACTTTGAAGCATGGATATCGAAGAGGTGCCATTGATAAAACACTTTTCCTGAAGAAGAATTCCACAGATATTATTCTTGTGCAAGTGTATGTGGATGACATTATTTTTGGATCCACAAAGGAAGCTTAGTGCAGGGAGTTTGAGGAGCTAATGAAGGGAGAGTTTCAGATGAGTGCTATTGGGGAGTTGACTTTCTTTTGGGTCTCCAAGTTCAGCTAGAAACTCGATGGTATCTTTTATCACGGGACATATGTGAGGGACATCTTAATGAAGTTTGGTATGGAGAGTGTCAAGGCGCATACACCTTATGAAGCTCCAAAGACAAAGACCAACACTTGAGTAGATCCACAGTGAATGTTCATTTATACAGATCTATGATTGGTTCTTTGATGTATTTAAAAGCTTCAAGGCCTGATATTACTTTTGCTGTGAGTGTTTGTTCTCGACATCAAGTTACTCCACTT
>OU343224.1:16375016-16449964 GCA_910596185.1 Chrysanthemum makinoi
ATTACCATGAACTTTGAAACAAAGTTTGATAACAGTTTGAGACAGTTCTGTGGCGCCGGAACATCCGCTATCAACAATCCATAGAATGATCTTATCACCGCGATACGCATCTACGTGGAATAGAAGTAGAGGTGGAACCCAAGAGTTATAGGGTTCGCATGCTATTGCAGGTTGACACACACATGTTAAGGATTTTAGGAATCATTTAAACCCTGCATGTTTTGTAACCATCTCTGCCAAGTCCAACTAGTCTTTGCTTTGGTCTTAGTGAATGCTTAGGTGAGAATTTCTTCTTAGGAGGTGAAAGGGGTTTTACGGGTCCCATCAATGATATTTTGCGTAAACACTAGAAGGCGGTTACCTAAAGTAATTACTTGAAGCATTAAGTGGGCCTAGAGGTATTCCGCTTCTATTGTTCCTACACAGATAAGATAGCATTAGCAACATATCATGACATCGTAAAACATGCTTTTATGACAACCAACACAAGATGCTTCAAACATAACTTTCAAATTACTTAAAGGTTCAGCATTCGTTACATCATTTTTGCTATTACATTTGTCTAACGCAATGTCTAAAGTGGGTGCAACTTGAGTCTTATTCAAAGTCCTGCTGTGTTCTTCTACTCAGAGAGGTTGTTCTTTTCTTACGTCAACTTCCTATTCTTCCTTGATTTGCTCTTAAGTCGCGAAGTGCTAGCGCTAGGAAAAAGAGGCAACTATTCTCGCTTCAATAGAAGGAAGCACATTAAGTCTTGTAGTTTGTCATTGCGCTCTAGTGTCAATTTTAAACATCTCGGGAAAGTGCTTTTGTGTTACCAATCTTATCTTGCTTAAGTTTCACCACAACTTTAGATCATGGATAGTGTGTAACAAATCTTGATTTTCGCGCTTAGCGTAGTGTTCATTTTGTCAAAACATCTTTGGTGTATGCAAGATGATCATCAAGATCTTTAGACAGCACTAGTCTTTTGAGCAAATCAAATATGAGACCATATTCTCGCTTTGACTTTTCGCAATTTCTTGTTCATATTTTGAAATTTGAAATTTTAAAGACACGCCATCGAAGTTGTTCTATTTTTGATTAGAAATTTTTGAACTCAATCGTTGATTTTGTTTTTGCAAAAGCAAGTTCACGATTTTGACAATCTTTTGACACCATTGAAGACGAATGCTTGTATTTGAAAGCTCGTTTAACAATCGCCATTTTCAATTTTAAAAGACTGATTTGTGACACGCAATTTATCGGTATTCTCAACATTTACAATAGAATCAATAGAATCAACAAATGTATATAATCAAATGCATATGTAATAATGTAATAACAACATTTATGGTGTACATTATAACATCTTCCAAGAGTCGCGGTCAACTTGTTTTCGGGTATCATTTTCTTTTACGCTTTGTATTTGAAATCGATTTTTCTGTTTGCTCAAAAACTTTTTTCATAAGACCAATCTCCTTCTGAAGATCCCGTTCCCAATATATTGCGCACATTTTCAAATTTCAACATGGGGTAAAAAGTCTTTTTGAAAAATATCTCTTTGATTTTATGCGTGGCATTGAAAAATGTTCCTTTTTATTTCGAATTAACTTCAATTTCACGCTCTAAAAGTTTGATGTCCACATGAATGTAGCAAAATATTTAAGAATTTGACATTTGTCGGGTAATGATTTAACTTCACTGAAAGACGGTAAAGGACCATTAACTTGTACAACATTGTGTCGGGGACCATCATTAGAGGAGGACTCAGGAGGTGGTGTGATAACCCAAGGTGTGTTAGAATTATCCTGTTGTGTGACGAAAGTTATGGCTTTGGAATAGTTAAATGGTTTGCAATAAATAACATTTTCCATTTTTAACCGACTCTCGTCTTCTGCATCTAATTCCTCATCACGATTATATTCAACAACATTCATAATGGAATCATCAATTCGATGTTTTGCAATAGACTTGAGGAGTTGGTTTGAATGCTCTATGTGAAAACGGGTTTGTAATCAGAAGAATTGGTCCATATCCATTTGGATTTGGTTTAAGAAAATTTTTGTATTGTTGTGATTGACTCACCATGTTTGTAAACAACATTTCTAAACTCTTTGATTTTTGTTATAAGTCGATTACTTCCTTAAGATAGTCATCTATTTTTACTAATGCCTTTTTGTATTCCACAAAACTGTTTTTGACAAGTTAACAACCTTTACTTGCTTTTGAGTTTCCTAAGTTGAGAGCGCTTAAGTTGTTGTTTATGATCATATTTCAGTTCTATTTGAGACAAAAAAGCATTCTTGGATGCAACTAGATCACATATTCTGTTTTTCCAAAAGATTTTCATTTTCCTTCAAACCTTTTTCACGCTTCTTTAGTTTGAAAAATGTTGAGTTGAAACTTATAGCATTCATTATCCTTAGTCAACGGTATTTTGTCTTGCAATTTCTTATTGATGTCAGTGCACTTTTCCATTTGAGATTGGGTGGTCTTAATTAAGTTGGTCATGAGCTCAAGATCCAGACAAAGGTTATCTTGTTCAACGCGGATTCTCAACATGATCAATGTTTAGATCCTCAAATATAACCACGAGTCAACTGATTATCAATATTAACCATAAGGTCATCTGATCGTCAAATATAACTACGGATCTATTTGATTATCATCAATGAGATGTAGAAGATTCATGTTGAACACTGAGCCTCATCGATGCATGTTGGCGAGATATCGCATCATTAATGAGAATGTGTTGATCCGTACCGAGATGTGTTTACAATGGGTCATACACCGGCCTCACTACCATATGTGAGTTCTTGCATGTTTACCATTAACATCACAAAGTAGCATTAGCTTGCAAAGTCCTCCATGTCATCATAGAATATGCATTACCCATGAAACTATGTTCCTTGTTGGTAAGCCGCTCCACCTTCATCTTTGAGAGCTAAGAGTAAAGCTCTTGTGATAAGCCGCCGCCTCTTTGTCCTCGGCTTTGGGTGCATTACAGATGACACCTTTCATTGTCATGCTATAGCATCTGAGACCATTGCCCCATTTCCCCTGATCAACCACTTGAACCCTTTGTTGTTGTGGAGCACCCATGTTATTCCTTCCATTAGTATTAATCCTGACCACTACCCATCCGACAACATTACCACACCTCAACTTCAACTCTTCCGTTGTTAACCACAGCTGGATTCCCTTGGTTGGATGAGGTACCCACCATTGTTGATTTGTTAGAATATCGCCGAAGGCTCTAGCAATCATGACAAACCCTTTTGGTACGCAATCGAAAGCTTCTCGCATCCTCATTAGATTCACCGTGAAGTGCTTTATCATTGTTGATGTTGTATGGAACCAGTTGATTTTCTTGTGAGGGATCATATGGTGTGATCCGAGCAAATTGGTTGTGGAGGATTGTGAAGGTTGTTGGCAAGCTCGAATTGAGGATAACATGCTTGAGCCCACAGCAAGAGAGTTTGATTATTCGGAGTGAAGGCGGTAGTGGACTCCAACGGATGATCCTTTCTCTCTGCCAACTTCCTTTTGGTGGGGCTTCAAATAGTCATATAATAATCCGCATGTTGATGAAGATTCTTCGCCTGACGGATGAAAATAAATATACTTTTCCAATCAGTGACCAAGACCGCCAGAACTTTGTGTTGACCAATCCTAGCATAATGATATTATGTTTCTCCAAGTCATTGATGATGTCTGAGAATCAATGATGATAAGACTCTAATACCGGTTCAATCATGAAGTGTTCATATGCTAAGTAGATTTTGATTCCATGTCTTCTTGATTGAGTTATGTGCCTTCCATTAGAAGATGAATGTTCTCCCATATTGCTTTTAGCGCCTTTTGAGCATCAACACTACGAAGTATCGGATTGGGTAATCCCAAAAGGATATATTGCATTGCAAGTTCATCGACTTCTAAGTGTAGAAGTTGGTCAGTAGTAAGTTGATCAAGACCGACAACGCTGGTAAAACATCATTCTGGTGGATTAGCATTCGGATCTCCGAAAGTAGCGAGGTATGCATCTGAAAAGGACCTTCGAGGATGACCTTCTTCAAAAACTTTCCATGTGGCTTCTTTAGATCACAAAACCTAAAGAACCTTATCACCCATTGATCGTAGTTTCGTGGAGTGAGCATTGGAGGTCTGTCAAGGGATCCAGCTTCATGAATGGATTGTTGGCTACTTAAAGCTTCACACATCTTAGCAAACCAAGACGGTTCTGTTGGGAATTATGTGAAGTACGAATTATGCTGAAGATTATGCTGAATGGATTCTGCCGAAGTGTATGGATTCTACCGAAGACATAGTTCTGGCTGGTTATATAGTTATTTGTTTGTTTCTCAAGGATATAGTTATTCGTATTTCTATAGTTAGTTAGGATATGCATGAGCTTTATTTGGAAGTGATTGTGTATATCTTATTTAGTTTTACGTTTCTTAGAGAAGAAGTTAGAGTTCCTTGTCTATAAAAGGAACACAATAGAATGAATTATGTATTAGACGCTTACAAATTATTATATAACGATCCATAGAGGATCAAAGAAGTTCTAAGTTATCTGTGTTTTATACTTGTGTTTATATTCCGCTAAAGAATACAAGTTGTAGAGATTTTCTTTAGTTTGTTTGTGATTACACAAGCAATACTAACGATCTACGAAGCTCAAGATCTATCAAGGTCCGCTAGTTTTCAACAAGTGGTATCGAGAGCTCGCGTGAGAGTCTCTACGATACTAGGACGTGTTTTCTAAACACTCATACAACCAAAACAAAAGCCCTGGATCAACGTTGATGTTGAAATCACCAACAACCAAAACTCCACCCATCTTCAACATCAAAGTCTCTCTAATAGCAATGCTAAGTTTCCTTACCTAAAAAGGGAGGAGTATCATTTAGAAAATGCGAACCTGATTTCCAACATTGATTGGAATCTACGGAGATAGTAATGAAGGGAAACAGTTTGAAGAAAAACTAATGTGATGCTGCCGGTAAGATGACTTAACCCTCCCAAACCGGCCAAGAGTTAATGGCGGTTCAGAGAGAAACCAAGGTTAAAACCATTCTTCTTCAAGCTATTCCTGAGGCTCACTTGAGTGATTTTCACTTCATGCAAGATGCTAAGGACATATGGTTAGCAATTAAGGCAAAGTTCGGTGGGAATGAGGAGTCTAGGAGATTGAGAAAGTCCATGCTGAGACAACAGTTTCAAGATTTTCAAATCTCTGAAGAGGAAGGAATTCATAAGGGCTATGACAAGTTTCACAAGATTTTAAGTCGTTAAATCACTGCAAGCAAAGCCATAATGATGATTGCAATTCTAAGTTCTTGAGGTTCTACCCTCAATCCTGCTACAAGTGAGCATTGCTTTAAAAGCAAAAGGTGGTTTTGATATGCTTACTTTTGATGAGTCAGATAACAAACTTAAAGCTCTGAACATGATGTAAGAAGTCCTTTTAGATCATCATTCACTGCTAGTCACGACTGCTGGAGCCTCTACCCCTAAGATGAGTCATGGTACAAGTCCAACTTACTCATCATCATCTTACACTACACTCCAACAAGTTCTCAATCGGAGGTATAATGGAAGATGCTTGGATCCTCTTTATATGATTATGATCCTCAGAAGGAACTAGCCTATGAGGATTTTGATCAGGATCCATTGAGATGGAAGAGATGAAGTCAAGTGGCAAGTGGCTATGTTGTCCATGGATATCAAGCGCTTGAGCGAAAGCCGGCAGAAGTTTGGCTTCCAAGGAAGATATCCCACGAGGTTTGACAAAAGGAAGGTCAAGTGCTTCACATGTCACCAGATGGGTCACTTCTCCAGAGTGCAAAGATAGGAAAGCCGGTGATGACGATACTCTACTTATCAGTAATCGAGGGAGGTCGGAACTTCAAAGGATCGCAGCTTTGGTCACTCTTGACAGCAACGGACTGAAGCAACATGAGCGTGAAAATGATGGTCCTGTTATTGATAATGTTGGTTTGATTGCAAGTGCATTCTCCGTGAGGGATAGGCATGATCATTGCCTTGATATCTCTCTGTACAAACTGTTTGTTTGGTTGTAGTGAGCGTTATAATAAACTCAAAGAAGCTTATGATATTTTGAAACCTAAATAAGTAAATATAATGAATGCTTTGTAGAAGTTGAAGCTTATAAAAAAGTTTTAAAAACACCAGTGACAAAGGTTTGGTTTCAGAAGAATCAAATAGCTTATGATGAGAAAATAAGTGTGTTAGAAAAGGATCTTGAATGTGCTAAGAATGAGTTAAAAAGATCTGAGAAGTTAAGAGCAGATGTAGTGACAGAAAATCTAGAGCTAAAAGAGAAACTAGATGAGGAAATTGCTAGGCATAAAGAATGATTGTTAAATGGAAATAAGTTAGCTAGTCACATCTATGCTAGTCAAAATCCAAATACTTCTATAGGATTAGGCTTTAAGAAGTATGTAGGGTTAGAAGCTAGGGATGACACACTAAATTCTACACCAGCGGCCTAGCTAATTTTGTGAAAGAAGGTACCCTACATGCTGACGTGTGACCTATTAGAGGTGAGCACATGCCCATTGACCTTTCCATTATCATGGACTTTGATGGATCACACATCATCTCTATGGCAAAAGTCAAATGACTTGCCGCATCCTCGATCATCTTCTAATGACTTTGTTCTTGTGTTAACAAAGGACAAGTCCTTCGAAGAAGGGTCTACAGAGTGTGATTCAAATGACAAGTCTGACCTTCCCAAGTCTTCACCTTGCTCTGCACCCAAGACTACCATAAGCATGTCGAGTTGTCGCCAAGGAATCCTCTTCCAAGACAGTTGCCTCTCAAGACTTGTTTTTTAATTTTGCATAATAATCGTTAAAACATTTGAAGCTTGACCATCTGCACGAAGAATGTCCATCAAAGGAGTATCAAGAACAACATGTTCTTCAAGATGAAACATCTCCGTACTGAAAGACTTCATTACCTTATTGAGAATCAGTTGAACAAAAAGGTTAAAGAATTCGTGTGATAATGGGACATAGTTCAAGAATGCTATACTTATAGAACTCGAGGTCTAAAGGAATAAAAAGGGACTATAGTACTCCAAGAACCCCACAACAAAATGGGGTGGCTGAAAGGAAGAATAGGACCTTGATAGAGGTGCAAGATCAATGTGGCGACTGAAATACCCACCATGTTTGGACTGAAGTCGCTAGTACACTTTGTTATGTATCGAATAGGGTATCCATTACTAGACCACACTTCAAAACAATTGAACTTCTATGGGAAAGTTCCTGCTATTCATTACCTTAAACCTTTTGGTTGTCAAGTGACCATCTGAATACGAGTGATCCATTGGGCAAAATTTGATGAAAAAGTGATGATGGCATTGTGGGATATTATTCAGCGCATAGTAAGCTTACAAGTTTACAATTTATCTTCTAAGAAGATTGAGGAGACTTTGAACCTGCGATTTCTAGAAGACAAGCCAAATGTTCAAGGACAGGGTCATGTTTGGTCTTTTGACCTTGATTACTTAACCGATTATTTGGGTTATTCTAGATATATGGCTAATCAACATGCTGGTACTCAAGAGTCTCCAACTAACAATGCAGATACTATGGATGCTGATTCTGACAAGAGTTTGAAGAGATGAACAACCCATTGTAGTGCCTTCTTTCCCCTAACAATTTTACAAGTGACACTTCCAAAGTTACTTCTGATGAGAGTGAAGACGAGTCCAATTATGCAGAGGACCTTGCTAGGCTAAAGACGCAGGAGTATGCAGCTAATCTAGAAGCTGAAAGGAATGTGAGGAGAATAAAGAGAGAAGAAGCAATCAGTGAAAATAAACATTCTGCTGAACGTGATCCGGTTTCTCCTATCATCACCACCTCGAAAGGCTATGCTATTCTACCCCCATTTCTACTAGAGTGTCCACAGACTTTGAGATCCTTATACTCGTTTTCCAAGACCCTCAAATCTTGGTAATCATCAACCCAAAGCTAGAGTCTTCACCTCACCTTCCTATGATACTGATTTTGAACCAACTGTTACTAATCTTGATACCACCATTGATGTAAACACCACTGCTACGAAAATGATTCACAATACTCATCCACAATCAAATATTATTGGTGATCCTAATGCACCTGTTAGAACAAGGGGTACCGTGGCAAGTTCTAAATATGGTCACGTGGCTTTTATCTCTTATGTCTCAAATCAGCAAAGAGACAATCACACAGACTATGAACATTGTTTGTTTGCTTGTTTTCTCTCACAAGTGGAACCAACTAGTGTTACTCATGCTCTTGAAGACTCAAGTTGGCTTGAGGCAATGCAAGAAGAGATGCAACAATTTCAAAATCAGCAAGTTTGGATATTGGTACCACTACCTGATGGCAAGTATGCAATTGGGACTAAATGGATTCTAAAGAATAAGAGAGATGCAAGGGGTGTTGTCATTAAAAACAAAACAAGATTAGTTGCTCAGGGTTATAGACAAGAGGAGGGGATTGATTATGATGAAGTGTTTGCACGTGTGGCAAGAGTTGAGGCCATACGAATATTCTTGGCTTATGCATCTTACATGGGATTTATGGTGTATCAAATGGATGTTAAAGGTGCTTTTCTGTATGGTGAAATAGAAGAGGAGGTTTATGTCACTCAACCTAAAGGATTTGAAGACCAAGATCATCCTACTCATGTTTACAAGGTTGTCAAAGCTCTCTATGGACTCACACAAGCTTGGTATGCTAGGCTTTCATCATTTATGCTGAAGCATGGATATCGAAGAGGTGCCATTGATAAAACACTTTTCCTGAAGAAGAATTCCACAGATATTATTCTTGTGCAAGTGTATGTGGATGACATTATTTTTGGATCCACAAAGAAGCTTGGTGCAGGAGTTTGAGGAGCTAATGAAGGGAGAGTTTAAGATGAGTGATATTGGGGAGTTGATTTCTTTTGGGTCTCCAAGTTCAGCAGGAAACCGATGGTATCTTTATCACCAGACAAATATGAGGGACATCTTAAAGAAGTTTGGTATGGAGAGTGTCAGAACTGCCACTACACCTTATGAAGCTCCAAAGACAAAGACCAACACTGAAGTAGATCCACCAATGAATGTCCATTTATACAGATCTATGATTGGTTCTTTGATGTATTTAACAGCTTCAAGGCTGATATTACTTTTGCTGTGAGTGTTTGTTCTCGACATCAAGTTACTCCACTTACTTCCCATCTCAATGATGTTAAGAAGATCTTTAAGTACCTCAAAGGCCAACCTTATTTAGGCCTTTGGTACCCAAAAGAATCTCCATTTAAGCTGGAAGCATATAGTGATAGTGACTATGCCGGTGCAAATCTGGATAGGAGGTCCACCACTGGAGGTTGCCAATTCCTTGGAAAGAGATTGATTTCTTGGCAATGCAAGAAATGACTATTATTGGCTACTTACTCATCACTGACAAGTTGTACGCGTTTTGCGCAAAATTAATGCTGTGGATGTTCTTTGGATTCAAAATCAATTGTTGGTTACATGGGTATAACTTCATGAAAACAACAATATTTATTGATAATCAAAGTACCATATGCATTGTCAAAAATCCAGGTTTTTCACGGTCGAACAAAACATATTGAAATCAGGCATCACTTTATAAGAGATGCATATGACAAATATTTGATAAAAGTGGTTAAAATTCACTGCTGATAATAATGTGGCAGATTTATTAACAAAGCTTTGATGGACCAAGGTTTCAACACCTTGTGGTCCATATTGGTATCTTAACCCTTAGCGCAAAGTTTAAGGGGAGGCATAGGAAAACTCTCGAGGGAGGCATATGCCTCGAGGACTATGTACTTGCATTCTTTTATGTAAATTTGTTTGATTTATGTGTATACTTTTTGATTCTGTTTTCTATCACTAACCATTAATGTAATGATAGTTTGTTTGTTCTTGTTTGGTTTGTGTGTTTCTATGTGTCGCATTTTGCAGTTTGCCTACATAGTAGGAGTTTATGATGCTTGGAGATGGATATGTAAGCTTGAAAGTTTGTTTCTACTGAATGCATAAGTCTTGAATAGAGCACATATTGTATCTATGAAGACAAGTTCAAGTTAAAGATGCTCATTTATTCAAATTACACTACCTTCAGATTACAATCAACTTCAAAAGGAAATACAATGACTACTAAACCTATGATGCACACTAGCTCATATCATCTATTCCTACAGCTGTTGGATATGCATGATCGCTCATATCTTTCATACTAGCTGCTGGATATGCATTTGTCAGGACTTGCATAACCACCCATTCCTTCTATCTTGATGGCTGGATATGCATGACATGTACAACGAAGAAGCTAAGGATCAAAATGGGAAGGATGGATTGATGAAAACGATGATGATGAAGATGACCACATATGTCCTTTGTGCTTCATCTGCTGATTTCACCAAAAAGCAATCCTTACACCTTCCTTAACTCCTTCCTTTATACGATATGTGATGATGCACCAAAACATGGCGCAGGAAGAGCTAGCACCACCTCGAAGTTGGCACAAGGCCTTTGTTGAGGTTGAGGTGCTGGAGGTTGGGAGTAAGATGTTTTCTTCTTAGTGGACCCATCAGAGTCATCAGTAGACTCACTTGGATTCACTACACTATCATCATCTGAAGAACTGAGAAATGGAGATTTTAATGATCGTGGGTCATATGGATATGGAAAGAACTGGAGGAAATCACTGGATGATGATGATGATGGAAAAGAGGTTGGATTAACAACCTCTGGTTTATTACTCATGGTTGATTATGGTTAATTTTGGGGCATTGATGAATTTAGGGTTTATGATGGAAATTGGGGGTAATTGATGAGAGTTAAGAGTACATTGGGGTTTGTTTTATAGACGGGTTCAAGGCTTAATGGTATTTAATGCGATTTGGGTGAAACAGAAAAGATATTCTGAAGCTTCTTGAATACGTGAATTGCCCTGGCGATCGTATCACTTCGCATGATTGACTATTGTTTCTGCACGAGTTGAAATTTGAATTGGGTAAAGATTGCATTCTACGCCACTTGTCAACAACTTAATATATTTGACCACAATTTAGGAAACTTCTACTTATAACCTATTCGCATATCTTCGTCTAATAATAACTGATTCTCTCTTTATTTGATTCAAACACACCTTGATTGATTGAATCTTCACCCATTATCTAAAGTTCTCATGGCACTTCAATTCAAGCACGATCATAATAAAGTTGCTTTTCTGGGAACAACTAAGGGTGATGAGTTGTACAAACCCTTGGTGGAATTCTTAAAGAGGTCCAAGATTCATTATGCTTTAACGCATTCTCCGGAAGTGATTTATGAATCATTGGTTAAACAATTTTGGGCAACTGCTGAAAAGAGGAATGATACAGAGATTGTAGCTATGGTTGATGGAACAGAGTATGTTGTGACAGAGGAGTTGATCAGAAGTCGACTTCGATTGAATGATGAGAATGGGGTTTATCATTCGAATGCTGCAGTGGTACTTGATGGGCTAAGAGCGATTGGATATCAAGGTACAAGGACAGACATGTGGTTAAAGAATCAGCTTTGTCCTATGTGGAGGTTTTGGTTCATACATTGCTTCAGTGTTTAAGCAATAAATCAGGAGGATGGGACCAATTTTCTACTCAATTGGGATGTGGTATTATATGTCTATCTTAGGGTTTAACTTATAATTTTTCTAAGTTTATTTTTGATAATATGGTTGAGAATATAACTAGGAAAAAGAATAAGTTTTTAATGTACCCTAGGTTTTTGCAAATAATATTAGACATTACTACCCAAACCCAAGCCTTTTATCCCATAGGAGCTTTATCTGCGAAACTATTTGCTTCAATGAGAACTAAGTATGAGGGGGCACATCATCCTTTACTAGCGGCTATGTTGCCTCAAGGCAATGTATCTGGCGATGAGGGAATGTTGTTGGTTCTCCACCTTCTATCACTTGTGCGCTGATGGGAATCCATTAGTGACAATAGATGAAGGCCCTTCTAATGCTGCTGAAGCACATCTTGTTACTCCTGAACAACCTTTATCCACTCCTTCACCTAGATCTAGTCCACCACCTACACAGGTTTCTCATGATGAGGTTGAGACTGAGTTTAATAGGCTGCCTACTCCTAGTCCTGTTAGAGATTCAGTTAATGATCATGTTCCATTCTTTGAGCATGTTGATATTTCTTTTGAAAGGCCCGATGATGCTCCTATTACCATAGAGCAATCTGCTGGTGGAGCTGAGGACCCTATTACACTTACATATTTGTATGCTCTAGTGAGCAGGTATGTAGCTGAGGTTACTGATCTCAAGAAGGAGCTTGCAGAGACTAAATCTAAGCTTGGTGGTGAGATTGTAGAATTGCAAAGAAAGGTTAAGGATTTGGAAGTACAACTGGGTCAGAGAAGAAAAAGGAGATTGGATGTTTCTTCTGATGAGGAGGATGTGGATGCTCAGTTTAAGTCCCTTGATATGTTGGCTAATGTGGCTCAAGAATCTAATGTTTCTACTCCAAAGGTTGGTACATCTGTACAGCAAAAGGAGCCAATTTTGTTTACTAGACGGAGGAGAAAGCAATCTGTGCATAAGGATACATTGCAAAGTGAAGATGTTTCAACTACTGAAGAACATGTTGTTGCTGATACTCCTTTGATGGACATTGCTGGTGCAGATGGTCAAGCTTCAAATGTGCTATCTCAACCTGCTTCTATACCTTTCACTGATACTTCTTGAAGTTTTCTTCTTTGGAAGGAATTTTAATTTGAATCCAGAAGTAGATGTATTTTTAACACCTGTTGAAGATTTATCTCAACATGTTTCTTCGAAGCACATCGGATGAATCTTAAAGTACCTTTTAGTGATACTCCTCCAGCTGATGTTGTTGTTGGATCTACTGATAAAGAGACAGGAGTGATAGTTGACACTGAGCTTGGTCCAGATCTAGTCAGTGAACAGGAAAGGTTAGCACAAGAGAGGATGTTAGATGAATGTGAAAATTTGAAGAAAAGTGCTGAATTGGCTCAACAGATTGAAGCTGAGTCTATTTCTAAATTGCCATCTGAGAGACGAAAAGAATTGGATGCTATGGCTACTCAGATGCCTGCTGAACACTGGGACATCTATACTCAGCAAGCTATTTCTAATCCTTCACTTGCTCAGAGTATTTTAGGGGCAGATTTTGATAGTGAACAATTTGTAGCTCAAATGGTGGCTCGTGGACAACAAAGAAAGGCAGAAGAAACTGCTAAGAAGAAAGCTATAATTGCTCAGAAGAACAAGGCTAAGAGAGAGAGAGACCACTAACTGAAGTTCAGAAGAAAGCAAAAATGAGAATGGTAGTGAAAAATCGAGTTCTTCGTTTAACTCAGGTTTAACAATGAAGCAAGTCATGGCTTTGCCTGATCACGTTTCGATTCGCAAATATAAATATATCATGAAGTTTTCTTCATCTTCTTCAAAACATTCTTCAAATTTGAAACGGATTGCTGGAACTATAGGTGCTCCACAGGCCAAAAGACCTAAATTTGTTGAGATTGTGGATAATTTTGATGATATTCCATCAAAGGTGATGTCTCCAGTGGTTCCTTCAAGCCACTCAAGCTATTCCTTCACCTTCCAGGGTTTCTTCTGTGAAACTTCTATTTCTGCTGCAGTAACTCTTGAAGTTCCTCGTTCAACTG
Organism: Chrysanthemum makinoi; assembly: GCA_910596185.1. Classification (NCBI taxonomy): domain Eukaryota; kingdom Viridiplantae; phylum Streptophyta; class Magnoliopsida; order Asterales; family Asteraceae; genus Chrysanthemum; species Chrysanthemum makinoi. The sequence goes on from OU343224.1 coordinate 16,388,728, forward strand.
ATAAAGTTTCTTCTGCTGAAGCTTCACAACCTTACGTGATTTCATTTGAAACACCTAATGTGCCTTTCAACTTCATTTGTGAAGTCTGTTGATACGAAGGAGATAATCTGTTAACGAAACAACTACTGTCAAATCTACACAGGCAAGAAAGGTGCTTGACAGAATGAATGAAATATGTGGTAATGTTTACGATGCACGCTGAAGAGAATATGAAGATATTCCATCTTCGGACATATATCTTCCTGGAAGGAGGAAGAAGAGGATGGCTAAACGAAAGTTCTCTTCTTTAAGGAAATCTGTGAGATCAGCTCGGATTCAGTCATCTCGTAAGCATATTAAGGTTGAGACATCTCACAAGGATAATCATGTGGATTTAAAGGCGGCTGAGTCATCTTTTATCCAAGAAGGATCTGCTGCTGATTTTCCTGAGGGGTCTCATGATGTTTTGGTTAATTGGTCATTGTCAGATGATGAGCTTAATATCATTCACCGTTTGGATCAAACCACCATGCAATTTAACTTTTTGAAGGAGATCTTGCATCTGGTGGATAGGAAAGATTTGGTTACGTTGTATAACCTTGTCAATAAGTATTACCATTCTAATGCACCAAAGGGTTCTGGGTTATATTTATTGGGTGATCTTCATGTTTTGTTTGATTCAATATCTCCCAATGGTAAAGGATACTTTATTTGGCAGAACTCCCACTTGTGGCAGGTTACGTCTTGGAGATTTTATCCTGCGGTGTGCATGTAGTTGAGACAAAGGGTGGTATTACTGTCGTATGTTTGGGAGAACTTATCCATTATCCATGAAGCTTATGGAAAGCATGCTTATCCAGAAGTTGGAAGTTCCTCCGGATCCTGTTGGCAATGATAATTTGTATGCTAAACAATGTGTTGGTGTTATTAAGAATCAGCTTATGGCACATAGCGGTTCATCTTGATTATGGTACTTTGTATGGTTTGTAATTTTTGTTTATTTGTTTAGTTATTAGTTAAAAAAAAAAAAAAAACTGTTTTCTTTGTTTAACTAACTTTTATTGCAGGTTTGTTGTATATTATTGCTGGTTATTAACTCACCAGATATACCTTGTGTATATCCAAGAGTTGGCTAGTCCAAAGGGTACAGCTTTGGTAAAGACACATCAAATCTGTTGATAGTTGTAATGGTTTTCTCAAAATCATAGGGTATGCAACCACCCATGCTTAATTGTTGAGTGTTGTATGGTCATCAATTCACCATGGTTTATTCCTTTTGGAATCCAAGAATTGACTAGCCCACATGTATATGGCTTGTGGTAAAGGCGTGGAATACCATATTTGGTAATCGGTTCACCAATTTTAAGAATTGACTAGTCCTGAGCAAACGGCTACAGGTAAAGACATTTCAAATCCGTTCATGGTTGCTGATTTGCTAATAAATCGATGGTTATGTACCATGGTTTTGAACTTAAATATTTGGCTACTCCAGTAGTGATGGCTATTGGTAAAGAGACATCAAATCCATTATTTTCAATGATTCACCTCTCACAGGAGTTAACACACCTGGATGTGATGAGAATAGTTTGAAACTAATATGTTTTGATGTACATGTTGTCATTTGTTGCTGCAAAGATATGGAGTTTCAGAGTTTCTTCATCAAAGAGATGATTTTGTTTTGATTCTTTGTTGATGCTGTTTGACTACAATCCTCTAGAGCTGCAAGGTTAAAGATCTATCAAGAAACTGGAACTTAACCAAGTCAAATTCCAGTTTAGGGGAGGATTGTTGGGAATTATGTGAAGTACGAATTATGCTGAAGATTACGCTGAATGGATTCTGCCGAAGACATAGTTCTGCTGAAGTTATATAGTTATTTGTTTGTTTCTGCGGATATAGTTATTCCGTATTTTCTATAGTTAGTTAGGATATGCATGAGCTTTATTAGGAAGTGATTGTGTATATCTTATTTAGTTTTACGTTTCTTAGAGAAGAAGTTAGGGTTCCTTGTCTATAAAAGGAACACAATAGAATGAATTATGTATTAGACGTTTACAAATTATTAATATAACGATCCATAGAGGATCAAAGAGTTCTTAGTTATCTGTGTTTTATACTTGTGTTTATATTCCGCTAAAGAATACAAGTTGTAGAGATTTTCTTTTAGTTTGTTTGTGATTACACAAGCAATACTAACGATCTACGAAGCTCAAGATCTATCAAGGTCTGCTAGTTTTCAACAGGTTCCTTTGGTGTAGTAACATTCATAGCATACTTGGCAGGATACTGATTTTGAAAGTATGTGTAATGTTGTACTTGTTGACGAGGGTTTGGTGGAACCATTTGTGATGGAAGAGGAATTGCTCCTTAAGGAAAGTGTTGAAATTGTTGTGGAGATGGTGGAGGATATTGTTGATAGAATTGTTGTTGTTGTTGTTGTTGAGGATACTCATGAGGAAAGTAGCTAGAGTATGGTGGTTGAGACATCTTGAAACTTGTGTTGATGATGGATCTTTGTAGTCGAATGAAACAATGTTGATGAAGTAATCTTATGCGTAGAAATCAGCTTAGGCGTATAAAGTAACCTTACGCGTAACACCCTACTTATGCGTAAAAGAGAACTTACGCGTAGTGAAAGCTTACGCATAAACTGAAGAAAAACTTAGCTTAGGCGTAAACCAAAGACTTAGGGGCAGAATGCTTATGCGTAATACTTCCTTAAGCGTAAGACAAGCTTATGCGTAGGAAAGGCTTAGGCTAAAGTATTCTACGCGTAAGAATTAGACTTAGGCATAAAACTAGAATTTTACCCAAAAATCTTTTACACTTATACCAGTGTAAAAGATATCCAAAGTCGAAGTGTTTTCAGGCTTATCCAAGTAAGAAAACACTGAGTAAACCAAAAGCACTGAAGATCAAATGATGAACTGCTTACGCGTAGACTGCTGCTTATGCGTAGACCTTGAGCTTACGAGTAAAACTAGGGTTTTACTACGAGTAGAAAGTACAAACTATTACCAAAACTGATTTTGATGCCCAAAAATGTTTAGAAACCTGATTTTAATGATGAAAGAGCTTCAATATCACCAAGATAATCCAAAAGTTTGAAACTTGATGATCTAACACACTTTTTCACCTTACGCGTAGACAGAAGCATACGTTCAAAACCAAGCTCAAAAACAATTCTACACACGTAAAGTTTCAAACATGATGCTAAAAACTTAAACTTTAACACTAAATAAACCTTAAACCACAAAAATCTTGAGTTTTTAAGTGTAAAATTTGTAGCTTTTAAGTGTAGCTTTTAAGCGTATGAAAAAGTTATGCCATAAAACCCACGCGTATGAAACAAAACTACATAAACAAAAATGTTTCACCCAACTAGATGGCGAATGATACCACTGTTAGGTCACCATATTATAACACAAGCATCAATATGTAGAAATATAGATAAGATAGAGCGGATGAACACACACAAACACACACGATATGATAGTAAAGACAAGTTATGCGTAGAGTGTATTATGAAGTGAACAACCAACCTTCAAATGAAGGTTTACAAGTCTATTTATAGGAGAAGGGACTAGGGCAACACTACAAGTCCCTTTCCTTCCTTATTGAGTTTGGGCCAAGGCTTATGGGCTTTCTACATAAGCCTTGCCATTAATACTAACATAAAAGCCTAATTAAGCAACCTATTACATATTAATTACAAACACTTGAAATATAGTTTAGGAGTAATTCCAATAATAACCCATAACCCGGTTTGCAACCCAAAATCCGGACTAAGTTGACCCAGCAGCCGAATCCCTGGAAATTCACTGGCCGAATCCCTTGGGTGAGGGATCCGCCATAACCGTGGGACAGTAGGCCTAGTTTGCCTATAAATAGTGAGCCATTTCCCTCTTGCTCACTACCCCTTTTAGATATACTTTCTCTCTATGTTCTAACCTCTCTAACCACAGATCCAAAGGATCATTCTATGTAGTTTTATCTTTATGTGATTCTCTAGGTTTCTCTTAAAGGCGAGATCACCACCTCTTGAAGACGTGCAAGCTCAAGGTCATGAGTTGGTAAGCTTCGTCATCATCAAGATCACTGAAGTGCATCTTGTTGATAGTTCTTTCCTCTCTCCATAGAGTGTCGTGTTGAAGGCAATAGTGAATGGTGCCGAAAGTGTACATTCGATGGGGTGCTTTGATGTACAAGTTATGTAGTTTGGGTTAAAGGATATTGATGTCCTTTGTAGTATTGTAAAAAGGAGTGTGTCTCCTTTGGGTAGTTGTGTTGGGTAGTAGTTCCTCCTTTGTAATGGTCGGTATCTAGCCTTGTATCGGATAAAGTGTAGACGATGTTGTGATAGGTTTGGTTTTATCTCGTGGAAGAACTCATGTCTAGCCTTGTACCGGATAAAGAGTAGGCGACGTTGTGAAGGCTTCTCTGCCACATTAAGGAGCTTATGTTGTGTAGTGCTTAGAAACTCTCGAGTTGGGTACTCGGGGAGTGGAGTAGGGCCAGGAAGGTGTCCTTGTAGCCGAACCATTATAAATACTCGTTTCGTGGTTTTGTGTTCCTTAACTCTTTATCTCTTGAATTACTTACTTATATGTATATCTATCAATATCCAACACATGATCTAAATGGATTGACATAAACGAAGTTTTAATCTGTGAAACTATTCAACCCCCTTCCACAATTGGCATCAGAGCTTCGTCATCAAGTATCTTAGAGTATATTGTACTTTCAAAACTTGAAACAATCCATGTATGTTTGAAAACTACAAAGAAGGAAATTTCTTAAAACAAAAATTCATGTTTTAGAAATATTTGTATTTTAACAGATGTTGGATATTGATAAATCATTATAACATTTTGGTTGAGAAATATTCATGCTAGGACTCTTCCAATGACTTCGTTCTATCCGAAAAAAAATAAAGTCAACACCCAAAGAAGAATCCGAAGTCATCACAACTTGCTTTTACAAAATACAATTAAGTATTTTAAAAGCTCATAAAGTATTTCGCGTCTATGATTTTCAAAAATCATAAAAAGGATATATAGCAAAGGTATGTTCTCCTAATTACAATTAGTTGATCTAAAAACATTCTAATTTCTTGTAGATAAAATATTGGTATATGTCTATCTATTATGATAAGTATTGTTATAAGTCCTTGCATATATTTAAAACTATGTGTAATGATTCGTAGATGTGGTGTCTAACTTCAATGTCACAAATTCTCTAAAAAGTTGTTCTTCATCTCAAACACATCATTGAGAATAATATTCTTCCTTGATTTCCCTAAACATTATAAGCTAGTCAATATACGTCCTTTTCTCGAAAAGAAATATTGCTAACCAAAAGTCTTGATTCATCGTTCCTTGCATAGAGATATTTTTGTTGCATTAGTAATCTACATCAATATCATCTATTTAATTATATATCATGTCAAAATGGAATTTGACACGATTCTTATTGTTTTCTCTCGACTCATGGTTTACTCATAAAAGAACCTCGTCAAATGTGTTTAGTAAACACGAAGACTCGTCAAACCTTGCATCGCATCTATAATAGATAAACTCTAAGGAATAGAGCAAAAACCTTTGACAAAAACTGAAATAAAAAACTCCCACGTCAAAATTATCAAACCTACTAAAATTGTTTTCTCACTGAATAGTCGGATCCCTTGACTATAACGTGACGGGTCCCTTTTTCAAAGGATCCGTGAGAACCGGCACATCAGCAAAACAAAATAAGTAATTGATAATTCACTATACACTCCCATCCTCCACTTTACTCTCTCATACACGACCCTAAACTCAACACTGCTATTCTTAGGAGCTTTCTCTTCATCAATTCAAGCAATCCAATCACTTGTGTAAGTTTTATCTTCACTACATTGTGATTTCCATTCTCAAGTTCTTAGTAACACTATTTTAAACATCTTTAGAATTTTGATTCAAGTGGGTTTGTCACAATTTGCTATCACATTGTTTTAATTAGCTATCTAAGATAACTAATCAAAGAACAAACATTGATAATACAAATTAGAACTCATAATGAATTCAAAAAGAAGGACGTTTTGAGCAAAACTGTAATGAACCTCAAAAAGAACTCTTCACAAAATTAACACCACATTATGATCTTATTGTTTAGGATCAATCATGCCTAGCTCCACACAACAAGATTATCAAGACTCCGCTTACTATATACCGATGCATCACCGTAAGGATGGTCTTACTCCCAAGAAACCGAAAAAACTTCAAAATGCTCCAAAAATGGTTCTTTCATGAAGGACGTGTCATTGATCAATCTTTCCTCGATGGTACCAATATCCCCGAAGTCTTTTCTAAGATCAAATTTGAGTGTCTACTCCATATCAATGAACAAATATGCCCCGTGTTTGTCCTCGAGTTTTACAAGAGCGTCCGCATCATTAGAAATGATGATGTAACTATCTCTATTGCATTTGTCATCAACAATCATATCTTCACCCTAACTCTTGTCGAGCTTGCCTGAATTCTCCGCATACCATACCATGGTGTGTGTATGTATTCCAATGATTGGTCACTCATTAAAATCCATGATATGGTTGATGATCACGATGTCTATTTCACTCCTCTTCATGAACCTGCCATGGTAAGAGATGCCATATTCATTCAAAGAACCTCACAAACCTGAGTTACTAAAAATTCCAAAGACATCCACCGAGATCCATTTCAAATGGAGCTTTTTGAGATGTTCCCACTTTACAAAAAATGGGAACAAATTCTTAGAGAAAATGTTCTTTGCTTAGTTGGGAATAAGGATCACGTGAATGCATGTCTTGTGTACATGATTTATTGCCTCATCAACGAAACTCCCTTCAACCTAGCATATTACATGGTCAAAAGGATGGCGAGTATCTTTAGGACGGATAAAATGGTACTTCCATATGCTATGCTTCTAACCCGTCTAGCAAACTTTGTCTTTGCTTTGGAACCCTCTCCTTTGACGGATGATCACTTATTTTGTAATCAGGTCATGGTACCTCTCACCGAGGGAAGAACATCAAGGTTCATGGTTGATGGGAAAAGGCCTCATCATCCTACCGATTCATTTGAGGAAACTGAAGGAGAAGCAAGCAACCATGTCAACAACTACCATCTCGACCCCGTCTCATACATTGATCAATTGCCCGACATTCCAAGTCCTTCCCAAGAGTTTCAACAAACCAAAGAAATGTTCAAATTCATTGCTCACTTCCTCATTGGCAAGAAGAAAAGGTGAAGATTAGATGGAAATTTGGAGGTGATTTGTATGATCCTAATTTTGAAATATGTCATGTGTGTCTAAAACAATGTTATTGTCATTTGGTAAACCTAAGTATTATGTCGTAGTTTGTTGAAAACATGGATAGTTTAACTTGGAACAACTAAATAAGAATTTTACCACTTTTGATCTCGTATCAAAAGTTGGTCGTCATCCTAGTTACATGCCCATATGTTGCTTTAACATACCATGCTTACTATGCTTTACTTACATACATGTATGCTTGCTGTAGAAATCATTAGTTTCAAAATTCGATACCTAGTGCAAAATATTGCATGCATTCTGTTAAGGAATCTATCCCAGATGCCGGATCCCTGGGCTATAACTAGTCGGATCCCTCAAGTGAAGGATCTGTGGGATCTGGGTGGACAGAAGTGCATTTTTAGCTTCCTTGCATCAATCCAACCTTCTAGACCTTACTGAACTAGTTAAACATGCTACATTAGGATCACTTAAAATTTCCTTAGGCTCAGTTGATCTCACATTCATTCATGGATGACTTAGGATCATATTCAAGGTGTTTTTGATTTATCACTACTTCAAAACTCACCATCTTTCCACTCCAATGTTTACACATTGTTCCTCTCATCTCAAAACACCTAGTTTGATATTTCTCTCAATTTTATCAAATTGATTATAGTCATCTTTACCTTAAAATGCTCTAAAAACTAGTTTTTATTTCTTGTGATTTTTAAGGAATTTTTTGAATTTTCCTTTGATCACCATCTGATCTCTATGATCATTTACCATCCTCAAAACTCTTAGCGTCATCCTTGATCACTCATTGGTGTTCATAAAAACTCCATTTCTTTCCATAAAAGTCATCATTAGCTACCATCACTCATTATGCTTGATCATTTAAGTCTTATGCCATTTAAGATACCTGAGGATACTAAATAACTCAAGATATATAGGTGCTAGACCTTGCTTGAACCCCTTCACCATTTTTTTGGCTTCTGAGAGCCGGATCCCTGGATTTAGGCTAGCCGGATCCCTCAAGTGAGGGATCTATGAGAACCGGCTGCATAGACTGATTAATCTTACTTGATATAATCATTTCAAACCCTCGTTGGCAATCTAAACACTCCAATTCTTCTTAAATGACTCATTAGGACAGAACAACACTAGAGTTGACTTTTGTGCATGCAACTTGAAGAACCTTAGTGGTTTAGGCTTTAATTCACTTGCTTAATCTCTTCCTTTATAAACCACTTGTGTTTGTACTTCCAAATCACCATTCAAACACTCATTCTCAGTAGCTAAAACTTCCCTCCTCACATTCTTACTTCCAACATTTCACCATGAGAAAAGCACCTAGTGCAACCTCATCAACCAAAGGACCTCCCAAGAAAATTGCTCGTGTTGTTCATGAAGTTTTCTCAACTGATTCATCACCCATCAAAGCTTCTAACACTAGAGTTCCTTCCTAACAAACTCTACCACCCAAAGCTAAGAAAACCACTTGAATTAGTATCCGACCTTGTAGCTTGGAGAAACCTTCGCCAAACACCACCATACCTCCTAAACCAAACACTCCTAGCTCCACTAAAGCAACTAAACCCTCACCTCTAGAGCCTAGAGTACTCTCCTTCACCACACCTCTTTCATCTCTAAACCTTTACTCACTAGAAGACTTGACCCCTAGGCCTTCTCATCTACCACCATTGCCTACATTCTTATCAATTGAGAAAATGGTACCACAATAACCTTCTCACCAAAACTTTGATGTAGGAACTTCGTCTCTTTTTCCTTCACCCTCAAATGATCCATTTTGGATTATGAGGAAACACCAAACTCAACAACTGGACCATATAGAAGTAGATACTTCTTTACCTCCACTACCAACTCATATATCAACACCTTCATCCTTAGTTGAACCACCTGCTACTTCATTAAACTTACCTCCACAAATCCCTCCATCCTTTATGGAACCTCCACCCTCCTCATCAAACTTACCTCCTCAAACCGCTCCATTCCTACCACCCCCATTTCCTAGTCATGACAATGATTGCTCTCATTGTCAACATGTCCAAGGCTTAGTCCATGAAGTACGTGATGAGTTACATTTCATGTTTTATCACCTTCTTGAACGATTTGATGAAGTCAACAAAGCTAACCGTCCCTAAGTGGTGTCTTCCTCTAGTCTTAGGCGCAACTTAGATTATTAGGAATTTTTATTTAATACATGTTTCTATCATTTTATTAGTTTTAGAGACTTGTGTATCATTTCTCTTGTTTTATTAAAGGAAACTACATGTTTGTATGCTATATAGTTATGTGAATATGTTTGGTGCAACAATACATAACTAATTTGGACGGTTACGTCACTATTTATATCTACATTGCTGCCACTAAGTTGCAGGTACACAATCCCAAACTTTTGCCTGGACGAATCTCTTACATAAAGGATCCGGCAGAACCGGTGAACAGATTATCATTTTTGAGCTAACTTGAAGCTCATTTGTAGGAAACAATGCACCATATACTTGTTTTCTAACCCTTGTTTTGTAGATTTTCAAAATACACATGAAGACGTTAACACTGTGACAACCCGTACTTTCAGGTCATTTCTCGACATAATTTATGCCTCATTATTTCAACATTTATCGTAAACTTGGTTTACGTGTTCCAAATTCGCGTAACCTTTATGGTTTAGCTGCGAATTCATGATCATATCATCGAGGACATTTCATATAGACTAAGTTTAGTCTACATTTCATTAACATCATTATCATCATATTAGTTCATGCATGGTTTTGCATTTTACAATAAACGCGTAATTTTCATATTAAATAAACGTTATCGCGTAATTAATTATTTTGAACAATTGATCCATTACTTCCAAAATTATCCGATATATTTTATACTTACATTAAGTTTATAAAAATAATATTATGAGTTTACCCAGTGTTTTAAATTTAATTGGTATATAAATTGTTAAATTTACATTATTACGACGTTTTTCGTAAATTCTACACGATAATTATTATTTTTTTTCCCACTACTTTCTTCCCTCTTTTTTTTGCTCAAGTTCGTATAAATACTCATCTAGCTCCACACACTTTTTATTTTTTTTTTCTTCACCTTTTTGTGTGTAATGACAAACCAAACTAGTACTCATGCCTTGTCTTTTCATCCTTTCTTTTTCTTTTGGCTACTGTCATACGCCTACAACCCCATAACATCCTACTTGTGTTTGCTAAAATGGTACAAGGAACATTTAATGTTGCAAAAACCTACAAGCAACTCAACCCTCTTGCTTCTCCTTATATAACAAACACCCTTATGTCCTTAGTTCTTCACATTTCAATCAAAGCTCACACAACATACAAACACACTCCCACTGTCACTCACTGTCGAGCCAAAGAAGGAAGAAAAGAAGCATTTTGGGTTTTAAAACTAAGGTGCAAAAGGTTATTTTGATTGCTTAGTCGCGGGTTAAATTTTGGAAAGATTACGGGTCGAATTTTGGAAGTTTATCGAGTCCTTATCTCGACAAGCTAGATAAATCTTGGTTCGGGGTCGTTTTACACTCGTACACCCTTCAAAATTAGTAAGCATATTATGTCCATTTTTCATCAATCATATTTATTTCATATTCATTTCATTATATTTGAGAAAACATGCAAATCATATGATGTTTGTACCATTTTTACATTGTTTTAAGAGTTATACATATATAAGTCATCCTATAATTTATCCCTTGTATTATATCACTCTTGGTGATGTCTAGGAACCCATGACACCCTAAGAAGGTGTATGGTAGGATTAGAATAGCTTCGGAGTTGTTTTGAAGGGATTGGAATAGGTTTAGCACTAGAAAAACTCATTTCGACAAGTCTTAAAAAGGGTCTGTCCTTATTTCGTAAATCTGGAAAATCCGACAGTAGACATAAATTTTTGGCCTAGATATTTAGAAAATATACTTTAAAACGAATCCGTGGCCGCTTGAACGGATTAAAACGGAGCTATAACGAAGAAGTTATGAATTTTTCAAGTTTGACGACGAAATATATATATATCCTGAAATTTCAGCAAACTGTTTTTGTTTCGTACGAGTCAAAAACGAGTATTTTTCGACGACAAGTAATATTTTTCAAAACTCGTAAATGGTATAAATAACATACGAAATGCATGCATAGCATTACATTGCAACTCATTACATATCATATCATTCATAATAGGTCATTTTCGAGATTCACGCTATATTTCAGTGTATCCACTTTTGTCATCGTAATCATTGCAACAGGTGAGTTTCATAGCCCCTACTTTTACTTGTTTTCATAAGCTGTTTTGGGGAGATACATGCTCAAACTGTTTCATTTACTTTCACAAGTACTTTAACTTATATGAATTACCGTGAGTTCATAGCCCCACTTTTACTCTTTTAAGCTGTTTACAAACTCTTGGAGGAGATACATGCTACATTTTTAACCGAACACAAATGCTTTGAACTGTATGCTATATCCGATGTTTTATTGTCACTAAGTATTTGCCATGTTCAAGTCCCTACATCATGAACCATTAGTCACTATGGTGAGCCAGTATAGTGAATAGGCCTATTGGAATTAACACTCCCGCTCCTATTGACCCGGTTAGGGGAAATCGAGCGCACTATATTTGAATCATTAAGGTAAATTGGCAAGTTTACCTATTAGGGCGGCGATGAAACGATGATTACCAATTTTTATTGGTGCGATGTTTACGCTTTGGTGTCATGAACTTAGTGAAATAAATACGATGTTGTTTTTAACGATGAGTGTGAAACAATTTAACTCACACTACGATGATTGTGTTCAAACGAATTAATTAAACCTATGGTTTTACGTCGAGTTAGGTACTATTGTGAATTCATTTGACGATGTGTGGTTGAATATAAACTATATATATACATTTCGGCAATGGGTTGTGAACACACAGGTTGCAAGTTTTGTATGGGCGGGACTTGGAACTGAGTGGATTCACAATGCCTTTGCTGCATAAACGATTTCGATACATTGAGCCATGCACTATTATGTGAATTCATTTGACATCATGCACTTGAACATTAACTCTACATATTCCGGCAGTGGGTTGTGAACACACAGGTTGCAAGTTTTGTATGGGCGGGACTTGGAACTGAGTGGATTTACAATGCCTTTGCTACATAAACGATTTTGAAAGTCTTTACATTTCAACGATTTACGATGCCTTTGCTGCATACACGATTTTGAAAGGCTTTACATTTCAACACAAACTCTATGAACTCACTCAACCATTGTGTTGACACGTTTAGCATGTTTTATCTCAGGTATCTAAGGCATTCACTTCATGGCATGCATTTGGACACATCATGGAGTCGTGGTGACGACGCGTCTCACTTGGGTTTACGTACTTTAAAACATCGTTGAATTGTAACAAACTTATTTCCGCACAAGTTGATTTTCATTTGGGATCTACTTTGTAAACTCTGATTGTTTTATTAAATCAAACGATGTATTTTCCAAACGACACTTTAGGTCGTTCAATATAACTGTGATTTTGATGCTATGACAGTCAATCCCCGTGAATTCCATTCCGCAAAAGTAATTTGGGGTGTGACAGATTGGTATCAGAGCTTGGTTATAGAGAACTAGGTTGCATCATTGACCCTAGACTATAACTACATTATCATAGCATCTCATCATTTCATCATAAGTGCATGTTCACTTTACATGCGGTTTATACGTACATTTTTTTTTTCGAGTTATTTACTTTCATTTCACATCGATTGTCACATGGATGCCTTTAAATGCCCATTCCATTATTCTTTCTTCATACTCTAATTCCTTGTCATTCCCTGTCACAAATTTCAACATCAATTGACTCATTACCGATAACGTCGAATGTCGAGACGAAGCCTTCAAGAAGGGCAAAGTCACTCTCATTCTTTTATATCATCACTAACATGCCGAGTTACACGCTATTCACACTAAGTCACTAAACCATCATACATTTGAAGCACTTACGACATCTCATAACCCATTTCTTAGGAAACCGTCGATTATTTGAAAGATAACCTCAAACTTATCATTCTCATCACATTTCTTTGGAGCGTTTATTATTAACATCGGATTTTGCTACGTCTCACATTTCCTCTTGTTTTGAAGAAGATATGGCACCGAAGAAAGCCACAGCTGAAATGACCCAAGCGGCTATTCAAAAGTTGGTGAATGATAGCATAGCCGATGCTCTAAGAATTGAAAGGGAACGGTGGTGCTGCTGCCGCCGAGGCAGATCTAGCTGCCGTAGCCGCAAGACTTGCTTCTTTGCTCTGGAAATGCCGGAGGCTCCGGAGTTAAGAGATGTTCGTACAAGGATTTCAAAAGTGGTGAGCCCACGAAGTTTAGGGGACTGAAGGAGCCACGGCCATGGTACGCATGGTTTGAAAGTTGGAATCCGTGTCTTTGCTTTGTAATTGCCCGGATGATAGTAAGGTCAAATTTGCTACAAGTACATTACTCGATGGAGCGTTGTCGTGGTGGAATTCATATGCTCAACCGATTGGAATGGAGAATGCTTTCAAGCTTACTTGGGAGCAATTTAAGGGTTTGGTGACTAAGAAGTTTTGTCCTCGTGCACGGAAGTGAAAAGTTGGAGACGGAGTTCTACCTAACTAGTAACGATTGGGTACGATATTGACACATACATTCGGAGATTTCAGGAATTGGCTGCGTTATGCCCGTCGATGGTACCGGATAACGAGAAGTTGCTAGAGGCTTTTATCGGGGACTTCCGAAGTTATTCAAGGACATGTGACTTCGTTTGATCCACAAACAATCGAGGAAGCTATTAGGGTGACTCAAAAGCTCATGGCCCGGGTAGTGAAGAGAGGTAAGTACACCAACACCAACCAAAACAACAACAACCCCAACAACCGCACCAACTACAACAATAACCAAAACAACAACAACGACGATAACCAAATCAACAACAACAAAAGGAAATGGGAAAACGACCAAGGAGATGATAACAACAACAACCAAAACCGCAACACTAACCGTCATCAACAACAAAATAGAAGGCAAGAAGCGGAATGGTTTATGTCACCGCACCAATGAGAGGTAGAGGGTATCTTTGGAACACACCCACTATGTAATCGATGTAATTTTCATCACTGGTCCTTGCCACGCCAAGTGCCACAAATGCAAAACACCGGACATCTAGCCGGGATTGTAAAGGTAAAGCCGTAGTCACATGCTTCGGATGTGGGGAACAAGGACACTATCGAAATCAATGTCCTCAAAACCAAGGTCAACCAGTTGAAGGTGCTCATGGGAATGTATATATGTTGGAAGGAGGAGGAGGAGCTCGTCAAGGTATCAACGACGCGAAGACTGAAGAAGTTCGAAACTAACTCTTATTTCTCCTTATGTACTATGTCGTACCAAGTTTATGTTTTCCATCATATCCGAATCTTTATAACCTAAGATGTATTTATGTTTGATAAACCACTTGTTGTAAAATATTCTCATCTATCGTACTTTATTTTCTTTCCGATTTGTTATCATTTACGAGGATTTCAATTCTTTTTTTTTTACTTTAACTATCATTTTAACGACACTTCTCCATGTCTTCTCTCCCCGATGTTCATCACAATTTTAACATCAGCTGACTCAACACCAAATAACATATGAGTCGATTAGTCCAAGCATTGCATAGTTACTCCTAAATTATACATAGCCCGATCACCTATGTCTAATTCAGGAAGAATCATGCAATGAAGGGAGTAGTAGGCTTATATGTGTAAGCAATTCCGTAATCGAGCCAAATTTTCAAAAGATTTTCTTCAAACCACTTGTTTCAGTTTGATCCGTGGCGGATTCTTGTTTGATGAGTTGCGAAGATCGAGCTAGAGACAAGTTGTTACCTAAACCGATTTAGCCTAATCGTATGACAGTTCTTGTTTGATGAGTTGTGGGATTAAGTAAAAATCGGTTACCAAAAAGTCTTTTGAGGGTTTTGCTCGAGAATGGGAAGGCTTGCCTCATCAAACCCTAAACCCGTTAGACCTAACAGCGATTGAATTCAGGGACTGAATTCCTTTTTGGATGGGCGAATGTGACAACCCGTACTTTCAGGTCATTTCTCGACATAATTTATGCCTCATTATTTCAACATTTATCGTAAACTTGGTTTACGTGTTCCAAATTCGCGTAACCTTTATGGTTTAGCTGCGAATTCATGATCATATCATCGAGGACATTTCATATAGACTAAGTTTAGTCTACATTTCATTAACATCATTATCATCATATTAGTTCATGCATGGTTTTGCATTTTACAATAAACGCGTAATTTTCATATTAAATAAACGTTATCGCGTAATTAATTATTTTGAACAATTGATCCATTACTTCCAAAAATTATCCCGATATATTTTTATACTTACATTTAGTTTATAAAAATAATATTATGAGTTTACCCAGTGTTTTAAATTTAATTGGTATATAAATTGTTAAATTTACATTATTACGACGTTTTTCGTAAATTCTACACGATAATTATTATTTTTTTTCCCACTACTTTCTTCCCTCTTTTTTTTGCTCAAGTTCGTATAAATACTCATCTAGCTCCACACACTTTTTATTTTTTTTTTCTTCACCTTTTTGTGTGTAATGACAAACCAAACTAGTACTCATGCCTTGTCTTTTCATCCTTTCTTTTCTTTTGGCTACTGTCATACGCCTACAACCCCATAACATCCTACTTGTGTTTGCTAAAATGGTACAAGGAACATTTAATGTTGCAAAAACCTACAAGCAACTCAACCCTCTTGCTTCTCCTTATATAACAAACACCCTTATGTCCTTAGTTCTTCACATTTCAATCAAAGCTCACACAACATACAAACACACTCCCTGCACTCACTCATGTCGAGCCAAAGAAGGAAGAAAAGAAGCATTTTGGGTTTTAAAACTAAGGTGCAAAAGGTTATTTTGATTGCTTAGTCGCGGGTTAAATTTTGGAAAGATTACGGGTCGAATTTTGGAAGTTTATCGAGTCCTTATCTCGACAAGCTAGATAAATCTTGGTTCGGGGGTCGTTTTTACACTCGTACACCCTTCAAAATTAGTAAGCATATTATGTCCATTTTTCATCAATCATATTTATTTCATATTCATTTCATTATATTTGAGAAAACATGCAAATCATATGATGTTTGTACCATTTTTACATTGTTTTAAGAGTTATACATATATAAGTCATCCTATAATTTATCCCTTGTATTATATCACTCTTGGTGATGTCTAGGAACCCATGACACCCTAAGAAGGTGTATGGTAGGATTAGAATAGCTTCGGAGTTGTTTTGAAGGGATTGGAATAGGTTTAGCACTAGAAAAACTCATTTCGACAAGTCTTAAAAAGGGTCTGTCCTTATTTCGTAAATCTGGAAAATCCGACAGTAGACATAAATTTTTGGCCTAGATATTTAGAAAATATACTTTAAAACGAATCCGTGGCCGCTTGAACGGATTAAAACGGAGCTATAACGAAGAAGTTATGAATTTTCAAGTTTGACGACGAAATATATATATATCCGAAATTTCAGAATGCTTTTTGTTTCAGACGAGTCAAAACGAGTATTTTTCGACGACAAGTAATAATTTTTTTCAAAACTCGTAAATGGTATAAATAACATACGAAATGCATGCATAGCATTACATTGCAACTCATTACATATCATATCATTCATAATAGGTCATTTTCGAGATTCACGCTATATTTCAGTGTATCCACTTTTGTCATCGTAATCATTGCAAATGTGAGTTTCATAGCCCCTGCTTTTACTTGTTTTCATAACTGTTTTTGGGGGAGATACATGCTCAAACTGTTTTCATTTACTTTCACAAGTACTTTAACTTATATGAATTACCGTGAGTTCATAGCCCCACTTTTACTCTTTTAACTGTTTTACAAACTCTTGGGGAGATACATGCTATATTTTTAACCGAACACAAATGCTTTGAACTGTATGCTATATCCGATGTTTTATTGTCACTAAGTATTTGCCATGTTCAAAGTCCCTACATCATGAACCATTAGTCACTTGCGGGTGGCTGAGAGTATAGTGAATAGGCCTATTGGAATTAACACTCCCGCTCCTATTGACCCGGTTAGGGAAATCGAGCACTATATTTGAATTATTAAGGTAAATTGGCAAGTTTACCTATTAGGGCGGCGATGAAACGATGATTACCAATTTTTATTGGTGCGATGTTTACGCTTTGGTGTCATGAACTTAGTGAAATAAATACGATGTTGTTTTAACGATGAGTGTGAAACAATTTAACTCACACTACGATGATTGTGTTCAAACGAATTAATTAAACCTATGGTTTTCACGTCCGAGTTAGGTACTATTGTAAATTCATTTGACGATGTGTGGTTGAATATAAACTATATATATACATTTCGGCAATGGGTTGTGAACACACAGGTTGCAAGTTTTGTATGGGCGGACTTGAACTGAGTGGATTCACAATGCCTTTGCTGCATAAACGATTTAGATACATTGAGCCATGCACTATTATGTGAATTCATTTGACATCATGCACTTGAACATTAACTCTACATATTCGGCGTGGGTTGTGAACACAAAGGTTGCAAGTTTTGTATGGGCGGGACTTGGAACTGAGTGGATTTACAATGCCTTTGCTACATAAACGATTTTGAAAGTCTTTACATTTCAACGATTTACGATGCCTTTGCTGCATACACGATTTTGAAAGGCTTTACATTTCAACACAAACTCTATGAACTCACTCAACCTTTGTGTTGACACGTTTAGCATGTTTTATCTCATGTATCTAAGGCATTCACTTCATGGCATGCATTTGGACACATCATGGAGTCGTGGTGACGACGCGTCTCACTTGGGTTTTACATACTTTAAAACATCGTTGAATTGTAACAAACTTATTTCCGCACAAGTTGATTTTCATTTGGGATCTACTTTGTAAACTCTGATTGTTTTATTAAATCAAACGATGTATTTTCCAAACGACACTTTAGGTCGTTCAATATAACTGTGATTTTGATGCTATGACAGTCAATCCCCAGGAATTCCATTCCGCTGCAAAACAGGTAATTTGGGGGTGTGACAAACACCCTCAAAAAGGGGGAGCTTTTCGTCAAAGCAGAACATTGCTAAACACTTGAAATACATTCACTTAAGTTTCCTAACTACTTGACGCCCTCATCAAAAGGGAGCACTCGTCAAGGGGGAGCATTTCGTCAAAGTTGAAATTATTGCAAAATACTTGCAATATACTCATTTAGTCTTTCTAATTACTTGACGCCCTCACCAAAGGGAAGCATCCGTCAAGGGGGAGCTAAGACGAGAACTTCCTTCTTACCTTACTACTTCTCTTTACATTTCATTTTCTAACTCTTTTTCATTTTTTTTCTTTCTCAAAACTTTTTTCACTATGTGTTAGTTTCTTTTCGACGCTCTTTTTGTTTCTACAAAAAGGGGGAGAAAAGAGTAAAAACTCCAATTCAAATTTTTACGAACTTTATTTTTTTCTTAAAATAATCTTATGTGTTGTCATCAACAAAAAGGGGGAGATTGTTAATACAAATAAACCACAAAAACGTTTATTTATATTTTACGGTCTTCTAATGTTTTGTCAATAACAAACGTAAAATCATTTTAACGAAATAAATAAAATACGTAAAAGCTTTGAGCCAATAGTTTACTACTATACTTTTACTAAACATATTAAAACCATCAAAACATGTTTAGCTAAATAAGTTATACAAAACCAAATACATTTTTATAAAACACTTACAAGTAAAAAAACCAAATTCCATAACCCATGACCCAAAATCCATTGACTAGGTATGAATCTTGTTGGATAAGAACCAAAGTCAATAACCCATACTCATGGAGCATGATCCATAACCCATGACCCATTGCATGACATCATGCATGAAGTCATGTTGGATACCATCCATGATCCATGACCCATAACCCAAGACCCATGACCCATTGACTAGGTATATTGTATCTTATTGGGAATCCATGATTCAAAGTACATGACCCATGGTCCATAACCCATAACCCATAACCCATAACCCGGTTTGCAACCTAAAATCTGGACTAAGCTGACCCAGCAGCCGGATCCCTGGAAATGCACTGGCCGGAAACCTTGGGTGAGGGATCTGCCGGAACCGTGGGACAGTAGGCTTGGTTTACCTATAAATAGTGAGCCATTTCTCTCTTGCTCACTACCCCTTTTAGATATACTTTCTCTCTATGTTCTAACCTCTCTAACCACAGATCCAAAGGATCATTACTTTGTGTGATTCTCTAGGTTCCTCTTAAAGGCGAGATCACCACCTTTTGAAGACGTGTAAGCTCAAGGTCATGAGTTTCTAAGCTTCGTCATCATCAAGACCACTAAAGTTCATCTTGTTGATAGTTCTTTCCTCCCTCCATAGAGTGTCATGTTGAAGGCATTAGTGAATGGTGCCGAAAGTGTACATTCGATGTGGTGCGTCGATGTACAAGTTGTGTAGTCTGGGTTAAAGGATATTGATGTCCTTTGTAGTATTGTAAAAAGGAGTGTGTCTCCTTTGGGTAGTTGTGTTGGGTAGTAGTGTTGGGTAGTAGTTCCTCCTTCGTAATGGAACTCGGTATCTAGCCTTGTATCGGATAAAGTGTAGGCGACATTGTGATAGGTTTGGTTTTACCTCGTGGAAGAACTCAGTGTCTAGCCTTGTACTGGATAAAGAGTAGGCGACATTGTGAAGGCTTCTCCGCCACATTAAGGAGCTTGTGTTGTGTAGTGCTTAGAAACTCTCGAGTTGGGTACTCGGGGAGTGAAGTAGGACAAGGAAGGTGTCCTTGTAGCCGAACTACTATAAATACTTGTGTCATGGTTTTGTGTTCCTTTACTCTTTATCTCTTGAATTACTTACTTATATGTTTATCTATCAATATCCAACAAATGATCTAAATGGATTGACATAATTCGATCTAAATACTTTAAAACAAAGTTTTAATCGGTAAAACTATTCAACCCCCTTCTAGTTTTCCACATGCTTGATCAGCCTAGAGTCCGTATCACATATCTTGATTATGATGACGTTGGTTCACAGATTTAAGTAGAAATTGGTGAGAATCATGTTCACTCTCAACTTCACTACTTCTCTTCAACTTAACTTACCATCAGTTAATTATGCGGCCTTTTTGCCCGTGTTATTTTATTAATTGTTGTGACGTTTAATTATTTTTATTTCATATATATGACGACCCTTGAGAATGAATAAGTGAGGTCTTGGTCAATGTTATTAGGAAAAAAGTCCAATGACAAGAGTAAATCCAACTGCTTTATATAACTGGTATTTAGTAATTTATAAAATATTATGCAATGTACTTACCTTTGATTTAAAACTCATTGTGATAATAACTATAGTATTTAAAGTACCAAAGTGAATGCTTGAACCTGAGAAACTTATCAATTTTGTTACAACACTTAGATTCTCATATATAATGTGAAGACAATGCAAATACTTTATCCTTATACTAATAGATGAATGATATCAACTAAAAATTTGTACATTGCTGAGCTAACTGATTAGATTAAGCAAAGGTATACACATAAAGACATTCATGTAATAAATTTATACATTACCTACCTACATAAGTTAAACGCTTTGTATAATTGTTTGCGTTACGTGTAAATGAGTTGGGGTTCTTTGACTTTACCAACACAAATCCGACCCCAATTGTCACCCTAACTACTACTACTATCAGTGCTACTTTTATGATGTATTGGAATGCATTATATAAACAATTTTCATAAGCAATAACTAACACTTCCTAAAGTTACTTAAACTGTGCATCATATATACCAATAAAATAATGCATCTAAACATATCACAATTCCGTGTTGTATTGTATATCGGTGTGTAGATTGGTTCTAGCTAGGATTAGAACTCAACATTCCGCTTAGTCTCAAAAATTGGTGTAAGCGAAGGTGTATGGTTTTCTCTGCCTGAAGGGAGTTTGTTGACATAGTGATTGTGAACTCTCGAGTGTGATACTCGAGGAGTGGAGTAGGGCATAGTGAGCTTCGTGTCGAATCACTATTAATCTTCGTGTTTTATTTCGATCTTTCCATCTCTTTATCTTTCTTTCATTCATATATTACTTTCATTGTGCATATCTATTGTGTTTACATATTGTTGATTGATATCACATAACTTCGAATCAAACGATTTTTAAGAAAATAACAAAAAGTATTAAAAGTCTTAAAACAAAACTAAAATCGGTGAAACTATTCACCCCCCCCCCCCCCCCCCTTCTGGTTTCTACAGGTTTTAATTACCATTATCGTTGGTGGTATCGATCATTTCTTGATAATAATTCCTAGGAAACGTTTTTACTTGATTATTAAGTGTTCCATTGATATATAATGAAGGCTAGGCCATGAGATTTAGGGTGACAATTTTTTAAAGTAATCCCTTACACCCTAACGCTATTACTACTCACTTTTATTTCTCCTAAAAGGCTAGAAAAACCTGTCAAGTTCGAGTAAGGTACTAGGGCGAATTTCAAGTAGATCGGTTACGATTTTGGAGTATTCTTAGGTTTTATTTGGTTGATTGGAGGTGTGTGGATTGCTCTAGTTCCACAATTCTAGTTATTGTATTTGAAGCTAGGTAAAATCTTTGTATTCTTCTACAATGAACTACTCTTTTAATGGTTATAATGAATATCAATTTTGTTACTTGTGTTTTGCTATAATTTGTGATATGGAGTAATTTTTAGTTTACTTGTGTCGAATGATGTAGATATTTATGAGAGTGTTTGGTTATCATGATTGAATGAGAACCATATTTATCTTATGAGTTTGTTGGAATAAAAAATGGTTTTGATTAATAAGTTGATAAAAGCATAAATGGATTTAAAAGTCAAAAGAATTTCCACTGTGTCTTTATTCCAAAACGTTGTGCACGAATGAGTATGGAATGTGATACTTGACAACTATCATGTTTGCTTATTAAAAAGAACTAAAATACGATTTCAACTCGAGTATAGGCCGAAAGGGATCGTAGGAACAAATTGGATAAATAGAGGTTTCAAACAAATGAGTCTTAAAGGATTAGGTTTAGTGGTGATCAAAGGCCGAAAGGGTTCACCATTAGATTGTATTACAAAGTTGTTGTCTTGATAAACATCATTGATATGATTACCTATATTTGATTTGTGAAATCATTCCATGTTTTTAACTCAAACTAGTACCAACTCTCTATATACATGAATATATGGTTTTCACACAAGTATGATTCTTATTTGATTGAGTTTGCTATATATCGAATTTTTGTGGTAAATTGGATTATGACACCATTTTACTTACTTAAAACACTTAGCTAATTAGAAAACAAATCCCTTGGGACGATCTCGACTTATCCACCTTTACTAAAACGAACGAGTATACTTGCTCGTATGTGTTGATAATTAACCGGTAAATCGTGTTTATAAATTTTAAAACTTGCACAACAAACGACGCATCACATATCCTGTTGTGACACTAGAAAATGGTTATGTTCTTCCACAAACCAATAAACTTCATACATATGCCAGTCGTTTTTCCTAACCCTCATCGAAGCCAAACAATCAGTTTTACAAGACGTATTCTTCCTAAAATATTTCTTAACAAATGAATCGCTAACTTTAGACATATCAATAGCCTTTCATTACCATTACTTCCATTATCAACACTCTTATCTTTCGCATTACTACGCTTATCAACATCATAATTAGACTTATGCTTATCATACTTAGTTTCTCTTTTCTTACCACCTCTTGTACAACTAAATTATTTGATTTGTGGAAGTCACTAGAATCATCTCTGCATTCAGTTCCAAGCTTAACATCAAACCTCCTAATTTTGCATAATTATTATAGGAATTCTACGCTTGAATAAATGAATCAAATATAGTTCCTGTTATAGGTTTCTGATCAACACCTACATCAGGAATCCATTTCTTAGAACCATCTACATTACCATAAGAATGTGAAATTACATAAGTAGAACCACAATTAGAACTAGAAGCAAAAATCAAATTCGGAGTCGAACTAGAATTTGACATTAAACCTGTAAAATAAAAAATTATACGTAAATATAATAATGATTCAAATTATGCATCAACATATATAATAAAATGATAAAAATATAATAACACCATATATAATAATAAAGTAAAATGTGCATCAAATATATAAATAAAATAGTGCATCTAAATATATATTGAATGGGTAAAACATCATAAGAGCATATAAACCTTACAATTATAAAAATATGAATCACATGGACATTGTAATTAAAGTAAAAAACAAATCATTGCAGAATTAGTGCATCAGTATACATATTTAAATAATTAAATCGCAAAAAACATGAAACAAAATCATAATAAAATAGGCACCACAATTAATGATAAAAAAATAGTGCATCAACATATATAATAAAGTGATAAAAATATCACATAACCATATATCATAATTAATTAAAATGTGCATCATATATATCAATAAAATAATGCATCTAAACATATCATAAGAGCAAATAAACGTTGCAAATATAAAAAGGTGCGTCACATATAGTTAGGATCAAATGAGAAGAGCAATTAGAATGAGAAGAATGAGAAGAAACCACAACCACATATTTTAGATGCACCTACAAAAAGAGATGCATCTCCCTTTGAAAATCTCTCTCTTATTTGAAATGTGTGGCTGAAATTCCTTCTTATTCTTCTTATCTTTGTTTTTCTTCTCACCAGATCCCTTCCCTATACATATATCCCTATACACTTTCGTTTCTACACATATTACTTCCATTTACACACAAACTATAACAAAAAAATGTCTCAACAACCAAATAATGTGTTTCGGTATGTCTTACTTACAACAATCGTCTTCCTCAAACCCTGCTACACCTTTGTCACAAAACTCGATATCTTCCTCGCAATTTTCTCCGTTTGGTACCCAATATAATATGCACACATACACACAAGAACAACTTTATCAACAACAACTTTCGTATCACCAACACCAACAACTCAACACCCAATTTCCAAAGTAATCCACCACCACCATTCTATCAATCACAACCACCATCACAACAACCACAACAAGCATCACAAGAACCACAACCAACACCACAAATTGACCCGTGAACAAAAGGCAAATTGGAGAGAAAAACAAGCTGCAAAAAGAACTACGATGGACGTGGACATGAATGATGACGAGGTGGAGGTTTTGGACGGCGGACGTCAACCACGGGTGCAACACCGTTGGACGACGATCGAAGAGTAGTTGCTAGCCAAGTGTTATGTCGCCGTTTACGAGAATGACGAGAGCGAAATCCGACCGGTCAGAAGACTCGTTTTGGTGGCAAGTTACGAAAGAGTTTAACAAATATTCAAACGTTCGACGTACCAAGGATATGATGACGGAGAAGTGGGCTAAGTTGGATGGTAATTGTCAAAAGTTTAACGCTATCTATCGCCGTTTACAACGTTTCAGGGGTAAAATGGGAAAACAAGGTTAATCTTTTGGAACGTGCTAGGCAAGTATATCGTGAGAAGTCGGACAAGGAGACTTAAGATCACGCGTGGCGTGTCTTGAAAACACCGAGAATGGGACGCAGTGGAATCGGTTGATCCGGATGATCATATCGGGCATGCCGAACTATTCGGCAATGATGCGAGACCCCCCCCCCCCCAACCTCTCGTCCCGCAAAGAAAACCAAATCATAAACCACATCGAGCTTCGCCAGAAGTCACTCGCAAGATGCTTTAGCAAGGTATTTACAAGAGGAATTTAGACGCAAACGGGAAGCTGCCGAATCAGCGTACGGCAATAATGCAACATAAAGAATTAGAGTTTCTCACGGTTAAGACTGACGAGTTGCCAGAACGCCAAGCCTTCGTCAAAAAAAAATGGCAAAATATTTTCAAGACATTCTACAAAAAGTTTTATTTGTATTTTTTTGTGTTTCGTATAGTTTATAAGTTTTTTCATATGTTTTATCTTTTGTATTGTTTTTAATTTTTTTTCATATGGCTTTTAGTTTTCTTATGTTTTTTTTTTTTTAGTTTTGGCATGTTTTCCTTAAGTTTCATATTGTACTTTTATTTGGTGAATTTATCTCTACTACTTATAATACACGGATGCATCTCTTTCTTAAAAAAATTTCAGACTTTCATACT
This sequence comes from Chrysanthemum makinoi, assembly GCA_910596185.1. Lineage (NCBI taxonomy): Eukaryota > Viridiplantae > Streptophyta > Magnoliopsida > Asterales > Asteraceae > Chrysanthemum > Chrysanthemum makinoi. The sequence goes on from OU343224.1 coordinate 16,414,260, forward strand.
TGCAACAAATTGAGCATGATGTACAACACTTGAAAGCACATCATTTTCAGACTTACAACCAAATAAACATAGTATACAACATATTAATGCACATATTAAAAAGACAAAACACCACTTTAATGATATTAATGTGGTCAATAAATACAATTAATGCAGTTATTAAAACACCCCTTACATAAGAAATACAAATTATCAAGCATATTGTACAATCAACTTAAACACAATTCATGCATTAAATGTTACTAATACAAATAATAAAGCACATGATACAAATATTCAAGCCCGAACGGGCAACGGGCCAAATGGGCTCGAGCCTGAATGGGCACGGGCCAAACGGGCTCATGTTATACGAATCGCTTTAAAAAAAAACCCAAAAAGACAAAATAAATTTCTTAGTTAAGGATTAAAAATATGTCACATAAAATTCTTGATATCTGTAAATTTATGAGCACTGGCATAGTACCCGCGCAAAGCAGCGGATTCGAAGGCGAATGTTATTTAACGATTTGATTATAGGTACACGTCGCCGAATGTTGTTTAAAGAATGTTGCTCGAGTTGAATTGAATTGAATTTGAGTTTTTCTTTTTGAATGAGTAAGATTAAAACGCTACAAAAAAAAAAAGAAAGGAAAAATTAAAAAAGTGCTTGATGTTGCTTATTAAAATAACCAATAGAAAAAAAAAAATCAAATAAACAACAAATTTGTAAGGCTCGTGTAAATAATTGCAAAAGTTGTATATGTATTTTAGTTATGCAATAGATGTCGTTTATGTATATGTATTTGGTTGTACATTAAATGAATAAAATTCCATTGTAGTCTAATGGTCGGAATACTTTGCGTTTACCTAAGAGACCTAGGTTCAAATCTTGCCGCTACCTATTTTTTAAATCTTATATAATTCCAAAATTAGCAAGTGTTAGAATCTGAAAATTTTAAGCCTTCTATAAATAGAAGGGGGAATTTCATATATACCCAAGGAAACTTAAAAAATTACATACTTTGGGGAAATATGTAATTATTGAAGTCGCGGCAACGCATACCGCTAAGTAGAATTTAATTTGTTTGAGAAAATGGAAAAGAAAAATGGTAAGTGGGGCCCCTTTGCCAGCAATGAGGGGGAGGGGAGGGTATTTTGCGACAAGTATTTCAATTTTTTGCCATATTCATACCCACTCTGTTTCATTTCAAAACCCTTTCAGTTGTTTTCCAAACTATTTTTAGTAAACCCATCCTCAATGCTATTGATTCTTGACACTCTATCACTGACACTGCTACCGTGTCACGCTTCATTATTTAATGCTAAAAAACCCATTTGTTAAAAGACAACAAAAAACACACATTTTTAGTTAAAAACTTGAATAAAGTTCACATTTTTATGCATTTTTAGGTGATTATGGAAAAAGGGTCTTCTTTAGGAGAGGGTGCTGATTTTACAAAGATGATTTTTTCATGGTCTCTTGATGACATTCTTAATCAAGATCTCTACAAGAATAAGGTCTCTTTCATTTTTTACTACTTTTAGCATTTTTAGAATCATTGCTGTTGTTTTTACTGGGTTTGGCTTAGTGGTATAAGGTTCAAAACTTACTAGGTAAACATCTTAGGGAAAAGCTCAGGCCGCGTACATGTGAGTCAAAGACTCGCCCTTTGCGGGTAGCTTGTTGTTTGTACTGGGTTTGTGGGATTCTTTTTTTTTTTTTTTTTTGTTATTATCAAGTATTTCATACATAATGGAATGTAATTTGGCAAAAATATGAGTTTTTTTTTAACTGTTGGTTATTGTTTTTGCGCTTATGTTTGGAATTGCTTGTTTCTGCTTGGAGTGTTTGGGTAATCGAAACTGTTTCGCTTATGTGCTTATTTTATAAATAATGTATGCAACTTGGGGATTATTTTAGTTTTTTTTTGTTGTTCTTAATAATAAAGTTGTATATGTTGTTATCAGTATATACCGTTGGTTTCTGGATAAACAAGCTGTGTTCATTGTGAGGGTGTTTGGGATTGCTTAATTTTTTCAAGTATACAAACTGCTTATTTTGTGGTTTTTATAAGTTTTTATTTATTTTTTATTTTTTTATTTCTATAAATAAAATTGGCCTTTTACCCTTGTATCTAACCAAAAACAGAATAACATTGTTGAATACAATAAGCAATCTGTAATCTCAGTAATCCTAAAACACCCTTTGTATGAAGAAAGCTAGTTTATACATGTTTTATTGTCATTTTTTTTGGGGAACCATGGTTTCCGACCTTTTGGCCGACTATTCCACAGGGTTTGAATTTTATTGTCATGTTATGTAAAGGGTGTTTGAGATATTTTATTTGAGTGGTTATCGACTTATCTTAAAGCAACTATAAGCATTTTTTAATGTTTGGATGAAATTTTTTGTAAACTGATATTTTAGAAATTATAAGCACTTCAAAATATGGAGGCATAAACCAGCTTAAATCAAGTTTGACCCATTTGACCTAGGAGTCAACGTTTCGATCCTATATTTATTGGACTGGAAAGTTCATTTTTGTTTTTTTCTTTCCCTTATTAGTGACAGAAAGTCGTTGATTATGAGGGTGTTTGGCATTTAGATTAGCAAGACAAGCAGTTTTAAAAAAAGGGTTCCCAAGCACTGTCATTTGGTTTAAAAATTAAAGAATATCACGAAGTTTGCTCCAATATTGTTTATGTATATAACCGATTATGCTTTTAGTCGATATATTTATTACATGCTTTTCTCCCAACTTGATGAATTATTTGTTCTTAACATCGATTGTAGGTGGAAAAAGAGCTTGAACAAGTTGATGATCTGTTTAACAAGAACAGTGTACTTTATGAAAATGCCAAATGGAAGGTATTCCTGAATAATGGTTATTACAGTATGTTTCTTTTTTACCGAAATATATCATTATGAAATATGATCTTTATATTTGTTGGATTTCATGCCATCAGATTCTCTTCAGTGATGACTTTAGAAGATCATTTGGAAAGCTTACATGTGATCGGTTGAAGAAATTGGTTTTAAATCTTTTAGTGAGACTTTCTACAGGCTGGCGGCCCGACAACATAAGCTTAGGCTTGTGTCGTGAGAATTCCTCAAAAAAGTTAGAACAATTCAATGTTGAAGGGCTGTATATTATTTGCACACTAGACATCATCAAGGAGATCCAGTATGTACAAGTTATGAAGGTTTGGGATATATTACCTTATGAAGAAATTCCAAAATTGACAAAACCACTTGAGAACATATTTTCTGCTTGCACAGAAGATTACATTGGTCATTGCACAGAAAAACTATTCCAGGGGTATGATCATTTTCCGTCTACAACTGTTGTATTAGTGATTATAGTTAATACATGCTTATTCCAGTTTATTTATAATTTTGTTTTGTTTTAATGTTATTCAGGAATTTGGAAGTTCCTATGTGTTGGCCGGCATCTCAAGAAATTATCCGATTTCGTCATTTAGTCAATGATAAAGATCATAATGAAGAGAGTGTGAATTCTGGTGGTGGTAGGAATTATGTTGAAAACTCAAAAGTGAGTGAAAGCTTATTGCTGAAGAAGTTTTACTCATTGTCGTATGAAGTTGTGTGCCATTTGCTATCTGGTAAAGAAGTCGATCTACCCATGCAATTGACTGATGAACAGATGGACGTATTATTGTTTAGCAAAAGTTCATTTTTAATTGGGCGGTCAGGAACCGGGAAAACAACTATTTTGACAGCAAAGTTGTTCCAAAATGAAGAACGTTTTTGGAATGGCTCTGAAGGAATTTATGGAGCAGAAAGCAACCAAATTAGAGATGCTGAGGTTGTTGACGATCATGAAAATAGTAAACGGACTGTTCTTCGGCAGCTTTTTGTGACATACAGCCCAAAACTGTGTTATGCCGTTAAACAACATATTTCCCACCTAACAAGGTGCGAAACATACTTGTTTCTTATTTATTTTATTTCTTTATTGTTCTTAAATTTATCTTCTGACTTAAAAAAATGATGTATTTTACAGTACGTCACGTAACGGGAATTTGTTAGCAGGGATTAATCTTGATGGTGCTGATGTTACATCAGAGTTTAGTGATATCCCAGACACATTTATTGAAATCCCTGGGAAAATGTACCCTCTTGTTATAACATTTCATAAGTTCTTAATGATGTTGGATGGCACATTGGGAAATTCGTTCTTTGAAAGGTTTCTTGAGGCAAGAGAAAGTTATGTTGCGTTGCAAGCTTTTATAAGGTTAAGGGAGGTTACCTTTGATAGGTTTTGTTCACTTTACTGGCCACACTTCAATTCAAATCTAACCAAAAAACTTGATCCCTCAAGAGTTTTCACGGAAATTATATCTCATATAAAAGGTGGCAGTGAAGGAAAGTTAAGCTATGATGGTTATTCTTTGTTGGCCGAAAGTCGTACTTCCACTTTGAGTAAAGAGAACAGAGAGATTGTTTACACCCTCTTTAAAACCTATGAAAAGATGAAAAGTGAAAGGAGAGACTTCGATTTGGGAGATTTTGTTAATGACATTCATCAAAGGCTTTCAAATGGGAATTATGAAGGTGACCGAATGGATTTTGTGTACATCGATGAAGTGCAAGATCTTAGTATGAGACAGATTTCTCTTTTCAAATTTATTTGCCAAAATGTTGAAGAAGGCTTTATGTTTGCGGGTGACACTGCACAGACTATTGCAAGGGGTGTTGATTTCAGGTTTCAAGATATACGATCTCTGTTCTATAAAGAGTTTTTGAGCACCAGAATATCTAGAAAACAAGAAAAAGGGCGTGTATGCGAGATAAAACAGTTGAAACAGAATTTTAGAACGCATGCTGGTGTGCTCGATTTAGCTCAAAGTGTTATTGACATTTTATACGGTTACTTTGTTCACTCAATTGACAATTTAGAGCCTGAAACTAGTCCTTTAATTGGGGAAGCTCCTGTTTTGTTGGAGTCTTGTGATGATGAAAATGCAATTGTGACAATATTTGGGGGTAGTAGAAATGGTGGAGAAACTGTGGGGTTTGGTGCTGAACAAGTTATTTTGGTACGTGATGATTGTGCAAGAACTGAAATTATCGAATACGTTGGAAGACAAGCTCTTGTTCTCACTATATTAGAATGTAAGGGTCTTGAGTTTGAGGTGAGTCTCCTATCCTTTCTTTCACGAAGATATCAATTTTAGAGATCTGGAATTGCCAATAATGTTTTCTAATGCTTGATTGCTATGATTATTTAGGATGTATTGCTTTACAACTTTTTTGGGACATCCCCTTTGAAAGACCAGTGGAGAGTTTTATATGGATACATGAAACAGCATAACTGGCTAGATGATAAACTTCCTCGGTCTTTCCCGACATTCGATGAAGCAAGACATAGTCTCTTGTGTTCTGAACTGAAACAATTGTATGTAGCCATAACTCGAACAAGACAAAGGCTGTGGATTTGTAAGAACAAAGAGGAGCTCTCCAAACCAATGTTTGACTACTGGAAAATGAAGGGACTTGTTCAAATACGGAAGCTGGATGACTCAGTGGCACAAGCTATGCGGGTTGCAAGTAGCCCTCAGGAGTGGCGGGAACGAGGGAAAAAGGTTTTGTTATGCTCTATTACCGCTATGAATGTCTTGTGTTCTTTTTTTTTAATCCTTTTTGACATGCTTTTATGATGTTTTTATGTTTTTCAGCTATTTTATGAAAATAATTTTGTGATGGCGACGTTGTGTTTTGAAAGAGCTGGAGACACATTGTGGGAGAAATTGGCCAAAGCTTCTGATCTCAGAGCATCGGCTGATCAAATACGGGGAACCAACCATGAAACTTATTTAGTTTATCTTAGAGAAGCAGCGGGAATATACGAGTCTGTTGGAAAACTTGAGTCTGCTGCGTTATGTTATTATGATTTGGGGGAGTATGAAAGATCTGGTAGGATTTTTTTTTTTTTTTGCTTTTTTCTTTTCTTTTTTTAATAAAATCTTAAATGAATGCCTAAATATAAACACGGTTACACTAGTTTAAGCAACATTGGATTTTTCAGCTTCTATCATTTGAATTAGAATTGGCATTTTCGATCTATTTATGGTGTGACTTAGGGAATAAGTCAAATGCATCCATCTGGTTGATTTTGTCTTCCATATTTATCATGTTAAATTTCTTTAAATGAATAGTGAGCAAAGAAGTGTTAGTGGGTCAACCCGCCATGGCCCATTTTGACCTACTTAAAATGACTGATCATGTTTGAATAGGTACCAAAATGACAACTGCCCATTTTGGCCACTTCTCATTCTAAGTGTTGTATCTGTCCAGGGAAACTATATTTGTACAAGTGTGGAAAGATGGATGCAGCAGCGGAGTGTTTCTCACTAGCAGGGTGCTATAGTGATGCAGCGGAAGCTTACGCCAAAGGAGATAAGTTTTCCAACTGTTTGTCAGTTTGCAAAAAGGGAAAACTTTTTGATAGAGGGCTGCAGTATATAGAATCATGGAAAAAGGATGTCAAAGTTCAAAGCAAAGATATAGAACAAATTGAGCAGGAATTCTTAGAAAGTGGTGCTCTTCACTACTATGAGCATAAAGATCCTAAATCCATGATGAAATTTGTCAGAGCTTTTTGTTCTATCGAATCTAAATGTGTATTCTTGAGGTCGTTAGGCTGCCTTGATGACCTTCTGCTGTTAGAAGAAGAATCTGGTCATTTTGTTGAAGCTGCTGACTTGGCGAAGTCATGGGGTGATCTCCTAAAAGAGGCTGACCTTTTGGAGAAGGCTGGAGATTTTCATGAGGCAGCTATGCGTTTAATTTGGTATGTTTTATTTAGAGCGGCATGGGGAAATGGTAACACAGGTTGGCCGTTGAAGCAGTTTGATCAGATGGAGGAAATTTGTAACAAAGTAAAGTCTCTTGCAAAAATGGATTCAGAAGATCTCTATGAATTTGTTTGTGGTGAGCTTAAAGTAATCTCTGATCAGCATAACAGCTTGCCTGAGCTGAAGAAAAATTTGCGTGCTTCCCAAGAAATTGGTAGTTTTAGTGGAGAATTCTTGTCGATTAGAAAAATATTGGATGCTCATTTTCAAGTACATCTCACAAAGTATGAGTGGGAAGACGAATTTCCCATTGATATGAATGAGCACTGTGATAAGATCTTTGATAGCCAAGTTTCTATTCGAACTTTGGTTTTCTACTGGAATTTGTGGAAGAAGCATCTTGTTGATAACTTTGAGAAAATTGGAACTCCAGCCAACGTATTCTGTTTTACCTATATGGGGCTGAATAAATATAATGTAAATGGTAATATGGTCTGCCTGTTATTTGACAAGGATGCTGACTGGGTAAGAAACTATGCTCAAAATGGTCTTTATGGTAACTGGAAAAAGAAATATGGTCATAAGGGTCTTCAAAAAGACGGGAAGCGTGTAACTATTGATGAAAAAGAGGTGGTGTTTGCTATTTGGTCTTATTGGCGGTCTGAGTTACTATCTGTGGGTACACAAGTACTTGAAATCCTTGAAGCCCTCTATAAGTCTAAGTTAAATGGTTCTGCATTTCACCAATGCACGTCTCTTCTTCACATTTGTGAAGTTTCCAAGTTTCTTTTTTATCACCCGTGTGTTAATGCCACAGATGCTGATAGAAGGAAGCTGCAAAGGTTCCTTGAAATTTCTTTTAATTACTTTGATTTTGTGTTTCCATTGGACTGGCGCAATGCTGTATCTCACGACTTGGTTACCCTAAGGGAGACTGATCTATCGGTGAACTTACTTGAGGAGATTATTGATCAAATGGTTGAGATCACATCTCTTGGGAGGGTGCTTATGATATGTCTAAGTTCAAGAGTATCCTTAGCAGTTTACGAGAAGCTTATAAATAAGCTATATAGGAACCCTCAATGGAAATCATTTGTTGAGAAATTTAGGGATGGTGGGTTGAAAGGTATTTATGTTGCTCCAGCACTTCTCTATGCTTTAGAAGATTCTTTTAGATCTGACGGGAAGTACGCCACTTCCTTATCACCTCATAGTCTCGTATATCTATTGGACCGTCTTATTTTAATGCAATCTTTCTCTTCAAGAATTTTTTACACAACAAAATCTACTTTTGTTGGATCATTTACCCATATTCACTCTGCTTCAACTTTATCTATTGGACCGTCTTCTTCTGAAGTAATCTATGTTGTTAAAGCAATCCAGCAAATTCTCTACAATACATGGAAAACGAAATCATTTTTCCAAACATCAAAGACGGATGGCTCTTATTATCCACTTTTAGTATTAAAGATGGTTATGATACTGTCTTTAATATGTCTGAAAGTAAAAGATTGTTGTCCTGTACTACTTGAGTTGCTCTGTGATTACGACAGTATTGCTTATTTACTCCCAAAGAAGTTTGTGCGTGAGCTTCTAAGGAAAAGGAAGAATCATAAGATGAACTTAAATCCGGAAGTGGTTGCAGAAGCGTTTATAAGCGTAGATGATCCTCTTGTGATTGTTAGTTTGGACAATGCCAATCCTAAAATTGAGGCTCCAAGTGCAATATTTGTTGACCTTAGAAAATCTAAAGAGGTGATAATGAACGTATTGTTTCCAAAACATCATGTCTTCACTTCATCAAACAATGATGACGCTGAGACAATTCCTGAGGTGTCGTCTTCAAACACATTACCACATACTGACAGGAATATGAATCGTGTGGAACATCCTCAATTGAATTGGAATGTTCTAGAAGATATATCCAAGGCTATAAATGGGAAGAAGGGAGTGGCACTGAACAAATTATCTGCTGCAACTATGATTAAGGTAGTATACATCATTGTGTTTGTCATAAATGATTTATGTTCATGTTATCGTCATTAGTGTAAGTTTGATGCCATCTGATTTATCTATTTCATTGCCAGGAAGAACTTGATATTATAAGAGGCATATTAGCTATTGCCTGGCTGAATCAAGGATCTTGTTTTGACAAATATGAAAGACTCGTATATAATGTAAATGAAGGTCTGAAGGTGCTTTCTTTTGCATTTGACTCAAGGTTAGACTTGCACTTTTGTATAATTGAAGTGGCTTCTTTTAATTGTTTAAATCAAACTAGATTAGCTGTAAGATTTCTTGGTGTTGGATTATATTCAGTCGACTAGAAGTGAAGCATCGATATTTGTTTGAGAGTGTGGAAATTGCTGTGGTGAGGCTACAGTGTCATAGGCCAAGGATAGACGATTTCTTGAAAAATTGTTTCATGAGTCAGGAATCGAAAGTTGGGCATATAGCTGTGTCAGGGAGCAGCTGCGCAACCGAGGTTAAAGAAACTGGTGACGAAGATTCACTAGTGGAAATGATGTCAGAAAATCATAGCAGCGGTTATAACACTCGGGATGCGAGAAACAAGAAAGGGAATGGAAACAAGGCGAAGAAGAGTAAGAAGAACAAAGGTAAAAAGAAATGATTGCAATGGCGCCGGCTTCAAATTGTGTGGCTTATGTTTTTGCGTGTTTTAGGGAAAAAAAAAGTTGCATGATTAGTAGTCTCTTAAAACCTGTTAGACATTGTATTGTTTGTGGGTTTAAGAATCATGGTGCTGTAATATTTTGGTAAACCTGTTAGAATGACTGATCAATCATCAAGGCAACTCTTTAACTGACTGCTACGTTAAATCAAAGTTAAGACATCTTAAAAAAACTTGCATCTCGTGTTCGCTTTCTTTAATGATTTTTATGTGTTTGTGATAAATGAAACCTGCACATATACTACAGTTGATCTATCTAAAGGTTAGTCAACATTTGACATTGACCAAGTTCATGCTTCATCAATCAAAAGGTAGATATCTGCTCAAAAATAAATAAATAAATAAATAAAAATAAAAAAAATAAAAAAGTAGATTTTATGTCTAAGAGCATCCCCATTCATTACACCATAACACCAATAACACCGTTCACGTCAGCGCCACATCAGCTTTAACATTTAACATTAACATCCCTAAAAAACACCCACAACCATAACATCCCAATAACATCAATAACATTTCATATTTTCAATTTCAACCCCTAAACATATATATATATTGCTCAACGGGACACCAGGTACACGGTCCAATAATAAAACAACCTCATTATCACTACTTTTATATATATAAAAAATAAAAAAAAAATCCAGATCCTATCTTGTTATCTCCCTCATTCTCTCCCCCATCGCCTCCCTTCTCTCTCCTCTCTCTATAGTATAACGACCATCACCAGACAATCGGAGCCATCATCACACCCACTGTTAATACCACTACTATCACCACCAAGAGGAGCCAAGGGTGCGTTTGTTTAGGGTTGATTGCAGGTGTTTGTTCACGTGACACCACCACAGCCACCATCATCACAGCCGCTCCTCCATCACTCCATCACTCCACCTCTCGTGACTGAGGGGCTAGTTTTGTAAGATTTTCGAAATGTTTTTTTTTTTTTTTTTTTTTTTTTTAGCGGGCGTTAAAGCCGTAAGATCCAACGCCGCACTTTCCAACGCCGGCACTCCAACGCCGTTATTTCTCATCTTCTCCAACGGACTAACGCCTCCAACGGCGTTATTTCGCCCCCAAACGGCGTTGGGGCGTGATGGATAGGAATGCTCTAATGAAGATGTAACTATTAATCATTGAACAACTGCATTCTATGTGTAGCCTAATTTAACAGTTTTGCATAGACGAATAGACGACTCTTAGAGCACAAGGTGTCGTGAAGAGCACAACCTCTTTATTCGAGGCTCCCGGGTGTCACATCACTATAACAAACATCTACAACTAACCCCCTCTCACAACAAACCTCAACCTCTTCATTTGGAGCTCACCACTACAACTTTATTTTCTTTATTCAAATGTTCAAATAAACTAAATTCATTTCATTAAAAATAAAAATACAATAAAACATAATAAAAAACATACGAAACGTAAAATAAAGATACGGTAAAAAAAACATATGCAACTTAAGAAATACATTAAATTATAACGAAACTAATTATTATAGTTGGATATTTTTTATCACCTCTGTGAAATTGGCTTTGCTATTCTTTCGGACAATTTTTCCATTCCCAGTGCATACAATCGATGCTCCCCAACATTCCCGGTAGCTTATGAACAATGTTATGTGCATTGTATAAGTTACGAATGTCATCCTCATCTGGTTTTCTTAAAAACTCCTTCACATATAGATGGATTATGCACATAGTAAAAAAATCTAGGCAATTGCGTGCACAATGTTCACCTATTATAAATACTCATCTAATGCATCGTCTGATACCCCGTAAGCCAATTGGCGTAGGACACATGTGCATTTCATAATCACACTAAAACTCATTACACCCCTAGCATCGGGTCGGACTCTAAAGAAATCAAAATGCTTGGGAAGAGGATGATGAGTTTCAATATATGTTTTAATACCTTGTACTATTTGTAAAAATAGTCTACGGCTCATACGAAATCGACGCCTAAAATTTTCTTCCGTATATTTTGGGTTGTCACCAAAATCAGTCAAGTAGACGTGCTTCAGCAATTTCACGTTCACAGGGGACGTATCGACGGTGGCATGAAGGGCCGGCATGTTGTTGTTGCAACGATTGCTCGTACTCAAACTCTTGAAGAAACATCTCTAGCTCCACTATCTCTTCAATGTCACTTTCACCGGAATAAAATGATTCACTCATGTTTATATATGTAGATTTTGAAATGTGTAGATTTTGATTGAAATGTGTAAAATTTGATTGAAATGTTTAGTATTTATAGTGTGTAAAAGTGTGTTTAAAAAAAATGAAAATTGCAACGTCGGGTAACGGTATAATTTTCAGAAAAAGTACACCATTTAGGCTCGTTGTGTAGATGGCGAAGGAACCTACGGCGAGCGATGCCTGTGTGGCGGCGAGGCACGACGGAGGTGCCACCGTGGCACGGCGAGGCACGAAGAGATCCACACCTAGAGCTCTTACAAATAAGAGTTGAATAACCTCTATGTACGATACCCATATATTTCTTGTTTGCTTAAACCAAAACCAAATGTTGTTTTAGTAATGACGGTTTGGTTCGTTTTTGACTCAAACCCAATTGTCTCGTTATTGAAGGCTTGAAGCTTAGTTACTAACTGGCTTATAGGCTACATCCGTTGAATTATCTTTTTTATATAATAAAACAAAACCTCAAATGAGGACTTTTTCATTTAAAAAAACGCAACATTCCCCTATTAAGTAATAATTGTTATTTATTTTTTTTAAGTTGAAAAATAAAATAAAAGCTAAAACTTCCCTTATACGAAAAAAAGAAATAAAAAAAAGAAAAAGAAAACGTGTTTCAGTTATGTGTTGAAAAAGAAAAAGAAAATACACATGTACTTGCAAGTTATTTATTAAAAATCAAGGACTAAACAAAAAATATAAAAAAAACAAGCGGGTTTGTAGAGTTGAGATCTCTATAGATCTTTAATTAACCATAAAACCAATCAATGCATCCCAACCATCCAATCCAATTACATTCAAAGGCTAAGATTAAATCATGTATGTACACTTAGAAGGGCAAAAAAGTCAAATATCTAAACTTAAAAAAAAATAAAAAAATTAAAAAAAATAAAAAATAAAATAACTACCTTCATTATTTCTCAAAAATTTTCGGGTAAAAAAAAACACACACACAACAAAACTCGGCCACCACCATCACCGCTCCACCACCATCATCGCTTCACCACCATCATCGATCCACCACCATCACCGATCCACCATCCTCACCAATCAGTCACCATCATCGATCCACCATCATCACCGTCAAATCCGTCTTCATCACCACCAAATCCGTCGTCGCTGTCGCTCTGCCTCCGTACACCCGATTACATTCCGATTTAACGTCGCCGTGTGGTGGATTTACTCTTTGTTCAAGTTATATGGTGTATATAATAATGTGTGGATGTATATAACGTGTCGTGGATCTGAAAATCGTGTTGTGGATCTGAAAATCGTGATGAAGATGTTGATGATTTAGATGCACACCATGTGTTTGATGAAATGCGTCTGTGAAGAATCACATATGATTATGAAGAATATATATGATTCTAGTAGCAAAATCACATATTTTACTTTTTCTATTATATCGATCTGTTTATGTAATAATGAAGAAAAGAATCATATATGATTCTAGTAGAATCATATATGATTGTAGTAGAATATTTTAGTTTTTCTGTTTTATCTGTTTCTGTAATAAAGAAGAAAAGAATCACATGTGATTCTAGTAGAATTATATATGATTGTAGTAATATTATATGTGATTCTTATGACATCATATGTGATTCTTATAACATTATATGTGATTCTGTTATGAAATAAATATTGTTTGAACATTGCAATATAAATCATATTGTTTGATAGTTGTAGTAGTGAATGTATTTTTACATGACGTTTTGCTGAATGTTTTAACATTTGCATTATTTTTTTTGTCCCATATGATTCTAGTATAGAATCATATATGATTGTAGTAGAATCATATATGATTTCAGTAAGAATCATGTATGATTCTACCAGAATCATGTATGATTCTACTATAATTGTTGTTCAGCTGTTCACAGAATATACAAAACGCAGAAGAGATAAGAGCATGACCAACTAGTTCCTCGCCTTTGACTATGCTGCTTCTGCACCATTATTATTTTCAAAGCAACTTCTTACATATATAATTGCAACCTTATCTCCAAGATAAGAAACATTGGTTAATGAATGCAATGTCCTCTAAAAAGAAAGTTCTTAGCAATTTCTTTTAACATAATCACAGATTATAATGATAAAAAATAAAGATCCGTATTTGAGTCAGCATATAACAACGATGGTGCTAAAGGACCAACTTCTTTGGATAAAATAAATTAAACTCGCAAATAGTACAACTTCGATAAAATGATTGAAGCACTTTCATATATGATTCAACTATAGTTGTTGTTCAACTGTTCACAAAATGTACAAAATGTAGAAGAGATAAGAGCATCATCAACTAGTTCCATTGCAAGCATTAGCCTTCCCAGTCTTCTTAGCACGCTCAATGGTATACATAGAATATCATAGCCAAATCATCACATAAGAAGATTAAAACACAAATATATTTTATCATATACATAGAATGCAAATTAATAATCCTATCCAAATCATCACTATTAATAATCATAGCCAAATCATCACTTACCCTCTCTTCTTCTCACTCTTCGTTTCAAATGACTTGTAAATCGATCCAGCTTCTCGAACTCCGATTTGGTCCAGATGACAAACCTACCCAAATGACTACCAAGTGCCAGTTTCAACAAATTCAAGAAGAACTTCATCCACTTCCTTGACTGTGACTCCAACATCCTTCACGCAGTTCTTGCACGGGGTTCTGGTCCTCTCGATCATGTTATTTACTAGAGCCTCAAATTTGGACCTTGTCAAAGTGATGTTCAAATGCTTAGCACCAGATGCATCAGCTTTGATGAAAGGAAAGTTGCTATAAATTGGGTGGTGGATGAAAGCTCGATTTTAGCTTTCTCAGCAGCTTCCCTAAGTCTCTGAAAGGCGAGCATGTCCTTTGTCAAGTAAATTCCCTTTGTTCTCTTGAACTCACTAGCCAAAAAGTCCAACATAGCATTATCGAAGTCCTCTCCTCCAAGGAAGGTATCACCATTTGTCCCTTTCACCTATAAAAACAAATAAAAACAAAAGAATTATCGCATATCCACAACTTCACAAAATCACCATCAAGAGGTCTAATAGGATCATATATGATTTTAGTAAGAATCATATACGATTTTACTATGTTATTCTTGAAAGGTTTATGGATAATTATTAATATTAGTATGACCGGATTCGAACTCGAGACTTCGGGATTGCACACATTACGTATGAGAATTGATGTAAATGATTAATATAAATAAAACGTTATTATTATTAATTATTAGTCACGAAATAAAACATAACGATAGTTAAATAATTAACGAGGTTTAGCTAACGGTCGTTAAATGTAAACTACGAGGACTAAGAATGAAATTAGTGGACAAGAAGGATCCGGAATCCCTTTGGGATGGTTTTGGCGGTCATGGGCTACCCAACCAAGAGGTGGGATTTCTTGGTCACCAAGTTTTGAGAATGTATAAATACAAACCCTTGTATTCATTATTCTCCTAATCTTGGATCACCAATAACCTAATTTCTTTCTTCTCTCCTCCCTCTTGTCTTTGGCCGATCGGTTCCAACCCTCCCCATAGGGTTTCGATTTTCCAAACTCAAGAAACAAGTGTTTGGTTTTAATTGTGATTCAAGGAACTAGCTTTTCACATCAAATCGCTAATAGTACGTGTGTACAAGAACGAAGGACAAGCAGGCTTGAGCTTGTAATCTTGGTGGTCGACTTTTATGTGGGTCGAATTTAATAAACCCTAAAGTTAGGGTTTTGGGTTTTAGTTCTTGTTCAATTACCGTTTGATTCTTGAATTTGCTAAAAGGACGTGTTTTCTTTATTCGTTAATTACTTACATATATTATTCCTATTTACTTCCGCTGCATGCTTTGATAATGTTATTTGATTTTATATAATTGTTATGAGTATTAAATCCCAACGGTGGCATCACGCCCGTTAATATGATGTACTTAATTACGAAACACATAAAAATTGAATCTTATGATTATATGCATGCTTTTTATGGTTTCTAGGGTTTTAAATTCGAAACCCTAATTTTATTTATTATGGGTCGATTACCCTTATTTTATTTAATTAGGTTTTAATTTTGTAAAACTTGTAGAAACCCTAGGATTGCATGCTAATTTTATGCGGTTAATTAATGAATAATTGTTATGTGCCATGTAATATGCGTATCTTGGGTGATAATTGTTATGCGGAATCCATGGTGGAACATGCATGTTTTGCCATGGAGTATTGTTATGCTATAAATTGTTTAGTTGATACACACATGTTCTATTTATTTGATAATTATTGAATTGGGGAAGACCTCAATTATAACTAATAAAAATTAGATTCGTGCTAATTGGTATATTGTTAACTTTGGCTTACGCAATCGACTTGTCGATTTATGTGGCTCATCTACCTTGTAGTTGAAAGCCCTAGTTAATGTATGCATTTATTTACGCCTAGAATTGTTTATTAGTGTTTATCGAAATAATTATGCATGTGGCTAATTGTTTCTACATATGTTAAAATTGTTTAGTTATATGTTTATATTATTTGAGTGTGTTTAATTTTTTTTTATTAAAATGCTTTTTTGTTTATATATTGTTTGACATGTTAGTAAGCAAAAAGGGTTTTTATGGATAGAAAATTAAATGGACTAAATAATGGCGAAACTGATTTGTTATCTAAGAATTATTCTTGAACTTTTAATCGATTGATGAGACTGTACTAAATGGTTAGAACGGCTCACCCACTAGAACAAACTATAAAGGGGTTAATTAAGAAGTGCACACAGTCACACTGAAAGGATGTCTAAGGTTATGCTTTGCGCTTACCGTCCCTGCCCCTAAGTTCGATTGGCTACCTAGTATAGCCATTCAATTCGAAGCATCTTAGTGAAAAGTTGTAAGTTTCTCAACGCATCGATTAAAACTTTGTAGAATTAAATCTTAGCAATTAAAATCTCATGTAAGTTTTTCGAAAATTTATGTTATAAAGTTGTATGCATGATTCTTTATACATAAGTTTTGATTACACGTCAAAAATTGTACCCTTTAAATTTAAGTTTATGCCATCTAATGATGATATGAAACACTTAAAGTTGTAATTTAGTTATGTGAGACCTTGATCTAGATTACAATAACAAGGTGAATTATTTTGTTGTGTGAGACCTCAGCTTAATGATTTGCAGTTTCTAAATTAGACAACTTAATTAAGTTAGTTAGTGAGACCTATGACTTAAGGCATAAGATGGGATGAAACATGCTTACGTTTTGCATTAATTGTTTTGGCAAATTTGTAAATCCCATAACTTTTGGAATTGAAAACTTGTTTGTCAATTATCGTTTTCAACGATTACCTATTCTATACTTTCACCACTAGCAGATCAACTGATGGGGTGAAACTATGATAATGAGGATCCAAAATTCAAGGAAAATACTATGGTTAATATGAATATTGACCAAAGGGTATTTTATTTTCTTGAAAGATTTAATTATCGAAAATACTAAAAATTGAATTTTGTTAATTCTTTTGATTGTATTAATGCAACATTAAACCGTAACGAGGTTTGGGCTTTGGTAAATTCATCTAGTTACTTTTCAAACAAATGTTTGATCAAGAAAATTTTACTAAAAGACAAACATAAACTCTTTTCCATGGAAGAATAGTGAGACTCAATCCTATTCCTTTTCATGATTGAGAAAGGTATGTTAGGAACATTAGGATTATCTAAATTCTAATGTATAACTCATAGCAACTTTAATAATTAAGAAAATTGCACACCATGCTTTCCTTAAGATATTTCATTACCCTCCGTTGGTGATTGAATTCTTATATGACATTTTGGTCAACTAGAAAACATGTTTGACATTTTATGAGTTATTAAATTAGAAGCTAGATTAATTACCGCAAAATTGGTAAAAGACAAACTAGTAGATTTTATCTAGCTGTTTTGCTTTGACCAATTAAAGGTGCTACACACCATTGTGGGGATAGTAGACCTATTATGGAAGAAATTGCATGCTCAATTTTTCAAGTTGATAGCATGATGGATGATCCATCATCTACAGAGTAGAATACACTCTTTTAGTACCTAAGTAATTGTTACGAATAGTCTTTGAAAGGAGTTACAACGTAATAGCACACTATTTTCACTGGTTAATGAAACACTTACAATGTTGTCAAATCCATTGGGGATGTGTATTACTTGAATAAGACATTATTGTAACGTTGTCTAATTCAGTGGGAGTTACAAGATTTGTCATCTTGGTAGTAACTCAGATTATTTCTAGATTTTCTTGAAATAATACATTACGTTAAAAAATGTAGACATTCATATTCTCAAGGATAGTCGTGAACGTTTCCTTGATAATTAAGTGCTCCTACATCTACTTGTAATGTTTATATATCTATGACACTATCATATTGTTCACATAAACAAAATGCAAGTCGTGTTGTTTTTGTGCTATATGGTGTTGTTCTATGCACAAGTGGGAGAAGCATTTATTGTGTGCAAAGGAACAACACATACAAATATGATTAATGGATTCTCATGATCGTAAGGTAAGAGATTAACGTTCTAATAAGATTGTCTTGCTTAAAGAACATGTGTCAAGATTATAGCATAGACTACTTTTATGTCTTATGTAATTCAAAATATAGAAACACTTGAAGTTACATTTTAGTTTAAGTGAGATCTTGGCTAGATTGTAATCTCAAGGTAAATCTCCACTTGTCGTGGGATCGGGCGTGGATGTTTTTACAGTTTCTTAAGTTGGACACTTCATGGAATGACATAAATAGATGGAGTAGTATATTAACTTGAAAATTAATTAATTGAAACCACTGCGTGGTGTTCATGATAACTTTAAATTATACATGGTTATGTGTTTCTGTATAAACTCACAAAAATGAAGTCTTTTAAAGACTTATAATATAAAGAAAGATACTATAACTGTTATGTCTTTTGACTTGGTCAAAGAATACTTATGTTATAAAACATGCAATTGGCTTGGATATTCTATTATACCATTAAGTTGACTTAGTTGGAAAATAGGTAGGCCAAAAGGAATATGTTTATCTTAAATATTGTTAGATTGTCTTACAATATTAATTCTAATGAAATACTGTATGTATATGGAATGTTCAGTTAGAAGAATCAAACATTTGTTATATTGTTTGATTCAAGATAACAATATCTTATTTTCTTCCAAAAGTTATCAAGGTTAGAAAATTGAGTATTGATTGGATATACTTAACTCAAAATCTAGAAGATTAATAAGACACCATTTTAGTATGGAATGTCATAAATCACATTGAGTTTTATATTGAAGTTCTGATTTGTTAAAACTACTTATGGAGTAGGTTATTAACGAATAAGATTTACGAACTGTTAATGTGATTTGTAATATCCCACAAGAAAACAATTTAGTGTTGTTCTAATTGCTAAAGTATTTATAGATAGTCTTTAAATTACAAAAGCAAGTGGGAGTTTTGTTTAGATCTTGAAGAGATTAAATTACAATTACAAAACACATAATCTTCTGTAATACACTAGTAAATATCATGATGAGGACAAATTTGATAGACCTCAAGATGATGGAATTCTCATTCATAGATCCCAAGGATTCTCGGATGATTGATTGATGTGCTGAGATATATGAGTTGCAGGATCATGGTAAACATGTTAATCATGATGATGTATTTACCTAATATTGAATTGTGGTAAATTATTCATACTATGAATGATAAGATGCTTTCCATAAAGATAATCAACTCTGAAACTTGGTTTATCTTAATAAAGATGAGTTTCTTAAAAGGAAGGAAAACCCTAGTGGTTTAAATCTTTGTGTAGAAATCATATGGACAATATTGTACATGTGTTTAATGCATGACTTGTGACAAGATTATTAATCACACTTAAGCAATTAATTGTGATTGAATATTCTTTCCTTGGCACATTAAATATATAATGATTATAATTGTCATACTTATTTTCATTGATATGAAAATGACAATTGGATATTAAAACTCTTTCTTGTGTGATTGCTTTTGCGAGACGATAAGTAATACAAATGAGTTTTATGAATTCACATAATCTTTGGAAATGTACAAAATTGCAAGAATCCATGAATGGATATATGCATGCATCTAGGAGATGATTCTTATGTTTAACTATTAAATCCAAGTTTTGGTTTAAAAATTAAAATAAGATAATTTCTAAGTATTTCTGAAAGCTAGTGGGAGTATTATGTTTATTTTTTTTTTTTAATATTATATGTTGTGGGTAGTAACATTCCATCTAAGATAAATGTTAGTTTAATTTGGAATGGAACTTCACTTGAAAGATTTAGAAAATAAGACATACAACCTTGGAGTATATGTTTATTGTTAGTAAACATGTGCGGTAAATAAATGAGTCTGATATAGAACATGATATATCATTTGGAAAATGGATATGTAGAACATGAATGAAATCTTAGTTTGGCACAAGGATTTTTTATGTACATCATGTTATTGTTGTATCATGCTTGAATGCAAGATGATTTGACAACATTGATATCTAATGAAGTTATTAGATAACTAGTGTAATGAATATTCTAATAGAATATGTTTGGATCTAGAATTACATTCCTCAGCCTGGATTTGCTCTCAAAATTCTATGGATGAGCAATACATCAATTGTTGCGTAATTGTCATAGCCAACAAACTTGAAAGTTTGGAAGGCATCAAACATTACACTATAGATATTGAAGTTTACGGATATTTTAAAGAGCATATTGTTGTTTGTATACAATGATGCTGGTTTAATTGAGATGACACTCAATAATAGTTATGGGAGGATTTCATCCTTGTAAATGGCCATGTGAACTAGTTGTGCTCAACTAAGAGCATAGTTGCATTATACAATAAAGAATAAGAATACTTTAACCTTTAAAAATGTTTGAAAGTTTGATTGTCATAAATTGGTGCTTGAGGATGTCACACACTTTATGAAATATTATGTAGCAATATCAAGATATTTTGAATGCACACATACAAGAACTTCACTAGTTGAATTCTTAAGTATTCTCAAATTTCCGATAGATCAAAGTTAGTTGAAATTATGCCTTGTCAACAAGTATGATTGTCATTACTTGAGACATAATTCATTAACCGGTATTATCATGCATTGATCTATTTAGTATTTGGATAAGGGATGTTTTGAACAAATATTGTTTAAATGAAATAAAATATTGGTTATGTTTATTTTTCATTTTCTTAATATTATATCCTATATTTGCATGTTTAATCCGTGAATAACTTATGTTATTCTAAATAGTCCGTTATCGATCAATGATGTGGGAATGTCATTGAATTAAGACAAATCTGAGTTTTGTAGAATATACTTTTAAAGTATATTGATGCTGGACATACCAATTCACATGATATTCTATGAATTGAATATAGGACTCATCCCAACTTTACATGATGATACTTTATGGATCTCGGTCATTAAGTATATCATGAAGTGTTTATCCTCAGACTTGAGATACCAGATAACTGATATGAATGTAGTGCATTTGTGTAAGATAGTCTAACGCTATCCGTAACTGTAGTTATAAGGGCTATTTTCATAAGTGTTGCAAAGTTCATGAGTTATGTTTGTAGTCAAGAGAATTTGTTCATTTGAATTTGTTTCAAAGTATAATACTATATTTGGGCCCCTCGTAGGGTTGACAAGATGTTTGTATGGCCATACCCAAGATCTATCTGGAATCCGTTCAGATGATTTGGTAATCTTGTTCAATCAAATACAACGAGAAACAGAATATTAACTTATGAAATGACTTGATCCATATTCATAGTTAATGTAGTATTGGTAACAAAAGATAAGTAAAATGATGAATCATTAAATGATTTTTCCAGGAGACCATACTCGATTCGATCTGGGGGCATTGGCGTGTTAAAGCTATACTAACCAATGTCATTACTATATTAAGTAATATCCAAGTGGGAGCTGAAAGGTTTATGGATAATTATTAATATTAGTATGACCGGATTCGAACTCGAGACTTCGGGATTGCACACATTACGTATGAGAATTGATGTAAATGATTAATATAAATAAAACGTTATTATTATTAATTATTAGTCACGAAATAAAACATAACGATAGTTAAATAATTAACGAGGTTTAGCTAACGGTCGTTAAATGTAAACTACGAGGACTAAGAATGAAATTAGTGGACAAGAAGGATCCGGAATCCCTTTGGGATGGTTTGGCCGGTCATGGGCTACCTAACCCAAGGAGGTAGGATTTCTTGGTCACCAAGTTTTGAGAATGTATATATACAAACCCTTGTATTCATTATTCTCCTAATCTTGGATCACCAATAACCTAGTTTCTTTCTCCTCTCCTCCCTCTTGTCTTTGGCCGATCGGTTCCAACCCTCCCATAGGGTTTCGATTTTCCAAACTCAAGAAACAAGTGTTTGGTTTTAATTGTGATTCAAGGAACTAGCTTTTCACATCAAATCGCTAATGTACGTGTACAAGAACGAGGACAAAACGATTGAGCTTGTAATCTTGGTGGTCGACTTTGGTGTGGGTCGAATTTAATAAACCCTAAAGTTAGGGTTTTGGGTTTTAGTTCTTGTTCAATTACCGTTTGATTCTTGAATTGCTAAAAGGTACGTGTTTTCTTATTTGGTTAATTACTTACATATATTATTCCTATTTATTTCTGCTGCATGCTTTGATGATGTTATTTGATTTTATATAATTGTTATGAGTATTAAATCCCAACAATTCTAGTAGAATACAATACAAAAACGTCAGTATAAGCACAACTATATATAAAAAAACATCAATATAAGCACACGGATACTCGTGAGGCCATTAGACCTCACAAGAGCTCCATAGCGCCAGATGTCTCACAAGATGTTGTTTTGACAACATTTTTTTCAAGCACAAGATGTTGTTTTGACAACCTATCCATCTGAAATACAAAATAATCGACTACCGCTATTAACTAACGCATCGCCTAAAACATCAACTAACACAGTGCGCCTGAAACATCAACTTACACAATAAATAACCTAAACATCAACTAATTCAAGATAAATAACCCTGATAATGTGATTCTTTTCTTCTTTATTACAAAAATAGACGCATTTCAGACTCATATATGATTCTACCAGAATCACATATGATTCTTCACAGACGCATTTCATCAAACACATGGTGTGCATCTAAATCACCACATCATCTTATCGTCATCATCACTAATAATGCACTAACCAAAAAAAAGTGACCAAACCTGAACCACAACTAACACAATAATTCAACAACTAACACACTAACCTATTGTTTTTAGGTTTTATTGTGTTGTGAGTGACAGTTATTTGATGGTGATGAATCGGTTATTTGAGGTTGGGTGATTGATGGTGATGATTCCGATTGGATTATTTGATGGTGATGAATCGATTGATGGTGAGAGGCGGTGATGAATCAGTGTGTGATTGTGTGGGTGAAAGTAATGAGGTTGGTGAGTTAATACTGAGAAAGAAAGAAAAAGAAAAAAAGAAAAAAAAATACCAATTTGCCCTTGTTATTAAATGAAAAAAAAGAAAAAATAAAAAAATCAGATTAATCCTAGATGTTGGATCAAAGTGGAATGAAAGGCTAGGATGACATGTTGGGATCTACGGTATTTTTTGGATCTACAAAGAACTTTTGCCCGGGTTTGTAAAGTCAAAGCTAGAAAAGCACCCACTTTCTCTTCCTAACGCAAAAATCTTCAGAGTATCCATCTTGTCAATCGATTGCATGTTCTTTGGTAACTCAATTCTTTAATCATGGTATGTTTTTTTTTCTTCTTTCTATTTATCAAAATTACCTTTTCATTTTCAACAATGTAATGCTTTAAATCGAATTAATGGAAACTCTAATATGATTTTTATTTTTTTCTCTCTTTTTTCTAGTTAATTGATTGACGTAATTCGCTAATGCGATGTGCTTATTGTTAGTTTTTCTTTTGCAGCTATGATAAATTCGAACTTGATTTGTATATCGGTGTTGTTGTTTTGCGGATAATTCAAAATTTATTGATGATTGTGGCTAAAAGTTCATTCAAATTGGAGGTTTGTGTTAATACAATTTTTAATACACTACTTAGTCTTTTATTTATTGAACAAGAGACTTCTATGGAACAACCCTTGACGCCTACTCAAATTTCAGTATTTGAAGATGGCATGGAAGGAAAATACAGAGTTATTCTCTCATACTATATAGTATGGAGGGTCTGCCGTGTTAAATTATCGTGTTTTTTTTATTACTTTTTCATTGCTTAATTAGTTAATTTATGTTTTACGTGATGTTCCTAGAAAAACAAATAAATGTATTACTCTTTCAAGCATGCCTTTAATTTAATAGTTTTAAGCTTCTACTTAGATTGGATATAGGGCAAACATTAATGATAGGACCATACAAGTACTCGGGTTTATGTCGTAGGATGTCCATGTTATTAGTAGGCCACTAATTTTATATAAAATCACTTTGAATTACCTTTTGTTTAAGTTTGCTATTCCATGAGAATCAACAAGCTTATAAACATACATTGAACCAATTTCACACTGTCGAGGGATACACCAGCTATTTACGATAAATAGCAAGATAGTCCAACACTTTGATGTATTGTTGCTATTTTCTTTTGGATTGTTATATATAAAAGATGTGCTACTTTATGATTATAATTTTTGTAGGGAGATGCTAAGCTATAGCCAATTATAGTGATAAAGGCTACTTCGATTCTTTGGTCAAGGTTGATACATGCTACTACTTAAGCAACTGCAACGACTTGTATACACATTTACTATAAAGACCATTTTTTTTAAGTTATAAATAATTTTTGGGGTTTTGGCCAGAAAGATCATGCACTGTTTGCTAAATATTTTTGGTACGATGGTACTTTATTGCTAAATCTTTTACGTGTAGTTGTATCATCCTCTTTTGTTAAAACTATTTTATGGTTCTGATTTTTCTTAATTCATTTGTCTTAAAACTATCCAGGGTGTTTTTATGTCTGAGATTTTCTGAAATTTGAGCTTATTGTGTTTAATCTTTTGAGTGTTTGGAAAGATTTTAATGTGGTTACTATTTAGAGTTTGTATAGAGAACACAACTTTTGCTTATTCTTACTTTTGGCGTAAGAAAAGACTTTTTCATAACTATTGAATGCATTGATGTGCAGACAACTTAAAATAAGTAAAGTTGTCAAAGCAAACAATCCTGGATACCCCCTTCTATTTGAAAGATATATAAGAAACACATGTAAAGTTGTGATGTTTTGTGTTGTAAAAAGAGTTCGTTGCATCATGGTGGAAAATTAATTATTATTATAGTGCATATACTGATAGGAATAGTTTGTACATCTTGAGTAGAAATTCTCATTTGTTTCGATATTCCAAACATGAATGCGTCTTTGATAATAACTTGTCAAAGTTTCTAAGTATGTGCGTTAAAGTTAACTGTTCAAGTTACAATGTTTCGACATACTGTCTAATTTAAGTACCTCATCTCAGTAAAACTATCATGGCTTTTAGACAATCTACTTAACTCAGCTTATGAAATATGTCAATATAGTTAGTTGCAATGAACATATACTATTGATCCCATAATTCCATATTTTATTGTTAGTCATGTTAAAACTAATTAACTATTAGCCCCGGTTGATAACTTTTGACTCAACTACTTATAGTAATCAAGCTACATTTGGCCCATTTTGTAATCCAGTTGGACCTAGTCACCTAGTCAATTCAACCCCAACTAATTGATGTTTTATTTTATAATGTAGGGGCTCTTATGGTGATAATATTGAAAGTAATTTCATACGCCGTTAATTACAATGGTGGATTACTAGAAGACCAAGATCATCTTAAATCCCAAATGAAGAATCGATTACTTAAACTACCCTCCCGTTTATGGTTTGGATATTTCACAATCTAATATAAAGGTGCTTGATCAGCCTAGAGTCCGTATCACATATCTTGATTTTGATGACATCGGTTCACAAATTTCAGCAGGAATTGGTAAGAATCATGTTCACTCTCAACTTCACTACTTCTCTTCAACTTAACTTACCATCAGTTAATTCTGCAGCCTTTCTGCCCGTGTTATTTTATTAATTGTTGTGATGTTTAACTATTTTTATTCCACATATTTGACGACCCTTGAGAAGGAATTAGTTAGGTCTTGGTCAATGTTATTAGGAAAAAAATTCCAATGACAAGAGTAAATCCAACTGCTTTATAAAGGGGTGGAAACGAGCTGATCCGAGCCCGAGCCTGTCAGAGCTCGAGCTCGGCTCGTTTACATATATAAAGCTCGAGCTCGTTTCGAGCCTCATATGTTGGCTCGGGCTCGACTAACTTATATAACATGTTGAATGAAATAAAGCTAAAAAGCTTGTTAATCACACTAGGATCTAGATCGTTTATATTTTTAAGCTCGAAAATATATATCCGAATATATTTTTAGGGCTCGTTTAGGCTCGCGAGCCTAATCGAGCTTTATATATAAAGCTCGGGCTCGAGCTCGATTATTAAACGAGCCCAAATTTAGGCTCGAACTCGGGCTCGAGCTCGTTTAGGCTCGGCTCGTTCGAGCTTTTTACGTATCCGATCCCGAGCTTTTCACGAGTGGCTCGGCTCGTTTCCACCCCTAGCTTTATATAACTGGTATTTTAGTAATTTATAAAATATTGTGCAATGTACTTATCTTTAATTTAAAACTCACTGGGATAATAACTATCTATATCTATACTTTATAATGCATTTAGGCATTCTAAAATTAGAATACTTAAAAATTCAGACTTTTTTACTTGCTTATTATGGAAAGATATATTATAATGCATGTAAAATTAAGATAAAGAGCTCTAATCATGAGATGACATGTGTCACTTCTTAACAAACTCCAAGCCTAACTTCTAACAAACTTCAAGCCTAACTCCTAACCACCAAAAATTAAGATAAGGAGCTCCAATTATAAAATGACATGTGTCACTTCTCAACTAAAAATTCATCTTTATTTTCAAATTAAAATATTTTTTTATCTACTTATTTATATTATAATCTAATTTCACCATATTTTCTAAAATTTTATGCTCTTTAATTCAACATTCATTTTAATATATTTTTATGAGTTTTTATATTTTTAGTGGGTTTATTTTATTTTAATTCAAATTTTTATAACTTTAACATTTATTTCATTTATTCCAATCAATATAATTTTGATTCGTCAAAATCATATACTTTTGGGGGAGTGTTTGACGCGTAAGAGATTGCGAGGGTATTTTTATATGCGGGAATAATGATGTCGCGTGAAAGTTACGGGTAACCCAAACAAACACTTACAACTAACACATATACATTCGAAGTGTTGTGAAACGAATTCACTAAACGGGTAAGCAAACACATATAACACATATACATACTGTCTAATTTAAGTACCTCATCTCAGTAAAACTATCATGGCTTTTAAACAATCTACTTAACTCAGCTTATAAAATATGTCAATATAGTTAGTTGCAATGAACATATACTATTGATCCCGTAATTCCATATTTTATTGTTCGTCATGTTAAAACTAATTAACTATTAGCCCCGGTTGATAACTTTTGATTTAACTACTTATAGTAATCAAGCTACATTTGGCCCATTTTGTAATCCAGTTGGACCTACTCAATTCAACTCCAACTAATTGATGTTTTATTTTATAATGTAGGGGCTCTTATGGTGATAACATTGAAAGTAATTTTATGCGCCATTAATTACAATGGTGGATTACCAAGATCATCTTAAATCCCAAATGAATAATCGATTACTTAAACTACCCTCCCATTTATGGTTTGGATATTTCACAGTCTAATATAAAGGTGCTTGATCAGCCTAGAGTCCGTATCACATATCTTGATTTTGATGACATCGGTTCACAAATTTCAGCAGAAATTGGTAAGAATCATTTTCACTCTCAACTTCACTACTTCTCTTCAACTTAACATACCATCAATTAATTCGGCGGCCTTTCTGCCCGTGTTATTTTATTAATTGTTGTGATGTTTAACTATTTTTATTCCACATATTTGACGACCCTTGAGAAGGAATTAGTGAGGTCTTGGTCAACGTTATTAGGAAAAAAATTCCAATGACAAGACTAAATCCAACTGCTTTATATAGGGGTGGAAACGAGCTGAGCCGAGCCCGAGTCTGTCAGAGCTCGAGCTCGGCTCGTTTACATATATAAAGCTCGAGCTCGGGCTCGAGCTCGTTTCGAGCCTCATATTTTGAGCTCGAGCTCGGCTCGTGAAACTTTTCAAAAGATCGAGCTCGGCTCGGGCTCGACTAACTTATATAACATGTTGAATGAAATAAAGCTCGAAAGCTCGTTAATCACACTAGGCTCTAGATTGTTTATTTTTTTAAGCTCGTATATGTATAGAAAATATATATACGAATATATTTTTAGGGCTCGTTTAGGCTGGGAGCCTAATCGAGCTTTATATATAAAGCTCGGGCATCGAGCTCAAATTTGGGCTCGAGCTCGTTTAGGCTAGGCTCGTTCGAGCTTTTTACCTATCTGATCCCGAGCTTTTCACGAGTGGCTCGGCTCGTTTCCACCCCAAGCTTTATATAACTGGTATTTAGTAATTTATAAAATATTGCAATGTACTTACCTTTAATTTAAAACTCACTGTGATAATAACTATAGTATTTAAAGTACCAAAGTGAATGCTTGAACTTGAGAAACTTATCAGTTTTGTTACAACACTTAGATTCTCGTATATAATGTGAAGACAATGCAAATACTTTATCCTTATACTAAAGATTAATGATATCAACTAAAAATTTGTACATTCCCGAGCTAACTAATTAAATTAAGCAAATGTATACACATAAAGACATTCATATAATAAATTTTTACATTACCTACCTACATAAGTTAAACGCTTTGTTTAACTGTTTGCATTACGTGTAAATGAGTTGGGTTTATTTGACTTTACCATCACAAATCCGACCCCAATTGTCACCCTAACTACTACTACTGTCAGTGCTACTTTTATGATGTATTGGAATGCATTATATAAACAATTTTCATAAGCAAAAACTAACACTCCCTAAAGTTACTTAACCTTTTCACATGCTGGTGTTATTAAAGACTTCCGGGGGAATTTGTGGGATTGGGAAAAATAGACAGTGAAGGACCCATCATGATAAAGGATCTTGATGGAAAAGAGTGGCCAATGGTCGCGCGGTTGGATAAATCATATCATGCAGAACGCTATCACCTAGCAAGAGGGTGGCAGGGTTTCAAGCGTAGAAATTACCTAAAGGTAGGTGATGCATGTGTGTTCAAGTTCATCACAAGTGACCGTAAAATCTGCCTAGGAAAAGTCACTAGGAAAAAAATCTTATTGATTCAGCCACCACCACCCGGCGGAGTTCCGATAACGGAGGTTATGGCTGGACTGCCATGTCAGCATGGGTCACTTTGTTTGGGTTTTATTATATTCTTTAAAACACTATGGTATTTTTTAATTCCAGATTTGGATGAAGTCCGAGAAAGGTCCACCCTAGCGCTCTTCTTCAAGTTAGTTTCTGTATGGGTTTGACTTACATTTTGATCGAGATTTTAAAGAGTTTACGTGTGTTTTATCATGACATGATATACACATGATTAACTTTACCGTGAGAGGTGGGTTTTATTAATTTTGTGCTTACACCACCAAAGGGGCTTTACTCACAACTAACTATCACATGAAAGTCAATGTGCAAAATGGATAGGTTAGGTAACATATGAGAATGGGTCATTGTATGACGGGCTGGAATGTTATGATCTTAAGAGTTTGTATTATTCAATAAAATTGTAACTTTCTAATATGGTGTTTTATGCAATAACAAAATGTCTGAACATCAAATACGAATCAGATTCAGATAGGACGAGAAGTTATACTTTTTTTCAAAAAAAAAATTGTAATTTTCAGTAACTTTGGATTTTTTATGTTGTGATACATATTTGTGCATAATCTATATCACTATTTGTTTTTGAAGATGAAACTAGAGAAGATAGGTGACTCGAGGTTTGAAAAGTTGTCATGTAGACAAAAATAAACGTATAACTACAATTCAATAAATGATTACGTATAGAAATTGATATACGATGTTTTGAATATCATAGCTCTTTGCCAAATTATTTGATGTTTTGAATATCATATCTCTTGGCCAAATAATTTACTAACCAATACTGAGTAGTTACTTTCGGAATCACTGAATTCTTTATAGTTACTATATCTTCATTTCTATATCATTTATGTCAAACCAACTAAGAAGATTATATGGAAAATAATATTAGCCAAATATTGATCCATGATAGTCGATTGCGGGATCAAACTTGTCTTTGACGTATCACGTATGTGTTTCCATTTTGAATCACATGCCTAGACTGTAGCCAAGTGTGGAAAGAGCAACTGCAGGTTCTCACAGTATACTTTATGAAGGTATACTAACTTTCACTTCTAAAACACGATGACCTACAATAAATTGATTGTTTATTCTTTGTATGTACAATATAATCATGCACATTTTTATTTAAACTCAATATATAGTATATTAATATCTAATTAAACTTTTATGTCAAAACCCCGTGCGTGCACGGGTATTATAACTGGTTTATGATATATGGATTCTCAGTTATTTTTGTTTAACCGTTGTTGTTTGGGCTTGAGCTAATTCGGCCAGAAATGATTTTCCAGAATTGTAGTGTTTGGATATTCCAAATTTTTATTTTTTTCTGCTAGGTTTTGGTTTGATTTCCGATGAGGGAAATTGTGCCTCGCTTTGAAACACCCCAAACCAACTTAACAATTATTTATTTATTTATTTTTACTAAAACAAAACTCATAATTTGAACAACTTAGAATTTGAATTAGGACCTGAGATCAATTTCATTGGAAAGTACACACGAAAACATAAAAAATGGTTCTAACCGCATCAAAATCCGATGAACGGTTGATTTTTTACAATTTTTAGAAGATGACCAAAATCTGGTAGGTGGATCTCCCAAAAGGGGGTTGTGGGGCCGTTGGGTTCGGCTCTAGACCCTTCTTTGTCATGAAACTCAACTTTTATGCAGCGAAAAGTTAATAAACTCGACACGTAACATTTCATTCAACTTAATACCAATATTTGAGTACAAAATACATTTACAAATCTACGTGAAACACAATTTACTAAAACTTGAACCTTAATCCCAAATGCCTATTTTACTTAAGGGGTAATTCTGAGAATGCATGTTTTGCTCAAGGTGTCAACACTTTTTAGGAAAAAAGTTAGGGTATTTCCAAAATAGACTTTGAGACTTGCGGCTTTTTCCTTCCAATCTAAGAGTGCCAAGTGTCCTGACACTTTTCAGAACCCAATCATTTTCGTACCTATGATTTATAGTCGACTTATATCCAGCGACTTTTTAAGATTCGAGCGATTTTTTTTTTGATATTTTCGAGAAAAAAGTCAAACTTTAGAAAGTATTATTTTGTTCCTTTTGCTCCTTCCCAATGTCGAGCTGACTTAAGCGAATTAATTTGAGCGCCTTTTTTAACTTTGTACTTTTGTACTTTTATATTTTTTTTACATAACTTTTAAATACTTTTTAAATTACAATGACTATTGTACCCTTAACTATTTTTACATGTTGAGCATACACCTTTTAAACTTTAACATAAACTTTTACCCACTGCTACCCACTGCTACCTAGATCCAACACAGATCCAAACCATCAATCAAAGATCACCACAGCTTAGATGCTATTCTTCTTACTTCTAACTATTGTTTGTATTTTAATCATGTATTAAAAAAATATTTTTTGACGTTGGGCTTTTCTTAGTAACATCCGGTATAATATCTGGTCCAGCTTATACCCACACCGCCTCTCATTCTTATCATCTCATCATCTCCAGAACATTAACAAATTTCTTTGGTTTCCTGAAATTGATAGGCCTGACAAGAGCTAATCTCTTATGTGGGGCGATTGAATTCGTTTTTTAATGCTTATTGGTTAAATTGTTTTCACATGTTGAAAATCATATGGGTATCATCGACGTCGGTACCGGCAACGCACGTGCAGGTCTACTTATTCTCTATCAGTTGAATAAATTACTGTAATTGTATATAGTATGAGTAGTATATAGTGCTAGGTGAATAACTCAATTTATCAGTTTGCGTGTTGAATTGGTGGAGTCAACTATATTCGAGTTATCGCAATTTTAAAGCGTAGTTTTGATATATCAGTTTGTATTTATTTAGCACTGTTTTTATAGTTTAGAGTATTTGGGAGCGGGTAGCGCTTAGAATGTAATAAAGATTTTGAAGGAACAAAGGCTTTGGTTCCGATTGTTTTTAATGAGAGGGTGCAGGTGTGTGTTCTGTTTTTATGCTTATTATTTACGGTCACTCAATTTTGTATAGTGTTACTAAACCACTGCTAGTATATTTTGGTAACCACTGCTACGTGTTACTAAACCACTGCTAGTATGTTTCATTCCACTGCTAGTGTTACTAAACCACTGCTAGTATATTTTGGTAACCACTGCTACGTGTTACTAAATCAGTGTCAATAAATATGATAATTTTATTTACGTTGAGCATTTATTTTGTATCAATACCAGCTTTGCACAATTGATATATTGCTTTTCGTTACAAAGTTTTAGCAGACTCTTATTGTTTGTTTTTTCTTTATCTTTTGCAGGCTGTTTATCAGAAACGTCAGTGTGTTTCATTCCCTCTCAGTCTTGTTGGT
This sequence comes from Chrysanthemum makinoi, assembly GCA_910596185.1. Lineage (NCBI taxonomy): Eukaryota > Viridiplantae > Streptophyta > Magnoliopsida > Asterales > Asteraceae > Chrysanthemum > Chrysanthemum makinoi. Next base: position 16,446,736 of record OU343224.1, read on the forward strand.
AAGAAATGGCATTTTCTGTGCATAACTCATAGTGTTGGCAGAGCTTTCTCAGGAGGCAGTCATTTAAAATGTTATTTGGATGGAGTTCTTGTTTCCTCAGAAAAGCCGTAGATGTGAGCAAGGAAGATCTCGAACTTGGTAAGTTGAGCAGGAACTTGTGGTGGGGTGACCATGTATATGTTTTATCTTTAACGCGCCAACCATGTAAAACATAATGGCTTAAAAGTTAACAAGAAACGTGTCAAATGGTTTGAAAGTCTTCAAAGTGTATTTTTTTTAAGCATTAAACATTCTATAGGTTTTATTATAAAAAATAGACTACTTTGAAAATATATTAGTAATCATCTGCCTTATTTTTTTCCGGAAGTTTGGATAAATATGAAAAATTACCCATTTTTACCTTGTCCTGTCTGAACCAATTTGATCAATATGAAAAATTACCCATTTTACAGGGGCCTGTTTCTTTTGAATTGTTACCTAACGTTTATATTGTTTAAAGTGTCGAGTAAGGCAAATAACTTTTTACATTGCAGGTGACACGGATGAGGCTAAAGAGAGGGAAAATCAGCAAGAGTATGTCCTTCTTTGTGACTGGATGAAGCAACAACTTGGTGACAAAGTTGCTAAAGTACAAATCTCAAACCGTTTGAGCTCTTCCCCATGTGTTCTTGTGTCTGGCAAGTTTGGATGGTCTGCTAATATGGAACGGTAACTAGCACTTCGAAACATTTTATGGATGTTTTATCTTCACCTCAAGTATTATGCTTGACAATGTGTGTTTTATCTTCAGGTTAATGAGAGCACAAACTCTTGGTGATACTTCGACTTTGGAGTTCATGAGGGGACGAAGAATAATGGAAGTCAATCCTGACCATCCAATCATCAAGGACTTTTGCTGCTCAGGTATGCTGATTGTTTGTCGCTTCAATTTCATCACTGGAACTGTATGATGTGATTTTTGGGGTTATAATCTTCATGATATTTCTTAATCGACACCATATGTCATGGCATGTGATAAATAAGTCTAATGCTATCTCTTTAATTCTCTTATAAAAAAAGGATCTTAAGATGTGCTTATACTTGAATTACATGAATTTAAGTCCAAAATCGAAATCATGAGAAATATACATATATGTAATCAAGGTGTTTAACATGTTGACACCTCCTGATGTTTGTAGGAGATGACTACCGAGTTGTCAAAGCAAGTAAAGTTGGGATATGTAAGTGGTCTTGTTCCAAGAGATAAATCAATGGCCTTTGAAAGAATCCTATCTGCAACCAGGGGTAATGTATTCTGAAGCAAAATGTGTTGCAGAACCTGTGGTGGATCCTGTGCAAGGAGTGAAGGTTATATTTATATCTTTATTTATGTAACATCATTTGATATCATTTGGATACTTAAGAAGCGTGCTTCTAATGTTAAAAGCTAGCACAAAAATTCCGACCTTCTACTTTTTTCTTGCAAACATGGCCATAAGCTAGTGCTATAAATTCCGACCTTTTATTTATCTGTTGCAAACATGGCCTTACTGCAGTATGTATTATGATTTTATTTAGCTAACATTCATGCAAATCGTTATCCCTTTACAGATGACATAGGGAAACAATACCAAATGATTACAGAGGTATGTGCATACCAAGAAGCTTTTAATGACCTCGTTTCTTTTGAATTTTGTATAGGCCACTAAGTTCAATGATGTGAGGTCTTGCATACCAAGAAGCTTTTAACTACTTCTGTCGGGATTATCATCGTCAACAAAGCCTTAATGGCCACTTACGGTTTCACTTTCGGTAACCCTTTCTTCTTTATGATGGTTATGTAGATTTTTTTTATTAATGCTGATGTGGAATGCCCATGATATGAAGTTGGATTTTACTAGCCTTTTTACAGTTACAGAGACGTGAATATGCATTTTATCTAATTATATGTTTGGTAACCACTGCTAGTTTGGTAACCACTGCTAGTGGTAGTGATTACCACTGCTAGTACTTGGTAACCACTGCTAGTTTGGTAACCACTGCTAGTGGTAGTGATTACCACTGCTGGTACTTGGTAACCACTTGCTAGTACTTGTAACCACATCTATGCTTAAATGGTAAAAGGCAAAATGATTGTGCAAATGCTAGCTGCTATGACATGATTTTGATTACCAAATATACCCATATCCATGTGTACACTTTTTTTTAAATTAGTCATTTCTGCCTATATAAGTGAAGCTCACTCAATCTCTGATTCATAGTAAATTAAACAAGAAACATGGCAAAGTGTATTGCTTTTTTCTTGACAACAATGTGCCTCGTCCGCGTCTTAACCACTGCTAGCGTTACTAAACCACTGCTAGTGGTAGTTATTACCACTGCTAGTACTTGGTAACCACTGCTAGTGGTAGTGATTACCACTGCTAGTACTTGGTAACCACTGCTAGTACTTGGTAAGCTTGATGTTTCTGCCGTCGTAAGCTTGACAATAAGGCAATATTGACGAGTTTCAGTGTCATTCAACTTATGAGTCTTCTGCCAAAACTCCAGAATCTTATGCTAGATTTTTTGCCTGGCTAGGTAAGGTCCGCTTGGACTTTATTGTAACTCATTTTACATAAAATCACAAGCCTTAGCTTGTTTAGTGTTTTACCTAATTGATTTGGATTATTATGTATCACTTTTCTTATAGTTATTTGTGGATGGTAAAGCATGTCTCCCTAATGCCTTTCCCTGCCTCAAGAGTCTTAAGTTATGGAGGATAGACTTTAGCAGCGAGACTATGGTATCATGTGCTATTGAATTGATATGTGGTTCTCCAAATCTGCAGTCCCTCGTGATCACAGTGAGTGAAATGCATATCATCGTACTAAATTATTGATTATATTTAAATCTCTTAGTTATGTGTATATGCACACTACTTTATTTTGTAGGCTTGTTACAATGATGAGGTCCCACCATCTGCAGTTTGTTCTTCAAAGGTAGACTACAGTAGAATTGGGCAGTTGCAGCTTCGGAAGGTCGGGCTGGAACTTTTTTGAGGTTCAGAAATTGAAATATGTTTGATCAAATGTTTGCTTTGTTTCTCTCCCTTGCTTAAGAAGATGGAAATCCGTTGCAGATCATTTGAAATGTTTGGTGGTGAGAGTGGAGGTAGGTGTTTGCTAGCAAAGTTTTGAATTCTTTCGCGATGCACGTCCGCCTCTGAAGAGACGTGCTATCTGGCTGTAGGATCTATCACTTATCTTGT
>OU343224.1:16450064-16505000 GCA_910596185.1 Chrysanthemum makinoi
ATTCCTGATGTCGATCCACCAAACTATATGCCACACCTGCTGAAGAGCTCACTCTCCAATTCTTAATCAATATTCGTTATCCGAGGCTACAGGAGTAATCACCAAGCATTCTCACGTAGAGCTTAAGAGTATTCCTCAACCCTGAGAACCTCTACATGATCATCACCAAGTCTGTTTCCTGGTCGTGACAGCGGCTTGAACACCTAAGCTCATGGAACTGCAAATATTCCGGGCATTGGTCAACAAGAAACACATCGCTATCGAAGCTCTGATTTGGGATGACCTGATGTCATTTCTCAACAAACTTGGCTCAAAGATTCCCTACATCAGATATACTAGATTGTTGATCCAGAGAGCACTTGGACTTCATCCTGACATTCCCAAGAGGCTCAATGACCCCAACAATCACGACATGTTGACGGAACCCATTCTATCTGTTAGAATCAAGGAAACGTCTACACAGAAACAAGGTGCTGTGCTGCCAGATTTCCTTCTAACTGAAGATGTCAGAAAGCTCGAAACGTACAAAAGGTATCTGGAAGCAGTTAGACAAGGCAAAGTTTGTCATCTCGACGAAAAATCTTCTGGAACACCTGTAAGGAGAACCAAAAGAGGAAGTGCAGGAAATACGGCAAGTACTGTGATCAAAGGAAGTTCCCAAGAGGAACCCTCCTTCAAAGAGGATTGTTCCATCTAAGGAAGCTGCTCCCATCCCAATTCCCAAACCCGAACCGCAAAGGAAGCTTGTGGACGAAAGCTCTGATGGTACTGACACAGATGAAGAGATTACCTTCTCTGAATCTGCAACCGTATCCTCTCCTCCAGCAGCTAAATCTACAAGTCCAATAGCCGAACATGGAAAAGGAAAGACTCCTGTACTTGAGTCTCCTGATGAAAGCTCTGAGAGAAGAAAGACCAACTGGATCAATCCTACAGGAAGAAGTTTAAATTAGTTAGACAAATTCAAAAAGCTGAAGAATTTGCAAAAGATCAAATGGGTGGCCCCGGAGGATCAAGTGGTGTTGTCCACTCTTCACCAGGTCCTGATGCGGTTAATCAACCCGATAAAGGATCTGGTGCCACCACTCTTGTGCAACAACAAACGCTTGTGAAGGAGTCTAATGATCTTAACATTGAGGAACCAGAAAGAATAACTGAGAAGAGAAAATTGATGAAGAAGCTAAGGAACAGACGGAAGAAAAGGCTAAAACTGGACATGATGACGAAGAAGATTATGATGACTTTCTTCTCGACAGTCCAACTCGTTCAGGAGGATACTTTTTGCACCTCCAAAGGACCCCGAATCTCCCCATGTCCCCTCCTCATCAGATTCTTCATCTCACTCATCACCACCACCATCAAAAGATCAACAAAATCATCATCCAAATCTGTGAAGAAACCACCTCGATCTTGGATTTCTCAAGCTCATAAACGAATTCACAAAGCTGTCAAACAAGTCAGAAAGAAAAACGTGCTCTACAAAAAGCTAAATTTCATTGCTGATCACATACACATATGTAACGAGCATGACTAAGCATGACAAGATGGAGGAAGAAAGGGAATTTGTTCAGAAGTTCATGAAGAGTCATCGTAAAGAGGAACTGAACGAAATGATCGAAGGTTACACTAACAAGTACCTTCAGGATATCGGTCCTAAAGTCCTAAAGGAACTGGAAAAGACAGCAAGAGATCATACTCACAAGTTTCTTCTCGACACTGTCCCGGTGTGACTAGAGAAATATTTTCCAGACAACTCACCCCTAACATCGTAGCATTGGTTAAACATACAATGGCCAGAGCTGATCTCTCTGAATCTGAGTTATCGCTCAACTTGTGATACAATGTCAAAGCGTCTGGAACGTTACTTCGGATGAAGCTAAATTTTTCGAAAATCTACTTGATTTTCAACTCAGATCATCATGCAAGGAGTCAGCCGATCAACCCAAACGACCAAGAGATGACGATGATAAGGATAAGGATTCTGCACCTAAACGTCAGAAGCAGTCTGGTAAATCTACCTCTATGCCACCTCCTCCACCACGGACTTCTTCTCAACAAAGTCTCCTCCACCTCGGTCTTCTACTGATAAACCTCGGGACGATTCCGAGTTACCACCCCTGACTCATAAACAGGTGATTACTTTGAGTATACGGGTGGTGGCGATGAAGAGGTCCTTGAGCCCCGACAACAACCCACCTCACCCAAACAAGTGCAGAAACCAGTATCATCATCAAGGCCTTCCAAAAAGAAGAAGAAGATAACTCAGCCTGGAGTTTCTCATGGCTAGATGACGATAAAACCGAAGAGTTTGAATGGTTCTCCACACTTGTCAATCAAACTCCCTACCCTGATGAAGGTCAAGAATTGGTAGACGGTTCTACATTGGAGCACGCAAAACTTTTGGAAGAAAAGTTCCATGTGAAGAAAATGACGAAATCTGAATTGAAGCGAATCAAGAATGGTGCATTCCAACTTCTAAAGACAGCTCTGAAAGCGCCGTCGAGGTCGAATATCATCTTGAGAACATCGCCGAGCTAGTCAACGACATGGATTGGCTCAATCCCGAAGCAAACATTGACTTCACACAAAGGGACAACCCTCCATACTACACCGATTGGACCAAACCCCTACCGACCATTGGCCAAACAGACGAACCACAGATTCCCTTCCGATAACTTCTTTACAAGACCCTGGATTTTCTCTTACCCGGTAGCGATGGTTTCGCGAAAATACGCTACATCATTGACTCTTCCATTCCCAGCGGCTATTTACTCACACTGCATAGCTATCGAGGAACGTGCAAATCACTTGTTTTCTGACAACGTGCAAGCATACGACCAAGATGCATTGTATGGGATTCATCATTGGCCTGAACGCCGAAGAATCTACTACAGAAGCTGCCTGGTTCAGAAGTCTCAACATGCAGTGTATAGTTCTAAGGACATCGTGGCCATCAAACACATTGATCTCAAGTCTAAGTGGGACTATTCATTCTTAAAGAATATCATAGTCAAACGACAAGATGAACAGGACTATGGATTCTCCGAGGGTGACTTTGAGAACTTGTCCCTCAACGACATCGAAGACATGTACCTTGCAAAGGTACAGGGTCGTATGAGACAATTCTCGGCTGAAGTTCAACGTGAATTTATCAAGTCAGTTCTCATCTTCATTAGACGCATTGTGATCCAAGAACGTGTTGAAGATATCCAGATGGCTGTTGAATCTTATCAGACGCGTGTCAACCTCACTCCTCCAACGCTTACTCTTCCGATCTCAATCAGCTACCTCAATATACGCTCATCAGCAAACCTTTCGGAGTTGTTTACCGCAGTGAACTTCAAAGAAACTGCTTAATGGCGTGTAGTGATCTTCAGAAATTCGGGGATCATACTTTGAAGCTGGTTAGGGACGGATTAGCGTACAGGTTGAAGGATATACGCCTGAAAGTTGGGTCTCGTAAGCGCTGGAAATCTCAGGAAAGGAGGGATGTGAGAAGGATCATCACCATGATTGATGAACGGTTGTTCAGAACGGATCAGTTCAGACGATTGGAGAGCTATGTTGGTGGTCGACCCAGGAGAAACATCACCGGCTTTCAACTCCCTGTGCGCACTCCTGGAACATCACTACACTTCCTGGTACCCCTTGAATTGTTTCCTTCATAATTTTGGATGTATGATTTAATATGTCTATGGCTTGTGTACACATACAGTGTACAACCCGTAATGGTCAAGAAAGGACCCTGTGGTACGCTTCAGTGCCACAATCCTTTAAAAGGAGCGAAAGCTTCTTACTTTTGAGTAAAACCTATCAAACCTTTCATTTTCAAGGTTTTGCTCAAAAGAACAAGTACTTTCCCTTAAGACTTTCAAAACCTCAACCGTTTATATCACTTGTTGAGGGGTAGTATTTGAAACTTTTGTTCACAAATTGTTCACAATGGTCATTCTTCCCGCAACACTCGAAATGGTCATATTTATTCTCAAACGTTTCAAAAATAACACTTTTATATGCCATTTTTTAGGGGAGAAAAGTGTGATAAGAAATATGTTGTTCAAAATGCAAATGAATCTGTGTACCTCAGAACTTAACCAACGAATTGACGATGCTTAACTGTTAGTAACTCGAAAAGACTTGTCCTGACGGGTAATAATTTCAAGCTAGTTCGCTAGTGATGTAAACGTGTCTCGCAAAGGACTTGTCTGAGTAGAATGTACCATTCGAGAAACTTTTGATAGACATGAACTCTGACGGGTTTGACAACCTTCCAAGGTTTGTCTACACCTTCAAGGTAGTTATTAGAGCTAGTTGTCACCTAAAAGCTGACAATGTAACTCTTTAACTATGCAACGTAACCGTGTCTCGCGGGGGATTGTCTATCTTCAGTGAATCAATTCAAAAGTGCGCGCTCTTTCCTCACTGTGCATTTAACCATTAAAACTATTAAGCACATGTGGAGGGGAGTATTTATGCAAAACATCATCTCTCACAATGGTTCAAACATGTTTTTTTTTAACAAACCCTTTGAGAGACATTTTTTCAAAAATGGTTTTAATGGCAACATAGGTTAGTCATGGAGTTATAAGGTGACTAAGGTTAGGAATAACCGTCCTATGATCCGCCAGAGCCGAACGGATCTACCCAAGGATACCACAAATAGTTATAATTTAGAAGTCCTTAGGTATGATTGTAAAAAGGAGAAAATGAGAATCGGAGAAAGAAGGAGTTGAAGAATTAAAAAGAAATGCAAAGAAAAGGGTGAAAAGAAATAGCCCTCCAGATTATTCAACTTAGGGCAGACACCGGTTCAATTCATATGCTACTGGTTGTCACTAGATGACGCCGGTATTGAAGATTAAAAGTCGTCATGGACCCAGTGACGCATGCACTAAACCTTCTTATCCACTCAAGTTTCTCTCAACAGAAGCTTGTTTCATTCTCACAGGGAACCCTACGTAAACTATCGGCTTTCTCCTAGAGATTGCTGGTATTGAAGAAGGAGACCCTCTCCCTAGTCTCCGCTCAAGAAAACCAAAACGCACTATTGAGTCTAGAGCCACGAGATTCATCAAAAGATCTCTTAGGAACACTTGACATTTAATCACTTGATGATCAACAATAAGATCATCAGTGGTTCATATCGAGTCCTTCACAAATCTTAGCAATCTGTCGAGAACATTTATGAGAGGTTCACAATTGTGATCCTCAGTGATTGATTGGAAACTCCTGCCAGGGTCAACATCAAACAGCCCTGACAGCAGGTCACTTCGGCAACTCCCCGTGGATTGCGCTTAGTGGTCTCAAACGGTCTACAGTCGTGAGGTGATGCTTCGGTGTACCTCAGCGACTCATCCGAATCGTAGGTGTACTTCGGTACATCGTGTTATCTCACTTGTGGGACTCCGATTCCAGAACGGCCTTTGTAAGAATTAGAGTTGTGTTTTCACACTATGCTGTTAACACTCTCGAAGTTCAAACTTGTAAGTGCCGAAAACCGCTTATTACTAACCGTTTGAAATGTTTTCTTCTTATGGAAGCTCTGGAGCGAGATGATCGTGCTGATTCTTCTCATGCTCACGCCAACATCATCACTAATGGAAGTTCTATCTCAATGCAACACAAAAGTCAGAATGATTCTACGTCAAACCAAAGAATCTACAAAGTTAAAGACTTAAAGAACTTCATCAGTATTGATTTCCAACGTCAAAGAGCGTGTGAGCATGTTGAAGAATGGCGTGGAGACACTGGAGCAACGAAGCAGACCTGAGGAAGCAATCGATACGCGCAGACAACAACATACTATCATTCTCACCACAAAGAACAATGATCAAAGAACAAAGTTAAAGATGACGTCAAAGCATAACTGTTCAAAGATAACTATCTCTCTACACTGGGGAGATTGGTTGAATCAAGGCAATTCTTCTCACAAGAAAGAAGAATGTAAGAAGACGTCAAAGCTACTATTACATCAACGCCTTCACCGTTTTCATTCATATATACTTGAGGGGGAGATTGTTGGAATCACTCCTAAACCGTATTTCAAGTATTTATATTTCATATGTAATAGGTAGCTTTATTATGGCCTTTATGTTTGTTTAAGGTCAAGCTTATGTAGAAGGCCCATAAGCTTGACCCATGCCCAATAAGGATAGGAAGGGAACTAGGAGTGTTGCCCTAGCTCCCCCTATAAATACTCTTATATAACCCTCATTTGAGGGTTGGTTGTTCAATGTTCTTTCTCTTTCACATACTCTCTTCTTAACCGTATACTATATTGTGTGTGTGTGTGTGTTTGATACTTGTTCAATCGCCTCATCTCTTTCTTATAAACGTGTTGTAAAACTAGTCACCTAAACCCTCATTATTGCTTTTATATTCTGCATTAGTAGTTTAATTAATTAAAACCCTATCAAACCATTTATATTCTGTGACAATTAGACTTAGTAATTATCTGACACACATAGCTCTTGGGACGACCTCGGCTTTACCATTTACTACACTACACACGACCGGGTACACTGGCCGTTAGTGCATTAGGGTAGACCATAGGTATAGCGAGACACTATAAATATTAAGACATGTTCAGTAAAACCTGCATCAATTACTTACTTGTAGGGATGATCAATACAAGTTTATTACTGAATTGGAGCACTAATCTACCTTCAAATTATCATTATAGTGATCTTGGTTCTTCCTTCCCTTTTCTCCAAACCGTACCACACACACACACCTAACATTTTCTGAATGTGCAGAATTGATGTAGAAGATAATTATTAGTAGTATAGTTTGCCTAATTGGCACATTAGGCCCCTTAAGTTCTTTTCTTTCTATTATGGCCACAATAACTTTATTACTCAATTACTATTTGACAACATTAGTCCTTTAAGTCCATCTTTATTATAAATGTGACACATCATACTTTCTATAACCATTTACATAACGTTTAATATTTATAGTTTGACTACCGGGTTTGACTAACCAATCCGTAAGTCCACAAAACTTATAAAAGTCATAGTCAACCATTCAAATGGCATTCTTGTAATAAATTGATTAGGCCCAGTTTCCGGGTGTTATAATTCTAACTCCCTTATTTCCCCGAATTTCGATTTCGTCCCCGAAATCTATAAACGCTAAACTAACCATGACTTGGTCATTTCTTAACCCCATTCTTAGTACTAAGCATACTTTCATTCAAACATTCCATTGCAATGATCTAAGTGATCTTGCAACACAAAGTAACACATTCAAAATCTTTGATCCATTCTACTTTTCATTTAACTTTCTAAGCGCGTACGACTCTTACTAAGGTCATTATGTCATTCGAGGTACATTTACTATGATTAACGTGTCATTTGACCAACTCCATTATATTACATTGCATTGTTACTTGCTTATTTCCAACTCTTTAATCAAGGACTATATGTCACTTGAGAAAATTTGCAGCATTTTGACTTTATATAAGTTAAATAGTGACCAATACGACTTATCATTCCCATCTTTACCATAGTTATGTTTTACCCTTTGAACATTTTTGCTTTAACACATTACCTTCTCCACTTTATTTTAAGGATTTTCGCTAAGTTTTATTAGTCACTTAGGGAATCTTATGGTAATTTGACTTTCACAAGTCAAAATTAACTAATACTTTCACATTTTACTCTAGTTATTCCATCATTTCATTAACATTTTTACTATAATGCCTTGTTTCCTCTAATTCTTTCTTTAATTTCCTTGTCAAAGACTACAAGTCTCGTAGGAAATTTTAATATTTTGACTTCATAAGGTCAAACTTTAACTTACATCATCGCATTTACACATAAGGGTGCCAATAAAGGTTAGCATTCATTACTATCATTACTCGCATTTTTTACCACTCCTCAAGATACATTATAACATCATTACAAATTCTTAATCTTTTTGAGTTATACTTTAAACTCCAAATGGTTGGTTTCACTCAATGTCTCAATTTAAAAGTCGCATTCTAATTCTACCCCGCTTATCTTACTTCGTAAAACTTCTAACTAATTATAGGCTTTCGTTTTCTACTCTTTTTACCTTACTCACGCCATGTGTTTCCTTCTTCATTATCATCATTGGGATTAGGGACAAAAGTTTTAGGTTCTGTTTCAGATTCAACAAAATCAAAAAAGGTTTAAACTTGAAACCTCAGACTCATAAACCACATTTTGACTCATTTTATAAAGAAAAAGTGTTTCATAAAACTTGACATCTCTTAAATACAAAACTGGTCTATTTTCAAGACTCAAAAGTTTGTATGCCTTTTTTCCACTAGTATACCCAATGAACACATTTTTCAGATTTGGAAGAAAACTTGTCGAGACCCTTTTAAACAGCATCAAAACACAGACCCAATACTTCTTAAATGAGGCAGGTTAGGTTCGGTCTTATATGCCATCAAAAAAGGAGACTTACCATTTAAAACATAGGAAGGAAGCCTGTTAATCAAGTAAGTAGCAGTTAAAACACAATCAGTCCAGAAACAAGAGGAATCCCCTTAATACATAAATAACATTTAAAATATGTTTATGTTTCCTTTCAACTATGTCATTCTGCTATGGAGTATATGCATAAGTGGCTTGATGTATAAATCCCATGGTATTAACAAAATTTTACATTTTGTGATTAATAAACTAAGTACCATTATCAGATATTATCACCTTAATCTTTTTACTAAACTGAGTTAAGACAAGATTATAAAAGTTAACAAACATTCCAAAAGCCTCGTCTATAGTTTTAAGCATATACACCCACATAGACTTTCTATAGTCATCCAAAATGGTCAAAAAATACCTAAAACCCCCTGTTAATCACTTTAAGGCCCCAAACATCAAGATTTATAAGTTGACAAAAAACAATAAACTTATTCTCACTTAAAAGAAAAGAATAGCTCTGCTTTGCTTTGCCTTATGACAAACCTCACAAGGACCCTCATGATTCAAATTAGCAAGTTAAGTGAAGACTTTAAATGTTCTAAAACCTGATTAGCAGGTGCCCAAGTCTAATACGCCAAACCTCCTTAGACACATGACAAACAAAAAACTCGCTATGTTTCATCATACCAGAACTAACATAATCCTTATCAAACATGTATAGAACACCAAACTCACTACCAATCCCCAGAACTCTCTACTTTTTCAAATCCTGAATATTACACTTAGTTTCATCAAAACAAACACATAGTTTACTATCTTTTATCATTTTATGCACATACGGCAAGACTAACAGAATATTCAGGAACAACTAAAACATCAAACAGAACCACATTATTATTCAATCTTAAGTTTCTAACATGAGTAATCTTAGCCAAAGTACCATTTGGGTGACCAACAATCATTTTTAAATCAGATATGTCAACAACACCAAACATCTTATTTGTAAATATCTAACAATTCCCATCTTAACAACATTACTAAAAGTTTCCATCTGTTGTTGTTCATATTGTTACTAGACCAAGTATTGATAAAACGTTTTTCTAATATTACCATTAGGCCTAGAAACAAAAGCAAACACTTGAGGTTTTTCATATTTCACAGATGAAGAAGGAATCGCTCTATGGGATTCTTCTTTAGAGATAATATTAAAAGCATCATTGACTTCAAGAAGGAATTCCCTAGTCAAAATACTACTTCTTATAGGTTGGTAAGTGCCATCAAGCGCCATAAGGAATTGCATCAATTTTAACAGTTTTCCATGATCAATAAGTTCAGCTTTAGCCTCACATGTACAATCTGGTAATTTGGTAAGAATATCAAACTCTCTTCATAGAGGGTTCAATCTATGATAGTATTCAGACACAAGTAAACCCCCTTGTTTAAAAGTGTTAATTTTCTGTAACAAATTAAAGACAATAGTGCCATACACTCTATCATATGTTTCTTTTAACTCTCTCCACACATTAGCATCATTATCAGAAAGCACATGACCCAAATAAACATCTTGAGACAAAGAACTCAAAATCCAAGACAAAACAACTGCATTACACCTATCCCATTGAGCAAGTAACAAAGGACTAGCAGCATAATCAGTTCTAAGACAAGTACCATCAAGAAAACCTATTTTGTTTTTAGTTTGAATAGCTAATTATAATTTTCAACACCATACAGTTTAACAGAAATAATAGAAGCACCATTAGAGTCATTAGTATGCAGATACATAGGTTACTCTGATCTAAACTACTAATCATGATAGCCATGATGAAAACAAACAACAAATATCAGACAAAACAATCACAAATAAACCAGACAAGAAACAACAAACAGCAATAGAAAACTAACAAATACACCTCAACACCAGCAATCACAAGTAACCACCAATATACCAAACAAATCTCAACTTCCAAGACTGCCTAATTCCTAACCTCATGCACTCTAGACTCAAAACAACAAAATATTGCAAGAAATAAAACTCACACCCCAGAAACAACTTGGTTCCAGTCAAATGAACTAAGGTTGGCTAGAGCAGGTATTCACACCATACCTAGGTGGCAGATCAAGATGTTAATCGAACCCGTCTGCACCCACTTAACCAAAAACCAGTTGTTCTTAAAGGAAGAAAGATTTACTTACAGAGCTTTTACAAGTCACATCGGAAAAGACAATCAACCACTCTAGATTCATTTAGTCTAGAGTAATTGAATCAAGAATCAGCACACAGATCCACCAAACTCAAAAAACCCCCAAAATTGCCAAATTAGGGTTTTCAAGAACCATCCAAGAACTAACAATTAACCGTCAATTCTTCAAGAAACCACCACCAGATATTCCCAATTGTACCAAGAACAAAACCCCCCAGAATCGAGGTTTCAACAAAAACCCTAAATCTTCAATTGATACCCTAAACCTTTGATTAAACCAAGAATCAACCAATATCAACACCTAAGTGTTGAATCAATCAACCCTAACCAAGATCCACAAAAAAAACCAATCGATTAGAACCTAAGGCTCAGATACCATGTAAAAATGGTACCAAAGACAACTAAGATTTCTAATCACCCAACAAACCACTCCTTAGTGATCTTAACTTTTATTATAACAATAAACACAACTGACAAGTCCTCAACTGAGTGCTTGTCTACAAATACAAAGAAATATTGATAGTCCCCAACTGGATGCTATCAGAAACTAGTACAACAACTGACACTTGCAATCCCAGATAACAAAGACCTAATACAAAGAAATTATAGATCAAAATGATCTAATACTAAACCAAACTATAACCAAACCACTAAATTAAAGCCAAAATAGCTAATACAAAACCGAAGATGAAACCCAGATGATGCTTGAGAGAATATCAAGATGTATGTGAAAAGTTGAAAGAGAGAGATAATGAAACCCTAATCAGGATATGATCCTTATATAGAGCCATATTACACTTTAAACCCTGCACAACCAAACAACTCAAAAACTACAAAAAAACAGACACCAAAGTTAGTGTTAGCTAAAACAAGCTGAAAATATTTTCATATTAACCCTTCAAGTTTAATAAGTTTGCTATTGAGTATTTATTTCAATCGGTAATTGTTTGTAAATCAAAATAGAAAGTAAAATAGCGTCTTGCAAAAGCATGTTTCTACACGCTTCTTTAGAAGCACGTTTTGGAAGTTTTAAGGCATTGATAATCGATTTTCAATATGTAATCTCAATAATCATATAATCTAACGTAGTGTTGTAATCGAGTCAAGCCGAGCTCGAGCTTGACGGGCTTGAGCTCGCTCGAAAATTTTAAGGTAAGCTTGACCTTGGCTTGATAGCTCGGAGAGCATTAATCATCCATGTTGAACTTGGCTCGGTAATATTTGAATAAGGTTCGAAAAGTTAAAAATTTATATATAAATATTATATTTGATAACCAAACTCACGAATAAAGTTAAAAAAAATACGTGATAAACTCAAAAACTACGGATTTATAACAAACAATCGAGAGCATTATGTTAGAACACATAAAATGTATATCATTAGTATAAGGTCTTTCATGTACTATGTTGGTAGTTATATATAATAAGTTGTTAGTTGTTTGTCACCCTCTCAATATCTATAGAGTTGATAGGGGAAGGAACTTGAGAACCCTCCCATCGCAACACTTGTATTGTTGGGAGGGTAAGGAACTTATGTGTATATAAGTATAAATGCCTCTCCCCCTCCTCACTTTAGTAATCCACGTGATTGCTGGTTATAAGCCCACAAGGGAAAAATGGTCATTTCCTCTCTTTTCCCCATTTTGACACATTTAGTCTCTATGCAGAATTTACATTATAACTCAAGTCCTATATATCGTTATCTTTAAATACATCACAAATCTCATCTAACTTTAATGCTAACTTTGTTAAAATGAGACTTTATTATTTAATCAACTAAAATAATAGGCATATCCGCTAAAATTTTCTTGCATTTTGAAGTGTTATAAGTTATCATCATTTTTATTGTTGACCACATGTTTTCTTCATTAACAAATAGCGTAACGTGATTTGTTTTTTCGTTCCCTCTTCTCTTTTTCATTGTTAGAATTTTCTAAATTTTGCAAAAACCTTTTACGAAATTGATTATTTTTATGTCATTAGTTCTTTTTATTTGATCATCTCTCGTGTGATAACTATAAAAAGTTGCCCCAATGAGAAAACGTTTATTTATTCATTTTTTATTCTGGGCTAAATATCTTAAAAGTTACCTGGGCTTAAAGAATTGGCAATGCATTAACTATGATAAAGATATAAATTTTAAACAGTCAGTAGCACTTATCTTAGACCTGTTTCCTAGTTGGATTCAAAATCTAAAAGCTACAAATCAATATCAGAAAACGTTTATATTTATAAATACGTTATGTAGCTCTTGACACCATAACACACACACACACACAAAAATATATCAATCGCTCAAATATTTCAGGTTTGTTTTTTCTTCCTCTTCTTCTTTATTAGATCGAGCATCATCCATAATTCCGTATAGGTAAGCTTAGAGATATAAACAGTGTCGTTTAAAACATTATTTGTATGAAAGTTAATTTGGGTCCAGTTTAGTTAAACTTCATTATTGGTTTATTCTAGTTATATTTGTTTACAGTTTGATTATTATTTTGATCGTCAAACAGTGATATACTCTTGAAACTTATGTTCATATGTTGTTTAATATCCAGAATAGGGTTCACTCATTTGGCTTCAATGACTGTTTTTCGCCATACATGCCTGTTTCTTGTACTGCTTGTTGGGGTAGTGGTTGTACATGCCCAGTCACCTTTGGATCTCAAAGAAACAACAACGTTGGATCAACATGTTGGAAATTAATATGTAGTGACATTAAATTTCTAATAATAGGTTGAACATTATAAAGAAAATAAGTATGTTTATAAGTTGATAAACAAATTAATTAATAAGTTTGCTTACAACTTTGAATTATGTGAGAATAAAGAGTGTGGTGGGGTAAGCTAGTGATGCATGCATGTTCTAACGTCTCTATACAAGTCTTTCATTGTTACTTGACTTGTTCAAAGTAGTGGGTTATAGCATGTTTCAACACTGTCTACTAATATCACGAGAAAGAAGGGATGTGAGAGTAATTTTTGGAAGAGAATCATGGGAAAACAGTTGGATTAAACGTGGGTTTAGTCCTGTTTTCACCTTCTATAAATAGGGAAGCAAGACTCTATTATAGAAACACCAAAAAACATATTACTATCTCTTTAATCTTTGTTATTCCACATAATCTTGAATATTTTCTTATTCTACAAACCGATTGTGCATTGCGGGTTATTGTTTTCGCTTACAATAAACCACTTACGAGTTTGCATATTAATCCTGGGTGTACGTAATGTAGGCTTGAAGCGATCAAACAGGCTCTGTAGAAACCTTAAAAGGACAGAGAAGTTCTTCTCGTGCAGTTACTGTTTGTGTCTTTTTTGGGTTTTGTTTACTTTTCTTATAAGCCCTTTACGGTTCATTTCCGGACTGTTTTGGTATTGTGTTTTAGTGCTCTATTGCAGGTTACTGGTGTTAGTTCTAAATATACAACAATCTTTTAAGGTTTCTAATTAGTACTTTTGAAATGGACGCCGGAGTTTCATCATCGAATCTTCGTATCATGAACCAGGAGTTTGTCAAGATAGACAAATTTGACAGGTGTGACTACACCCGATGGGCTGACAAGATGAAATTCTTGTTACTTGGGTAACATTGCTACTATTTGAATTCATCTAGTGTTATTTGATCAGGTACGATATCTATTTGATTATTTGCTCTATAATATGGTTTGTACGAGTTGGTGCGACATAGTAATGTGAACTGCTTCAGCAATCGTAAAGGTTTTTATTTGTTTTTATATGGGCAGTATAAAACGATTTCTAAATTCGCTTATGAGACACTGGCCGGTTTGAGAATCTATAAATGAACTGAGATGAAATATGAGTGTTTGTTTATTTTATTAAATTAAATAGATTTTTGAAATAACCAGTTGAGAGATTAAAAAAAAAATACTAAATTGTTTTGCTTGTATTGTTTCCTAGAGACTCGATGTTTGGATTAATATAGTGCTAAATCCAATAATGAATTTATTTAAATGGAAACAAATGGTGGGGGTTAAGTCGATGGAAACTCTCTTGTGAACATGCTGGTTCAATATATAATACAAGTGGGTGATGCATCTCGCTTCTATTGTAGTGTATCAATCGAATATTGAGGACGAGTTTCCATATTTATGAGTATATCAAATAAGGAAGTCGTGAGACATTACATGGAGTAATTTTATTTTAGAATTAAAGTGAGCAGTGTCATTTGTTTTAATTAATTTACTTCTAAGAGATTGTATTGCGCCAGTGATACTTGATGTCATGAAACAAAGAATGTAATTTGTGTTAACTTTATATAAAGTTTAAGAAGAAACTTGCCAACTAGAGAGAATATTTGTTATATGGGAACCAACCAGTCGTGTATGATATGATAATAATATAAGTTGCACAAAAAAGTTGATGTACCAGCCATTTGTCTAAGGATTGTAGTATTTGTTTTATTGTCCAAGAAAAGTAGATTAGTGTATGTGTTAATAGTGTTATGAAATCGATAGACGGGCATATTTGGCTGACTTGGTATGCAACTTAGGTTGAAACCGTTAACTTATGATTCCGAATTGTGGACCTTCAAACGTGATTATGGCTGATCACCTTGATCACGTACAACTTTGGTCTAAGATTTCATGACAATATGATACCCACATAGAGAGTCTACTAACCGTTTGCCACTTATATTAAGCAACCGGATTTATTCGTGAAGGAATAAATTGTTTTCATATCAAGCACATAAGTATTTCGTTGAAATCGAAAGGCGGTGCTCTAAACTGTTTAACATTCACAAGCTGGTGGATTAATTTATATTCACATCTATTGGGTTGAGTTTCTTATTTTGAGTGAGCAGCAAATTAGCATTTCGATTGTGAACTAAACTATATATTGTCAAGTTGTGACAATATGAAAGGTCAATTAGATTAGAGATCTAATACCATAAAGTTTACATTGTGTTGGAATATTTTGAATATTTTGAGAATATTGAGATGGTACCATTAAAGAAAAGTTGTCAAGTTATCTAGAAACTTGAACTTGATACTACTAAACCTCTGACGAGAGATTTAGTGAGTATTTGTGATAAGACCGATAAGAGTGAAGTGACTTCTCGGTTATATCCTAATAAGTTTCTGACGAGAGACTTATTAAGGATTACTAGAGGCATGGGTTTGAAACCAAATGTGAATCGGTTGGTGATGGAAACCCGACTTGATTGTAGAGCTCCTCATTACAGTTTAATAGGTAATCAAGTCATTAATCGATAGAAGGTACTATCGACCTAATTATATGTATAGTAAAGATAGTATGTTGTTGACGAGGTGTAGGTTGAGGTAACCTCTTAAACTAATCTTTAGAGGCGCTTAGCAACAAAAGACGATAGAGAAGGTTAGCCATATAACCTAGAGGTGGTAGTTTCCTCAAGATAGTTATGGTTTCTCTCTTAGAGGGTTATGAAAGGGATTTAGCGCATGGCCATATTCGCGCGTAGTGAATTGAGAATGCACAATATAACAGTGGAAGTGCGTATTATTCATGCGTTCCGCGCCTGTAATGGTCGTGTTTGTCAAAAGGTTTTGGTTTAATCTTCGGACACCATTATCTTGAGGTTCGTGGTTTAATCTTTGGACACCATTGAATCAATCTTACTTTGTGTATGCATATCTAACGAGGTTTAATCTTCGTGACACCTTGTAGCACAACATGTTCGAGTGAGTAGAGGAATTGTTCAACCTGGTGGGGGATTGTTGCAAATTAATATATAGTGACATTTTTCTAATAATAGGTTGAACAACATTATAAAGAAAATAGTATGTTTTATAAGTTGATAAACAAATTAATTAATAAGTTTGCTTACAACTTTGAATTATGTGAGAATAAAGAGTGTGGAGGGGGTAAGCTAGTGATGCATGCATGTTCTAACGTCTCTATACAAGTCTTTCATTGTTACTTGACTTGTTCAAAGTAGTGGGTTATAGCATGTTTCACTAGTCTACTAATATCACGAGAAAGAAGGGATGTGAGAGTAATTTTTGGAAGAGAATCATGGGAAAACAGTTGGATTAAACGTGGGTTTAGTCCTGTTTTCACCTTCTATAAATAGGGAAGCAAGACTCTATTATTAGAAACACCAAGAAAAAACAATTACTATCTCTTTAATCTTTGTTATTCCACATAATCTTGATATTTTATTATCTCCACAAACCGATTGTGCATTGCGGGTTATTGTTTTCGCTTACAATAAACCGTTACGAGACTGCATTAATCCTGGGGTGTACGGTACGTAGGCTTGAAGCGATCAAACAGGCTCCGTAGAAACCTTAAAAGGACAGAGAAGTTCTTCTCGTGCAGTTACTGTTTGTGTCTTTTTTGGGTTTTGTTTACTGTTCTAATAAGCCTTTTACGGGTCATTTCCAGACTGTTTTGGTATTGTGTTTTAGTGCTCTATTGCAGGTTACTGGTGTTAGTTCTAAATATACAACACAACATACGCCTCATATGGATAACGGCACGAGATGGGAGGCACTGGAAGACATTGCTCACAAGATTGAGTTTCATGGTATGCGTGGCATAAAACAAAGTGATATTCATATTTTCCACTTGTGGGGAAAAGTAAGTATATATTCTTGTTGGTTCATATAATTTTATTGCTTGATTAGGTTTTTGTATATGTATATCAGTATATGCGTGAGATTTCTTGAACATAGCCCTTGAGATTATGCCTAAAAGGAAATATTATTGTGGTGCAGTACAACATGTCATCAAGATCTAAAGAGCCGAAAGAAATTGTAAAGGGAAAGAGAAACTTACACCTATATAGCGCATATGGAAAAGAGCATTGACATGATTGGATTGCTTCTTTTTGGTCCTCAACATTATATGCGTGTACGATCATCCATTCAGTCAGAAGTTCCGGCAACCTGTAGTTGATGATGGGGAATGCTATAATTTACGGTACATATAATGTCACTTAAAAGATAAACATAAGAGTTTGAAGTCTAAACATACAGTTTTGCTAATATGTGTTCCTTTTCATTAAAGATTGACTTATTTGAGAGGCATTGTGGTTTGATCACTGAACACAAAAACAACCATTGGCCGCTTGTCCACGTTAGCTTTTGCTAACATTTGTAACAAGCGGGTTGACAGGAAGCTGTCGAGGAGCGTTTAAGCTTACCTGCAGCACGAAAATCAATATACCATACCATATGGTAACTTCCCAACTAGTGATGTTCTTTTTATAGTACCTATTTGATATTATTCTTTGCAATGAATTACCGGGTTCTATTTTTTTCAGGTTTGAGGATCGAACTGAAGTCATTAGAAAGAAATTTAGAGATGCGTGCGGATGAATTCTTAGAAATTTACCTTGGTATTCAATATTTAGACAAGATTTTACATTGAGTTGTTGATAAACATTTAGAAAACAATGACATTTACTATTTTCGTGTGACTAGAGTTTTTTCCGGAGATACGTTTGATTATGGTTGATTTTAATTAGCTCTATGTTTTGGGATTAGTATTAACTGAATTCTTTTTAGTTAGACGTGAAGATATGTTTGTGTGTTTTAAATTTCATGGTTGTCACTTGTCAACATATTTGATCATATATTTGTGGGGACTTGGGTCTTATCGGTTAACTAGTGTTAGCTTTCATCGAATATTCAAAATGTTGTATAACAAGGATTTGGATGCCAGCATGTTCCGGCGTGGACATTGTGTCAAAGCTTAAGGCTTTATGTTGGTGTGGAAAGCTTAGATACAGGTTTATACGGCCGCGCTCTGCTGCGGTAATGAGTTGCTAACGCATAACAAAAAAGGCTCATATTTCAACAGTCAAATTTGAGCATTTAAATTTGAACTTCAGTTGCAAAGCACTTCCAAAAGCATCATTTGTGCAATATGTTTAAGTTACGAAAATGACTTGCCAACTAATAATCCAAACAACTTAAAATGCAAAGAGTCACCAAAGGCTTACTTTCGTTAATATATCTTATCCTCCTTAACAATGCTCCCCAGTCCCTCATCAGAAACAAAGTATCATAAAGCTTAGTTTTCGTTAATTTTATCCTCCTTAAAATGCTCCGCCAGATCCCTCATCCAAAGTAAGTAATCTACTCTCTTGATTTAATATTGAAAACATTCTAAATGGATCTTTTGTCAGTACAATTCAGACTTACTTTGTTGGCTAACAAGTATGGTACCCAAGGTTTAAGTCTTCATTTTACTTTTGCAGACATATAATCATGTCGGAAAGCCTAAAAATACTAAACTACTTGAGGGATATCCATTCACCTCATGTTGTTTAACATCACGCATATGAGTCTGCACATGTCTTGAAACATGTAAACTGTTTTCCCATTCTACCTATCAAGAATATAAGTAACAGTCAAGTTCGAGCAACTTTAAAAGCCTAGTAAACTATCATATGGTGACAAGAAAACAACATATCAAAATCATCTGCAAATTAAACATCAAACTATTACAGTACCATTTTAAGATGACCCATTGGATATTCATAGTAAAAGAGATACCACCTTTTCCAAAAAGTAGCATAATTTTTGGTGATATAACTGCAAGTAATACCTAATTGTTCTACAACTCATTTTAAATCAATTTTGATATTTTTCAGGATGAAAAAGCAAGCAAAATAGTTCGAATATAAATGGGAATTTTGACCCACTTACTCGATATAAAAATGAATACCATTCTATTATTCACTATTCTCAACGATTGCTAATATTGAAGAAAAATGAATACCATTCTATGACTCACTAATGGTACAATTCGATCCATAGATTGGGGGGTGCAAAAAATAAAACAATAAAAAAAATGTAACTACATAATACATAGTATTTACCTTCTGCCCATAGTCTGGACAAAGTTTTCTCAGAGAGCAATAAATTTGCAAAGCTTTATTATATTTTCTTCATTTTGGGAATCATTTGAATAGTCTAATAGTGAGCCTTTAATGTGTAACTTATGTTACAAACTACATCGTATCAAAAGGATTTAGTGATTTCTAATCTGAAGTTTAAAAGTTAGGTCCTAAGGCAAGTTGATATTCAAATCAACATACAAAATGAAATACTAAGGTAATCTATGTAAAATTTATTCATCCCGTCCAAAGCGTGGGCAATGAAACATAGTTATAGACTTATAGTTATATAGCAAAAGCTTACAAAAGCGTGGAGTAGATCGACTATTACTATTTACGTGGAACTTGGGCCTGAGCTCTTGGCTCTTTGCTATGCGTTAGATTTCTACATGCATATTTACTAGTTTTAATTAACACTCACACTCAATCACCAGTGAAGGGTCCGCAAATTGACTTGTGCACATGTCTAAACATGCATTTTAAAGTGAACACAGACTTAATAGCAACATTGGAAACATATTCTAATTAAACAGCATGTTACTGCATCGAATAATCCAATTCAAATTTATATTGTTGTTTTGTGAACGAATTCTAGTTGGAAAACAACTTGTCTATGAAGAAAGACGAGTCTCTAAAATCTGGACATCTTTCGAGAGTGTGGATTTTTGTCTTCTTTTGATTGTTTCAACATGAAGTTAGTATTTTCATTCTGTTAAAGAAAATGAAATAGTGGCAAGCAGCGCGCATTATTGGATATCGGGGTACTATATTTGAAAGAGTTGAAATTGTTCTGTCTTTGGTAAAAAGCTGCTTTGAGCTGATGCATTATTTAAAGAGATTCAACATACAATCTTCAGGTTGATTTCTGACAGGTCCCTGCCCACATGTATCTTCCAGTTAATTAAGATGCTATTTTGATGTGGTTATGGTCTTAGGTTGGTCCTAGGATATGGGGCCTGTATGTTTTTTTGAGTCCCTTTGTAACTTAACATCACAGTACACCCTGCCCCCCATATTTGACACAAGCTAGATAAATGAGATAAAATGCACCAGTTTGCCAGCCCCTACCAATTCTGCTAGAGACACTGATCTGTCCCGAACCGTCAAGCTACCTCACACAAGCCAGCCACTTGTGAATGGCCGATCGTAAGAAAGCCCAAGCTGTTAAAACAGCAGTGAAACAAATGCAATGAAGTCCAGGAGAATATAGTGAATTCCCGGGTCGTTAAGTCCCCAAGGAGACTCAAAGTGTGTAAACACTTGATCAGACGGTAGAATGATCACTAATGATAGTGATCAGAAAAGATTTGGATAGGATAATTACACTAATGAAAAAGTTATAAAATAAAGCGACTTAAATACAAATTAAGAAAATTAAAAGATAAAAGATATTAAATAAACGCTATCACTATATTTAAAGTGATGAACGTTTTAAAAAGCGGAAAACGTACGTTTAAATAAAATTACGTAAACGTACAAAATAAAACGTGAGATCTAAGAAATAAAAGTCCTAAAAATATGAAAATGACATTTTTACAAACCTAATGATAAAAGAAAATATATAGAAAAAGAAAATTAATTTTACAACTATTTAATTAATTATTATTAATTAAAACTATTTATTAAGTATTTAAAATGCACTAAAATACAAGAAAATACAAAATTAACCTAGAAAAATGAAATTATAACTTAGAAAAATCTAAAATATGATAAAACTTATTTTAAAACTAAAAATATATTTTTTTAGACTTTATATGTATTTATTATTAATTTAAAACTATTTAAAACTAATTAAAATGCTAGAAAATACTATTTAAACTAAGAAAATTATGGAAAAATACTTTTTATGACTTTTATATTTATCTTAACCTAAGAAAATTGAAAAATTATTTTTTTGAACTTTTTCTAATTTATTTGTATTAAAAGCTATTTAAAAATGACTAAAAACTAGTTTAACTAAAGAAAAATAGCAAACTTGTTTATAAAAATTATGAAAATTTCAGGAAAAGTCTATTTTAATCTACTGAATCTAAGAAAAATAGAAAAACATGGGCTTGTGTGGTAGATTATGGAACTACAGTTGTAACTGCTTATAAATAAGCACTTTTGATAAGCCAAAAGACACAATAAGCTACCAACTTGATACAGAAGCTATGAAATGCTTAAAGTGTCAAAATGAAACAATAAACAACTGGTTTTAACCTCTAAATTACAAGATGCTATGATTTGGTGATTTGAGTTAATAAGCTAAAAACAGTTTTGAGTATGCTACATTGAGCTTAAGCACAGACTACCAAATAAGCTAAAACTGAAAAGCAATACTTGGAACTTGTACTAGACCTGGTTGGCTACCTAGAAACCAAAGTTGAGATCCAGATAAGCTAAAATGAGCTTGTGAGAAGCTTTTTCAAAACCTGAAAAACCATTAGTAAAACTCAGCATCTGAAAGTGACTTGGGACAAAATGATAAGCACATGCAAGCTTATCAAATAAGCTGCAAATTGAAATTTTAACTTGGAACTTAAAGGGACCGGTTAACTGTCCAAGAAACAAATTTCACAAGATATGGACAACTACAGAGCTTTTGGTGAGCTTGTGAATATGGTACCTAATCTGTGCACAAGGCACTCTTGACTTTTTGATTAAACTAAAAGTTTGACTTTTATGAGCTTGGGATTGAATTTACTCACTAATTATGTTGTAATAAGCTAAAATGAGATTATCTAAAGCTAGACCAACAACCTTTAAGCTTGTAAAATGAATATTGCAACTCAAAATCCCAAGGTGTGGACTGTTAAGGGTAAATATATGGGATTTTGACTTTTCTACTAACAAGGACTGAGTTTTATGCTTGAAATGAGCTATTAAGACTAGGTGTGACACAAAATAACCAAAAGCAAAGGTCTGCACAACCTCTGGTACAGTTAAACAGATGCAACCAAACAACCCTTTTAATTACTGTAGCATGTTTGTGAGTTTTCAAAGCAAATCACAGATATAGACCAAGCTTACGATTACAAACCTTATGATATCATTAAATGAGACTAATGAAGCATTAACTAACAACAATAACAACATACAACTAACAATTTAAGCTTAAGCTAATTTAACTGTCTAAAATGAGATTTTTACTATCTACTGATTTAAAAGAACAAACAGCTAATTTTATAGCTTAGATACACTTAATTATGACTAATGATCATTAAGAAACAGATATTACAATTACTAGACAACTAAAACAAAGAATTGCTAAAATTGATCAAAAAGCTTACAAGTGGCTTCCAACTGAATACTGAGAACCAAGGCATACAAACACAACCTAGAGCTTCCAAATAAGCACTAAACCCAAGGCAATCCAAAATTTACCATGCTCCAGCTTTTCTCTTCATCTCCATGTGATTTTTATTTTTAACTAATTATTTGGTATTTATGAATTTTGTGTTTTGATACTAAACTGCTTTTAAGAGTATCTAATAGCTTTAATAAGCTATATAGGGAGCTTATGTGGGCTTATGAGTCCGAATAACAACTTGCAACAACATTTTACCATATTGAGATTTTTTTGATCAAAGGTAAATTTTGCATAAAGAGAAATATTACTCCGATACTGAAATTGTTGTTTACAAAAGTTTTATTTCACCTTGAAAACATGAAATACAAAGCTTGGAAATTGAAATATACACTGAAAATTAAACTTAAGCTAAAAACGACATGAAAATTTAAGATTACTCTAGATATCCATATACATTGCATCCCATCCTTCCTTTATAGACTTTTGTACTCTAGATGTCCTCTGATCTTTCCCACCATCCTTGCGAGCCATTGGATGCTTGAAACTCATCAAACCGTCCCAGTGTCATTTGGCGCCATTATTCTTAGGCAGGTTTTGAGCCATTAATGGGTTTTGTTTGAGATAATTAAGAGTATTTGGGTGTTAGTGGAAGAGGAGGGGGAAAAGCAAGGAGGGGGAAAAAGCAAGGAGAAACCTGACTGGTTTTGGGTGTTTCAGTGGTTGTGTGGGAGATGAACAGTAATGGCGGTATATCTCTTTGTTTGACTTTCGTTGACCGAGCTTAATAATACACGGGGGAGGTCAAAAGGAGGGTGTGACTGGGGTCAAAATGCAATAATCTACCTGGGCTCAAGGGTCAATGGGGCCAATAGGGGTTGGGCTTGTGGTTGGATTTGGGCTTAGATATTAAAATAGGATCCGTTTGGTTTAATAGAATACAAGGGCCAAAAGTGTAATATATCCAAACCTCAAGGACTGAAAATGATACTTTTCCAAACTTCTCACAAGGACCAAACATGACAAACATTGATAGAACAAGGACCACTTTTGCATAAAATTCATTTTAAAAGGTCCAAGGACTAATTTTGCAATTTTTCCAAAGTTTAGGGACCTTTCTTGCCAATTGACCAAAGAATCATTCAAGGACCATTTTAAACAACTTAGAATATTTCAGGGACCTTGAATGACAAAACTTCACATTTTTGAATTCCGGGGACTAGATTTGACAACTTTTAAAACTTGGGGGACTAAAACTGCCAATTTTGCAAACTTAAATCATTTTTCATCTGATTTTGATATTTTTGAATTTAAAACACATAAAACACTTATTTGTGATATTTTGATCATTTTGATGTGTTTCTGAGTGTTTTCAGATGATTTTGCAGTTTAGATTGTACAAAAATGATGAGTATTTAGACACTCATCAGACACTGTTGGAAGAAACACCAACAAACCTTGTTAAGAATATAGCGCGAAATATTGTTGGAAGAAACACCAACAAACCTTGTTAAGATAGCGCGAAATATTGACTCAAAGTAACTACACACATAACCCAAACGTTACATTGTATTAATTAATGAATGAGCAAGGAAGAATGTTCCAATTAGCATCCCCTCACCTCTATTTATAGAGATGAGGGGCACAATCCTTTTGAATTCGAGTTCTATAATTACCTTGCTTGCCTTGCACACTAATGAGCTTTTTTCCTAGCCGTATATTAGTGAAACAAGTATGTTAATATTTGTATGTTGAGGTGGAAGTGTGAGTTTAATTGGTGTACAAGTAGTTATATACGAGCGGGAATGCCGTGCTAAATTTTCTTTCAAAGTTAGTCATTAAGGACTAAATGTGAAAAAGGCCAATAACCCTAAGGACTATTTTCAAAAATTATTTCTGGAAATAATATGTCATTTTATGGAAAAAGTCTTTAAAATTCTCAGAATGTTGCAAAGTTAGTCCTTATGGACTAACTTTGAAACCATTAGATAACTGCAGGGACTATTCTTGTAATTTTTTGAGCCACTATAGCGATCACTGTAGCTGGTACAGTGCATTTTTCCCTTTTAGTATATAGATATAATTACTAGTATATAAAAGGTTACCAAAATCTAAGAGACAGCGCCCCCTACCAATACCTGATTTGACGCATAAAAAGTTTATCATATAAGTCACCTGTGTATTAATATATACAGATATGGATTAAATGAGCATTTCTTGAATTAACTGCTTTGTTTTATTTCATTGCCTTAGTTATATATGCTTTGATTTGATTAAACAGTGATGAGTAACAATATTGACTTTTTCACATTCACACAAGACATAGGTTTGTCTATATATAGACAATGCATATGTGTGTATAGGTTCTTTAAGGAAAATTATGGAAGCTCAAGCCCAACTCCATTTGAAAACTCCATTGGTGTCTCGAGTAGGTAATATCTTACTACCTAAAATTGTTAAATCACAATCACACAATGTTACCAAACGCTACCGATTATTTGCTTCCCACCCCACTGCCATTGCCCCTAAACGAGAGAAAGATGCAAAAAGGCGAGTTGTTATTACGGGCATGGGTCTTGTTTCTGTGTTTGGAAATGACGTTAATACATTTTACGAGAGACTCTTAGCTGGAGAGAGCGAAGTCACTTTAATAGACCGCTTTGATACTTCAGAACTCACAACGAGAATTGGTGGTCAAATTCGTGGTTTTGAATCAAATGGGTATATTGATGGAAAAAATGAGAGAAGACTTGATGATTGTCAACGCTATTGCATTGTTGCGGGGAAAAAAGCACTTGAAGATGCTGCTCTTGGTGACCATGAACGCTCCAAGGTTTGTAATTTATATATTATGTTTGCTGGATGCAAGCGTCTGAGTATCTGATTTAATTGAGTTACTTTCTTACCATTTGCAGATTAATAAAGATCGTGCAGGCGTGCTTGTTGGATCTGGAATTGGAGGTTGTACGTTATTTCATGATGGTGTGGAGTCTTTAATCGAGAAAGGTCACAGAAAAATCACACCATTTTTTGTACCTTTAACATCCACAAACATGGGCTCTGCCTTACTTGCTATGGATCTTGGATTTTTGGGACCAAGTTATTCCATCTCTGCTGCTTGTGCAACATCCAATTATTGCGTCTATGCTGCTGCAAATCATATTCGTGATGGGAAGGCTGATTTGATGATTGCTGGTGGAGTTGATGCTCTACTTGTTCCACTTGGAATTGGAGGTTTTGCTGCTTCTAAAGCATTGTCTCAAAGAAATGATGATCCCCGGACTGCATCCAGACCATGGGATAAAAATAGAGATGGCTTCGTTATGGGTGAAGGCGCTGGTGTCTTGGTGAATATATAACTTAATACATCTTTGTTGCTGATTTTATATAATGCTTACATGTATTGTGAAATTTTATCATGGTATATTTATAGGTGTTGGAGAGTTTAGAGCACGCAATTAAAAGGGATGCACCAATACTTGCCGAATACTTGGGGGGTGCAATAAATTGTGATGCATATCATATAACCACTCCACACCCCGACGGTCTTGCTTTTATACCTTGCATTCAAAAGTGCCTTATGAATGCTGGTGTGTCAGTAGAGGAGGTACTTGTCTTCTTATATCATAAATTATTCGCTTAATCATATTGATTGGCTTTACAAGATAAATTCGTCGATTATATTCTCCAACTATATCTTGTTGCAAGGTAAATTACATCAATGCACATGCAACTTCTACACTAGTTGGAGATGTGGCAGAGGTAAACGCTCTCAAGAAGGTATTCAAGAACACTAACGGGATCAAAATGAATGCTACAAAGGTGAAACAAACTGTGATCCGCCATAATCCAGATTGTCTCCACAACCTCTCGCATTAACTTTTATTTTCACTTTAGTCTATGATAGGGCACTCGATGGGTGCGGCCGGAGGTTTGGAAGCAATTGTTGTAGTAAAAGCAATTCAAACTGGATGGTTGCATCCGACCATCAACCAATTTGTATGTGATACCTACTATACATTCCTTTTCTTCCTTCCTCGTTTATCGTCTTCAGATCTCACATTTCTAATGAAACTTTAGGACCCTGAACCTGTTGTAGAATTCGACACGGTTGCAAATACAAAGCAGCAACATGAAGTGAATGTTGGTGAGTTTGTTACCATTTCTCCTTTCTTCACTACCCATAATATATCAAGTACACTTACTCCATTTTTTATTTTTTTTTGTATGCAGCAATTTCAGCTTCATATGGTTTAGGTGGCCACAATTCTGTTGTAGCATTCTCGCCATTCAAACCTTGATATGAAACTTCTAAACCATGTGTTGGTTATTTCAACATAACTTAATATAACCAAGAGGATTATTATGATATATGGCATGTAACACACTTAAGATCATGATATATTGTAATAAACTTCAAAATGCAAAACTTACTTAAGTACCAGTCACTTTTCTCAGGTATATTAATGAGTCCAAATATAGAAGATCACATTTGAATGGAAACCATCAACAAGACAACAACCATTTGATTCCAAGTAATGTTGGATTTGAGTTATGTGTTCTCTCCCTGATTAATACAAACAAAGGTGACCCAACTTCTTAACAAGACAATTAAAAAGAATTGGCCCTAAAACAAAGGATACAACACTACTACTACAACCTTACAAAATAAAAAAAGAGCTCACAAATTAAAGACCAAAAGACAAAACTCATGTTTTAAACTATGGGACATATTCTATTGACAGCGACAGTCCCATAATTCATTTAAAATACACGACAGGCTAATATGACAAGCCATGGGATCTCTAAAGGACCACTTGACGATGCAGAAGTTACGTGCAAAAAATTATATGATAGCTAAACATGACGATAAAAATATATATTAACCATTTAACTTTGACTTTTTATGAACTTTTTTTTTTTTTTTAACTTTCGACTACTTGAAAATGAGTTTGACAAATATTTAAGGTATGTGTTGCAAAAGTAACTGTTGATAGAACTGTAAACGTAGCTGTTGAAGAAGATGAAGCGGGAGATTAAAAACTGATATTATTTTTATAAGTTATACGGATTAGCACTTTATTTTTAGAGATTATGAATGATTATTTTTCTTAAATCTCTGAAAGTTGTGTCTGTCAATATAACTTATATTGTTAAGTAGCTTATTTTTTCAAAACTAAGTCTCCTCATAATATATCATTTGCGTCAAACATGCCTTTAGAATATATATAGTCATATATTGTTAACATTTTAATGTTAGAAACAAGATTTGAGGCCTCAAAATATATAAAGAGATATATATATTTTTTGAGGCGTCTAAAATTTTGAAGACATGTGCGGTTGCAGCATAGCACTCTCGAATACGACTCTATTTTAAATCTTTAATTACTTTAAATTCTTTTGAGTTAAAAACAAGAGACGTTTGAAACCTTTTCACCCCAACATAAAAAGATCAGACCCTAATTTCTTCCTCACACCAACGTTTCACCCATATGATCTAAAATTACGATTCTTGTGTATCTTCCTTTTTTATTTATCATCAACTCGAACTTTAATGCTTTAACTAAGGCTTTTTAACGACGGAGGAATTGTGATAAGAATACTCAGCCTTAAGGAAGGTAGCTAGCGATGAGGAAAATATGATTACAGTCATTACTTACAATTCCAATAAGCCTAACTTGGCAAACGACACCAAATCAATCAACAACTAGACATTATAATACCTATCTATATATTGTCGAAAGAAAAGCTAATTTAAGGTTGGATGCAATCCAACACTTATTAATAAGCATTTACGTCCTAAGCTAGCTGGTTGAGAAATGATATCCACTACACAAAAAAGGTTCTTTCGGATGTTCATATTGATTTATTATGGACTATGCACGGAAGCAAGTAATATTCAAATTAAGAGAAAGTGCAATCACATTCGGTTATTCAAGTTTGCTAGCATGGTACCCGCACAAAGCAACGGGTTCAGATACGAATATTGGTTAATGATTTTTTGAATATATGTTTTTTGTGACAAATATTGCTTAATGATTTTCTATAATAATGGATGATAGTTGATAGAGATAGTGTGTTTGTGTTGAGATTATGAAGAATTTATATACTAAATTATTATATGAAGTTTAAAAAGTTATTAATTTTAACCATAAACGCATTAAATTCATTATATTAGTTATAGAGTAAATTGCAGAAATGGTCTATGTGGTTTGCTCAGATTGCATATTTAGTCTCTTGTCTTTCGAAATTGCAGGCGGCCTCCTTCAGGGGAGTTTTTGGTTTCGTTTTGGTCCCAAAGCCATTGCAAAAATGGTCCATGTGGTTTTCTCATAATTGCACGTTGAGTCCCTGGCCAGGGACCAAAACAGAACCAAGAACTCTCCACAAGGAGGCCGTCACAATATGAGCAAACCATAGGAACCATTTTTGCAATTTACTTTTAGTTATATTTTATTATTGTAACACTCAATTTAATATTCTAATTTAATGTGGTATTAGTGTATTTTGAAGTTTTCTTTTAATAACTACTAATAATAGAAGGTGTGTTAATTTAATTTTTTAAGGCTTTTAAAAGATAGAAGGTCCCAAATAAATTATAAGGAGTAAAGATTATTATATTGTAAATAACTTTTAAAGCAATATACTTGTGTATATATGTTTTATATAGAGATAGCTTGGCTATAATTTTTGTAGCCAATTAGCTACAACTCTCTTCACAATAAATACACATATAATGAATCAGTGACTTCGCAGAAAAAATCAAGGGCCCATAAAAAAAATAAGAACCCACATTTTTTAGCTTAAAATTGTAGCTAATATATTCCCATTTTATATATGCTTTATATGTACCATGGTCTAACAAAAAACTAGTAGAGTTGAGAGACAAACACACAAATTAAGTTATGTTTAGTACCATAAGAGCAGTGTCACTTAACTTATAAAAGTTTAAAGGGTTGAAACTGATCTTAATCTATGGTATTAGAGTTAGGGTGTGTTTGATAGACACTTAATGAAATGACTAAGAGATCATCTTTGATTCGGTCAGCACCCATGCTTGTTTGATAACAATAAATGGTCAACTGACTCGTTCCTTACTCCTCTGTACGATTCACATGAATTTGGATGCAAAACCACTCAGCTTCTTACACTTCATCTCAATGTACCTATATACCCTTATTTTCAAATATCAATTTTTTATTGGCCTATTTGTTTAATGGGTATTATATTCACTACATTATATCCCTTCTTAATCCGTTGATTCTAGCATTTATACTGTTTTGATACATTCTTTTAATATCGTTCAAAAAAAATGTCATTGGTTGCCATTCACGTTAATGTAACCAATTTCTAAGCCGAAAGAGCAAAATGCATGAGAGTTCATTTTTATTAATGTTTAAAAATATTATTCCGTCTCTATTTGTTATTGAAATTATTATTCGTTCCTATAATTCATAAAATTTGTAAATTGAGACTATTTATTAAACGATCATATTTTATTATAAACAACGCAAGGTTAAATTAGTAATTTGTGTTATTCAGAACGTCAAGTTAGAACATTTGTCAAACATCTTGTTTTAATTCATAACCAAATTCATTCAGAGTCTTTGATTCATTCAGCGTTTTTAATCATTCAGCGCTATATCACCTTAATTTATCAAACGGCCCCTAAATAATTTTAAGAGTCAAAATTGGAAAATCTAAAATTGTAGATGTAACAATTTTTTGAACGACACTTAAGGGGGTCTTTATTTTCCACTTAATGAGTGGTTAAACTTTTTTTTTTTTTTAATGGTTTTTGACTTTTTGGCCGACTAATCCACGGGGTTTGAACCCACCGTCACACAGAATCAAACCAGGTAAAGCCCTCATTTTTCAGAAGGTTGGCGTGACCACTTAAAGGTTATTTGCACCTAGCAAGAATTGGATTTGAGACCTCACACATTTTAGAATGATAGTCACAAACTCTTTTACTACTAAGCCATTCTTGAGTGGTTTCACAGTATTTGAACTCAAGACTTGTTTCATCTTATTGGTGAGGTCTACAAAAACTCCGCTCTTTCAATTAAATGGTTAATCTAAACATGTCTTCAAACCACTTAATTTAATAAACAACCCCCTAAACATTCTCACTATCCGTATTAGGTTGGTTCTTAGATTTAAATGGACTAGCCTATGAGCCTGTAAAAGGATTATCTACCTGCCCACTACCCCTCTTTGACAAAATTGGAAATTAGCCCATAAGCCCATAACGCTTGAGATTGAGACGATTCGTTTGAAATCAAAGTATCAAGCACCATTTGATCAATAAGTTAATGAGTACACTGGTAAACATTGAATTTCAAATTAGTGATCGTGTTTAAATT
Source organism: Chrysanthemum makinoi (assembly GCA_910596185.1). NCBI lineage: Eukaryota > Viridiplantae > Streptophyta > Magnoliopsida > Asterales > Asteraceae > Chrysanthemum > Chrysanthemum makinoi. The sequence goes on from OU343224.1 coordinate 16,481,161, forward strand.
CATAGAGTAATATGTGTGGCCGATTCAAATTTTTTCCTGAACAAAAAAGTTTTCATGCTGTAGGCGCATCATGATGTGTGGTTGTGACCTTTAAGTGGCTCGTTAGATGAACAAAATGACCACATTAATCATATAATACATGCCATGGTCGTAGTCGTGGCATATGCAAGAAGCCTCATTGGCGAGAGGTTGGGCAAATTAATCAGATCTAGAGAACGCAATATTATAAATTATGGTTTATTTATGGACCTGAGTTAAATTAGAAGTCAAAGAACTAATGGTATATGAACAAAAATATATCAACTACATATCAAGCATGTGACCAACAATGAAATTCGAACTGTAGAGTCTAAATGATAATCTTGCACTGTTGTGGATGTTTTGAACTAGTAAATAATATATACATGATACGTGAAAATGAGATTTGAAAATCATTTATTTTGTTATGAAAGGGGACGAAAATTTCTTATCAATAGAATTTGCCAATAATTTGAATGAACCTGTTACACAAAACTTTCTAAGAGAATTACAATATTCATGAAGTCCAATTTACAGCAAACCAATCTTTATGTTTAAAGAAAGAAACTTGCATCTCTTTTTGGACTTCAAGCTTTCAAAAAGCAAAAAATTATTAACCTCCTTTACCCAAAAAGAGATAAAATTATTAATCTATAGTCGATACTCTATACTGTATTGATTAACCTAAACCAAAGCTATCTTTTTATACTCGTAAATCATTGGTGATGAGTTGTGTTGAGTGACGGATAAAGTTCAAAGAGGGTCAAAGTTATCTATACTACTTATAATGCACGAAGGCACCTAACTCTTAATTTTAAGACGTACAAGAAATTAAACATGGTTTACAACATTTTAATGCATCAAATTTTCAGAATTACAACAAAGTAAGCATATTGTATAACAAAATAAAGCGTGGTGTCATTTTAAGACCAAAATTCTATCAAACAACATTAATGCTATTAAAAACACCCCTTCACAAAAAATTACAACCATTTAAGCACAATGTACAATAGTTGCAACTAATTTTCAGATTTACAACAAAATAAGCATAATGTACAACAAAATAAGCATGATGTAATTTTCAGACTTACAAAATTAATATTATTAAAGTGGTTAATGTTATTAATGACTATAATGACTACTACTTACAAGAAAATAAACATAGTGTACAACACTTTAATGCACATAATTTTCAGACGTGCAAGACAAGAAGCATAGTTTACAACAAAACACCACATTAATGCTATTTAATGTAGTCAATTATTTAACTGGTCAATAAATACAATTAATACAGTTATTAAAAACCCCTTATATAAGAAATACAAATTATCAAGCATATTATACAACAAAATTAAACACAATTCTTGCATTAAATTTCACTACTACAAATAATAAAGCACATTATACAAATATTCAAGTCCGAACGGGCAATGGACCAAATGGGCTTGAGCCCAAACGGGCGCGGACCAAACGGGCTCGAACCCGAGCAGACACTGGCCAACGGGTTCGAGCCCGAACGGGCACGGGCTATACGAAATTCTTGATATCCGTAAATTTATTATTAAAAAGAACATAATGAACTAAAATACATTATCAATCAAAAAAATTTATTTCAGGGTACCCGCCGCTGCAACGCGCGGGTACCCTGCTAGTAGTATTAATTAATAAAAGATTAATTTCAAATCATGGTTTCAGAAATTGTAAACGTGATTTTTGACTCATTTCCCTTTTAGCTAAATTTTAAATTTTCTTCCTTAGCAAATCTTTTAACCTTAACAGCTATGTTTAAAAAGAAAGATAAAGCTTTATATAAGTTTTATATTTTTTAATTAAACTACTATAATGGATTGTCCTAATGTCTTTTTATTGTTTTCACTAACTGTAGATTGAGAATTACCATTAGACATATCGCTGTAGCTGACTTCTAACAAGGTTTTTGTTGCCCTCGTTTTGCAGCGGGATTAACTCTAATGACTAACCTAAAAAGTAGGAAGGCATTAGTATAAATATGAAACGAATAGTTATATGTATTTGATAATTGGTATAAAGCAAAGTCTTGGTATGCATAATTGTTCAAATAAAATGTAAATTGTTGAAGATAAACGTTATTGATCAGTCCATAGGTTTTCGGTGGTAATCATTTTTAAAAGTTGAGTGGAACGATTGTCATTTTACCTTTAACTTTATATTTTAAATGATACTTATGTTTGGCAAAAATAGATTGTGCTAGTGCTGGTGCTGTTGCTGATGCTGGTGCTGATGCTGTTGCTGAAAAAGATTATAAAAATAGATTATTTTTATAAGCTACATGAAGTAACCTTTTATTTTCAGAGATTATGAAAAATTATTTTTTTTATAATCTTTTATAAGTTATGTTGCCAAACAAGGATTATTTTTTAAGTAGCTTATTTTTTGAAAAAAATAAGCAAAATCTCTCCATAATCTTGTGTGCCAAACATAGCCTAAGATACTTTGACGAATTATTAGCTTTTTAGCATTTTTCATAATTTATTGAAAGGTTACAAAGTTAGGATTTAGACTTCTAAAGTAATAAATTTATACCAAAAATAATTTCGAAGGGTTTGTCCTTAAGCAATAGACGTTAAATTGCTTGTTGGATTTCAGAAAATTAATTTACCATATAAATTGACAGTATGTAAACTAAATAAGATTTTAAAAGCAGTTTATTTACACTCAGATTTACCTAAATAAATATGATATATTGACACGTCTATATCCACCTTTTCATGCTTGCTATGACGTAATTAGGTATGTTATTGTTGTTGTAATCTAAACTAGTTATAATATCTGTACACGCACAGGGTTTAGACAAAAAAAATTATTTTATATCAATGCTGAATATTATGTTTTTAAAGGTAATTACATATAATTATATATGTATGCAGTAGTTTTTCATTATCCATTAATATCCATTAGAATTTTGTATAATCAAATTTTGTAAAAAAATTTGTTAGATGACTCAAAATTCAACTATATTTAGCTGATATATATGTTTTTGTTCCTATTTAAATTTCACACACAAGATGCGAGTTTAGTTGCACATAATAAAAGTTGATAATGTTAAAATATACTCCTTAAAGTTTTTTAAAAATGTTTTTCTACATATCCTTATATAAATAAATAAAAACTATATGAGTAGTTGTTATAAATACAATCACGTTTTTTTCTTCATATTACAGTAACTCGTACTTACAGTTTGATAATTATATTCCCGTTTTCAATAATTTAGCCATATTTAATATACAAATTCGTGTCCACATTTGTCATACTTTTAATATGAAATAAATGAATCCTTAGTAAACATATATAGTAAAAAAAATGATATTTATAATCATATGTATATTTATATGTTTTGAGTTTTAAAACAACATATATATATTGTATTTTTAAATTACAAAGTATAAGGTGTATAAAGTATAAGGGAGTATTTGTTTAATTTCCAAAGTTATTAAAAAATATGAAATCTTATAATATTACACTTAACTCTATACAATTTTTAAAAATTTAACCACTAAAATTTTATTAATTACCCCATCTTTTTTAAGTTTTTGTTTTCACATATTTGACACCTATGTTTTTATGTGTTTTTCTTCTCAACCAAATTTCTCCACCAAATTAATTTAAGGTTGACCACAATCAATTTAATTTTGACTTTTATTAACCAATCACATCACACGATTTTGCTTACGTGGCAAAATCAAGCTCTCCTATTGGTTTAAATTTTTTTTCAATGAGAAGGGTTTTGCAAAAACAATCCGAAATGATGTAATTCTTTTATTATATATGTGGAAACGTAGAGGGGGGGTGAATACGTTACCGTTTAAAAACTGTTCAAAGATAACTGTTCAAAGTTAAAGATGACGTCAAAGCATAACTGTTCAAAGATAACTATCTCTCTACACTGGGGAGATTGTTCGAATCAAGGCAATTCTTCTCACAAGAAAGAAGAATGTCAGAAGACGTCACTGTTACTATTACATCAACGCCTTCACCGTTTTCATTCATATATACTTGAGGGGAGATTGTTGGAATCACTCCTAAACAGTATTTCAAGTATTTATATTTCATATGTAATAGGTAGCTTTATTATGGCCTTTATGTTTGTTTAAGGTCAAGCTTATGTAGAAGGCCCATAAGCTTGACCCAAGCCCAATAAGGATAGGAAGGGAACTAGGAGTGTTGCCCTAGCTTCCCTCCTATAAATACCTCTTGTAAACCTTCATTTGAAGGTTGGTTGTTCAAGTTTTCTTTCTTTCACATACACTCTTTCTTAACCGTATATTTACTATCGTGTGTGTGTGATAGAGCTTGTTCAATCGCCTCATCTCTTTCTCTATAAGCTTGTGTTGTAAAACGTGTGACCTAACAGTGGTATCAATCGCCAAATAGTTGGGTGTACACTTTGTTTTTTCGAAGTTTTGGTTTTGGGTCTTACGCGTAAAGATAACACAATCTTTGGTTCGCTTAAAAACTGATTTTTTACACTTTTGAATCCAAGATTCTTGTACTTTCAACGTTATTAGGTGTTAAACTATTGGTTTTTGGCAAAAAGTTTGGAACTTTACGTGTTTTTCCTCGTTTTTAAGCTAGTTTTTGTACAAGGGTGCTTTCCTACGCGTAACTGTTTTAGAGGCTTTGGATCATCAAGTTTCACACTTTTGTGTTATTTTGGTGATATTGAAGCTATTTCATCACAAAAATCTGGTTTAGAAACATCTTTGGGCAAAATCAATATTACGAGTAATCCTACGCGTAGTAAAACCCTAAAACTACGCGTAAGTTATTCCTTGGTTTGATCTTCGTTTTCGTGGTTTACTCCGTGTTTTCTTGCTTGGATAAGCCTGAAAATACGTCGACTTTGGATATCTTTTGCACTGTGAAGTGTAAAAGATCATTTGGGATAAAACCCTAAAATTACGCGTAAGTTCAACCTTACGCGTAGAAATCCTACGCCTAAGATTTTCTTACGCCTAAGCCTTGTCTTACGCATAAGCTAATCCTACGCCTAAGTTTCTACGCCTAACTTTGTTGTCTACGCATAACTTTAGATTTTTTCCTGCTTACGCGTAAGCTAAAACCTACGCGTAACTCCTCATTGTTACGCGTAACTTTTGGTGTTTTTACGCATAAGTGCTACTTGGTTCTTGTCTTTTCTACGCCTAAGGACACTTCATCAACAAAGGTTCATTCGACTACAAAGATCCATTTTTTACCACACAAGTTTATCAACATGTCACAACCACCATACTCTAACTATTTCCCTTACACTTATCCTCAACAACAACAACAACTAAGTCCACAACATCCACAATGGAATCAACAACAAGCAATTTATCAACAACAATTTAATCAACAACATACTCCACAACTTGCCGCAAATCCACAACCTCAAATGGTTCAACCACCACCAAGTTCTCAAGTTCAACCGTACACAAATGAATTCAATCAACATCCATCAAGGAACACTATGAAGGAACCCACTTGGTTTGCAAAGATGTGTGAAGCTTTAAGCAACCAACAATCAATTCATGAGGCTGGATCACTTGATAGACCTCCAATGCTCACTCCAGGAAACTACGATCAATGGGTGATAAGGTTCTTTAGGTTTTGTGATCTGAAGAAGCCACATGGAAAGTTCTTAAAGAAGGTTATCTTAGAAGGTCCATTTGAGATGCCTACTATCATTGTACCCGGAGATCCAAATGCCATTCCACCAAGAGATGAACAAACCAACATTGCTATTATTGCAGATTTAAATCCCACAGAACTTCTACACTATGAAGCTGATGAACTTGCAATGGAATACATCCTCTTAGGATTACCAAACCCAATTCTTCGTAGTGTTGATGCTCAAAAGACTGCACAAAAATGTGGGATCATATTCGTCTTCTTATGGAAGGATCTGTACTCAATCGGGAGGATTTGGAATCCAAAATTTACTTGGCTTATGAACACTTCATGATTGAACCTTGAGAGACACTAGAGTCCTATCATCATAGATTTTCAGACATCATCAATGATTTGGATCAACACAACATCATCATGCCAAGAATTGCAGTGAATACTAAGTTCCTGAGTAGTCTTGGTCCTGAATGGGAGAAGTATGTCATTTTTCTCCGTCAAGAGAATAACATGCATCAATCTTACCTATGGATTGTTGTACGATTACTTGAAACCTCATGAAAAGGAAGTTGATCGGGAAAGGATTCTCCGTGCTCAAATTGCTTCACCAACACATCCGGAAAATCAACAACTTGCCTTATATGCTCAAGAATTATCCTCTCAACCAGCAACTCAACCAACTGCTTCAAACACATCTTCACAACAACAACCTCAACCTCAACAAAATCAATTGGTTCCATACAACAACAATGCTCAAGCATATGTCAGTGAAGCTACTGAGGAAATCGATCCATTCGAAGCATTGCAACAAGGATTTGTTATGATTGCTAATGCCTTTGGCCGTTATACCAACAAATCCAACAATCGTATTCGTTCCTCATCTAACATACGGACTCAAGCTGTTTGTGAACAATGGGACGTGTTGAAGTTCAGAATCGTGATTATGGTCGTCAGATGGGCGGTGGTCAAGGGTTTAATGGTGTGGGTAGGAATAACAACAGAGCTCAAGTGGTGGAACAGGGAAATGCTCAGCATGGGTTGAATGGTCTTCGATGCTACAACCGCAATGAGAAGGGACACCTGGCTAATGCATGCCCAAAGCCAAGGACTAAGGGCCGTGCTTATTTCAAAGAGGCTCTTCTTTTGGCTCTTAAGGATGAAGCTGGTGGAACTCTCACGCAGACAAAGAACGAGCTTTATGGCAAATCTGACTCGGATGATGATATGGAGGACTTGCCGGCCAATGCAGCTGTTATGTTGATGGCTAATATGCAGGCGTTACACATGAGTGACACAGGCCCAGTGTATGACACTGATGGCTTGTCTCGGTACCCGAACAAACCATATTTATCTCTGATCTCATATCTCCGCCAACATCCGCATCCGGCAAGGCTCAGAATGTTCAAAATGAGTCATCCACATCTCATTCCGACGATTTTCAACTAGACACCGTAGTTATATTTGGACGATCAAGATGACCAAACGGTTTCCCTTGATAATCAAATTGACTCCGTGGTCATACTTGAGGATCTAAATAATGATCATGTTGTGACTCACGTTGAACAAGATGAACTTTTGCCCCATCCAGATCTTGTTCTGTTACTTCAAGACCAACAATCCCAAATTGATGCATGTGTTGCATTAAATCAGGACTTGAAAAGTAAAATGCACTGTTAACAAAGGATTTTGAATGTTTACAAAAGCAACTCAACTTTTTCAAAACTCAAGAAAAACGTGAAAACGGTTTTGAAGCAACCTTTGCCAAATCTTATCAAAACGAAAAATATTTAGAACGACAGATGCGTGATCTAGCCGCTTCGAAGAATGCTTTGTTGTCTGAAATAGAACATCTGAAACATGAACATAAAAAGCAAATTAACGCTCTCACCTTGGAAAATCAAAAAGCTAAGGCTGAGTTGTTAACTTGTCAAAAAGCAGTTCTCGCATACAAAAAGCATTCAACGAAACGAATAGATGATCATCTTGAAGAAATCATCGGCTTGCAAAACAAACTTAAAGAGTTTAAAACTGTTGTTTACAAACATGGCGAGTCGGTCACCACCATTGAAAAGTTTACTTTAAAACCAAATCCAAATGGATATGGACCGAATCTTGCTGATTACAAACCTAAGCTTTCAACCAAAACATTCAAACCAAATCCCGAAGTTTCCAGTGCACAATATAAAATTGATAATTCTGTTATGAATGTTGTTGAATATCATCGTCTAGAGGAATTAGATGCGAGAAGGACGAGAGTCGATCAAAATTAAAAACTGTTGTTTACAACAAACCTTTTAATTATTCTAAACCGGTCACTTTCGTCACACCAACGGATTCTTCCAACACACCAAGAGTTATCATCAGAACACCTGAGTCTTCTATTGTTAATCCCAAACAGACTTTGCACAAACTTATGGTCCTTTACCTTCCATTAGTGAAGTAAACTCACAAACTGAAAATCGAAAAATTCTTCGATATTTTGACATTTTCATGGCTGACCTCAAAATTTTACAACATGAGATAGAATATCGATCCGAAATCAAAGTTGAACATTTTCAATCGCCTCTGGCGCGAGAACAAAGAGACATTTTTCAGAAAAATCTTTTACCTAATGTTAAAAACTTGAAAAGTTGTGCAATTGCTTGGGAAAAGGACTTTCATAAGGAACTTGGGTCATGAAAAGCGTTTTAGAAAACGAAACATCTATTTCAAACACTAAACGTAAAAAGAAAATGTTAAGAAAAGATGTTGATCGACTCTTGGAAGATGTTATCTGTGCGGATGTTCATAATGTTGTGTTATTGAATTCGTTGTCATATGCAGTTGATAATATCTCTGCGATATTTTACGTGGTTAAATGTTGAGAACACCGATAATGTGCTTGGTCGAGTCCTTAACAGTTGAAAACAAACGATTGTCAAACGAACTTTCAAATGCAATACGTCGTCTTAATTGGTGTCAAAAAGATATTCACGATCAACAACTTGCTTTCCAACACAAAATCAACCGATTCGTGCAAAACCTTCGATTCTAAAATTGAGCAACTGGATGATCAAAGCGTGTCTTTCAAGTGTCAAATCTCAAAATATGAACAAGAACTTGTAAAAGTTAAAAGGAATATGGTGTCATATTTGATTTACTCAAAAAGACTCGTGATGAAGCATCAAATGAACTTGATCATTATCTTGCACACATTAAAGAAGTTATGCATTTTCTTTGGAAATGTTCGGTCCGAAAATCAAGATCGATTCACACTATCATCAAGTTAAGAGGAATGTTAGGAAAGTATGAACAACTTCCACCAACAATCATTAAGAGATTAGCCCCCGTAACACTTAGTACTCATGCACCTAGAATCTCTCCTGCCAAATCACAAGTAGCTAACGTGCTTCCTTCTCTTGAAACAGAATAGTTGAGCCTTTTCCAAACGTCCGCACTTCACCGCCTAAGAGCACTCAATCGAAGAATAGGAAGTTGCGACCTAAGAAAAGATCAATCAAGAATGCTAAAGTAGAAGAACACCCTAGGACTCTGAATAAGACACACGTTGCCTCCACTATAGATATTGCGTTCGGCAAATGTAATAGAAATAGTGATGTAACGAATGCTAAACCGTTAAGTACTTTTGATATTCAGTCTGATGCACCTTGTGTTATTTGTGGTAAAAGTATGAATTCCGATTGCCATGATAAATGTGTTGCTAAAGCTATAATCTCTCGTTTAAGGAATCCTAAGAACTGGAATACCTCTAGGCCAACTAATCTTTCTAAGTCTGTGCTTGGTAGACCGCCATCTTTAGATTCTAAGAAACGCATTTCTGTCCCTGTAGCTCCAGTTTCACCTCCTAGGAATGTAGTACCACCTAGTGAATTCACTAAGACTAAAGCAAAGAGTAGTTATAGATGGCCGAAATGGATATATAACACACTAGGATTTAAGTGGATACCTAAAGCTATTGATGTGTGTATATCTACTAAAAATGCTATGGAACCCTCTAACATTTCGGGTTCCACATCTACTTCTATTCCATCTGTGTCGCCTGTGTGTAATGCAGGTGATAGAGATCATTCTCTGGATTGTTGATAGCGGATGTTCCCGACACATGACAGGCAATCTTAAACTGTTATCAAACTTTATTGCAAAGTTCATTGGCACTGTCAGGTTAGGGAATGATCACTTCGCAGCTATCATGGGCTACGGAGATTATGTCAATGGGAACATCGAAATTAGCAGGGTTTACTATGTGGAAGGCCTCGGTCACAATCTGTTTTGAGTAGGTCAATTTTGTGATGGAGATTTGGAGGTTGCTTTCGGGGAGAAAACTTGTTTCATTCGTGATCTACAAGGAAATGACCTTATGTCCGGCTCGCGTAATTCTAGTCTCTACACTATCTCTATGCAAGACATGGTTGCTTCCTCTCCCATTTGCTTACTTTCTAAGGCAACATCAACAAAATCCTGGCTATGGCACCGTCGTCTCTCACATCTAAACTTTCAAACCATCACCAACCTTGCTCGACACAAACTAGTTGAAGGACTCCCACGATTCCGGTATTCAAAAGATCACCTTTGCTCAGCTTGTGAACAAGGGAAAAGCACTCGTGCTCATTTTCCTTCAAAGGTGGAACACCACTCTCAGCATGTGCTTCATCTTCTTCACATGGATTTGTGTGGCCCGATGCGCGTGCAAGCGATCAATGGCAAACGCTACATCTTAGTAATTGTTGATGACTACTCTCGATGGACTTGGGTCTACTTTCTTCATAGCAAAGACCAAGCTCCACAAATGATCATCACCTTTCTCACAAAAATACAGTTCACTCCGCAACACCGTCGAATCATCGAACAGACAAAGGCTGAATTTGTTAACAAAACCCTTCGTGAATTCTATGAGAAAGTGGGAATTCAGCATCAAACATCTATTGCACGTACACCTGAACAAAACGGAGTTGTTGAAAGACGAAACCGAACGTTAGTGGAAGCTGCAAGAACAATGTTAATAAATGCTAAACTTCAAGATTACTTATGGGCGTATCTCTGCATGCTATACTCAAAACCGTTCTATGATCACCAAACGCCACAACAAAACACCTTTTGAGCTTGTCCATAACAGAAAACCGAATCTAAAACACTTTCATGTATTTGGATCTCTTTGCTATCCGAATAATGATCGTGATGATTTTGGAAAGCTCAAAGCCAAAGCCGACATTGGAGTCTTTATCGGATACTGTGATAATTCCAAAGGTTTCCGAATCTGGAATCGTCGTACAAAGCAGGTGATGGAAACGATTCATGCTCATTTCGATGAACTTACTGAAATGGCTTCCGAGTATAACAGCTTAGAACCCGGTCACAACCGCTTAAACTTTCCCCAACCCCCATCATCACCGAAGAAAGCCCTCGGCTAACTCGTCAACAAATGGAAAGGTTATTTGCTCCTCGTTCGTGGACGATATTGATGAACGTGCTCGGTGTATCCGCATTTGTTTCATTTGCACAACCCGATAATATTCCTATACCTGATACACCTGCTACAACAACTACTGTTGAAGAAGCACCTACACCCGTTGACTCCAACACAACAGTTGAACACACCGCTTCCAACAATGATGAACCAGGTGATGATATTCTGAATGAAGTACCCCCACCTGCAGATTTTGATCCAAATGCGTTCTTCAACCCGTTTGCTAATGAGGACTGCTGCACGGATGTCGCGGAATCTTCAACAAACCATTTGAATCCTCAGAATCGCACAATGTATACCAACATCAACCCTCCACACATAGATGGACGAAAGACCATCCTCTGGAAAACATTATTGGCAACCCGAATCAACCGGTCGTTACGAGACAACGTCTTCACTCAGACGGTGAACATTGCATTTATGCACTCCCTGTCTGCCAATCTGAACCTAAAAACATCAAAGACGCAATGACAAAAGACAGCTGGATTGAATCCATGCAAGAAGAACTCAACCAATTCAAACGTCTTGAAGTATGGGAACTGGTTGAAAGACCAACACGAGTCTACGTCATTGGTCTAAAATGGATTTAGAAAAACAAATTGGATCTTTGAAGGGAACGTCATCGAAACAAGTCACGTCTGGTGGCTAAGGGTTATCGTCGGGAAGAGGGATTAGACTTTGAAGAATCTTTTGCTCCGGTTGCTCGTCTTGAGGCCGTTCGGATATTTCTAGCATTCGCAGCTCATATGAATATAACGGTCTATCGGATGGATGTCAAAACTGCGTTTCTCAATGGACAACTTAAAGAAACGGTTTATGTCAGCCAACCAGAAGGATTCGTTGATCCGAGTTTCGAATCATGTCTACAAACGAACAAAGCTCGTATGGTCTCAAACAAGCTCCTCGGGCATGGTACGATAAGCTATCATCTTTCCTCATTGCCAATAATTTCACCAAAGGTTCGGTTGACCCAACTCTTTTATACAATATCACGGGGAACATATCTTAATTGTTCAAATTTACGTGGATGACATCATTTTGGGTCTACACATAAAAAGTTTTCAATCGCTTTTGCAAAACTAATGAAGAAAAATTTTGAAATGTCCATGATGGGTGAACTTACATTCTTTCTCGGACTGCAAGTTCATCAATCACCCGTGGTATTTTCTTGAGTCAAATATGCCCTTGAATTGTTAAACAAATTTGGAATGAAAACCTGTGACACCTATGCCACACCAATGGCTCATACCAAGAAGTTAGACGGTGATTTACATGGGAAATTGGTGGACCCTACAAAATACCGTAGTATTATTGGGTCTCTCATGTATCTAACAGCTAGCAGAACTGATATTGTCTTTGCCGTTTATCTATGCTCCCGTTATCAGTCGCGACCAACTGAAACCCACCTCTCCGAGGCTAAAAGAATCCTCCGATACATAAAGGGAACCATTAACTTGGGGATCTGGTATCCGAAGGATTCTGGTTTTGAACTAATCGCCTTTTCAGATGCTGACCACGCAGGATGCTTAGACTCACGGAAAAGCACTTCTGGAGCTTTACAATTTCTTGGTGATAAACTGGTGTCTTGGCAATCGAAGAAGCAGGATTGTACATCATTGTCATCAACCGAAGCGAGAATATGTAGCCATGTCCGCATGTTGTGCTCAAGTCATATGGATGAGAACACAACTCAAAGACTATGGTTACGTATTTGAGAGAATCCCGATGTATTGCGACAATCGGAGTGCCATTGCAATCTCGTGCAACTCGGTTCAGCACTCGAAATCAAAGCACATCGATCTTCGATATCATTTCATCAAGGATCACGTGGAGCAGTGTATGTTGAATTATATTTTGTGGGTACTGAATACCAATTGGCAGATCTTCTCACCAAAGCCTTGCCTCCCGCTAGGTTTAATGAGTTGGTCCAACGGATTGGTATGAGGTGTTTGACTCAAGAGGAATTGGATGACCTCCTAAAACAGTCTTAAAAACTGTCAAACACCAAAATATCTTTTGTAAATACTTTTCAAAAACAAAATACAAAAATATAAAACCTGATAAAACAACAAAAATATTCTTCTAATCTACTTTTCTTTCAACATTGCAAGTACATTTCTTCCGTCAACACTTTAATCTTTCAAAATTCAGTATTTTTCCGATCAAGTGTTGAGGGGGAGAAAATTATCCATAAACTGTTTCAAAACACCAGTGTACTTGCATGTTATCACATCTCAGTTGATTCTTTTACAAATGGTGGTACATTTCCTGGTTCAAAGACACTCCTCGAACTTTAATTTATAACCTTTCATTATTTTCTCAAGTCGAGGGGGAGTGTCGTCAAGTTTCTTTCCAAAAAATCTTCATTTGGTAACCAAAAATGGAAGTTAAAAGGCTTTGGATGAAAATGGAAAAGGTGGAGGGACCAAAACTGTCAAAATGGTAAAGTCTATTTTAATAAAACTCTCCACCTAACTCTTATACTTCACATTTAATACACTAAACCTAACAAGATCCTACGCCTATAATTCGTTCATCAAATCCGTGTTTCAGATCATCATTTTGTAAGTGATTTTGCGTTTACAACATGTTTTTAAACTATGGTTTTGAATCTTTCAAAAATCCAACGGTTAAAACTTTGTATAATCTCGTTCTTGTGGTCTACGCGTAAGTATATGATCACATGATTAAGATTGGGTGTTTTTGGTTAAAAGAATAGTGTCAAAACGTTTCTAACACATCAATGATACCGTTTTAATCATCAAAACTCACCCAGAATCACGAATTGATGATTCTTGAAAATTAGGGTTTATAAGTCGAATTGGGTATTTTCGTATGAGAAGTGTTTTGGTCAAAAAGATTGTTGTGTTATGCTTATGTGATGATGAATTGATGATATCCATGCCTTATAACCACCCAGAAACCTCAATTGATTCAGAATTTGAAATTAGGGTTTAAGGTTCATAAGTTTGGGCATTTTTGATTCACCATGAGTTAGATGTTAATACTTGGTATATAAGCTCATACAACTCTCTTGAACTACCAGAAAAGTTTGGTGCAAATCCTATGGTTAGAAAACTTACGCGTAATTCTTAACCCTTAGGGTTTTGACTTACGCGTATGACTTTCTACGCTTAACGGCACATGAATGATTCATACCATGTTTTGTTGATAAAATGAATGTTATGTGTTTAACTTTGATGATATGATGTTTTATTTCAGGCTTGCTACACTTAAATTCAGAATCAAGGTCATTTGATTATCTACGCATAAGGATTACCCTACGCGTAGTTATGTTACGCGTAAGAAAATCCTACGCATAACAGCTACGCGTAAGGTTCTACAATGGACTACGCGTATCCTGTGGAGGATATGCGTAAACAAGTGAACCTCTACGCATAAGGTCAACTCTTACGAGTAGCCTTACGCGTAAGGTTAATATATGCCTACGCATAAGCTCTACGCATAAGGTCTCCTTTTCCTACGCGTAACATTTCTTACGCGTAAGTTAGGATTCTACGCGTAAGTTTACGCCTAAGCATATATCATTCCTGTCTACGCATAACTTTGCCAATACTACGCTTAACCCTGGATTGACCTTCATGATGAATTGTTACGTGTACAAACTTGTAAATAAACTAATCATATCATCACGAATCCTAAAATGTCACTAATAAACTTAAATCGTTTGATATGTTGTGAACAATAAGTGATAAAATAAACTTTAAAACTTAAAGTTAACTAACTCACGAAACATTTCACGACATCATTGGACTATTGAACATACAAGTGACTTAGGACTCGTAACAATCATTGACACTGTACATTCAATAACAAGACAATAAGACCTTCGTTGACTAACATTATGTCTTTCGATATGTTGGTTCTTTTGGCTAATGTTATTTCAGATCACGACATCAAATGAATGTGGATGCACAAGTTCTCTCCATTGCGATATCTATCCTCATGGCTATCCAATGAAGATAGGAAAGAATAATCTCCGTGTTGACTTTGACAACCTCACTTGCTCTGAATCTTCATGTTTAATTGCTATTGATATTATGAGGACTCATCCGTATCGAACATGCTTTCACTCACTCTGCAAGCTGTTCACGAGATCTACATCCAACAGTTCTGGAACACTATGGAAAGGGTCAAAGGACAAACTGCTGTGGCGGTGACTCTGAATCACAAACAAGTCACCATTACACCTGCAGACTTAAGAGTGTTCTCCTAATTCACGATGTCGATCCAACCAAACTATATGCCACACCTGTTGAAGAGCTCACTCTCCAATTCTTAATCAATATCGGTTATGACGAGGCTACAGGAGTAATCACCAAGCACTCTCACGTAGAGCTTAAGAGTATTCCTCAACCCCGGAGAACACTCTACATGATCATCACCAAGTCTGTTTCTGGTCGTGACAGCGGCTATGAGCACCCTAAGCTCATGGAACCGCAAATATTCTGGGCATTGGTCAACAAGAAACACATCGCTATCGAAGCTCCGATTTGGGATGACATGATGTCATTTCTCAACAAACTTGGCTCAAAGATTCCCTACATCGGATATACAAAATTGTTGATCCAGAGAGCACTTGGACTTCATCCCGACATTCCCAAGAGGCTCAATGACCCCAATAATCACGACATGTTGACGGAACCCATTCTATCCGTTAGAATCAAGGAAACGTCGACAAAGAAACAAGGTGCTGTCTTTGCCAGATTTCCTTCTAGCGAAGATGTCGAAAGCTTGAAAGCGTACAAAAGGTATCTGGAAGCGGTCAGACAAGGCAAAGTTGGTCATCTCGACGAAAAATCTTCTGGAACACCTGTAAGGAGAACCAAAAGAGGAAGTGCAGGAAGTACGCCAAGTACCGTGAGTCAAAGGAAGTTCCCCAAGAGGAACCCTCCTTCAAAGAGGATTGTTCCATCTAAGGAAGCTGCTCCCATCCCAATTCCCAAACCCGAACCGCAAAGAAAGCTTGTGGACTAAAGCTCTGAAGGTACTGACACAGATGAAGAGATTACCTTCTCTGAATCTGCAACCGTATCCCTCCTCCGCAGCTAAATCTACAAGTCCAATAGCCGAACATGGAAAAGGAAAGACTCCTGTACTTGAGTCTCATGATGAAAGCTCTGAAGAAGAAGAAGAGCAATTGGATAAATCATACATGAAGAAGTTTCAATTAGTTAGACATCTTCAAAAGGCGAAGAATTTGCTAAAGATCAAATGGGTGGCCCGGAGGATCAAGTGGTCTGCCCACTCCTCCCGGATCCGATGCGGTTAATCAACCCGATAAGGGATCTGGTGCCACCACTCTTCTGCAACAACAAAAGCCTATTGAGGACACTATTGAGTATGATTTTGAAAAACAGGAACCTGAGAAAGAAAAGTCTAAGGATGACGAGGATGATTATACTAAGTTTCTTCTAGACAGTCCAACATACTCAAAGGAGAAAACCTCAGAAACTCCTAAGGACCCGAAGTCTCCTCATGTCCCCTCCTCATCAGATTCTTCATCTCACTCATCACCACCACCATCAAAAGATCAACAAAATCATCATCCAAATCTGTGAAGAAACCACCTCGATCTTGGATTTCTCAAGCTCATAAACGAATTCACAAAGCTGTCAAACAAGTCAGAAAGAAAAACGTGCTCATTAAAAAGCTAAATTTCTTTGTCGATCACATACAAAGCATATGTATGACGAGCATGACAAGATGGAGAAAGAAAGGGAATTTGTTCAGAAGTTCATGAAGAGTCATCGTAAAGAGGAACTGAACGAAATGATCGAAGGTTACACTAACAAGTACCTTCGGGATATCGTTCCTAAAATCCAAAAGGAACTGGAAAAGACAGCAAGAGATCATACTCTCAAGTTTCTTCTTGACTTGTCCCGGTGTGACTAGAGAAATATTTTCCAGACAACTCACCCCTAACATCGTAGCATTGGTTAAAAATGCAATGGCCAAAGAAGCGATCTCTCTGAATCTGAGTTAATCGCTAAACTTGTGATACAAATGTCAAAGCGATCTGGAACGTTTACTTCGGATGAAGCTAAATTTTTCGAAAATCTACTTGATTTTCAACTCAGATCATCATGCAAGGAGTCAACCGATCAACCCAAACGACCAAGAGATGACGATGATAAGGATAAGGAATCGCACCTAAAGCGTCGAAGCGTCGGTAAATCTACCTCTATGCCACCTCCTCCACCACGAACTTCTTCTCAACAAAAGTCTCCTCCACCTCGGTCTTCTATTGATAAACCTCGGGACGATTCCGAGTTACCACCCCGACTCATAAAACGGTGATTACTTTGAGTATACGGGTGGGGACGATGAAGAGGTCCTTGAGCCCCGACAACAACCCACCTCACCCAAACAAGTGCGAAACCGTATCATCATCAAGGCCTTCCCAAAAGAAGAAGAAGACGACTCAGCCTGGAGTTGTCTCATGGCTAGATGACGATAAAACCGAAGAGTTTGAATGGTTCTCCACACTTGTCAATCAAACTCCCTACCCCGATGAAGGTCAAGAATTGGTAGACGGTTCTACATTGGAGCACGCAAAACTTTTGCAAGAAAAGTTCCATGTGAAGAAAATGACGAAATCTGAATTGAAGCGAATCAAGAATGAAGCATTCAAACTTCTTAAAGACAGACTCTGAAAGCGCGTCGAGGTCGAATATCATCTTGAGAACATCGACCGAGCTATGTCTAACGACATGGATTGGCTCAATCCGGAAGCAAACATTGACTTCACACAAAGGGACAACCCTCCATACTACACCGATTGGACCAAACCTCTACCGACCATTGGCCAAACAGACGAACCACGGATTCCCTTCCGATACTTCTTTAACAGAGACCCGGATTTTCTCTTACACGGTAGCGATGGTTCGCGAAAATACGCTACGTCATTGACTCTTCCATTCCCAGCGACTATTTACTCAAAGCGCATAGCTATCGAGGAACGTGCAAATCACTTGTTTTCCGACAACGTGCAAGCATACGACCAAGATGCATTGTATGGGATTCATCATT
Organism: Chrysanthemum makinoi; assembly: GCA_910596185.1. Lineage (NCBI taxonomy): Eukaryota > Viridiplantae > Streptophyta > Magnoliopsida > Asterales > Asteraceae > Chrysanthemum > Chrysanthemum makinoi. The sequence goes on from OU343224.1 coordinate 16,499,339, forward strand.
GGCCTGAACGCCGAAGAATCGACTACAGAAGCTGCACGGTTGAAGTCTCAACATGCGGTGTATAGTTCTAAGGACATCGTGGCCATCAAACACATTGATCTCAAGTCTAAGTGGGACTATTCATTCTTAAAGAATATCATAGTCAAACGACAAGATGAACAGGACTATGGATTCTCCGAGGGTGACTTTGAGAACTTGTCCCTCAACGACATCGAAGACATGTACCTTGCCAAGGTACAGGGTCGTATGAGACAATTCTCGAGTGAAGTTCAACGTGAATTTATCAAGTCAGTTCTCATCTTCATTAGACGCATTGTGATCAAAGAGCGTGTTGAAGATATCCAGATGGCTGTTGAATCTTATCCGACGCGTGTCAACCTCACTCCTCCAATGCTTACTCTTCCCGATCTCAATCGGCTACCTCAATATACGCTCATCAGCAAACCTTTCGGAGTTGTTTACCGAAGTGAACTTCAAAGGAACTGCTTAATGGCGTGTAGTGATCTTCGAAATTCGGGATCATACTTTGAAGCGGTTAGGGACGGATTAGCATACTGAGTTGAAGGATATACGCCTGAAAGTGGGATCTCGTAAGCGCTGGAATTCTCCGGAAAGGAGGGATGTGAGAAGGATCATCACCATGATTGATGAACGGTTGTTCAGAGGGATCAGCCTGACGATTGGAGAGCTATGTTGGTGGTCGACCCAGGAGAAACATCACCGGCTTTCAACGCCAATGCGCACTCACAGGAACATCACTGCACTTCCCGGTACCCCTTGAATTGTTTTCTTCATAATTTTGGATGTATGATTAAATATGTCTATGGCTTGTGCACACATAACGGTGTACAACCCGTAATTGTCAAGAAAGGACCCGTGGTACGCCTGCCACAATCCTTATAAAAGGAGCGAAAGCTTCTTACTTTTGAGTAAAACCTATCAAACCTTTCACTTTTCAAGGTTTTGCTCAAAAGAACAAGTACTTTCCCTTAAGACTTTCAAAACCTCAACCGTTTATATCACTTGTTGAGGGGAGTATTTGAAACTTTGTTCACAAATTGTTCACGAGTGGTCATTCCCGCAACACTTTCGAAATGGTCATATTTATTCTCAAACGTTTCAAAAATAACACTTTAATATGCCATTTTTGAGGGGAGAAAATTGTGTGATAAGAAATATGTTGTACAAAATGCAAATGAATCTGTGTACCTCAGACTTAACCAACGAATTGACGATACTTAACTGTTAGTAACTCGAAAAGACTTGTCCTGGGCGGGTAATAATTTCAAGCTAGTTCGCTAGTGATGTAAACGTGTCTCGCAAAGGACTTGTCCGAGTAGAATGTACCATTCGAGAAACTTTTGATAGACATGAACTCTGACGGGTTTGAAAACCTTCCAAGGTTTGTCTACACCTTCAAGGTAGTTATTAGAGCTAGTTGTCACCTAAAAGCTTGTAACTCTTTAACTATTCAACGTAACCGTGTCTCATGGGGATTGTCTATCTTCAGTGAATCAATTCAAAATGTGCGCGCTCTTTCCTCTCTGTGCATTTTAACCATTAAAACTCTTAAGCACATGTGGAGGGGGAGTATTTATGCAAAATCTTATCTCAACAATGGTACTAAAATGTTTTTCACTCACAAACACTTTGAGAGACATTTTTCATACAGTGGTTTTAATGGCAAACATAGGTTAGTCATGGAGTTATAAGGTGACTAAGGTTAGGAATAACCGTCCTATGATCCGCCAGAGCGGAGGGATCTACCCAAGGACACTACAAATAGTTAGTATTTAGAAGTCCTTAGGTATGATTGTAAAAAGGAGAAAATGAGAATCGGAGAAAGAAGGAGTTGAAGAATTAAAAAGAAATGCAAAGAAAAGGGTGAAAAGAAATAGCCCTCCAGATTATTCAACTTAGGGCGGACACCGGGTTCAATTCATATGCTACTTGGTTGTCACTTAGTGACGCCGGTATTGAAGATTAAAAGTCGTCATGGACCCAGTGACGCATGCACTAAACCTTCTTATCCACTCAAGTTTCTCTCAAACGAAGCTTGTTTCATTCTCACAGGGAACCCTACGTAAACTATCGGCTTTCTCCTAGAGATTCTGGTATTGAAGAAGGAGACCCTCTCCCTAGTCTCCGCTCAGGAAAACCAAAACGCACTATTGAGTCTAGAGCCACGAGATTCATCAAAAGATCTCTTAGGAACACTTGACATTTAATCACTTGATGATCAACTAATAAGATCATCCGTGGTTCATATCGAGTCCTTCACAGATCTTAGCAATCTGTCGAGAACATTTATGAGAGGTTCACATCTGTGATCCTTAATGATTGAATGGAAACTCTGCCGGGTCAACATCAAACAGCCCTGTAAGCAGGTCACTTCGGTAACTCCCCGTGGATTACGCGGAGTGTGTCTCAAACGGTCTGCAATCGTGAGGTGATGCTTCGGTGTACCTCAGCGACTCATCTGAATCGTAGGTGTACTTCGGTACATCGTGTTATCTCACTTGTGGGACTCCGATTCAGGAACGGCCTTTGTAAGAATTAGAGTTGTGTCCTCACACTATGTTGTTGACACTCTCGAAGTTCAAACTTGTAAGTGCCGGAAACCGCTTATTACTAACCGTTTGAAATGTTTTCTTCTTATGGAAGCTCCTGAGCGGGATGATCGTGTTGATTCTTCTCATGCTCACGCCAACATCATCACTAATGGAAGTTCTACTCTAAAGCAACACAACCGTCGAGAATGATTCTTCGTCAAACCAAAGAATCTACAAAGTTAAAGACTTAAAGAACTTCATCAGTATTGAATTCCAACGTCAAAGAGCGTGTGAGCATGTTGAAGAATGACGTGGAGACACTGGAGCAACGAAGCGGACTGAGGCAGTGATGCAGACAACAACATACTATCACTCTCACCACAAAGAACAATGATCAAAGAACAAAGTTAAAGATGACGTCAAAGCATAACTGTTCAAAGATAACTATCTCTCTACACTGGGGAGATTGTTCGAATCAAGGCAATTCTTCTCACAAGAAAGAAGAATGTCAGAAGGCGTCACTGCTACTATTACATCAACGGCTTCACCGTTTTCATTCATATATACTTGAGGGGGAGATTGTTGGAATCACTCCTAAACAGTATTTCAAGTATTTATATTTCATATGTAATAGGTAGCTTTATTATGGCCTTTATGTTTGTTTAAGGTCAAGCTTATGTAGAAGGCCCATAAGCTTGACCCAAGCCCAATAAGGATAGGAAGGGAACTAGGAGTGTTGCCCTAGCTTCCCTCCTATAAATACCTCTTGTAAACCTTCATTTGAAGGTTGGTTGTTCAAGTTTTCTTTCTTTCACATACACTCTTTCTTAACCGTATATTTACTATCGTGTGTGTGTGATAGAGCTTGTTCAATCGCCTCATCTCTTTCTCTATAAGCTTGTGTTGTAAAACTAGTGACCTAACAAAAACTTTAGATCTTTAGTATCAAATCGCTTATGAAGCTTGTTATAATATGAAAGTTCCAATTATTGTTTGTGACTAATGTAAAGCATAGTAAACCATGTTGTCACACAAGCATTAACCTCAAACCACATCACAAGCAATAGTATAGTGCAACTATAAAAGTAAAGAGATAAAGAAAGGAAAGTGCAAACCGAACACGATGATTTATAGTGGTTCGGTCACGGATCTCCTTTCCGCCCTACTCCACTCCCCCAGTACCCAACTCGAGAGTTACTTCACTAAATCAACAAGCTCCCTTCTCGGCGGAGAAAACCTTACAATCGTCGCTTACACTTTTTCCGGTACAAAGCTAAATACCGGGTTCTAGTTCGAGGTAGAACCAACCTAACGTCGCCTATACAATATTTCCGACACTAAGCTAGATGTCGAGTTCTTTTACAAGGGTACAACCACTCCCATTATGTTTTATGGCCCAACATAATAAACCGTGTTTTATGGCACAAACACATAAACCATCTAATCTAGTTTGGTGAAAGTGTTGTTATGATGCAATGATGTTTACACTAATGATCCATGACACAAATGTCTAATGGATATGAATAACTACTTCTAAATGATCTTCCATTGATAGGAAGCCTTCATGATGAAGATCACAAGTTCCCTAAACTTGTTGTGATAGATCTTCAACTTGTGGTGAGTGGGAATGGCTAGATCTCCAAGCTTTCCTTGGTTGATCAAGATGTAGAGTATGCTTACAACAAAGATGAATGTTAGAAGCATTATGATCATGTGATGGTGAGGGTGATTAATGTATGTTTCTACATTGTTATCTACATATCAAAATGATGCAAGAAGGGTAGAGAGAAAGTGTGTTGAAGGGATTGTGAAACAACTTGGTTTGGCTTGCTATTTATAGCCAAAATGGACAGGAGCGTCCACGGATCACGGAACCCTCAAAGGTTCCGCCCGGTACCATTTTGGTACCGTGGGGAATGACAGCAAGATTACCAAACTCTTACCAAAGTCAACTAAATCCATCCAAGATTGTGTAAGCTATGTAGAGTCCAAATCTAAACAAAATATTCTATGAAATCTTCTAAAGATTACAAGGATGATGCATGCCATGATGTAATATGTATTTCCATTTTAGATTAAAAAGTTTATCAAAGTAAACTTGTAAAATGTATTATGTAACTAGTTAATAAAATGTCTAGTTACCTTTTGAAATACTTGTGAATGCAAAATGTAAAATGATGTTCGAAATAGAATGGTTAACCTATTAAAATACTTAGTGACTCTAAACGTATTTTAAACATTCTAAATGATTTGTTATTGGGTTTGATCATAATGCCACATAACAAACATGTACGAACCTGTGTTGTAACATACGAGGACTTGAGCCATCGAGAGGAGTTGAATGTATGTTGAGACAAAGTGTGATTACAAGTAACTTGTACATTTTACGTTATGTATTACAAGTTACATGTTTGTCATCAATCAAAACAAACGAGACTGTATAGATTAAATATCGTAATATTTGCACTAACAATATAAATAAAAGATAAGGTCAACCTTAATCAAGTTAAATAGTTGGTTTTATTTATGAAAAGAGAAATGATAAGGGGTTTAAACTTAGGTTTAATTTTAGGCCTAAAAACAAGTGATATCATCTTGATGGTTGTAAAATAAGTAGGTCTTTGTCTACAGCCATTAAAATGATGTCATTTTATACTTAAATTTAGGTCTCTCTATCATTTCTTTTATGAAAAATATATTTGTCAACAGAATTATCGATCACCTGTGTACTAACAAGTTTTTACCTTGAAATAATATAACAGTTCCAATGAATATCTTTCCAAAATACCTTATAAATTCCATAAAAAAAAAGTATTTATCTTAAGTTCAATTTTAAATAAAGTTACTATTTTTTTTCTTAATTTAAGGTACCCGACTTTTTGTTTGGGCCGATTTAGGTTTTTTTCTAACTTCCATTAACCATTTTATTAGTAAATTACATGTTTATTCCTTGAGTTTGTATATGCATTTCATTAGGTCAATTTTCGTCCGTTTACATATGTTTCATCCGTTTTATACGTTTTCGTCCGTTTATACACGTTTTTGTCCGTTTTTACACGTTTTCGTCTGTTTTTGCACGTTTTCATCTACTTTTAAACGTTTTCGTCCGT
>OU343224.1:16505100-16554920 GCA_910596185.1 Chrysanthemum makinoi
GATCGAAGTCATACTCATGAGACATGATGAAACCTATAGACATGGAACGGATATTTTACACGAGTATGTTAGAACATAGTAAAACTTCAAGAGTGAGAATGCTTTTGATTGGTGATACTTCTAAGTAGTTTAATCCTTCTTGAAATGATATGATCTTCTAATGTTTTTATTGACTATTCTATTTTTATTAACAATGACATTAAACTTACTTTCTTTTAATATTATAGTAAGGTGTTTCCCTTTTATGGTAAGTTTTATGATTTTTTTTTTATGTTGCATGAGTGTATGCGTCACACCGGATCCATGGTTCAGCCGGTTCCCTTTTAAAAGGGATCCGGCTAGTTAAAACTCAGGGATCCGGGGATCTACAGTTTTGACAGAAAAATTATTTTGATGTAGAATCGATTTTTGCAACTTTTATGTTATCTATACTACATTATAAAGCATTTGGGACTTCCTATGAAAGGAAGTCTTAAAATTTGAAGACAAAAAACATTACTATAAAAGGAAAATTAGAAAATTAATGAAAAATTTAAAAATTTATAAGAGCTTCGAGTACGGTGGCTGATGGCTCAAGCCATCACCTTCGGCGCCATCCTATGGCGCGAGACACCACACCGAGGCTGGGCTGGTGGGTCTTGGCGCCGTGTACCACTCACCGAAGCATTTTTTTTGTTGGGTTTGTTCCTTTTTGTTTGTGTGCGTGATATGTTTGTGTCCGTGATGTTTTGAGTGATACCGTGATGTGTGTGCGTGTTTTCTTATTTTTCTTTTCGTGTGTTTTGCGGTTTTTTGATGGAGGAAGAAGACCACCCAATTTAATATGCGTGAAATAGTACATGTGTTGTTGGAATAGTGTCTTTTAAGTTCTAGTTGTATTAATTACACCATATGCAACTTTTCTTATTGGACCTCACATATACTTGTTTTTCCAATCTTGTCTTAAAAGAGTTTCACCTCTAATTTGATTTAATTGATATTTATATTTGAGTATTAATCAGAATATAAGATTATAGTTAATTAAGATGATAATAAATTTAGAAAACAGGAGGCTCTATGTTAAGAATTAGAAATTCCAGGTATTAAAGAGTCGGTCACCTCAAGTATGTGTAATCGTTAGAAAGCTCGTAGTCGTAGTTATTTTATGTTAAGTAGTATTTAGTTAAGTAACACCGTGAGGAGGGCGACGGTCTTTACCCACTGTATGCCCGATCCACGTACCGTAGGTGGCGTTTGTTTGTGAGAAACTATAAATACCCTCTACCTCCCAAGGTAGAGGGTTGGAGCTTCAATACCATTTTTTTGTTTCACATAGTTCCCAACTCTCTTCCTTTCTCTCACTAGAACTTTCTCTCTCTAAACTATTTGGTACGCCTCATATGATTATGGTTTAGTGTGTTTGTGAAATCTTATATCTAACAATTGGTATCAAGAGCCATGGTTTGATCACTCATCTTTCATGCTTCTTGTTTTGGTGGATTTCATAAGGTTTTTGGGGTATTAAAGGTTTAGGAGAGTTTGATTCATTTGGACAAATTCTAGTGTTAAAGTTTGAATTTTGCTTGTACTTTTGTGTTTAGGATCATCATATGTGTTTATGTTTTGAATTGGATGGATTAAATCATTGTGGTTTGGTTGTTTTTGATTGATAAAGTGGTTATTTTCTAAGTTTGTCAGCGGGTTTAGTTGAGTCTCGGTAAGTTTGTTCTTCAAAGCGAGTTGCTTTGTTATTGGATGCGAGTTGGTTCATGCGACTTGGCTGTTTAGCGAGTTGATTTTATGCGACTTGGGTTCTAAGCGAGTTGTTTCTTTAAGCGACTTGATATCTAAAGCGACTTAGCTATTAAGCGAGTTGTAAAGCAAGCGAGTTAAATTAAGCTACTTGGTGTTCAAGCGTGTTGATTGTGTTGCGAGTTGATACTAAAGCGAGTTGGCTATTCAAATACTTGATTCATTAAGCGTGTTGACAGTGTTGCGAGTTGATGCTAATGCGACTTGACTATTTAGCGAGTTGATTGATTAAACGAGTTGATAATTAAGCGAGTTGTGTGGTTAGCGACTTGTTCATTTAGGCTTGTTACTTCTTCGTGATACATTCTTACGGTTGTTCTTTTGGTTTAGTAAAATCCCTGAATGAATCAATTTCGGTTTAATTAAAAATAGTAAAATCCCGTAGAGCTTGAAACATGTCTACCAACGTTCCTACTATCATCTCCATTTGCTGGGGACGTTCAAGCAGCAGGGTCGATACTCGTCCCACCTATGCTTGACGTAGAACTGACTATGACTCTTGGGCTCAACGAATCGGATTGTACTGTCTTGGAAAGGAAAATGGGGTCAACATTCTCAAATTGATTGATGAAGGACCGTATCGGGTGGAGACTACTAGAGACATAATTGATACAGTTGAAGAAGATGATACATTGATTTACGGAATGGATAGACCAAAGATGTATGATGAGCTCAATGATAAGGAGAAGAAGAGATTCGATGCAGATATAAGGGCTTCTAACATCATATTGCAAGGTCTTCCAAAAGACATATACAAGCTTATCAACCACAACCCTGAAGCAAAGGCTGTATGGGATAATGTCAAGATGCTTCTCTCGGGTTCTCAATTAACGGTTGAAGACAAAGAATCTCAATTATATGATGAATTTGAGCATTTCAAGATGAAACCAGATGAGAGTGTCTATGAGTACTATGTGAGATTCCATAAGCTTGTGAATGACATGAGGAACATCAGAATGACCATGCCTAACATTCAGCTGAACTCAAAGTTTGTAAACAACATGAATCCCGAATGACACAAGTTTGTCACTACGGTGAAGCTCACTAAAGGATTGAAGAATACGAATTATGAGCAACTGTATGCCTTCCTTCTTCAGAATGAGAGACATGCATGTTTGAAAAGAGGATTCTTGATCAATTCAAAACAAATCCAGGAGAGACAAGCTCATCAAATGATTCAACTGCCTTCTACTCAAACATTGGGATTACCACTAAAGCTTCACAAGTTATTCCCATGGGTTATGGAACTCACAAACTCATTCCCGATCCAATGTTCAAACAAGCCGATCTTGATGCATCGTAGGAAACTTCATTAGTCAACTAGCTCTCATGATCAGCCAAAACATGAACACTCTCCCACACACCAACAACAACCTCGAGAGCAGCATCCAATCCACACAATCAAGCTCTTGTCGAGAGATGGGAAGGTTATGGTGCAGCCAGTCAAGAAAGGCAATGATCGAGAGAGGGGTGGAGCGGTGGAGGCTATGGAGGAAATCGAGAATCGGGAAGGAATGGAAATCAGGGACAAGTCAAGGCAGTTAAGTGTTACAACTGTGGTGGTGAGGGACACATTGCAAGGAATTGCACATCTCCAAAACGTCCTCAGAATCTTGAATACTTGGTATAAGATGTTGCTAGCGCAAGCTCAGGACAATGGAGCAACCTTGGATGAAGAGGAGCTGCTGTTTCTTGCTTAAGGGAATGCTAAGACATATGATGCAGATGTGGATGAGCGCCTATTCAGAGATTTGGTCACAATCATCAGAATGCCTTTCAAGTCATTGAATGTGATGCATACGACTCGATATTGATGATGGACCTCATGCACATACAATTTTCATAGCTAGCATTTCTCCAATGGTCTCTCCTAAGGTCTCTACTTCACCACGAAATGGACCATCCAAAGAAAAATCATCTCGAGAGGTATTAAAATTATATGATGAAGTTGATGTGCAAAAGATACATAATGAAATACAATCAAATGAAATCATTGAGTCAGATATTGAAAATATGGGTAATATCAATGTTGTCCAATATGATCAATATGTGAAACAAAGTGAAAGTGTGATTGCATCAAGTGATGTATCTCCTGATCAATGATGATTATGTCTGTGATGAATACACCGCATCTGTCCCGATGGTTCATTATCTCCGAACTAAATGCCTATAAAGAACGAGTTGCCATTTATGAACAACGTGCTAAGTTTGAGTTAAATACTCGTGAGTAGGAGTTGGATAACCAAATGCGTACAATTATTAGAAAAAGTAATTTTAGAGAAGAAGTGTTAAAACAAGAGTTAAATTCCTTACAAGAAAAGCTTTCAAAAACTGCTAAGCAAAAACAAGAACTTCAAGAAAATGTTAAAGTGCTTAATCCCGAGAATTTCATGCCAAGGAATCAAAACTTTTGAATGATTTTTCTAATCTAAAACTTTGAAGAACAAGCTTGAAAATAAGTTGTGCGTACATGACAAGGGAACACCATTAGATCGCCCACATGATCACTAAGCATAGAGTCTTAAGCGATAAGCATAGCATTCCCCTGATTGAGGAACCAAATCCAGAGGTCATTAAAAAGGCTAGAAATGCTCATAAGGTACTCTATGATGGCAATGAAATCCTTAAACCTAGACAGAAACCTAGTCATACTGAAAATCGAGGAAGATAATAAATCTGATGAAGTCACTAGGGAAAGGATGAACAAGAAGTTGGATGATCCTAAATGTAAAGAGAATAAAATAATTATCACACCCCATGATTACAAGAAGGAGAATTGGATTTACTTAAACAAATTTAAGGCTCAGACGTTGTTAACACCCGAACAAGTGTTCTGGAAAAAGGATTTAGATAAGCAAAAGCGAGAATCTTGTTGAAATGAACCCCCTTTAGGAAAATTCCTGACATTGTGTATCCTCCTAATACACTAATGCATTTAGTTCCTAGGACTATTGCCACTAAAAGCAAGACCTTAATCAGTCAATATGTTATTCTTCAACTATTTGTCAATTTTGAGAAAACTTGTAAAAAAAAGATCACACCCACTGGGATAACTGAAGGGAAAGGGGTTTTGAGCAAACAAAAGAATGCTATCTAACTAAGGTCATGCCATTCTTCAAACTACTAAAAGATCATTTTGAGAGTCTTAAAAAGGGGATAGGTTCAGATATTAAAGGAATGGAAAAGGAATTTGATGCAATGGTAGTTGAGGTTAGTGACTATGAGCGAGCATTAAAATATAATGAGATTGAGAGAAAAAACTTGCATACCTTGAATGAGAATCTTATTTCTGAATGTATTGCTCAAGATGTATTTTACACTCTGCTACAATTGCTCCATTAATGCTTCTCAATTTCATGAACTATCTGTTGCTTTGAAAGTCTCCCATGATCGTGTCATTGAGCTTGAAAAGATTAATTCGAAACTTAATGAGAAAATTGATCGGGATGATCACGATAATTTGGTAAAGCATCTTTCTAAACTAGAAGTTGAACATTTTGATTTACAACTAAAATATCAACATCTAAAAGAAAATGTTAAAACCTCAAATTTCAAGACTTCCTTGGATGCTCCTGAATTTGATGCAGTTTTTGAAATTAGCAAACGCGGATGAACGATTCGAGCTCATTATAACACGATTAAAAAGTTGAAAGTCCAAATCTCTCAATTGAAGGGTGAAAAGAACAATGTGACCGGATCCCAAATGCCTCCTCCTTTAGATTCTCGCCTCAAACTTTTCATCTTTAAAACTTGGTAAATGCCTTACAAAAGGAAAACGAGAGTTTTCTAGAAGAAAATGAAAAGGTTTAACGACACTTTAAAGAGTTATATGATTCAATGAAAGTCACTCGTGACCAAAACAACGAAAAAATAACGTCTTTACAAAAGGAAATTGAGAATTTGAGAAGTCGTGAAAATGGGAACTCACTTGTTTTAATAAGAATATTGTTTCAAATTCACCCTTAGATCAAATACACTATGACGTTAAATATATTCCTCCTCATCTTAGGAATAATGAACCCGCATTTCATGACTATTGTGCTCACCTTAAGGATAGTCTAGAATGTCTCCATGAGATTGTTGAAGAGGATTTCATTAATAAACCTCTTGATAGAGAAATTAGGTTTGCTTGCCTGTGCCAAACGATCTCAAAATCTGCTTGAATGTGTAATTGCAACATGTCCAAAATCCTTAGGTGCAAAAGGCAAAGCCGTGATGCCTTGTTCTATGCCTAGTGCCAAGCATGAAATCCGTTCTATGCCCAATGTTATGAATTTCAAGCTAAGAAAGTGAACTTTAGTGTGCCAGCAAATAGCTCAAATCACAGTCTTAAGAAAGTAAACACTAATGTGCCTTCCAGTAGTTCAGATCCTTGCACATCAAGTTCAGAAATGCAAAAATTAGATCAACCAACTAATGTTCCCATTCTCTACGGAGTAATCTGACATTAAAGCGAGCTGGTCAAAGTCTCAAGACAATACAAGGAATGATAGGACCTTGCAAGCTAAGAATGTGCATTGGAAGAGAGTAAGACCAATCTAGGAAATTTAAGCTTGAGTTGAATAAAACGAATCGTGTTGATTCTAGTATTAGCCATAGGCGATCGTAATTAATTCAATTCGATACTATTTCCAAACCTTGTAATGATGTCTGCTTGAATTCTGTTACTAATCATGAATGTGGTGTGAATGCTTTGTCTAATGCTATCAAATGCCCAGTTAAAGTTGTTAATGCTAATAATCGCAAAGAAGGCAAAAGGCAAAAACGTAAGATTGTTAGAAAACGTGGAAACCCATGGAAGAACATTTATAAGGATAGGTTATTATTGGATACATTTTGGCCATAAGAATAATCAGTTTTGCCCTCAAACTGCTAAGACTATGCCAACTAGAAAATGGATGCCTACTGGTAGAACTATTCCCTTAAGAAGTGAACATACTTTGAATAGGTCAAATACAGACACCGCTGACCATCTATTCCTAATGATTCCATTGCTTCTACTTCCGATATGGATGCTTCTATTTCTCGATGGTGTTCCACCATCGTGACTAACCAAGTGGAACCCATTCTTGCATGGGGATCCCAATTATCAAGTTATCCATTCTTGTCTCTGTTCAACTGCAGATTGTTCAAATCATTCGTGGTACTGGACTCGTCGTTCCAAGCATATGACCGAGACCGGTCATGCTCATGAACTTCGTGAGCAAATTCATCTGACGTTAGATTCGGAATGATCATTTCGGTGCAATTAAGGGTTATGGAGATTATGATGTTGGAAAAAGTGTTATCTCCGTGGTATATTATATGGAAGGTCTTGGTCATAACCGTTCTCTATTGGTCAATTCAGCGATTCGATCTAGAAGTAGTCGAAAATATACTTGTTTCACGAGAACTTGATGGTAAGGAACTTTTAAGAGGTTCACGTAGCTCAAATCTATACACCATCTCTATCGAAGATATGATGAAGTCTTCTCCAATTTGCTTGTTGTCAAAGGCTTCAAAACCAAAGTCATGGTTATGGCATCGTCGTCTCAATCACTTGAACTTCGACACCATCAATGATCTCTCCGGAAAGGACTTAGTTGTAGGTTTACCTAGACTTAAGTATGAAAAGGATCATCTTTGTTCACAAGATGCCGTTTGGGAAAAGAAGTATGCCCATAAACCCAAACCTACAAACTCACAAGAAGTTCTCCATACAATTCACATCACCTATGCGACCCATGAGAGTGTAGAATATCTTTGGGAAGAAATATGTGTTAGTTGTGGTTGATGATTTCTCTAGATTCACTTGGGTAAAATTCTTAAAGACAAAGGATGAAACTCCAGATATCATCATCAAACTCATCAAACACCTGCAGTTCGGTTTAACAAACGGTCGTAATCATCCCAACGACAATGGAACCGAGTTTGTTAACAAACAACTTGGTGAGTTTTATGAAAGTATTGGAATAAGTCATCAAATAAGTGTTCTCCTCAACAGCACGGTGTAGTTGAAAGACGAATCGAACTCTGTGGAAGCCGCAAGGACTATGCTGATTTACTCAAAAGTTCCAATGTTTCTCTGGGGTGAAGCTATCGCCACAGCATGCTACACCCAAAATCGATCCCCGATTCACACCGCTCATGGAAAACTCCATATGAACTTGTCCACCACAGAAAACATGATCTTTCATTCCTTCGAGTATTTGGTGCTTTATGCTATCCAACTAATGATGGTCAAGATTTAGGAAAACTGAGAGCTAAAGCGGACATTGAGTTTTGAGCTATGCACCTAATATTAAAGGTTACCGAATCTACAACAAGAGAACCCGAAATATCATGGAAACAATTCACGCCACGTTTGATGAGTGACGTCAAATGGCTCCGGACAATCCAGCCAGACCCCACACTTCAAAGCAGTCCCATTGGTTCATCTCTTGTACCAAACTCCTCATCGCATTCCATATGTACCTCCTCGTGAAGATGATTTAAAGAAACTGTTTGATCCAATGTTTGATGAACAATTTGAGTCAAGTAACAATGATATGACAATTCAATCAACAGAGGTCGCTTCTATCCCCTGTCAATGATATTAACCCTTCAACTTCTATGTCATTAAGCCGAAAGCCGCTACAATTAACCAAGTTTCATCAACAAATCTTCAATCATCAAGTGTACATCATGGAAATGCTTCGATTCACGTGATGAATGTCACACCCCAAATTACATTTTTCTTGTGGAATGGAATTCACAGGGGTTATTTGTCATAGCATCACCATCACAGTTATATTGAACGACCTAAAGTGTCGTTTGGAAAATACATCGTTGATTTAATAAAATATTCAGAGTTTACAAAGTATAGGTCCCAAATGAAAATCAACATGTGCGAAAATAAGTTTGGTACAAGTCAAACGATGTTTTAAAATGTATAAATCCCATGTGAGACGCGTCGTCACCGCGACTCTATGATATGTCCACATGCATGCCATGAAGTGAATGCCTTAGTTACCGGAAAATACATTGCTAAAAGTGTCAACACAAAGGTTGAGTGAGTTCATAGAGTTGTTAAAATGTTTATCACGACTACCACAAGTATAAATTATGTATGACAAATATGTCACAAAAATATTACAATTGCTATAAGTCCATGACACGAAACTAGGCTTGATCATGATGTTAAGCCCATGAGTGTTTGCCAAACAACTCAAATAATGATATTAAATGAAATGCATCCGTTTAACCGGTTGGAATCCACCAACCCGGATGGAGGAGTCACCCTCGATAGATCTATCCACTCACCCTCGCTTCTATGAAATTAACGGTTCATGTTATATAATGGGGACATTCAATTGCATGAGGTAACTTAAGCAATGTAATGAATTTGATATACTTGGTATCGTAATAAAAATGATGTGCAATGTATTCTCCCAGTAGGTTTGAAATAAAGTAAAACTTGAATAAATGGGGCTATGAAAACTCACCGTTGCAATGATAATGATGATATAATGGAAATCTTTGAAATGAGTAAACCTCGACCGTGACCTATTATAAATGATATGTTCTAATGTAAATCATGAAACAATGTCGTGCATGCAAATCCACATGTAATCTATACCACTTATACGCTTTTGAAAATAGAATTTATCGTCGAAATATATGTTTATGACATCTCGTCATGTTATAAAATACTTTACAAGTATTTACGTTGAAATGATATCTTCCGATAATCATTTAATGATTTATTATGAAATTATAACTTTTAAATTAGTAAAATAATGTCATTTGAAAATTTCATGAAAGTGACTAAACGGCCTTGAAAAGCTAGTTGTAAAATGGTGCACGTCGAGTGTTAGGAAACGAACTCAACGGTTTTGGGAAGCTTGTATCATTATCTCAAAGTTTTAGCATTTAAGTTTTCATCCTAGAGGTCTCGATCATGGAGAAAAGTATAGGTAAAGTATGGTACTTGTATCCAAAATATTGTTTAAGGATGGTTTTCGGCAAAGTTTAAGTGACCGTATTTTATTCATTACAACTCCGTTTGACAAACGGTTGGACATTTTGGAAAATATGCTTGGCGAACTTACTTTTACTAGAAGACATCATGTTATAAAAAGTATTACGTCAATGTTAAAAACGACCCTCAACATGGTCCTTTGTAGCCGTAATATTTGTCTAATAGAAATATATTAGTTTTTCTTATATAATAAAGTTACGGCAACTTTGTTTAAAATGTGAATAATTTAATCGTTACAAGTCCGTTTTCTCGTTTTATATGTCCTTACGGATCGTATTAACAAGTATACTAATATATTTTTGATAAGTCGACACAATTTATAACGCTTAAGACCTCATTTTTGACTTCGTAAAAGTAAAACAACATGCTGAATTTTCTGAAACAATTAGTTTTCGTCATCAACTTGAAAAATTCATAACTTCTTCGTTATAGCTCCGTTTTAATCCGTTCAAGCTGCCACGTTTTCGTTTTAAAGTGTATTTTCTAAATATCTAGCCCAAAAATTTTTTATACTGTCGAGATTTCCAGATTTCAAAATATGGACAGACCCTTTTATAAACTTGTCGAAATGGATTTTTCTCCAAAACCTATTCTAACCAATTCAAAACAACGTCGAAGCTATTCAAATCCTACCATACACCTTCTTAGGGTGTCATGGGTTCCTAGACATCACCAAAAGTGATATATTACAAGGGATAATTTATAGGATGATCATATTTCAATATAAGTAATAAAAACATTAAAAAGTGGTATAGACTCATATGTAACATGCATGTTTTCTTGCAAAAATGATGAAATGAACATAGAATAAATATGAAAGATGAAAATGGATATGAGATGCTTACTAGTTAACTTGATGAGGTTTATGAACAAAGGATTAATCCTAAACACCCTAGGTTTTATTTCAAAACCTTATCATAGAGTATACTAGAGTAATATTTGATAATCACTTGATCTTGAAAAATAAATGTTTCTTCTTGGTCTCTTAGTGTGGCGGTTATGGAGAAGAGGAAGAGAAGTTTATGGTTTTACACTTAAGATATTATGTTGTGTATGTGTTGTGGTTGTAGATATAATATATACAAGTTTAAAAGGTGTAAGTCTTGATATTTGTAGTGAAAATGGTGAGTCATCTTCTAAATGTCGACCAACCTAAAGGCAATAAATGTATTTTGATTAGTTAAGTATATATAGGTAGAAGTAATGTGTAATTATTTAAGGAATGTTGTAACTTGTGTATTTATTTAAGCATTTAGGGTAGCGTTAGCTAAAAATAAATTTTAACGGATTAAAATAAAATATATTGAAGTTATAAAAATTATAAAAATACATTTCTTACAAGAATTGAGTGAATAATTATTTATCGGGTTGAATTTACTGAAAACAAAGTAATTATATAAACATAACAATTTATATACAAAATAAATTGAAAACATCGGGTAAATTAATAATATAATTTTTATAGTCTTAAAATAAGTATAAAAATATATTAGGATAATTTTTGGAAGTGTCGGATCAAATGTTCAAAATAATTGATTATGCGATAGCGTTTATTTAATAGGAAAATAGCGTTTAATGAAAATGCAAATCCAAGTATGAACTGAAATGATGATAATGATGCTAATGATATGTAGACTAAACCTAGTCTATATGAAATGTCCTTGATGAAATGTTCATGAATTAGATTTAAACCATTAAGGTTACGCTGAATTTGATACTAAATAGCGTAGTTCACGATAAATGATGAAATAGTGAAACTTTTAAAGTTTGTAAAATGACCTGAAATTACGAGTTGTCACATTAAGCCCAACCAAAAGGAATTGGTCGAATTGATCCATGTTAGGTCCTACGGTGTTATCGGGTGAAAGGTGAGGATATTTGAGTCGATCCGGGTCGTCTAATGTTTTACGAATCGTACAGCGCCTTTCCAAGGCGGGACGTTGAACATATATTTGTTGCCAACTTGAAATTCTAATGGTTTGCGACTTATGGAACATACTTCCAATATTTTGCGTCGTATATCGACATAGCTTATCTAGCTATATGTTGTTACTTATGGCGATTTTTTTTGATCTGATTCGATCACTTTGTTGTTTCATGAATGACTTATGGACTTGTGAGTTAAACTTTCTGGTTTTGACCGTGAATAAGTGGTTGACACCTCGACCATAGAGTGCCTCAATGGTGCGCTTTTATCTTGGTGTGATAACTATTGTTGTATGCGAGAATTGATCAATGGCAAATGATTTGCCCAACCATTTCCAAAATCAATCACACATGCCTTGAGTATATCTTCTAATGTTTGAATTGTCCTTTCACTTTGACCATCGGTTTGTGGATGATATCTTGTGCTCATCTCTAATTTGGTTCCAAATGAATCTTGTAATGATTTCCAGAAGTTTGAAGTGAATCGACTATCTCTGTGGGAAATGATGGAAATTGGTGCACCGTGCCTTGAGACTATTTCCTTGACATAAAGTCTAGTAAGTTGTTCCATGGAATAAGTCTCTCTAATTGGTATGAAATGGGCTGATTTGGTAAGGCGATCGACGATTACCCATATAGCGTCGTAACCTCCCGATGTCTTAGGAAGTTTTGTGACAAAGTCCATCGTAATGCGTTCCCATTTCCATTGGGGAATTTCTGGTTGTTGGAGTAACCTACGAAGGTTTCTATATTGACTTTTACCTTAGAGCAAGTAAGGCATTTGCTAACGTCGTGGCAATTTCGCTTTCATGTTCGGCCACCAATAAAGTTTCTTGAGATCACGATACATCTTATCGAGAACACTGGGTGAATAGAATAATTTGACTTATGCGACTCATGCATAATCAATTCTCGTATCCCGCCATAAAATGGTACCCACATTCTATCCTTGAAGCATAATACTCCATCGGCTCTCTTTACAAAGCCATTTGCATTATCGGGCATACCATAAAGCTTTTCACTTGGTTGGTTTTCCTCCTTGAGTGCCTCGATTTGTGCCTCGAGTATTTTTGATGGTAAAGGTGGTGATCGTCATTCCAAATGATCGGACTCTTAAAGGTTTGGGTCTTTCTTTCCGGCTAAGAGCATCGGCCACAACATTGGCTTTTCCAGGATGATACTTGATTTCACAATCATAATCGCTGAGTAATTCCAACCAACGACGTTGCCTCATGTTAAGTTTCTTACGATCAAGAACATATTGTAAACTCTTGTGGTCCGTAAACAACTTTGTGCGCTTTGTACCATAAAGGTAGTGTCTCCAAATCTTGAGTGCAAAAACTACGGACCCCAACTCAAGATCATGAGTGGTGTAATTCTTCTCATGAACCTTAAGTTGTCGAGAAGCATAAGCTATCACCTTCGTTTTGCATTAATCACTCCAAGCCCTTTATGTGAAGCATCGCGTTATACAACGAAGTTCTCAATTCCTTGGGTAGTGCCAAAATTGGCGCCTTTGCAAAGCTTTGCTTCAACAAGCAGCGACTTCTTGTTTCTTTCCCCACTCGTACTTCTTGTTTTTCCGTGTCAACTTGGTCAAAGCTTTAGCTATCTTTGAAAAACCTTCGATGAATCTTCGGTAATACGTGAGTCCTAGAAATTGTCGAATTTCAGTAGGATTTGTTGGAGTAGCCCAATCTTTTACGGCTTCAATCTTTGCGGGATCAACTTGTAGTCCTTGACTATCAATGACATGACCAAGAAATTGTACTTTACGGTTCCAAAAATCACACTTGGAAAATTTGGCATACAACTTCTCATTCTTGAGTAGTCCTAAAATCGTTCTTAAATGCCCTTCGTGCTCTTCTTTGCTCTTTGAGTAAATCAATATGTCGTCGATGAATACTATAACAAACTTGTCCAAATACGGTTTGCATACCATATTCATGAGATCCATGAATACTGCAGGTGCATTAGTTAATCCGAACGGCATTACTTGAAACTCATAATGTCCATAACGTGTTCTAAACGCCGTTTTGGGATATCCTCCTCCCGAACTCTAAGTTGATGGTAACTTGACCTTAGGTCAATCTTTGAGTAGATACTAGAGCCTTGCAACTGATCGAACAAGTTAGTGATTACGGGGAGTGGGTAGCGATTCTTCACCGTTAACTTGTTTCGCTCTCTATAATCTATACACATTCTGAAGGATCCATCTTTCTTCTTCACAAACAAGACCGGTGCTCCCCAAGGCGAGGAACTTGGCCTAATGAATCCTTTGTCTAAAAGTTCTTGCAGCTGATTAGACAACTCTTGCATTCGATGGTGCTAGACGGTAAGGCTGCGTGCCACAGTAACCGGGTGCAACTTAGGGCACTAAGTCAATATGAAATTCTACTTGGCGTGCGGTGGAAGTCCCGGCAAGTCTTCGGGAAAGACTTGAGAAATTCTCGGACAATTGGTACATCCTCAAGTCGTTTCTCTTCCGACCTCTTCTCGGTTATATGTGCTAAGCAAGCATAACAACCTTTCTTTATGTACTTCTCCGTCTTGATGCATGATATATCTCGAGTCTAGTTCCACCCGTTCCCCACGAATGATCAAAGTTTCGCCGTTGTAAGGAAGATGAACAACTTTTCATCACAAATGATTCTTGTACGATGTTTGGATAACCAATCCATGCCAATGATGACCTCGAAACTACCAAGTTCTACGGGCATAAGGTCTATATTGAAGGGATGATTTAGAAAATTGAGTGTACAACCACGGAAAATGGTGTCGGTGCTAATTAAGTTACCATTAGCTAATTCAATGTTGTATGATGTGTCTAATGTGGGAATTGTTCTCTCGCTCTAACCATTGAGGATAATGAGCGGTAATCATGTACTAGTGAATTCCAAAGGAATCTTAAAATGATTGTCAGAAGTCTAAGGTGAATCGAATAGCTTGTAATAGGTACAAGCGGAATTGATACCACGTGTCTCATGACAAATTTCAAAATGTTAAATCTGTCGAAAAGGACCTTATAGAAAGGAATAGATTATGGGTAATTGCTTGTTTGATTCCTCGCGTTTCTTGTTCTAGCGAATGTCATTACTTGAATCTTACTTGCCTAAGGTGTTTAGTCTCCATGACTAAAATATTTATTGTTTGATTATTGAAGTGTTTCCATGCTATATGTTGTAAAGTCACAAAACCTTAAATATTTAAGTGATGTGGTGTAGTGATTGATTTTCAAGATCTTGTTTCAATATTGAGTGCTTCTAAAATATTTCATCACTTAGATTGTTATCATGCTAGCATAAAAACATAGATATCAGCCTGATACTATGTCCGAGGAATGTTTGTTCTAATTTCACTTGTAGATGGAGTGTCATTGATTGTTCGATATGTTCAAACCTGTTGCATCTCTTGATATAGAAGTGAGGTTACTTGGAATTTCTAGGGAACACAATGCCTTAGGGAAAGTTTATATTGATAACCTTAATTTAACCAAATTTTCCTTTAAGGGAAAACTCATTGTAGGAAGTTCACATATTGTTGAAGCCATGTTTAATGGAATGTTACGTAGTCTCGGCTAGAAGACTTGGTTTGTCTCTATGGTGTTGCTTAGTGTGTATTAAGCTTTGTACTAAATCTCGTACCTCGGTCTAGCTAGTACTTTTGAAATGATATAATTTGGCTTCTAGTCCAAAATAGTGGTTGGAATGTCTCGTGATGTCTTAAGATTTTTGTTAGGTTTTGAAAGATCTCACTACCTACTTCTAGTCCTTGTGGGTAAATCTAGAATCCTTTCATTGTTTTCTTGTATCGAGGAATCCTCCTCATAGATGGTATAGGAAGCCTTTCTTAAAAAGGTCACTCGTCAAATTCTAACTTATCGGTTGAGTGAGGATGAATGGCGTAGGCTTCTATAGAGTGTTAACAAAAAGAAATGTTTATGAACAATTTATCCGATTACAAAGCTTTGCTTTTGAGTGAAGATTGTTTTCATGACATAATTCTTCCTAAATTATACATAGGTGATCGGGCCATGTATAATCGAGGACAAATGATGTGATGCTTGGTTTTGTTGAAATGGTATTATGTTTCTCGAAATTTTTAGATGGTATTCAACGTTTTGTTTTGTGAGATAATGGCTCAAAAATTTTAGAGTAACATGAAAATGGTTTACATGCATGATGGTATTAAATAGTTGATAAAATGACTGAAAGCCAATTGATAGGGTGGTAAGGAAACAACTTGTTTTAAAACTTTATGAAACAATGTTTCTAAGATGGTGTAGAATAGCTTGAAATAAAATTAAGTGAAATAATTTCATGAAATGGTAGCAAAATAACTTGAAATATAATTTGTTGAATGGTTTGTAGGATACACGGGGAAACCTCATAGAATGGTAATAGTCTCTTAATTGGTCAAGAATAAAGTTGGCCTAACCCCTAGTAAGATAGTGAGGTATCATCGTGAAATGATTGAAAATTTAGGCAATTGGAATAGGAATGAAATAAACAAAGGTTGTGATTATCGTGGAGATAATAAATGATAAAGATTACATTAGCTAGAAAGGTACTTATTATCTCGTCTGTTGGTAGTCTAATCATGTCTCAAGTGTAGGGAGCAAAGTAGAATGTCTAATAACAACAGAATAGCTTTGAAACTCTCCGCAGTCCTTAAACCTATAAGATAGTGTAGTTTTACGTAGTCTTAGTGATAGATGGTAGTGGTGTGTCAAATCATGCCGCGCTTCCCAAGCGCAAGTCGGTGTATGAGTAGTGTATATGAGATGTGATGGCACGGATGGTACTCTAGATGACAATGATGATGAAAATGATGACAATGATGATAATGGAAATCCTTGTGGTGAGTTAAGAAAATAGGTTCATTAGGACTAAGCCTATAAGTTCTACCAAATGGTATGATTTGTCTCAATGGAATGATAAAAATTGTCCGATCCTACGATTGAATCAATGGTGATCGTGATGGTGTAGGTGCAACCGTCCTCCTAAAGGGTTCGATCTCATCATCGATGTTATCGGTGTTGAGTCAAGTGATGTTAAAATTGTGTTAGGGAATGACAGAAATTCTCCATGTCAAAGTGATGTGAGTATGATGGGATGAGTATTTGAAGGCATCTATGTGACATTCGATTTTGAAATGAAAGTAAATAACTTCATAAAAATGGCATATGAAACGCATGTATAGTGAATCTGCACTTATGATGAAATGATGAGATGCTATGATGATGTAGTTATAGTCTAGGGTCAATGATGCAACCTAGTTCTCTATAGCAGAAGCTCGATGCCAATCTGTCACACCCCAAATTACATTTTTGCGGCGAATGGAATTCACGGGGTTATTTGTCATAGCATCACAATCCGCGATTATATTGAACGACCTAAAGTTATCGTTTGGAAAATACATCGTTTGATTTAATAAAATAGAGTTTACAAAGTATAGGTCCCAAATGAAAATCATCATGTGCGGAAATAAATTTGATACAATTCAAACGATGTTTTAAAATGTATAAATCCCATGAGAGGCAGCGTCGTCTGCGACTCTATGATATGTCCACATGCATGCCATGAAGTGAATGCCTTAGTTACTGAAAATACATTGCTAAAAGTGTCAACACAAAGGTTGAGTGAGTTCATAGAGTTGTTAATAATGTTTATCACGACTACCACAAGTATAAATTATGTATGACAAATATGTCACTGATTGCTATAAGTCCATGACAGAAACTAGGCTGATCATGATGTTAAGCTATGAGTGTTTGCCAAACAACTCAAATAATGATATTAAATGAAATGCATCCGTTTAACCAATTGGAATCCACCAACCCGGATGGAGGAGTCACCCTCGATAGATCTATCCACTCACCCTCGCTTCTATGAAATTAGCGGTTCATGTTATATAATGGGGACATTCAATTGGCATGAGGTAACTTAAGCAATGTAATGAATT
The DNA here is from genome assembly GCA_910596185.1 of Chrysanthemum makinoi. Lineage (NCBI taxonomy): Eukaryota > Viridiplantae > Streptophyta > Magnoliopsida > Asterales > Asteraceae > Chrysanthemum > Chrysanthemum makinoi. Next base: position 16,522,781 of record OU343224.1, read on the forward strand.
TGATATACTTGGTATCGTAATAAAAATGATGTGCAATGTATTCTCCCGTAGGTTTGAAATAATGTAAAAACTTGAATAAATGGGGCTATGAAAACTCACATTTGCAATGATTATGATGATATAATGGCAATCTTTTGAAATGAGTAACCTCGACCGTGACCTATTATAAATGATATGTTCTAATGTAAATCATGAAACAATGTCGTGCATGCAAATCCACATGTAATCTATACCACTTATGCAGCTTTTGAAAATAGAAATTATCGTCGAAATATATGTTTATGACATCTCGTCATGTTATAAAATACTTTACAAGTATTTACGTTGAAATGATATCTTACGATAATCATTTAATGATTTATTATGAAATTATAACTTTTAAATTAGTAAAATCAATGTCATTTGAAAATTCATGAAAGTGACAAAGCGGCCTTGAAAAGCTAGTCGTAAAATGGTGACATGTCAGTGTTAGGAAACGAAATTAACGGTTTTGGGAAGCTTGTATCATTATCTCAAAGTTTTAGTGTTTAAGTTTCCATCCTAGAGGTCTCGATCATGGAGAAAAGTATATGTGAAGTATGGTACTTGTACCCAAAATATTGTTTAAGGATGGTTTTCGGCAAAGTTTAAGTGACCGTATTTTATTCATTACAACTCCGCTTGACGAAGGGTTGGACATTTTGGAAAATATGCTAGGCGAACTTACTTTTACTAGAAGACATCACGTTATAAAAGTACTACGTCAATGTTAAAAACTACCCTCAACATGGTCCTTTGTAGCCGTAATATTTGTCTAATAGAAATCTATTAGTTTTCTTATATAATAAAGTTCGCGGCAACTTTGTGTAATCGTGTATAATTTAATCGTTACAAGTCCGTTTTCTACGTTTTATATGTCCTTAGCTTCGTATTAAAGTATACTAATATATTTTGGATAAGTCGACACAATTTATAACGCCTAAGCCTCATTTTTGACTCGTAAAAAGTGAAAGTAATATGCTGAATTTTCTGAAACAAGTAGTTTTTTAGTCAAACTTGAAAATTCATAACTTCTTCGTTATAGCTCCGTTTTAATCCGTTCAAGCGACCACGTTTTCGTTTTAAAGTATATTTTCCAAATATCTAGCCCAAAAATTTTATCTACTTTCGAGATTTCCAGATTTTCAAAATATGGACAGACCCTTATGTAAACTTGTCGAAATGAGTTTTCAGCAAACCTATTCTAACCAATTCAAAACAACGTCGAAGCTATTCAAATCCTACCATACACCTTCTTAGGGTGTCATGGGTTCCTAGACATCACCAAAAGTGATATGTTACAAGGGATAATTTATAGGATGATCATATTTCAATATAAGAAAAAAAAAACATTAAAAGTGGTACAAACTCATATGTAACATGCATGATTTTCTCAAATATGATGAAATGAACATAGAATAAATATGAAAGATGAAAATGGATATGAGATGCTTACTAGTTAACTTGATGAGGTGAAGTGAACAATGGTTTAATCCTAAACACCTATAGGTTTTATTTCAAAACCTTAATTAAGAGTATACTAGAGTTGTTAATTAAGCTTGATCTTGAAAAATAAATGTTTCCTTCTTGGTCTCTTGGTGTGGCGGTTATGGAGAAGAGAGGAAGAAGAGAAAATGGTTTTATAAATATTATATTTATTATTTATGTATGTGTTGTGGTTTGTAGAAATAATATTAAAAGGTGTAAGTCTTGATATTTTGTACACAAAAGTGTGTGTGAGTCATCCATAAGTGTAGACCATGGCATAACTAGGCAAATTTTAATGTATTTTGATTAGTTAAGTATATATGAGTAGAATTAAATGTGTAGTCATTTAAGGATAGTTGGTAACTTGTGTATATATTTAAGCATTTAGAGTAGCGTTAGCTAAAATAAATTTTAACGGATCAAAATAAAATATATTGAAGTCATAAAAATTATAAAAATACATTTCTTACATGAGTTGAGTGAAATAAAAATTATCGGGTTGAATTTACTAAAACCGTAAGTAATTATATAAACATAACAATTTATATACAAAATAAATTGAAAACATCGGGTAAATTAATAATATAATTTTTATAGTCTTAAAATGAGTATAAAAATATATTAGGATAATTTTGGAAGTGTCGGATCAAATGTTCAAAATAATTGATTACGCAATAGCGTTTATTTAATAGGAAAATAAGCGTTTAATGAAAATGCAAATCCAAGCATGAAATGATGATAACGATATTAATGATATGTAGACTAAACCTAGTCTATATGAAATGTCCTTGATGAAATGTTCATGAATTCGCGGCTAAACCATTAAGGTTACCGAATTTGATACTAAATAGCGTAGTTCTGATAAATGATGAAATAGTGAAACTTTTAAAGTTTGTAAAATGACACGAAATTACGATTTGTCACATTAAGCCCAACCAAAGGAATTAGGTCTGAATTCGATCCATGTTAGGTCCTCACGATGTTAGGTGAAGGTGAGGATATTTGAGTCGCATCGAGTTAGATCAATGTTTCGAATCGTGCAGCCTTGCTTTCCAAGGCGGACGTTGAACATATATTTGTTGCCAACTTGAAATTCTAATGGTTTGCTACTTATGGAACATACTTTCAATATTTTCGCGTCGTATTCGACATAGCTTATCTAGCTATATGTTGTTACTTATGGCGATTTTTGATCTGATTCGATCACTTTGTTGTTTCATGAATGACTTATGGACTTGTAAGTTAAACTTTCACGGTTTTGACCGTGAATAAGTGTTGACACCTCGACCATAGAGTGCCTCAATGGTGCAAGCTTTTATCTTTGATGTGATAACTATTGTTGTCTTGAGAGGTGTTCATGGCAAATGATTTGCCCAACCATTTCCAAAATCAATCACACATGCCTTGAGTATATCTTCTAATGTTTGAATTGTCCTTTCACTTTGACCATCGGTTTGTGGATGATATCTTTGTGCTCATCTCTAATTTAGTTCCAAATGAATCTTGTAATGATTTCCAGAAGTTTGAAGTGAATCGACTATCTTTGTGGAAATGATGGAAATGGTTACTTGCAGTGCCTTGAGACTATTCCTTGACATAAAGTCTAGTAAGTTGTTCCATGGAATAAGTCTCTCTAATGGTATGAAATAAGGTGATTTGGTAAGACGATCGGCGATTACCCATATAGCGTCGTAACCTCCCGATGTCTTAGGAATTTTGTGACAAAGTCCATCGTAATGCGTTCCCATTTCCATTGGGGAATTTACGGTTGTTGGAGTAACCACGAAGGTTTCTAATATTGACTTTTACCTTAGAGCAGGTAAGGCATTTGCTAACGTGCGTGGCAATTTCCGCTTTCATGTTCGGCCACCAATAAAGTTTCTTGAGATCACATACATCTTATGAGCACAGGTGAATAGAATACTTTGACTTATCACTCATGCATAATCAATTCGTATCGCCATAAAATGGTACCACATTCTATCCTTGAAGCATAATACTCCATACACTCTCTTTACAAAACCATTTGCATTATCGGGCATACCATAAAACTTTTCACTTGGTTGGTTTTCCTCCTTGAGTGCCTCGATTTGTGCCTCGAGTATTTTTGATGGTAAGGTGTAGGCGATCGTCATTCCAAAGGTCGGACTCTTAAAGGTTTGGGTCTTTCTTTCAGGCTAAGAGCATCGGCCACAACATTGGCTTTTCAGGATGATACTTGATTTCACAATCATAATGTGAGTAATTCAATAACAACGTTGCCTCATGTTAAGTTTCTTACGATCAAGAAAATATTGTAAACTCTTGTGGTCCGTAAAACATTGCACTTTGTACCATAAAGGTAGTGTCTCAATCTTGAGTGCAAAACTTCACGGCCCTGACTCAAGATCATGAGTAGGGTAATTCTTCTCATGAACCTTAAGTTGTCGAGAAGCATAAGCTATCACCTTCTCGTTTTGCATTATCTGACTCCATTTATGTGAAGCATCGCGTTATACAACGAAGTTCTCAATTCCTTGGGTAGTGCCAAAATTGGCGCCTTTGCAAAACTTTTGCTTCAACAATAAAAGCTGACTTCTTGTTTCTTTCCCCATTCGGTACTTCTTGTTTTACGTGTCAACTTGGTCAAAGCTTTAGCTATCTTTGAAAAACCTTCGATGAATCTTATTGTACGTGAGTCCTAGAAATTGTCGGTTCAGAGTAGGATTTGTTGGAGTAGCCATATTTTAAGGCTTCAATCTTTGCAGGATCAACTTGTAGTCCTTGACTATCAATGACATGACCAAGAAATTGTACTTTCCGGTTCCAAAAATCACACTTCGAAAATTTGGCATACAACTTCTTATTCTTGAGTAGTCCTAAAATCGTTCTTAAATGCCCTCCGTGCTTATTTGCTCTTTGAGTAAATCAATATGTCGATGAATACTATAACAAACTTGTCCAAATCGGTTTTGCATACCCTATTCATGAGATCCATGAATCACTGCGAGTGCATTAGTTAATCCGACGGCATACTTGAAACTCATAATGTCCATAGCGTGTTCTAGCGCCGTTTTTGGGATATCCTCCTCGAACTCTAAGTTGATGGTAACCTCACCTTAGGTCAATCTTTGAGTAGATACTAGAGCCTTGCAAGCGGTCGAACAAATTAGTGGATTCGGGGAGTGGGTAGCGATTCTTCACCGGATTAACTTGTTGACTCTCTATAATCTATACACTTCCCGAAGGATCCATCTTTCTTCTTCACAAACAAGACCGGTGCTCCCCAATGAGGAAGGCCTAATGAATCCTTTGTCTAAAAGTTCTTGCAAGCATTAGACAACTCTTGCATTCGATGGTGCTAGGCGGTAGGCTAGTGCATGCAGTGCGACTCAGACCTAAGTCAATATGAAATACTACTTGGCGTGTGGGTGGAGTCTGGCAAGTCTTGAGGAAAGACTTCAGGAAATTCTCGGACAATTGGTACATCCTCAAGTCGTTTCTCTTGAGCCTCTTCTCGGTTATATGTGCTTAGAAAGCATAACAACCTTTCTTTATGTACTTCTCCGTCTTGATGCATGATATAATTCTGAGTCTAGTTCCACTTCGTTCCCCACGAATGATCAAAGTTTCGTCGTTGTAAGGAAGATGAACAACTTTTCATCACAAATGATTCTTGCACGATGTTTGGATAACCAATCCATGCCAATGATGACCTCGAAACTACCAAGTTCTACGGGCATAAGGTCTATATTGAAGGGATGATTTAGAAATCGGTGTACAACCAGAGACAATGGTATGCGGTGCTAATTGGATTACCATTAGCTAATACAATGATGTTTGATGTGTCTAATGTGGGAATTGTTCTCTCGCTCTAACCATTGGTGAGAGGATAATAGCGGTAATCATGTACTAGTGAATTCAAAGGAATCTTAAAATGATTATGTTGATCTAAGGTGAATCGAATAGCTGTAATAGGTACAAGCTGGAATTGATACCGTGTCTCATGACAAATCTCAAAATGTTAAATCGTCAAAAAGGACCTTATAGAAGGAATAGATTATGGAGTAGCGGTTGATTCCTCGCGTTTCTAGTTCTAGCGAATGTCATTACTTGAATCTTACTTGCCTAAGGTGTTTAGTCTCCATGACTAAAATATTTATGGTTTGATTATAAAGTGTTTCCATGCTCTATGTTGTCAAGTCACAAAACCTTAAATATTTAAGTGATGTGGTGTAGTGATTGATTTTTCAATTTCATCATAGATTGTTATCATGTCATGAAAACATAGATATCGGTGATACTATACAGAGGAATGTTTGTTCTAATTTCACTTGTAGACAGGAGGTCATTGATTGTTCAATATGTTCTAACACATTTGCATCTCTTGATAAAGAAGTGAGGTTACTTGGAATTTCTAGGGAACACAATGCCTTAGGGGAAGTTTATATTGATAACCTTAATTTAACTAAATTTTCCTTTAAGGAAAACTCATTGTAGGGAAGTTCACATATTGTTGAAGCCATGTTTAATGGAATGTTAGTCTCGACTAGAAGACTTGGTTAATCTCATGGTGTTGCTTAGTGTGTATTAAGCTTAGTACTAAATCTCGTAACTCGGTCTAGCTAGTACTTTTGAAATGATATAATTTGACTTCTAGTCCAAAATAGTGGTTCAGAATGTCTCGTGATGGCTTAAGATTTTTGTTAGGTTTTGAAAGATCTAAGCTACCTACTTCTAGTCCTTGTGGGGAAATCGAAATCCTTTCATTGTTTTCTTGTATGGGAATCCTCCTCATAGATGGTATAGGAAGCCTTTCCTAAGAAGGTAACTCGTCAAATTCTAACTTATCGGTTGAGTGAGGGATGAATGGCGTAGGCTTCTATAGAGTGTTAACAAAGGAAATGTTTATGAACAATTTATCGATTACAAAGCTTTGCTTTTGGTGAAGATTGTTTTCATGACAATTCTTCTAAATTATACATAGGTGATCGGGCCATGTATAATCGAGGACAAATGATGTGATGCTTGTTTTACATTGAAATGGTGTTATGTTTCTCGAAATTTTAGATGGTATTCAACGTTTTGTTTTGTGAGACAAATGGTTCAAAAATTTTTAGGATAATATGAAAATCGTTTCACATGATGGTATTAAATAGTTGATAAAATGACTGAAAGCCAATTGATAGGGTGGTAACGAAACAACTTGTTTTAAAACTTTATGAAACAATGTTTCTAAGATGGTGTAGAATAGCTTGAAATAAAATTAAGTGAAATAATTTCATGAAATGGTAGCAAAATAACTTGAAATATAATTTGTTGGATGGTTTGTAGGATACACGGGGAAACCTCATAGAATGGTAATAGTCTCCTAATTGGTCAAGAATAAAGTTGGCTAACCCCTAGTAAGATAGTGGTATCATCATTTGAAATGATTGAAATTTGGGCAATTGGAATAGGGAATGAAATAAACAAAGGTTGTGATTATCGTGGAAATAATAAATGATAAAGATTACATTAGCTAGAAAGGTACTTATTATGCATTTCTGTTGGTAGTCTAATCATGTCTCAAGTGTAGGAGGGCTTGTTAGAACGTCTAATAACTAGCGACTTTGAAACTCTCACGGTCCTTAAATCTATAAGATAGTGTAGTTTCATTGGTCTTAGTGATAGATGGTAGTGGTGTGTCAAATCATGCACGCTTCCCAAGATGCAAGTCAGGTGTATGAGTAGTGTCTATGAGATGTGATGTACGGATGGTACTCTAGATGACAATGATGATGAAAATGATGACAATGATGATAATGGAAATCCTTGTGGTGAGTTAAGAAAATAGGTTCATTAGGACTAAGCCTATAAGTTCTACCAAATGGTATGATTTGTCTCCAGCGAGAATGATAAAATTGTCTGATCCTCTGATTGAATCAATGGTGATCGTGATGGTGTAGGCAACCGTCCTCCTAAAGGGTTGATCTCATCATCGATGTTATCGGTTGTTGAGTCAGCGATGTTAAATTGTGTTAGGGAATGACAGGGCATTCTCCATGTCAACGTGATGTGAGTATGATGGGATGAGTATTTGAAGGCATCTATGTGACATTCGATTTTGAAATGAAAGTAAATAACTCGCAAAATGTGCGTATGAAACTGCATGTATAGTGACTATGCACTTATGATGAAATGATGAGATGCTATGATGATGTAGTTATAGTCTAGGGTCAATGATGCAACCTAGTTCTCTATAACCGAAGCTCGATGCCAATCATCACACCCCAAATTACATTTTCGTGAATGGAATTCACGGGGTTGGCTTGTCATAGCATCAGAATCAGTTATATTGAGCGACCTAAAGTGTAATGGTTTGGAAAATACATCGCTTGATTTAATAAAATAATCAGAGTTTACAAAGTATAAGTCCCAAATGAAAATCATCATGTGTGGAAATAAACTTGATACAATTCAACGATGTTTTTAAAATGTATAAATCCATGAGAGCGGCGTCGTCCTGCGACTCTATGATATGTCCACATGCATGCCATGAAGTGAATGCCTTAGTTACATGAAAATACATTGCTAAAAGTGTCAACACAAAGGTTGAGTGAGTTCATAGAGTTGTTAAAATGTTTATCGACTACCACAAGTATAAATTATGTATGACAAATATGTCACAAAAATGTTTATGATTGCTATAAGTCCATGACACGAAACTAGGCTGATCATGATGTTAAGCCCCAACGAGTGTTTGCCAAACAACTCAAATAATGATATTAAATGAAATGCATCCGTTTAACGAGTTGGAATCCACCAACCCGGATGGAGGAGTCACCCTCGATAGATCTATCCACTCACCCTCGCTTCTATGAAATTAACGGTTCATGTTATATAATGGGGACATTCAATTGGCATGAGGTAACTTAAGCAATGTAATGAATTTGATATACTTGGTATCGTAATAAAATGATGTGCAATGTATTCTCCCCGTAGGTTTGAAATAATGTAAAACTTGAATAAATGGGGCTATGAAAACTCACTGTTGCAATGATTATGATGATATAATGGCAATCTTTGAAATGGCGCAACCTCGACCGTGACCTATTATGAATGATATGTTCTAATGTAAATCATGAAACAATGTTGGTACATGCAAATCCACATGTAATCTATACCACTTATGCAGCTTTTGAAAATAAATTTATCGTCGAAATATATGTTTATGACATCTCGTCCGCGTTATAAAATACTTTACAAGTATTTACGTTGAAATGATATCCCACGATAATCATTTAGTGATTTTATTATGAAATTATAACTTTTAAATTAGTAAAAACAATGCATTTGAAAAATTCATGAAAGTGACAAAGCGACCTTGAAAAGCTAGTTAAATAAAATGGTGCACATCGAGTGTTAGGAAACGAACTCAACGGTTTTGGGAAGCTTGTATCATCATCTCAAAGTTTTAGTGTTTAAGTTTCCATCCTAGAGGTCTCGATCATGGAGAAAAGTATAGGTGAAGTATGGTACTTGTACCCAAAATATTGTTTAGGATGGTTTCGGCAAAGTTTAAGTGACCGTATTTTATTCATTACAACTCCGGCAATGACGGTTGGACATTTTGGAAAATAATAGCGAACTTACTTTTACTAGAAGACATCACGTTATAAAAAGTACTACGTCAATGTTAAAAACTACCCTCAACATGGTCCTTTGGCGTAATATTTGTCTAATAGAAATCTATTAGTTTTCTTATATAATAAAGTTCTGACAACTTTGTTATGCGATGTATAATTTAATCATTACAAGTCCGTTTTCTACGTTTTATATGTCCTTAGCTTCGTATTAAAGTATACTAATAGATTTTTGATAAGTTAGACACAATTTATAGCGCTAAGCCTCATTTTTTGACTCGTAAAAAGTGAAAGTAATATGCTGAATTTTCTGAAACAAGTAGTTTTCGTCGTCAAACTTGAAAATTTCATAACTTCTTAGTTATAGCTCGTTTTAATCCGTTCAAGCTGCCACGTTTTCGTTTTTAAAGTATATTTTCCAAATATCTAGCCCAAAAATTTTTATCTACTGTCGAGATTTCCAGATTTTCAAAATATGGACAGACCCTTATGTAAACTTGTGAAATGAGTTTTCCCTGCAAAACCTATTCTAACCAATTCAAAACAACGTCGAAGCTATTCAAATCCTACCATACACCTTCTTAGGGTGTCATGGGTTCCTAGACATCACCAAAAGTGATATATTTACAAGGGATAATTTATAGGATGATCATATTTCAATATAAGTAATCAAAACATTAAAAGTGGTATAAACTCATATGTAACATGCATGATTTCTTGCAAAATGATGAAATAAACATAGAATAAATATGAAAGATGAAAATGGATATGAGATGCTTACTAGTTAACTTGATGAGGTGAAGTGAACAAAGGTTTAATCCTAAACACCCTAGGTTTTATTTCAAAACCTTAATTAAGAGTATACTAGAGTTGTTAATTAAGCTTGATCTTGAAAAATAAATGTTTCCTTCTTGGTCTCTTAGTGTTGGCGGTTATGGAGAAGAGAGGAAGAAGAAAATGGTTTTACCAAGATATTATGTTGTGTATGTGTTGTGGTTGTAGAATAATATTAAAAGGTGTAAGTCTTGATATTTTGCACACAAAAGTGTGTGAGTCATCCATGAATGTCGACCATGGCATAACTAGGCAAATTTTAATGTATTTTGATTAGTTAAGTATATATTAGTAGAATTAAATGTGTAGTTATTTAAGGATAGTTGGTAACTTGTGTATATGTTTAAGCATTTAGAGTAGGGTTAGCTAAAAATAAATTTTAACGGATCAAAATAAAATATATTGAAGTCATAAAAATTATAAAAATACATTTCTTACATGAGTTGAGTGAAATAATAATTATCGGGTTGAATTTACTAAAACCGTCGTAATTATATAAACATAACAATTTATATCTAAAATAAATTGAAAACATCGGGTAAATTAATAATATAATTTTATAGTCTTAAAATGAGTATAAAAATATATTAGGATAATTTTTGGAAGTGTCGGATCAAATGTTCAAAATAATTGATTACGCGATAGCGTTTATTTAATAGGAAAATAGCGTTTAATGAAAAATGCAAATTCAAGCATGAACTGAAATGATGATAATGATGCTAATGATATGTAGACTAAACCTAGTCTATATGAAATGTCCTGATGAAATGTTCATGAATTAGCAGTTAAACCATTAAGGTTACGAATTTGATACTTCATTAGCGTAGTTTCGATAAATGATGAAATAGTGAAACTTTTAAAGTTTGTAAAATGACACGAAATACGAGTTGTCACAAAGAGATGGAGAAGAAGAAGATGTCGTGACCCATAGCTAACATTGAATTGGAACCATTTGATTACTATGAACAACTTCCAACCATTCCAAACGAGACATTTGAATTCAAACAATGGGGTATGATTCAAATCTAGCTTATAAACCTCACAAAGTCGGGAAATAGGAAAAGAAAGAGTTGACAAAAGAGACTATAGGATTATGATTTTCTTGAGATACTTAATTTGTGTATGAATGATTATGTTTTTAGCACGTTTGTTTGTGTTTTTTCTTGGATATTATTGTTGCTACAATTATCTATGATATGGCGTGTGATAATTTGTTTACCTTCTTGTTTTAAAATTACATGTTATATATGTATAGTAATTAGTTTGATTCTTGCATTAAAACCTTTGTAAAGGTTACGATCTGCGGTGAAGGCGGATCGAGAATTATAACTAGCGGATCCCTCTCATAAGGGAACCGAGTGGGATACGATATTGCTTGAGATGAGCTATCACAGATCCCTTACATCAAAACAAATCACTAGATCACCTCACATAAGCCTAACATAAGACCTTAGAGCCAGTTTAAGTCTTGTCCTAACTGTCTTGATAGCTTGACCTCACCCATGACACCTAGGACTTAGTTCAAGATTTCTTTTGATTTATCAACACATCAAAACTCACCATATTTCTGCTTCAATACTCACAAATTGTTTCATTTCTTAAACACTTAGGTGGACATATTGAACAATTTTAGGAAATTGTTTCTAGTCATTTTATCTCAAAACGGGTCAAAAATTAGCTTTTCAATTCTTTTGAATTTTGAGGATTTTTCAAACTCCATCTCAAGCTAACATCTGATCTTTAGGATCATTTATTATGACTTGACACCACCTAAACTCTTAGTTTCATCCTTGAACATCCATTGGTAGTCATTTAGTCCCATTTTTCTTCCATAAAAAGCAATCATTTGCTATATCATTCATTACTCTTGATCATTCAAGTACACCCTCACTTAAGATACTTAGAAAGGTTGAAACACTCAATATGGTATAGGTTTAGCTCTTAGAAACTTCATTTCTAACCTTTCATAGGCTGGCGAGGCGGGATCCTAGAATTAGCCTAGCGGATCCCTCAAAGGAGGAACAGTGGGATCGGGTGACAAATTATGTCAACTCTAGCCTAAACAATCATTTCAAGCTCATCTTGCGTGCTTGAACCTCCACCTCATCTTTATTAAGCTCCTAGATCAGTGAAACCCTGAACTTCAATCTTGTGCATGTTAAACATCACATTTCTAAGAATCTTAGTGGCTTAAGTCTTAAATACACTTGCCAAATTCTTCTCTTTATAAGTCATATTGCTAGAACACTTTAGTCATCAAACACAACACAATTATCAGCAATTACCAACATCCTCCTTAGTCAATTCATCATGAGAAAAGCACCTAGTGCTAACTCATCCCACCCACGAACCACCAAGAAACTTGCTAGGTTCATACACGAAGTTTCTCAACCGAATCATCTCAGGTTAAGTCCACAAATGCTAGGATTTCCCCTACACCAAAGAAACCAATCAAACTAATTCTCAAGAGGATTGTTCCCACAAGGATATCATCACCAAATTCTACTAAACCAAACACACCTCCTTCAACTTGACCAACATCATTGGTTACTTTGAGCCACATCCTTTAACACCTCACAATCATCCCCAAATTCTCACAACTTAGAGGACTTATCCCCTTGGCCATCTCATCTTCCACCACTACCAACAAACTCAATTGAAAAGGTTGTGCAACAAAACCAAAGTGTTGAATCAACTCTTGCACCAATATCAAATTCTCTAATTCCCCCCAATAGTCCATTTTGGATTATGAGGAGACATCAAAGTCAACCACCCAACCACATGGAAGTTGACACTTCATTACCTCATCCTCGAACATTGTTGAGCCTCCACTTAATGAGCCTTCACCAATTCCTCCTTTGTTTGAGGATCCTCAGCACTTCACTTGAACTTCCACTTCAAGAGCTTCAAAACCATGACAGGATTGCTATCATTGTCAACATGTGGAAAAGGTTGATACATGAACTTCTACGTGATGAGCAGCGTTTCATGTTTTATCACCTCTCGAGCGTTTGAGGAGGTCAACAAATCTAAACAACCATGAGCCTAGCTGATTGTCTTAAGCTCATACTTAGCGTCTAGGAATCCATTTTATCCATAGAGCGTGGTTTACTTCTTAAGTTTAGGTGACTCGTTAGTATTTGTGAAAATGTATGGTTAGATCATTCTCTTAGTTTTAGAGATTTGTTTGATTATCTCTTTGCTTTATTGAATGATATCTTATGTGCCATATTGCTTTGAGTGTATTATTTATACATATCTCACTCTCATATTTAGAATCGTTTTGGAATATCACAATTCTTTGAAAATTTGTCACCAGAATGACGGATCCCTCCAAATGCCTAGAGCGGATCCCTCACTTAAAAGGCAGTAGGATCCGTGGTACAAAAGAACAATTTTCTACTAACTTGAGTCTTATTTACTTGGGGAAATTATGCCTATACTCTTGTTTTTCTAACCTTTATTTTGTAGATTTTCAAAATACACATGAAGATTTTGACACCATAAAGCTAGGGAGGCTTTGAACCTACATTGTTTAACGATTATTTGGAACAATAACTTCATGGCCATTACATTACCCAAAGATTTGCAATCTTCAAGGGGGAGCATTTTTAAGCCACAAGGCCGAACCATTTGCAAACATAATTGCAAAACATTAGCTTACTATCTTTATGTACTTGGCGCCCTCACAAAGGGATGGATTTCGTCAAGGGGAAGAACCATTCCCGTCACTTGCTCTCTTTACATTTTTTACATGTTTTTCTTAAAACTTTGTGTTAGTTTCTTTTCGGCGGCTCTTTTTGTTTAGGCAAAGGGGAGAAGAAGAGTAAAAACTCAATTAGAACTTTTACGAATTTAGTTTTCCTTAAAATAATTTTATGTTTTGTCATCAAAAAAAGGGGAGATTGTTAATACAAATAAGCCGTAAAAACGTTTATTTATATTTTACGATCTTATAATGTTTTGTCGATAACAAACGTAAAATCATTTAACGAAACAAATAAAATAAATGTACATTTGAGCCAATTTTTCTAACACACTTAACATTTTCACATAAAACACTAAAACAAGTATAAGTGATTTTATTATTTAGTAATACATATGTACAACAACTAGTGTTTACAAATTTGGGTAAATATACACTTAAACTAGTATATACTAAAATGGATAAAAACTAACAAATGGTATTGACCCATAACCCATGGTATTATCCAAACCATTTGACTAGGTACATTGAACTCTTGAGATACATTGTATCTAATAAAGAAACCCATGGATCAACCCATAACCCATGACCCATGACCCATAACCAAAATACCCATGGGTAAAGAGGAGCGTCCCACGGATCCCTAGCTTTTCGTAGCGGATCCCTTGTGGGAAGGATCCGTGGGATCGAGAACGATAAACTTTCTCCTCTATAAATAGTGAGCCATTACTTCCTTTTTGGCTCACCACTTTCCACATACTTTCTCCAAGTATTGTACCTCTCTAACCATTGATCCTAAGGGATCTTTCTATGTAGTTTGTCTTTTGTGTTTGTATGATTCTCTAGGTTCCTCTTAAAGGAGAGATCACCACTCCTTGAAGTGAGCAGCTCAAGTCCATGAGTTGTCATGCCATTAGTCATCAAGACAACTGAGGTTCTTGTTGATAGTTCTTTTCTTCCCATTAGATGTGTTGTGTTGAAGGCATTAGTAAGGATCAGAAAGAGCGAATAAAGCATTAGTGAAGAATGCTAAAAGGTGTCGAGCGAAGGCATTAGTGAAAAGTGTCAAGCATTGTGTCAAAGGCATTAGTGAAGGATGCCTAGGAATCAAATCAAGTAGCATTAGTGAAGAATGCCTAGGTTGTATAATCGATGAGGTGCATCGTTATACATATAGTGATTGTTTATATTCAAGGATGGTGATATCCTTGATGGTGTTATAGGAGTTGGTCTCTTTGGGATTAGGTGTTGTGTTGTGTTGGTTAGTAGTTCCTCCATTGAAATGGAACTAGATATTTAGCCTAGTACCTGATAAAGGGTAGGCGACGTTGTGATATGATTAGTTCTCCTTGTAGTGAAAGAACTTCGATGGTTAGCCTATACTTAGGATAAAGGGTGGCGGCGTTGTGTTAGGTGTGGTTCACCTTGGTGTGAAAAGAACTTCGGTATTTAGCTTAATGGGGAAAAGGTGTAGCGGCGTTGTGAAGGCTTCTCGCCATAAGGAGTTGGTGTAGTGATTCTGAACTCGATTAGGTGACTTCGGGGAGTGGAGTAGGGCAAGTAAGGTGTCCTTGTAACCCGAACCACTAAATACTGCGTGTTGTGATTTATGTGCCTCTTACTCTTTATCTTTCATTATACTTTTATATATCTATCTATCAAAGTCCAACATACACATTTAAATAGATTGACATAAGTTGATCTAAATATTTTAAAAGGAAGATTTAAATTGGTAAAACTATTCAACCCCTTCTAGTTTTTCCGCGAGTTACCACGCCAAGATATGGGTTTTGGTAAACAACACTTACACAAACACCAAGCGGTGGCGACTCATCATAAGCCCTCTGATTGTAATAAAACCCATAGGCAAACACCTTGGTAAGGTCGCCCACGAAGAATCACGAGGTTACGTTACATGTAACTGAAATGTCACAACCTGTCGGTAATACTTGAAAGTAATGTATATACCCAAGGATCACAATCATAAACCTAACTTGATAAATAAATAACGAGGTAAGGAAAACATAAGCTTAAGGCGTAATATATGAATTATTGGTAGCGTTAATATTCTCTATAACCAATAGTTTGTGATGTAACTTTTTTTCTCCACACTAAAAACATGCGCCAATTGAATAAACCTATTTTAGAATTCTCTTATACATATAAAAGCGAGAGAAGTCGGGTTGACAACTCATCATAAATAGAGTGTAGTCAAAACCAATGGTACACTGCTTGTGAAGTCGCCAGCAAGATACGGGTTATGTTACATGTAACCCAACCAAAACCATAACTAATCATCTTTTTTAGTAAGTCATAAAACAAACACTTGGTACCGCCTTACTCCATCTTATAAACTACAAAACCAAAAACCCACATCACCAATCACAATTTACAACAAACCCAAATCATGGAATTTAGTAAAATCAAACACAAATTAGCAACAATAAAAAGCTGAATTTTAGTCACATACCAAATGGGTTTGATTAGTTGGTAACAGCGTATATAACAATCCCTTCAAGCCATTTAGCAGATCGAACACCACTTGCAAAATTGGGCGGTATGTAAGACTACATTACCCTTTTTTATGTGTATGTGTATGAGCGGTGATGCTAACGTTTGCTTAAGCTAAGCGGGGTAAAAGCCCAAAATTATAGCAGACCCGTCACGGCCCAAAACTCACCATAACCCGTTTTCCAATCACGAGCATAATAGTTTTTTAAGTAACCGACTTTTCTGTTTTATGTATCGAGAATCATTGGAACATTAGGTTTTAGATTTATCACGAGTAGGTTAGCGTAGCGTTCTTTGCTTGGCGGCCGTGTTTATGTTTATGAGAATATTGAGATTAGTTTGTTGCGACATTCTCATTCCAACAATAAAATGAATGCGAAGGTACATCAACATAAAAGCGGCCGACTCATTATTTTTAATATATTTAAGATTAGCAAAAAATTTACATCGGTCGGTTGGAAGAGACAATCTTTGATACTATTAGCAAAAATTTAACATCATCCATTGGTTTATTTTAAGTGAGGCATCCTTAATTGTCTCATTGGCATCAATATACAAAGGTTGGACTCCCAATCTTGTTATTGTGAAGTGTTGGTTTCCAGGCTATGATTAATTTGATTATGCTAATCAATGGTTGGAGGAAGTAGCCCTTGAAGAAATGTTGAGATCATTCGAGAGTTCTTTTCAGGTTGATAGCTTGGTACTTCATGGCGAACCTCTTACGTAGTGGTGATTACCACCACTCCTTTTGTATACACAAAATATCCTCCAATCTATCACATTCACATTATAAAACAAATAACACCCGAAGATCTGTAAAGGGGCAGATATGTATAAAGGGGAAGATATGTGTAAAATAGGATGATAATTATAGTTTATGTTACAGAAAAGAAGCGAAATAAAAGAATTTGAGAAACAAACAAACAACCTATGTAGATCTTATTTATTTTTGTATTGATGACACATTACAATTTTTCATAATCAAAAGAAGGAAGAATGTGAGCTACTCTAAATTTGTTAGACCACAGTTTGTACCGACTAGTTTTAAACCAAAATTTTTGAATCTTTTTTTTCCTATAGCAAGTTTCAAACATGTAACCTCAAGAATTAAAGTGGAAAATCTAACACTAAGCCAAAATTAGTTTTGTTATCGGTATCTATTTCTATTTAAAATGGGTTCATCGATAAAAAGATGCAAAGTATTCCGTATTGCAATATTCGAACTTGTGACCACATTTATAAAAAGGAAGGTGATTACTAAACCAAACTTTTAGCACCCTCTAAACCAAATCTCTAAACCAACTCTCGAACTAACCCAGTAAACCAACACATCCTAAATTTCATCAATTAGGTGTAGCGTAGATGACTATTTAAGCTAATGCAAGAGATAAAGTATGATTTTAGAGATAGCACTAACTTGTTTCACATATAGCCATACCCTGTGATAATGCTACTTTTGTTTTAAAACTGCGTTTTCATTATAGTAACTAAAAAAGTGCCCAAAATGATCCATGTGATTTTTTATGTCATCCTACCTAGTGATGTAATGCTATTGATGATTTTGTATATATAGCACTTTAAGTAAACCAAACAACCCAAATGAAATAAACTTACCACAAACAAAATTGTTTTAGTACTTTTATCAAACACATGGTAGCCATGAACCACCACATCAAACATAGCGAAAACCCTTTTTTTTTTTTTTTAAATGATGAAGCTTGACAATTGTCAAAAACAAAAACAAAAAGGTAGATTAAAGTTAAAGCCTAAATTTTTACACAAACTTACCTATCTTACAAAGATCTACTCATTATGGCTTCAATCACACGTATCTTGACGATCTATGGTTGGATATAAGTTACGGATACATTTTTTTTCTTTTTTTTCTCCTTTTTGTTTTACGCCTTTTGGTTTTGTCGATTTATGATATTGGTTTGTAAAGATAAAGATCAGTGAAATTTTAGTACTTATCAAGAAAGTTCTATTGCGAGAGGAAAAAGCGGTAGCCACTTGTATGGTGGATGTTGAATTGTCTGAGACATTAGGTGCATTTGAGTCGTGTCGACTTTGAACATCTATTACAGTGTAATTAAGGTGGATTATTGGTGTATAGTAAATTTTGAAACTACTTTAGACCAATGGCATAATGCCAAGGTGAGGTTGTCTCTTTGTTACAACATAAATCACTAAGCGGATCAATAGAATGCCACATTAAAAAATAACAGAGGGGTTAAGAATTCCTTAATTGTGGTAGCCAAATTCCATCTTTATAATATATTATAATTCTATTCGTATTTCATATTTGTGCTAATAAATCTTTTAGGGCTGACTATCATTAGTAAGGTGTATGATAATGACAAATCAATCAATTTCTTGTCTTATATTCCCATACTTAATCTTAATATGTTACCCACTCTTTATACCTCACTTAATTACAATAATACAAGACAATTTTTTATCACTTTATATTCTGTATTTTTTTTAATACTTTTAACTTTTCAAATTTTATATTTTTAATTTTTACTTTTTATTTCGTAGATTTATGATAGAAATTTTTTTTTAAAATAAAAATTAAAACGGGTATTGAAATCCAGAAGGTATCTATATCCATTCTCTCAAATAAATCTTAAATCATATCTTTCAATGTAGAGAAGTAACCAATATATTTATGACTCTTTCTAGTTGTCATACATGTTCTTTAACTACGATCGATAATAATCATTTACTATTTAAATTACGAGGCTTCATTCAACCCGTGCGATGCCCGGTATAGTGGTTGAGGGTTCATGTTTTTACCAATAATGTTGTATATGATGGTATTTAGATACATGTTAGAGAATTTGCATTTTATTTATTATTTAGATTGCTAATAATGTTATCATTATTTTAGTTTATATTATCTTTGTGGAATATATACTTAGATGCCTAATAATGTTATAATTACTTTTGTATTTACATTACTTTATTTCCATTAAAAGTTTTTATTAACATAGTCTTTTCATATGTAGTATTTTAATTTGAGTAAGTTACATAAGTGTTTTGTTTCTTATTTATTTGTGTCTTTTGTTATTAGGAATTATATAACTATTTGTACTCTTCAATGGCAAATTTTGAGTTGTTAGAAATTTGATGAATATTTAGGGATCATCAAAATTGCATGATTGTATCGTTTGTGGTTTGTTACCTTGAGCATGTGAAGATGATGCATTATCAAAGTTGCTTTTTGATTGTTGTCATCATTTGAAGTGTAATGGCTAAAAACAACACGATGATTTTGAACATGGGCGTTAGGTCATCGTGTAAGTAGCTTTAGATTCGATCGATGCTTTGAGAAAAGGCAAAAGAGAGGCATCGTGTAATGCTTGAAAATTAGTTACTTTGTTTTGGGAAGCTAAAGGCGGTGTTAGTGAGGAAGAGTCAATTGCTAAAAAAATGAATGAGTTTAATTAGTAAATTTTATTTAGATATCTTTGATGGTATTAAAATTTTTAGTGTTTTTGCTTGTTTTTTTTATTACAAAATTTTTAATTAACGAAGATTTATAAATTATAAGCATGTATTTTAAGGTTAAGACGTTAATTGTAATGCATTGTGTATGCAGGGTTTGTTTTATATCAAATGTATAATTGAGGGTGTTATATTGCAATGTTGGACATCTTCATCATTTCTCATTTATGCATGGAAACTTCAAAGTCTCGGTAACACCCAAATTAAATGATCAATGCCTCTTGATTGTCTTTGTGTTGTTTTTTTTGCAACTTCTTATTCTGACGTTAATTATTGTGTTTGTGTTGTTTTATTTGCAAATTCTTGTATACCCACCTTAATTATAATGACCACACAATTTTACGTATATATAATCGAAGATCAATTACATCTAACCCTAATTTTAACACACAACTCTATCCACGGTAACTCTAAAATCAAAATTTCACCACACCAAATCTCGATGAATTGAAATCTCTCACTCAAAGCGGAAAACTTGTTGATGCTTTCGAGACTCTTTTGATAACTCACTTCAAGAGGAAGGAGGAAGGTTTTATTGCTCGTATTGGGGAGGAGAGCTGATCGGTTAAGAGCGTGATTGACAACGAGGCGGACAATCAATGAGGCGGCTATCACTTTTTCTCGTTTCAATGTGGAGTGGCGTGGCGGTCATGATGCTATCCTTGAAATACAAGCGAAGGATCATGAGGAAACTTGATCTGTTGGCTCAACTTCTTATTTTGTGTCGTCAAAGCTTGTTGGAGAAGGAGGAGCTTTTGGAGAAGTTGGATGAAGGATTACGATGATGAAGATTAGGGCATCTTTGGGTAGTTTGTTGTCTTTTGATGTATGTAGTTGGTTGGGTTAATGTAGGTTTTATGTCAATGATGGTTATGTAAGTTGTTTAACTTTTTGAATGGAAGGAAGCGATCTATGATCAATTATGTTTATGTTATAATCAGTTATGTTTAAGTATTTTCATTTTATTATTATTAATTTGTTTTAATATACATTAAAAGGGTAAAAAGTATAACCCGTTTGACTTTTTCTCTCACACTTGGTAAAAATACGAATAGCGCCTAAATAACATATTTAGGGTTTTAATCTAAGGCCAAATTGATCAAGATTAATAGTAATCGATATATTTTTTTTGAGGGTTATGATAAAGGATCTAATTATCTCATCGATTGATTCCAATATTTCGGTATTGATTTCATTATGATCAAATTAAGCGTGCATATTTAAATGTTTGAATTTATTGAGTGTTACTTGGTTTATGATGTTTATTTATTTAAGAATGATATGGGGTTATTTTTGTTTCGATTAAATTGAACAAATAAGCATATGTTTTACTTATCGGTAGAAATTTCTAAGAGTTTGAAGTTTTTTATGGATAGTGTTTAGGATGATGATGGTGTCTTGAAACAAAGAACATTAATTTCTTTATCACTTTGGATTGTTGTTTTTAACGAATCTTATAATGTTCAAAACCATTTACAATTAATATTTTGAAAGTCCAATTATGTGTTAAGAATGAGTATGATTTTCTCAGGTGAAATTTTGGTTGTTTTAAGGTTTATAGTTAAGTTTTGGTTATTAGAAAATTTGTTGACTTGATTTTAAGCTCCTTATGTGACAATTTTAATTGTAATATCTGAGGAAGAAACTTAAACTTAAAACCGGTAAGCATCTCGAGGAAATAGGATGATGGTGGGGTGTTTAGCATGGTTAGTGGTGTCGTGGTGAATGATGGTGGTACGTTGTGGTGGCGTTATCTTTGGATGGGAATAATATCTGGCCAGCGGTGGAGATTATGGTGGGTGATGAGAGGTTGTGGTGATCACGGTGGTGATTAGTGTATCGTTGTGCGAGGTTAAATGGGTTATTGGTGATTAAGGTTGTTTGTGTTGAGACCCTCTTGGTCGGGGCTATTCATTTTGGCACATTCTTTAATCAATATCTCTTAACTAAGAGTGTTGTGCCTCATTTCGCATTTATCTTTACTGACAATGTAAGTTCGTTCTTTCCTTTAAGATTAACTTTTCTTTGGTTAGAGGGTGCAAGCGGTGTGACTAACTTCTTGATCGCCTCCTTGAGAGGTGTGAATACCTTTCTGGTCACACCCGATTCTCTTAACAGTCTTGTTAATCTTGGGTGTGTGTTACGTTTAATCCGTTGATTGTGGTTGTTTAGCTATTGTCTTAGTTTAGGCAATGAGTAAATTTGAGGGATTGAAAAGTTGGTGTTAAATTATTTGTGGTTATTTGTGTTTGAAGGTGGTTGGTTTCTTTATATACGGTAAGTTTATGTTATTTCCTTTAAGATCAACTTTTCTTTGGGTGAGAGGGGTGCAAGCGGTGTGACTAACTTCTTGATCGCCTCCTTGAGAGGTGTGAATACACCTTTCTGGTCACAATTCTCTCGGTGAGTCTTGTTAATCTTGGGTGTGCGTTACGTTTGTCTTAGTTTAATGATGAGTAGCTTGAGGGATCGAGAAGTTGGTTTTGTATTATTGGTGGTTATTTGTGTTTGAAGGTGGTTGGCTTTCGACTACGAGTTTGGTGTATTTAACTTTTGAGTCTAAGTGTATCATAGTAATTTTTTTAAGGTGTATAGTTAAGTCGTGCCTACTACAGTTTGTGGTTATTTGATTAAAGAGTAACCGTGGTGCGGTATGAATACATGTTAAGAGTTGGAACAATATCATGCATTGATGCACATTATGAGTGTTTGTGGCAAACAACCAAGTAATAATAAATAATTGTTGTTTGAACATCGCATATAGTTCCTACGTTAGGTTCTTGAATGTTTCTTTGAAAAAAATGTTACGCGTGCAATTCTTAAGCTCTGGGTCCTTGTCTTCAACCATTAGTATCTTAAGGCGGTACATTAACTCTAGATAGCGCCACATAAAAGTCGACCATGGTGAATACGAGGTAGGCATATAGAGGCAAGCGTAATTAAGTGATTGACCACGACTTTTGTTAATTGTCATTGCATAACATGGTCTTCTGAGGGAATTGTCGCCGTTTTAGAATAAATGGCCACTTGGATTCGTTGATGTCGGTATAATCCATGTATAACAACGTTATCCCATATTTGAACACAATAAGCACCTTAGCGTGAATAACAAAGCTGGCCTAGATCTGTGATCGACAACCTTGTTCCATTACACAACCCTTTGGTTGGATTGATGTTCATAATAGCATAATTGGCAATTCCTTTTTAAGTGAAGAGCATGTGGGGGCATAGGGAAATTTAAGGAATTAAGAAATTCAATGGGATAGTGTTACGTCTTCTAGGCTATCGTAGATGCCTTGCAAATCTCATCGTATTTGTTGTATGTAGCAATTCCACGATAGCTTGTTTAAACATGTACTCATTGATGTCATCGGCGTCATCATTAGGAGTTAGTATTGCCCTTTTTTGAGTACACATCGTCGGTTTGCCTCGTTGTAAAATCGAGGGTATGTCTCGTGACAATCTGTTTTATTGGACAATCCACGATTTAATTAGGAACATTTCGGAATGTCAATCCAACTTGGGTTAGTCCTCTCCTTCTTTGCATTTCTTGACGCGTTCCATCCCCACGAAAACCCATCTATTGAAATCTTGTTTTGATATCAAGCCCCATTCTCGGTATACTGGTTGACCGCATGCTACGTGTAAGTCTAAATACTTTGCAATGCTTCCATAGTTGATTGGTTCTGCGATTGAACAATATGCCTACACTTCCTTTTTGGTATAGCGGCAAAACTTGTCGAAAGTCACCTCCAAGCAAGGCTGTCATCCTCCAAATATTCGATTCCTCTTGTCGGGATCATGATATCCTAAAATATCCTTGAGCGTCTTATCCAATGCTTCAAAAGCATATTTTTGAGTCATCAGAGCTTCATCCCATATAATAAGTTTAACTTCGTGAGTTGACCATATGTGTATTTTGTTTTATGCGCATGTCTTGTTCTCTAATAATTCAAGCGGTATAACAAAGCGGCTATCTGTGATTCTCCCACCACAGTAGTAACAATGAAGATATTCCTACCCAAATTGAAAGTGTTAATCAGTAACAAATTTTTATCCATTTTAAAATAGTTATTGTTTTAAAACATAGTATAAATTTATACACGAAGATGCAACGGTGAGCACTATCATCGTTCCGATCTTAATCTTGAGATGATACTCTTGTATAAGCGTCTTTCGATTCACTTTGGGCCGTATCACAGTAAAATTCCCTTTTACCATGGGCTGATTCAATCACCTCTTCATAGATTAAGCGTTGTTGAGGATTTAACAATGAATGAAGTTGGCGATGTTCAATCTTACTATGTTTCATGTCATAATTCAACACCTCACGTATGAGACGATTGTCCATGTTGGTTAGTAACCTTGGGTCGAGGCGGTAGGTCTTGGAATTCAGATAAAGATCTACCATTTCTATTTAATAACTCTTGGATCTCTATCAAACAATAGTTCTTTAGTTGCTCGTCCGTCAACTCCAAGTCAGGATAATTGAACATTTTCCTTTTCTTGTGTAGAAGATCTTCTGATAGAAACTTCCAATTTTCTTCCCAAAATTTTAAAGGTCTGCTAACATACTTAAAATATTAAAATTGTTACAAATATATCACGTAATTGTGGTCCAAACATCCATACACTTGCTTCTTATATATATATCCCATTCCGTGTCATCATTTAAGAGGCCATACACAAAACATGCCTCTTTGAAAGTCGAACATAGTTTGTCGAGTGAGCAGGTCATGAGTTTTCCCAAGAATCGGGACCTCTTGCAATGTTCAACAACATTCTAAGATAATATCGGTCTCTAGGCGCCGGGTCGAGTAAACAATCCGCCCGATGCATTTTGCAATTTCGTTTTTTCCACGATTTGTCTTTCTCATGCCACACGTAATGTGTAGGTATCTCAACATATGTATCTTGATTGCATTTGTATCAGCTTGTTTAATTCAAACCAATCAGTGAACATGGTCATGTCGATACCTTCTCTTTGAATTAGGGCGGGCAAGCTTTCCGTGTCACGTAGTGTGATTAGCGTCTTTGATTGACAAGTGGTAATTCACTTCATAACGAGACGGATATGAGAAATGTATGGTATGAAAACAAGCGCCACCGCAGCCTCACATGGAGCTAAAAAGCGACAATTCAAATAGTTCTTTATTACGTCAACCTCCAAAACTTGTACATTTGCTGTATCACCATCATTTTTTACATTCTCTTGTATAACAATTGTGACTCTATCGGGACCTTTATTTAAGTACTTGAATAAGTACTTAATTGCTTTTGATCTGTTGCACCATTCCACGTTAATGTGGGCCTGGTATTTCATGAGGAGATAACGGTTGTGAGGCACCACATATCATTATCGTATTTGAATTTCCCTTTTATATGGTGGCGTTATTATTCCTCGTGATAAATAGCATAACCACCATTATCAACAATTGTTTCAACCACAAAAGGTTTAGGAAAATGTTTTGAGCACTTACCCTAGGTTGTACATGGGGCTTTTTTCATCTTTACATGAGGTCCATGTAACATAAACTTCGGTCACTACTTTATACCCATCGGATCATTGATTGACATGGTATCTGTTGTAATTATATCATTTATGCAGGATGGGGTTTTGCATTTCAATTCTTCTTCTAGCCACGATAGGATATGAGCATGTGGCGTTACGTTTTGAAATTCTATGGCATACACAACTGAAATATAATCGTAAACAAACATAAGATAATACACAATGTATATATAAAAGAGTAAACTGATTAAAAGTATGGGTTAATTTTGTTTACCTCCTGCGTGACTTGCCAAAAATATGAATTTTTGTAGGTCGTTTTACGATTCGATAAGTTTAATCTTGAACACACGCGTGTTGCCATACGGATGGTCATGTACTTTTGGCGGGGCGTGCTTTAGCATTTCGCAATCTCGGGCCATTTTGGATTAGCAGATGAAGCGTGATGAGCAGTCCGGATTCCCATCGTCCGGCATATAGCCATTGCATCATGGTAGTTTTGCATCATATACCTTGGACCGCCTATAAAACTTTTTGGCGAGCGATTCGTTTTCGGTCTGCTTTGCACTTGTATCCCCCTTGTTCTGGCGTCACAAACATTATGATATAGATCAGCGTAGCGTATCTTGATTTTTTACGGTCCATTTTAGCCTTTGTTCTTCAACGGCCGCATATGAATCCACCAAGTATTGTTGGAATAATAAGCCCTCTAAGCGAGTGTAGTACCTTGGTTATTTATTTGTATGATATATGAATAGTATTCTTTCATTGTGACAAAAGCCCTTTTGGTCTTTAGCGTCTGACATGTTGTTGTAATATGGTATCTTTTCATGAAATCCTTCTTCCCCATATGGGAATAACAATGGATATTGAAGTGACATGTATTACGAATGCAACTTCAATCACGTTTCAACCTTCATCCCATTAGTTACAATAATATCTCTTGTAGGAATACCATCACCAAAGTCATTAGTAATTAGAACGCTATTTCGGCCACGGTTGGTCGTTGTATTGCGAGATGTAGTATGTCCTTATCGACCGTAGTTGAAGGTGGTTGCATTGTGGTTCTCGCAATCGAGCCATTGAAATGCCTTAGCAATTGAATTTGATCGATCAAACATTTTAATTAAGCTCGCTACTATACTTGGATCTAACATATCCCCATCTTTGTCTATAAAAGCTCTCATTAGGTTATTCACTTCATTTCGGTGTCAAAAAGTATAGTAGTGCATATTTAGGTTGAATTCCTGTGTTGGGAAGAAGAACCTATTAGATGATAGCTCGGCCATTTACTCTAAGGTATATGGACCCTGCCGTGTTAATTGAATGGTATATTCTTGCTCCAAAAGATGTGTAACAAAACATGCCATTATATACCACGATCGGTCTTTGAATCTTAAACTTCCAGGATTATTATAGTCCATAAACTCTTTAAGAGGTGAAGGCGTTTCATTAAATCTTGGAAAAGAAGTTTTCCTCTTGGCGGCAAATGGAAAAAGTTGGGTTGGAGGCTCTTTGATTTATAAACTTCTCTCACGATACCACATAATAAACTTTGCAATTTTGACACTCAAATGATGGATGCCCAATATCATGGTAAACAACGGAAACACCTTGCCAAAAAGGTAAATTTTATTGGGAATAACAACATTTTTATCCATAAAATAACATAAGGCATGAATTATTAAATATGAAATTACTGCGGATGCGTAATGCTGACTCCGTGTGCTTTTTAGGCTATTTGTGAGCGTCCCTGTATGAATAACATTGGTAGATATAATTCATTATTACGAGAAACAATTGTGTGCCAAATGTAATTTGGTTAGTTAAACACCTGTTGATCTTCGTTTTTTATACATAAAGGGTTGATTTGAAGCATAAGGCATTTATTTGTCATATTTGGTAAATCACTGAAGCGTGATGATGTTTGTCTAACAAATTACGGTGAACCTTGAATCGGGTATCAATTGTTGCAACAATGTTGCACTATAATAATGCAAGTGAATGTTTGGCTGGTGTATACTGTAAATGATTTGCAGTTTCATTTAGCATAAACCACAATAGCTTTGTGTTATTCCACTTTCGCGACAATTGTTTTGAATCAATAGCGAAAGATTTACGCAACATGTCGGCGAGGATGGAACATGAGCATGATCATTTTCGACCACGTAGCGGAAAAAACAAATATGGATTTAATCATATACATAATTGGAAGGTATAGTATCTTGTTAAATTGAAATGTACGTATTTCATTTAGTATTTGGATGATATGTATCAATTATGCAACACATAACCTTAGGGTTTGGAAAGATATAGAAGCAAGATGTATATTAAAGCATCTCTTGGGATTCTAGTGGTGAGCGATGCAATAAGTGTAATGAACAATGAGCAGAGGCTTCTATGGTAAGTATCTACAGTTTTTATGATTCTTATTATTGCTTTAATAATGAGGCTGATTTTTCAATATAAAATAATAACTTGTTATGTATAACACACAAATTCAGGATGGTTCATCTATATAACATATGTAGAAAGTAAGAAACTCTTAATTGTTATAAAATAATGCAGGAATAAACATGTTTAAAAAATTTCCTTATAAGATAAGTTTATATCACACTTGTCATGTATAAAATAATAATGTATGTGTAAAGTAAACATATGTAGTGGATGGTATAAATACATATAAATAGAAGGAGGGTTTCAAACTCATATAATTCATACCAAACATAATGTTACAGTCATTATTTAATTCATTAGGTATATAATAAAATTCGATTTTAGGCAATCTTGGTGATTGCATTAAGCATCATAACCATCTTCAATATCTGTATCATTTGAGATTTAAAACAACATCGTCCTAACATTTGGGTAATTTCTGAAGGTTTTGAAATTTTTTTTATTAAGTATTCACAATGAATCAATCACATGTATTCATGAATTTAGATGACCCGTTGTGTACTTTAAGTTGATCAATTATTTAAAGGGTTATATGAGTGAATGAAAATAGGGATACTATAGGAGTTAGAATTATCTGAGAAATAGGATTCATTAATTGGATGTTTGGTTACATGTTCATCATATGAAAGGGTTATAGGAGTGATTAAAGGGGATACAACGGGAAAAGTAGTAAGCGACATAGATATTATTTTCATTAATATAAATATATGGTTCATTCACATATTTATTTTGTTCATGAAACATTACACAGTAACCATGTCGATGGAGGCGAAAAGGATTAATAATTTTAAGATACCTAAACAAATATCTTGTACATTAAACATTACACTTGGTAACAATGTCTGATGGAAAAATCAAAAGAACCACAATTGCTTTCATGGTCATCTGGCATTACTAACACACATAGCTATTTGATCTCATGTAGAAATTGTCCAAAGCCACATTATGTTCATCTTGGAGGTACACGAAATGGAGTTTAGCACAAAACAAACAATATTTTGTTTGATGGCAAACCAAAACATGTTGTCGAGAAAAAACAAAACCAAATGTAATGGAACGGCTAATTATTGTGTCTTCCAAACAACAATTAAAACAAAAGTAAAACAAAATCCCAAGAGTAGTTTTTATCAAATGTATTATTATTGTCAAAAGCATTTGTTTTATAAAGGCTTGATGGAAGCTCATTGGATGCGGTCATTGATTCTTCAACCACAAACTTGTTTACAAAATATATAGGGAGAAAGCGTGTTATTATGCGAAAAGCGTAAAAGGGTTAGCGGAAAAAAGTGTAAGTCAATATGTGCTAACCGTCTCATTTCTTCTTGGCGGGCAGGTGTTGTTATCACCATCTGCTCAATGCGGCCGATTATCGGTTCAACAACCGTCCAAATTATCAATATCAACACTTGCATACAGCGGAACATGATTATTATGTTAGATGTACTGTAGTAGCAAGATAGATAGGGTAAAGATATTTTGTTGTCACCCAAATGTCTTAAGATCGTTGACCTATCATCTTTATTATCATTTGCATGGTTGGTCTTTATCGGCCGTTTGAGCGGTGGGCTGGATGTTGAAGATGTATTATTACTTGCAATATCAGACGCATCACCTTGTACATCATTAACCAGCTGATTCATGTTACGTAGTTGAATCATCAACAACCACCACGCAAACAATGGAATTCTATCGATAAGTAACTTTATACAAATACATGTTGTATTGTTTTTTTTTTTGGGTTTCGACTACCTTTTCCGTTTCCTATCCTCTGAGGCTTGGGCGGTGTAGTGAGGGTTGGCGTCGAGCGGGTGACTTGGATGATGAGCATGTAACGGCGGTTTCATTATCAGCGGTGATTCTTGCTTGTGGGTTCAGGTGATGTATTATGTGGGTCAACTTCCCAACCGTAAAACTCTCGAATGTTCCATATTCATATCGTGTGAGATTTGATTTCAAACATGTGTGTTGTCCCAATGAGGTCAGATATAGGTGATGGCAAGTTTGCATGATCGTCGAACCACAATAGAGCAACCGTGAGTAATGGGAGCGATGTAATAGTGTGTAATAATTAGCGAGGATTTATAAGCGTACCTCATCCTCATCGGACACTAACGCCGGCTGGGAACCCGATCAATCCAGCGGACGCATCATCAAAAAGGACCACCACGATGCGCACCGGTAGCATCGAGATACCAAGTTCAAGGCGATACACGAAGAGAAACGTTGGCGCATGGTAAATGTCAAGGTGAGCAATTTTATATAATACATTCAAACAATCAAAATATAAAATGCAAATATGGCATTACCTTATTACCAGTATTCAACTGAGTGCAACATGACTCGCACCAAAATCTCCATTCTTTCTAGTAGCCCCTTTCTATGATTTGTCTCCCGTACGATGGGAAATTCCATCCCTTTCTAAATGCGCATTTATCAATCTTGGCCTTAATTATGGCGGTTGTGTATAAATTAGATTAAGTAAATGTTGTGAACTATAAAGATAATATAGAGATGGCGAATGCATAATAATACATACATCATTCCTTTTATTTCGGGCCCACATAAGAAGATTCTCGATAGATCCTTCTCTTGGTTGAGCTAGTCTACCCATGAATCCTTTTGAACCATCGGTGATGCTAACAAACAATTGTATGATTTGTTAAATTTTTCTTTGGTTTTAGGATATATTCAATAATAAAATTAGCTTCTCACCAAATCTACGTATTCAATTCTTTGTCGCAGGAATGTCGGCGGAATCTAGGAGTTGGGTGGATGAGCTATTTGGATAGATAGAGCTTATCTAGAAGGTAATATCAAAGGTTAAATGTGTAAATGAAAAGTGTTGAACATGCAAAAGGTAAATAGTCCATAAGCCACTTCTTGTTATATTGCTGCGAGAGGTTGAAGTCACCACAGCGGGACACATGCCAGCGTCGTCGCCTTCTTCTCAATCAACATCGACAAGCCCTCCCCACGGGGTCACCCGTATGGGCCCCGATTACAAAGGGAATCGAAACAAAGAGCATTAAGTTTCCTAATACATATTGGCAAAAAAAATTTCATTTTCACAACATCCTTTGCAACAAATATAAATTTCAACCTATGATTAGCCAAGTAGAAATCAAGGTTTTGGCTCTGTTTGGTGTAGTTCATCCTACCTACATTTGTCACATAACCTCGACATCGAAGGTAAAAGCTTTTATAGCAACAATATTTAAAAACAATTAATTTTAAGATACCTAAACAAACAACACATTACCAATGAGATATTTGTTTTCCGTGGGCTTTATATGATCAAAATCAACCAATTGTATGCGGACCTAACAAATCCCTTAGATATAACCAAAGATTTTCTTATGCTTGTTGATCCATTAAACTCAAGCATGAGCGTATCGTCCTTCACGATCTGAAAATCTTCTTTGTTTTGCATGACTACAAAATTTTGACGAATATATAGCACCCTCTTTTAACTTCAAGAAATTGTGAGCTCTTTTGTTGCCTTGGCGATGCAATGGATAACATTTCCCTGCATAAAAAGTATGTAAGAAAAAATTGACAAACAACGGACATTTGATAACTTTTGTATTACATGTTGGCATTATTCGAGGTTTTCACACATGGTGATGGATGTCAACATACTTTAGCATCGGACACCAAGAAATCGGTGCTCAAGTATCGGGCTGAAGGACATTTATATCCCACATCCTACAAAGCATCACTACGATCGTGCGGTCTCATCCAATTTCAATTAGATCGGTAACAACTGATTGCATTTGGTCCTCCATTTTCTACGGCCATAATTATAGAATACGGTCCTTTTTACTTGTATGCCTACCCACAATGAGTGTGCAGATAATGGGTTGTAAGGCTTATTTATGGAGGTTCCATTTAGTAATGTTTTAATTGTAGATTGATCCATATTCTTTGAGGTTGCAAATTGGCGACCCTTTTGTGCTTCAACATTGAATACATGTTTAGTGTGAGCGTCAGAGCATTCAATCGAGGGTTATATTTCATTCAAGTCGAGGCTCTTCATAAACCAACCGGAAATTTCTTTCAACTCGAGCCTCTTCATAAACCAAACTGAATTTGCATTGAATATGAGGGCATACTAAACCGAAATCATTTGTAGTTATTTTGGTATGCATAAAGATGTATGTACGGTACTTTTGGTTGTGCACAACCCCCCTTGCACATTAAATTAAGGGGGATAAGCTTTAAGTAGTATAGATAATTTTACATATAAATGTGAAGTTTGAAATACTTGACATTGCTTTTCCGTGAGTAAAGGCCACGGTTCGACCTTAGACTTTATAAAGCTAAAAATAATATAGAATCAAATACAATATTAATGAGATATTGTTCAAAAAGATTTATATTATATATTTGACATTTTACACCAACTTACATAACGAATTTTTTAGAAAACATCTATATTGATCATAATATCATATTTATTGCAAAATAAGTTTTACATTTCTTAGTCCAATATTTGCATGTTAACAA
>OU343224.1:16555020-16658686 GCA_910596185.1 Chrysanthemum makinoi
GATCAAAATCGATTTTACCCATACAATATAAAAGGCCCATATACAAAATCCATCACATTAAGCATACGAAATTGTTTTTTTTGTTTTATAAAAAGTGATTATGTACCTGGGATCGATGAATTTAAGGTTCAAATTGATAGCTTAAAGTTGAGAAGCCTTGAAACAGTAGGATGGAGCTGGAGTGTGGAGGCTTCAATTAGGGTTGAGTGTCTCTCATTAGCAATTAGTGTGGAGGCTGCAATTTGACTGGAGTGTGGAGTCCGTGGTCTTACTCACGGAAAGCAATGTCAAGTATTTCAAACTTCACATTTATATGTAAAATTATCTATACTACTTAAAGCTTATCCCCCTTAATTTAATGTAAAGGGTTGTGCACAACCGAAAGTACCGTACATACATCTTTATGCATACCAAAATAACTACAAATGATTTCGGTTTAGTATGCCCTCATATTCAATGCAAATTCAGTTTGGTTTATGAAGAGGCTCGAGTTGAAAGAAATTTCCAGTTTGGTTTATGAAGAGCCTCGACTTGAATGAAATATAACCCCGATTGAATGCTCTGACGCTCACACTAAACACGTATTCAATGTTGGAAGCACAAAAGGGCTGCCAATTTGCAACCTCAAAGAATATGGATCAATCTACAATTAAAACATTACTAAATGGAACCTGCATAAATAAGCCTTACAACCCATTATCTCGACACTCATTGTGGTAGGCATACAAGTAAAAAAGGACCGTTATCTCTATATTATGGCCGAGAAAATGGAGGACCAAATGCAATCGTTGTTACTGGACTAATTGAAATTGGATGAGACCGACACGATCGTAGTGATGCTTTGTAGGATGTGGGATATAAATGCTCCTTCAGCCATACTTGAGCACCGATTGGTGTCCGATGCTAAAGTATGTTGACATCCATCACCATGTGTGAAAACTAATAATGCCAACATGTAATACAAAAGTTATCAAATGTCCGTTGTTTGTCAATTTTTTCTTACATACTTTTTATGTGGAAATGTTATCCACCTGCATCGCCGCAACAAAGAGCTCACAATTTCTGAAGTTAAAAGAGGGTGCTATATATTCGGTAAAAAATTTTGTAGTCATGCAAAACAAAGAAGATTTTCAGACGTAGGACGATAACGCTCATGCTTGAGTTTAATGGAGCAACAAGCATAAGGAAATCTTTGGTTATATCTAAGGGATTTGTTAGGTATCCGTTACAATTGGTTGATTTTGATCATATAAAGCCCACAGAAAACAAATATCTCAATGGTCTGTTGTTTAGGTATCTTAAAATTAATTGTTTTTAAATATTGTTGCTATAAAAGCTTTTACCTTCGATGTCAGAGGTTATGTGACAAATGTAGGTAGGATGAACTACACCAAAACAGGAGCCAAAAACCTTGATTTCTACTTGGCTAATCATAGGTTGAAATTTATATTTGTTGCAAAGGATGTTGTGAAAATGAAATTTTTTTTGCCAATATGTATTAGGAAACTTATCGCTCTTTTGTTTCGATTCCCTTTGTAATCAGCCACCCATACGTGACCCCGGGGAGGGCTGTGATGTGTTGATTGAGAAGAAGGCGACGCGACGCTGGCATGTCCGCTGTGGTGACTTCAACCTCTCGAAAGCAATATAACAAGAAGTGGCTTATGGACTATTTACCTTTTGCATGTTCAACACTTTTCATTTACACATTTAACCTTTGATATTACCTTCTAGATAAGCTCTATCTATCCAGAAGCTCATCCACCCAACTCCTAGATTCCGCTTCACATTCCCGCGACATAAAGAATTGAATACAGAGATTTGGTGAGAAGCTAATTCTTATTATTGAATATATCCTAAAACCAACAAAATTTAACAAATCATACAATTGTTTGTTAGCATCACTGATGCTTCAAAAGGATCTTTGGGTAGACAGCTCTCAACCAAGAGAAGGATCTATCGAGAATCTTCTTATGTGGCCCAAATAAAAGGAATGATGTATGTATTATTATGCATTCGCCATCTCTATATTATCTTTATAGTTCACAACATTTATTAATCTAATTTATACACGCCCGCCGCTTTCATAATTAAGGCCAAGATTGATAATGCGCATTAGAAAGGGATGGAATTTCCCATCGTGGCGGGGAGACAACCGCAGAAAGGGGCTACTAGAAAGAATGGGAGATTTTGTGCGAGTCATGCAGCAGACAGCTTGAATACCCGTAATAAGGTAATGCCATATTTGCATTTTATATTTTGATTGTTTGAATGTATTATATAAAATTGCTCACCTTGACATTTACCATGCTACTAACGCTTCCTTCCGTCGCCTTGAACTTGGTATCTCCGATGCTACCGAAAGCTGATCGTGGTGGTCCTTTTGATGATGCGTCCGCTGGATTGATCTTCCCACCGGCGCTAGGTGTCCGGAGGATGAGGTACGCTTATAAATCCCCGCTTAATTACACACTATTACATCGCTCCCATTACTCACGGCTTGCTCGTGGTTCAGACGATCATGAAAACTTGCCATCACCTATATCTGACCTCATTGGGACAACACACATGTTTGAAATCAAATCTCACACGTATTATGAATATGGAACATTCGAGAGTTTTACGGTTGAAGTTGCATAATACACACCGAACCCACAAGCGAATCACCGTTGATAATGAAACCGCCGTTACATGCTCATCATCCAAGTCACCCGCTCGACGCCAACCCTCACTACACCGCCCAAGCCTCAGAGGATAGGAAACGGAAAAGGTAGTCAAAACCCAAAAACAATACAACATGTATTTGTATAAAGTTACTTATCGATAGAATTCCATTGTTTGCGTGGTGGTTGTTGATGATTCAACTACGTAACATGAACTCAGCCGTTAATGATGTATGTGATGATGTCTGATATATTGCATTAGTAATCATCTTCAACATCCAAAGCCCACCGCTCAAACTGATAAAGACCAACCATGCAAATGATAATAAAGATGATAGGTCGGCCGATCTTAAGACATTTAGGTGACAACAAAATATCTTTACCCTATCTATCTTGCTACTACAGTACATCTAACATAATAATCATGTTGTATGCAAAGTGTTGATATTGATAATTTGGACGCGTTGTTGAACCGATAATCTGCGACATTGAGCGGTGATGGTGATAACAACACCGCCTGCCTCAAGAAGAAACAGAGACGGTTAGCACATATTGACTTACACTTTTTCCGCTAACCCTTTTACGCTTGCCGCATAATAACGCTTCTCCCTATATATTTTGTAAACAAGTTTGTGGTTGAAGAATCAATGACCGCATCCAATGAGCTTCCCCATCAAGCCTTTTATAAAACTAATGCTTTTGACAATAATAATACATTTGATAAAAACTACTCTTGGGATTTTGTTTTACTTTTGTTTTAATTGTTGTTTGGAAGACACAATAATTAGCCGTTCCATTACATTTGGTTTTGTTTTTTCTCGACAACATGTTTTGGTTTGCCATCAAACAAAATATTGTTTGTTTTGTGCTAAACTCCATTTCGTGTACCTCCAAGATGAACATAATGTGGCTTTGGACAATTTCTACATGAGATCAAATAGCTATGTGTGTTAGTAATGCCAGATGACCATGAAAGCAATTGTGGTTCTTTTGATTTTTCCATCAGACATTGTTACCAAGTGTAATGTTTAATGTACAAGATATTTGTTTAGGTATCTTAAAATTATTAATCCTTTTTCGCTCTCCATCGACATATGTTACTGTGTGTAATGTTTCATGAACAAAATAAATATGTGAATGAACCATATATTTATATTAATGAAAATAATATCTATGTCGCTTACTACTTTTCCTCGTTGTATCCCTTTTTTTAATCACTCCTATAACCCTTTCATGTGATGAACATGTAACCAAACATCCAATTAATGAATCCTATTTCTGTATAATTCTCTAACTCTCCTATAGTATCCCTATTTTCATTCACTCATATAACCCTTTAAATAATTGATCAACTTAAAGTACACAACGGGTCATCTAAATTCATGAATACATGTGATTGATTCATTGTGAATACTTAATAAAAAATTTCAAAACCTTCGGAAATTACCCAAATGTTAGGACGATGTTGTTTTAAATCTCAAATGATACAGATATTGAAGATGGTTATGATGCTTAATGCAATCACCAAGATTGCCTAAAATCGACTTTATTATATACCTAATGAATTAAATAATGACTGTAACATTATGTTTGGTATGAATTATATGAGTTTGAAACCCTCCTTCTATTTATATGTATTTATACCATCCACTACATATGTTTACTTTACACATACATTATTATTTTATACATGACAAGTGTGATATAAACTTATCTTATAAGGAAATTTTTTAAACATGTTTATTCCTGCATTATTTTATAACAATTAAGAGTTTCTTACTTTCTACATATGTTATATAGATGAACCATCCTGAATTTGTGTGTTATACATAACAAGTTATTATTTTATATTGAAAAAATCACCTCATTATTAAAGCAATAATAAGAATCATAAAACCTCAGAGATACTTACCATAGAAGCCCTGTTCATTGTTCATTACACTTATTGCATCACTCACCACTAGAATCCCAAGGGATGCTTTAATATACATCTTGCTTCTATATCTTTCCAAACCTGCAAGGTTATGTGTTGCATAATTGATACATATCATCCAAATACTAAATGAATACATGTACATTTCAATTTAACAAAATACTATACCTCCCAATTATGTATATGATTAAATCCATATTTGTTTTTCCGCTACTGTGGTCGAAAATGATCATGCTCATGTTCCATCCCCGCGCATATGTTGTAAATCTTTCGTTATTGATTCGAAAACAATTGTCGCAAAGTGGAATAACACAAAGCTATTGTGGTTTCATACTAAATGAAACTGTCAAATCATTTACGTATACACCGCCAAACATTCACTTCATTATTATAGTGCAACATTGTTGCAACAATTGATACCGATTCGCGTGTTCAGTAATTTGTTAGGACAAACATCATCAGTGATTTACCAAATATGACAAATAATCAAATGCCTTATGCTTCAAATCAACCCTTTATGTATAAAAACGAAGATCGCAGGTGTTTAACTAACCAAATTACATTTGGCACACAATTGTTTCCGTAATAATGAATAATACCTTAATGTTATTCATACAGTGGATCTCACAAATAAAAGCTAAAAAAGCACACCTGAGCCGCACATGCATCTACAGGTAATTTCATATTTAATAATTCATGCCTTATGTTATTTGATGGATAAAAATGTTGTTATTCCCAATAAAATTTACCTTTTTGGCAAGGTGTTTCCGTTGTTTACCATGATATTGGGCATCCATCATTTGAGTGTCAAAATTGCAAAGTTTATTATGTGGTATGAGAAGCGATAAATCAAAGAGCCTCCAACCCAACTTTTTCCATTTTGCTGCCAGAGGGAAAACTTCTTTTTCCAAGATTTAATGAAACGCCTTCACCTCTTAAAGAGTTTATGGACTATAATAATCCTGCAAGTTTAAGATTCAAAGACCGATCGTGGTATATAATGGCATGTTTTGTTACACATCTTTTGGGGCAAGAATAGACCATTCAATTAACACGGCAGGGTCCATATACCTTTAGAGTAAATGGCCGAGCTATCATCTAGGTTCTTCTTCCACACACAGGAATTCAACCTAAATATGCACTATACTTTTTGACACGGAAATGAAGTGAATAACCGAATGAGAGCTTTTATAGACAAAGATAGGGGATATGTGTTAGATCCAAGTATAGTAGCGAGCTTAATTAAAATGTTTGATCAATCAAATTCAATTGCTAAGGCATTTCAATGGCTCGATTGTGCGAGAACCACAATGCACCACCTTCAACTACTACCTGATAAGTGGACATACTACATCTCGGCAATACAACGCACCAACCGCCAAATAGCATTTCTAATTACTAATGACTTTGGTGATGGTATTCCTACAAGAGATATTATTGTAACTGTGAAAGGTTTGAAACGTATTTGAAGTTGCATCTAATACATGTCACTTCAATATCCATTGTTATTCCCATATGGGGAAGAAGGATTTCATGAAAAGATACCATATTACAACAACATGTCTCAGACGCAAGACCAAAAGGGCTTTTGTCACAATGAAAGAATACTATTCATATATCATACAACAAATAAATAACCAAGGTACTACTAATCGCTAGAGGTGGGCGATTATTCCAACAATACTTGGTGGATTCATATGCTACCGCTGGAAGAACAAAGGCTAAAATGGACCGTAAAAATCAAGATACGCTACGCGCTGATCTATATCATAATGTTTGTGACGCCAGAACAAGGGGGGATACAAGTGCAACAGACTGGAAAACGAATCGCTCGCAAAAAGTTTTATAGGCGGTCCAAGGTATATGATGCAAAAACTGATGCAATGGCTATATGCCGGACGATGAATCCGCACTGCTCATCACGCTCATCTAATCCAAAATGGCCCGAGATTGCGAAATGCTAAAGCACGCCCCGCCAAAAGTACATGACCATCCGTAGTGGCAACACGGTGTTCAAGATTAAACTTACTGAACTATTAAACGACCTTACAAAAATTCATATTTTTGGCAAGTCACGAGGAGGTAAACAAAAATTAACCCATACTTTTAATCTGTTTACTCTTTTATATATACATTGTGTATTATCTTATGTTTGTTTACGATTATATTTCAGTTGTGTATGTCATAGAATTTCAAAACGCTACGCCACATGCTCATATCCTATTGTGGCTAGAAGAAGAATTGAAATGCAAAACCCCATCCCAGATAAATGATATAATTACAGCTGAGATACCATGTCGAATCAATGATCCGGATGGGTATAAAGTAGTGATCGAAGTTTATGTTACATGGACCTTGCGGTAAAGATGAAAAAAAGCCCCATGTACAACTGAGGGTAAGTGCTCAAAACATTTTCCTAAACCTTTTGTGGTTGAAACAATTGTTGATAATGATGGTTATGCTATTTATCACGGAGGAATAATAACGCCACCATATAAAAGGGAAATTCAAATACGATACAGTATATGTGCCTCACAACCGTTATCTCCTCATGAAATACCGTGCCCACATTAACGCGGAATGGTGCAACAGATCTAAAGCAATTAAGTACTTATTCAAGTACTTAAATAAAGGTCCCGATAGAGTCACAATTGTTATACAAGAGAATGTAAAAATGATGGTGATACAAAGAATGTACAAGTTTTGGAGGTGGACGAAATAAAGAACTATTTGAATTGTCGTTTTTAGCTCCATGTGAGGCTGTGGCGCTTGTTTTCATAACGACATACATTTCTCATATCCGCTGTTATGGCTGAATTACCACTTGCCAATCGACGCAATCACACTACGTGACACGGAAAGCTTGCCCGCCCTAATTCAAAGAGAAGGTATCGACATGACCATGTTCACAGATTGGTTTGAATTAAACAAGCGTGATACAAATGCTAATCAAGATATATATGTTGAGATACCTACACATTACGTGTGGCATAAGAAAGACAAACTGTGGAAAAAACGCAAATTGCAAAAAATGCATCGGGCGGATTGTTTACTCGCAGACCGGCGTCGAGACCGATATTATCTTAGAATGTTGTTGAACATTGCAAGAGGTCCCATTCTTGGGAAAACTCATGATCTGTTCACGACAAACTATGTTCGACTTTCAAGGAGGCATGTTTTGTGTATGGCCTCTTAAATGATGACACGGAATGGACATATGCTATATAAGAAGCAAGTGTATGGATGTTTGGACCACAATTACGTGATATATTTGTAACAATTTTAATATTTTATGTTAATGTACCTTTTAAAATTTTGGGATGAAAATTGGAAGTTTCTATCAGAAGATCTTCTACACAAGAAAAGGAAAATGTTCAATTATCCTGACTTGGAGTTGACGGACGAGCAACTAAAGAACTATTGTTTGATAGAGATCCAAGAGTTATTAAATAGAAATGGTAGATCTTTATCTAAATTCCAAGACCTACCAGCCTCAACCCAAGGTTACTAACCAACATGGACAATCGCTCTATACGTGAGGTGTTGAATTATGACATGAAACAGAGTAAGATTGAACATCAACAACTTCATTCATTGTTAAACCCAACAACATTAATCTATGAAGAGGTGATTGAATCGCCCATGGTAAAAGGGAATTTTTACTGTATACGGTCCAAAGGAACTGAAAGACGCTTTATACAAGAGTATCTTCTCAAGATTAAGATCAGAACGCATGATAGTGCTCGCTGTTGCATCTTCGGGTATAAATTTATACTATGTTTTAAACAGTCAACTATTTTAAAATGGATAAAAATTTGTGACCGATTAACACTTTCAATTTGGGTAGGAATAGCTTCATTGTTACTACCAGTGGGAGAACCAGCGATAGCCGCTTTGTTATACCGCTTTGAATTATTAGAGAACAAGACATATGCATAAAACAAAATACACATATGGTCAACTCATACAGAAGTTAAACTTATTATATGGGATGAAGCCCGATGACTCAAAAATATGCTTTTGAAGCATGGATAAGACGTCAAGGATATTTTAGGATATCATGATCCCGACAAGAGGAATCGAATATTTGGAGGAGTGACAGCCTTGCTTGGAGGTGACTTTCACAAGTTTTGCGCTATACCAAAAGGAAGCAAGCATATTGTTCAATCGTCGTAAACCAATCAACTATGGAAGCATTGAAAAGTATTTAGACTTACACGTAGCATGCGTGTCAACGAGTATACTGAGAATGGGGGCATGATACTCGAAAACAAGATTTCAATAGATGGGTTTTTGGCTGTGGGATGGAAACGCGTCAAGAAAATGCAAAGAAGAGAGGACGACCCAATTTGGATTGACATTCCTGAAATGTTCCTAATTAAATCGTGGGATTGTCCAATAAAACAGATTGTCACAGACATACCCGATTTTACAACGAAAACTGACGATGTGTACCTCAAAGAAAGGGCAATACTAACTCCTCGGAATGATGACGCTGATGACATCAATGAGTACATGTTTAAACGCTTATCGGGAATTGCTACATACAACTTGCTAGCGGATGAGATTTGCAAGGCATCTACAGATAGCCTAGAACATACGAACACTATCCGATTGAATTTCTTAATTCCTTAAATTTCCCGGTATGCCCCACATGCTCTTCACTTAAAAAAGGAATTGCCAATTATGCTATTGCGGAACATCAATCCAACCAAAGGGTTGTGTAATGGAACAAGGTTGCTGATCACAGATCTAGGCCAGTTTGTTATTCACGCTAAGGTGCTTACAGGTTCAAATATAGGGGATAACGTTGTTATACACAGGATTATACTGACATCAACGCAATCCAAGTGGCCATTTATTCTAAAACGGCACAATTCCCTGGAAGACCATGTTATGCAATGACAATTAACAAAAGTCGTGGTCAATCACTTAATTACGTTGGCCTCTATATGCCTACTCCCGTGATTCACCATGGTCAGCTTTATGTGGCGCTATCTAGAGTTACCAGTACTGACGGCCTTAAGATACTAATGGTTGAAGACAAGGACCCAGAGCTTAAGAATTGCACGCGTAACATTGTTTTCAAAGAAACATTCAAAGAACCTAACGTAGGAACTATATGCGATGTTCAAACAACAGTTATTTATTATTACTTGGTTGTTTGCCACAAACACTCATAATGTGCATCAATGCATGATATTGTTCCAACTCTTAACATGTATTCATACCGCACCGGGGTTACTCTTTAATCAAATAACCACAAACTGTAGTAGGCACGACTTAACTATACACCTTAAAAAAAATTACTATGATACACTTAGACTCAAAAGTTAAATACACCAAACTGTAGTCAGAAAGCCAACCACCTTCAAACACAAATAACCACCAATAATACAAAACCAACTTCTCGATCCCTCAAGCTACTCATCGCCAAAACTAAGACAAACGAACGCACACCCAAGATTAACAAGACTCAGCCGAGAGAATGGGTGTGACCAGAACAGGTATTCACACCTCTCAAGGAGGCAGATCAAGAAGTTAGTCACACCGTTTGCACCCTCTCGACCAAAGAAAAGTTGATCTTAAAGGAAATAACATAAACTTACCGTGCTATAAAGAAACCAACCACCTTCAAACACAAATAACCACCAATAATTTAACACCAACTTTTCAATCCCTCAGCCTACTCATTGCCAGAAACTAAGACAATAGCTAAACAACCACAATCAACGGATTAAACAGAACACACACCCAAGATTAACAAGACTCGGTTAAGAGAATTGGGTGTGACGAGCAGTATTCACACCTCTCAAGGAGGCAGATCAAGAAGTTAGTCACACCGTTTGCACCCTCTCGACCAAAGAAAAGTTAATCTTAAAGGAAAGAACGTAAACTTACATTGTTGTAAAGATAAATGCGGAAACGAGGCACAACACTCTTAGTTAAGAGATATTGATTAAAGAATGTGCCAAAATGAATAGCCTCCGATCTGAAGAGGGTCTCAACACAAACAACCTTAATCACCAATAACCCATTTAACCTGCACAACGATTACACTAATCACCACCGTGATCACCACAACCCTCCTCATCACCACCATAATCTCCACCGCTTTTCAGCGTATTATTATCCCATCCAGCATAGCGCGCCACCACCACACCACCACCATCATTCACGCGCGACACCACTAACCAATCTAAAACACCCCACCATCATCCTCATTTCCTCAGATGCTTACCGGTTTTAAGTTTAAGTTTCTTCCTTTATATTACAATTAAAATTGTCACATAAGGAGCTTAAAATCAAGTCAACAAATTTTCTAATAACCAAAACTTAACTATAAACCTTAAAACAACCAAAATTTCGCCTGAGAAAATCATACTCATTCTTAACACATAATTGGACTTTCAAAATATTAATTGTAAATGGTTTTGAACATTATAAGATTCGTTAAAAACAACAATCCAAAGTGATAAAGAAATTAATGTTCTTTGTTTCAAGACACCATCATCATCCTAAACACTATCCATAAAAAACTTCAAACTCTTAGAAATTTCTACCGATAAGTAAAACATATGCTTATTTGTTCAATTTAATCAAAACAAAAATAACCCCATATCATTCTTAAATAAATAAACATCATAAACCAAGTAACACTCAATAAATTCAAACATTTAAATATTCACGCTTTAATTTGATCATAATGAAATCGATACCGAAATATTGGAATCAATCCGATAATTAGATCCTTTATCATAACCCTAAAAAATATATATCGATTACTATTAATCTTGATCAATTTGGCCTTAGATTAAAAACCCTAAATATATTTAGAAGTTATTCGGTATTTTTACCAAGTGTGAGAGAAAAAGTCAAACGGGTTATACTTTACCCTTTTTAATGTATATTAAAACAAATTAATAATAATAAAAATGAAAATACTTAAACATAATCTGATTATAACATAAACATAATTGATCATAGATCAGTTCCTTCCATTCAAAAAGTTAAACAACTTACATAACCATCATTGACATAAAACCTACATTAACCCAACCAACTACATACATCAAAAGACAACAGAAACTACCCAGCATGCCCTAATCTTCATCATCGAACGACTTCATCCAACTTCTCCAAAAGCTCCTCCTTCTCCAACAAGCTTTGGCGACACAAAACAAGCGGTTGAGCCAACAGATCAAGTTTCCTGATCCTTCAGTTGTATTTCAAGGATAGCATCATGACCATTCTTTGCCACGACATTGAAACGAGAAAAAGTGATAGCCGTCTCATTGATTATGCGCTCCGTTTGTCAATCACTGCCCATGTACTTGCTCTCCTCCCCAATGAGCAATAAAACCTTCCTCCTCGCTTTAGCGTGAGTTATCAGTAGCTGAAAGCATCAACAAGTTTTCCAGTTTGAGTGAGAGATTTCAATTCATCGAGATTTGGTGTGGCTGACATTTTGATTTTAGAGTTACTGTGGATAGAGTTGTGTGTTAAAATTAGGGTTAGATGTAATTGATCTTCGATTATATATACAGAAAATTGTGTGGTCATTATAATTAAGGTGGGTATACAAGAATTTGCAAATAAAACAACACAAACACAATAATTAACGTTCGTAAATAAGAAGTTGCAAAAAAAACAACACAAAGACACTGAAGAGGCATTGGATCATTTAATTTGGGTGTTCTTGGAGACTTTGAAGTTTCCATGCATAAATGAGAAATGCGTATTAGGAAGATGTCCAACATTGCAATATAACACCCTCAATTATACATTTGATATAAAACAAACCCTGCATACACAATGCATTACAATTAACGTCTTAACCTTAAAATACATGCTTATAATTTATAAATCTTCGTTAATTAAAAATTTCGTAATAAAAAAAACAAGCAAAAACACTAAAAATTTTA
Source organism: Chrysanthemum makinoi (assembly GCA_910596185.1). NCBI lineage: Eukaryota > Viridiplantae > Streptophyta > Magnoliopsida > Asterales > Asteraceae > Chrysanthemum > Chrysanthemum makinoi. The sequence goes on from OU343224.1 coordinate 16,567,542, forward strand.
ATACCATCAAAGATATCTAAATAAAATTTACTAATTAAACTCATTCATTTTTTTAGCATTTGACTCTTCCTCACGAACACCGTCTTTAGCTTCCCAAAACAAAGTAACTAATTTTTCAAGCATTACACGATGCCTCTCTTGCGTCTTTCTCAAAGCATGATCGATCTAAAGCTACGCCACGATGCCCTAACGCTTCCATGTTCAAAATCATCGTGTTGTTTTTAGCCATTACACGCCTCAAATGATGACAACAATCAAAAAGCAACTTTGATAATGCATCATCTTCACATGCCATTTGCACAAACCACAGCATACAATCATGCAATTTATATGATCCTGAAATATTCATCAAATTCTCTAACAACTCAAAATTTGCCATTGAAGAGTACAAATAGTTATATAATTCCTAATAACAAAAGACACAAATAAATAAGAAACAAAACACTTATGTAACTTACTCAAATTAAAATACTACATATGAAAAGACTATGTTAATAAAAACTTTTAATGGAAATAAAGTAATGTAAATACAAAAGTAATTATAACATTATTAGGCATCTAAGTATATATTCCACAAAGATAATATAAACTAAAATAATGATAACATTATTAGCAATCTAAATAATAAATAAAATGCAAATTCTCTAACATGTATCTAAATACCATCATATACAACATTATTGGTAAAAACATGAACCCTCAACCACTATACCGGGCATCGCACGGGTTGAATGAAGCCTCGTAATTTAAATAGTAAATGATTATTATCGATCGTAGTTAAAGAACATGTATGACAACTAGGAAAGAGCTGTTAAATATATTGGTTACTTCTCTACATTGAAAGATATGATTTAAGATTTATTTGAGAGAATGGATATAGATACCTTCTGGATTTCAATACCCGTTTTAATTTTTATTTTTATTGTTATTTTAAAAAAAAATTTCTATCATAAATCTACGAAATAAAAAGTAAAAATTAAAAATATAAAATTTGAAAAGTTAAAAGTATTAAAAAAAATACAGAATATAAAGTGATAAAAAATTGTCTTGTATTATTGTAATTAAGTGAGGTATAAAGAGTGGGTAACATATTAAGATTAAGTATGGGAATATAAGACAAGAAATTGATTGATTTGTCATTATCATACACCTTACTAATGATAGCCGCCTTAAAGATTTATTAGCACAAATATGAAATATGAATAGAATTATAATATATTATAAAGATGGAATTTGGCTACCACAATTAAGGAATTCTTAACCCATCTGTTATTTTTTAATGTGGCATTCTATTGATCCGTTTGAAGTGATTTATGTTGTAACAGTAGACAACCTCACCTTTGGCATTATGCCATTGGTCTAAAGTAGTTTCAAAATTTACTGTACACCAATAATCCACCTTAATTACACTGTAATAGATGTTCAAAGCTGATTACTGACCAAATGCACCTAATGTCTGTACAATTCGACATCCACCATACAAGTGGCTACCCGCTTTTTCTGCAATAGAACTTTCTTGATAGTACTCAAAATTTCACATGATCTTTATCTTTACAAACCAATATCATAAATCAGACAAACCAAAAGGCAGAAACAAAAAGGAGAAAAAAAAAGAAAAAAAAAATGTATCCAGAACTTATATTCAACCATAGATCGTCAGCATACGTGATTGAAGCCATACGAGTAGATCTTTGTAAGATAGGTAAGTTTGTGTAAAAATTTTAGGCTTTAACTTTAATCCAATTCTTTGTTTTTTGTTTTTTTACAATTGCTGTTTCATCATAAAAAAAAAAAAAAAAAGGTTGTCGCTTGGTGTTTGATGTGGTGGTTCATGGCTACCATGTGTTTGATAAAAGTACTAAAACAATTTTGTTTGTGGTAAGTTTATTTCATTTGGTTTGTTTGGTTTACGAAAGTGCTATATATACAAAATCATCAATAGCATTACATCACTAGGTAGGATGACATAAAAAATCACATGGATCATTTTGGGCACTTTTTTTTAGTTACTCATAATGAAAACGCAAGCGAAACAAAAGTAGCATTATCACAAGGGTATGGCTATATGTGAAACAAGTTAGTGCGTTATCTCTCGAAAATCATACTTTATCTCTTGCATTAGCGAAATAGTCATCTACGTTACACGAATTGATGAAATTTAGGATGTGTTGGTTTACGGGGTTAGTTCAGAGAGTTGGTTTAGAGAGTTGGTTCAGAGGGTGCTAAAAGTTTGGTTTAGTAATCACCTTCCTTTTTATAAATGTGGTCACAAGTTCGAATATTGCAATACGGAATACTTTTGCATCTTTTTATCGATGAACCCATTTTAAATAGGTAGAAATAGATATCTGATAACAAAACTAATTTGGCTTAGTGTTAGGATTTTCCACTTTAATTCTTGAGGTTACATGTTTGAAACTTGCTATAGGAAAAAAAAGATTCAAAATTTTGGTTTGAAACTAGCTGGTACAACCAGGGTCTAACAAATTTAGAGTAGCTCACATTCTTCCTTCTTTTGATTATGAAAAATTGTATCAGGTCATCAATACAAAAATAAATAAGATCTACATAGGTTGTTTGTTTGTTTTCTCAAATTTTATTTCGTCTTCTTTTCATTTGTAACATAAACGATAATTATCATCTGATTTTTACACATATCTGCCCCTTTATACATATCTGCCCCTTTACAGATCTTGGGTGTTATTTGTTTTATAATGTGAATGTGATAGATTGGAGGATATTTTGTGTGCTACAAAGGAGTGGTACTGACTACAGTAAGAGGTTCAAGCCATGAAGTACCAAGCTATCAACCGGAAAGAACTCTGGAATGATCTCAACATTTCTTCAAGGGCTACTTCCTCCAACCATTGATTAGCATAATCAAATTAATCATAGCCTGGAAACCAACACTTCACAATAACAGTATTTGGGAGTCCAACCTTTTGTATATTGATGCCAATGAGACAATTAAGGATGCCTCACTTAAAAAATAAACCAATGGACTGATGTTAAATTTTTGCTAATAGTAATTGCATTGTCTCTTCTCCAACGGACTGATGTAAATTTTTTGCTAATCTTAAATATATTAAAATAATGAGTCAGTTCGCTTTATGTTGGATGTACCTTCGTACCATTTTATTGTTGGAATGAGAATGTCGCAACAAACTAATCTCAATATTCTCATAAACATAAACACGGCCGCCTCGCAGCAACGCGCGGGCTAACCTACTCGTATAAATCTAAAACCTAATGTTCCAATGATTCTCGTATACATATAAAACAGAAAGTCGGTTACTTAAAAAACTATTATGCTCGTGATTGGAAAACGGGTTATGGTGAGTTTTGGGCCAGGACGTGGGCTGCTATACTTTTGGGCTTTTTACCCGGTTAGCTTAAGCAAACGGTTAGCATCACCGCTTCATACACATACACGCATAAAAAAAGGGTACGTGTCTTACATACCGTCCACCGCCTTGCAAGTGGTGTTCTGGATCTGCGAAATGGCTTGAAGGGATTGTTATATACGCGTGTTACCAACTAATCAAACCCATTTGGTAGGCAGGTGACTAAAATTCAGTTTTTTTATTGTTGCTTAATTTGTGTTTGATTTTACTAAATTCCATGATTTGGGTTTGTTGTAAATTGTGATTGGTGATGTGGGTTTTTGGTTTTGTAGTTTATATGATGGAGTAAGGCGTGGTACCAAGTGTTTGTTTTTATGACTTACTAAAAAAGATGATTAGTTATGGTTTTGGTTGGGTTACATGTAACATAACCCGTATCTTGGCGTGGCGACCTCACAGTTGCAGCCATGGGGTTTTGACTACACTCTAGGCGATGATGAGAGTTGTCAACCGACTTTCTGTTTTATATGTATAAGAGAATTCTTAAAATAGGTTTATTCAATTCTTGCGGCAACTTTTTTAGTGTGAGAAAAAGTTACATCACAAACTATTGGTTATAGAGAATACAACGCTTCAATAATTCATATTCATGCTTAAGCTTATGTTTTCCTTACCTCGTTATTTATTTACAGTTTAGGTTTATGTGTGATCCTTGGGTATATACATTACTTTCGTTATTAGATTAGGTTGTGACATTTCAGTTACATGTAACAGAACCTGTATCTTGCTGTGGCGACCTCTGTTGCAAACGCCATGGGGTTTTGATTACACTGCGGCTGATGATGAGCATTGCCGGCATGGTGTTTGTGTAAGTGTTGTTTACCAAAACCCATATCTTGGCGTGGTAACTGTGAAAAACTAGAAGGGGGGGGGGGGTTGAATAGTTTTACCAATTTAAATCTTCCTTTTAAAATATTTAGATCAACTTATGTCAATCTATTTAAATGTGTATGTTGGACTTTGATAGATAGATATATAAAAGTATAATGAAAGATAAAGAGTAAGAGGCACATAACCACAACACGAGTATTTATAGTGGTTCGGTTACAAGGACACCTTACTTGCCCTACTCCACTCCCCGAGTCACCTAATCGAGAGTTCGTAATCACTACACCAACTCCTTATGGCGGAGAAGCCTTCACAACGTCGCTTACACCTTTTTCCTGTACAAAGCTAAATACCGAGGTTCTTTTCACACCCGGTGAACCACACCTAACACAACGTCGCCTACCCTTTATCCTTGCTTAGGCTAACCACCGAGTTCTTTCACTCCAAGGAGAACTAATCATATCACAACGTCGCCTACCCTTTATCAGGTACTAGGCTAAATATCTAGTTCCATTTCAATGGAGGAACTACTAACCAACACAACACAACACCTAATCCCAAAGAGACCAACTCCTTATTACAACACCATCAAGGATATCACCATCCTTGAATATAAACAATCACTATATGTATAAATTTTTCATCGTTATACAACCTAGGCATTCTTCACTAATGCTACTTGATTTGATTCCTAGGCATCCTTCACTAATGCCTTTGACACAATGCTTGACACCTTTCACTAATGCCTTCGTCTTGACACCTTTAGCATTCTTCACTAATGCTTTATTCGTGACTCTTTCGGCATCCTTTACTAATGCCTTCAACACAACACATCTACGAAGGAAGAAAGAACTATCAACAAGAGAACCTCAGTTGTCTTGATGACGACGAAGCATGACAACTCATGGACTTGAGCTTGCTCGACTTCAAGGAGTGGTGATCTCGCCTTTAAGAGGAACCTAGAGAATCATACAAAAACAAAGACAAACTACATAGAAGATCCCTTAGGATCGAGTGGTTAGAGAGGTACAATACTTGGAAAGTATGTGAAAGTGGTGAGCCAAAGGAAGTAATGGCTCACTATTTATAGGAAAAGTTTCTTGTTCGGGATCCACGATCCCTCCCACAAGGGATCCGGCTAGCGTAAAGCTAGGGATCCGTGGACGCTCCCTCTTACCATGGGTATTTTTGGCTATGGGTCATGGGTCATGGGTTATGGGTTGATCCATGGGTTTCTTATTAGATACAATGTATCTCAAGAGTTCAATGTACCTAGTCAAATGGTTTGGATAATACCATGGGTTATGGGTCAATACCATTTGTTAGTTTTTATCCATTTTAGTATATACTAGTTTAAGTGTATATTTACCCAAATTTGTAAACACTAGTTGTTGTACATATGTATTACTAAATAATAAAATCACTTATACTTGTTTTAGTGTTTTATGTGAAAACGTAAGTGTGTTAGAAAACTATTGGCTCAAACAGTTTACGTATTTTATTTGTTTCGTTAAAATGATTTTACGTTTGTTATCGACAAAACATTATAAGATCGTAAAATATAAATAAATGTTTTTATGGCTTATTTGTATTAACAATCTCCCTTTTTGTTGATGACAAAACATAAAATTATTTTAAGGAAAAACTAAATTCGTAAAAGTTCGAATTGGAGTTTTTACTCTCTTCTCCCCCTTTTTGTCGAAACAAAAAGAGCGTCGAAAAGAAACTAACACAAAGTTTTTAAGAAAAACATGTAATGAAAAATGTAAAGAGAGCAAGTGACGGGAATGGTTCTTCCCCTTGACGAGTCCATCCCTTTGTGAGGGCGTCAAGTACATAAAGATAAGTAAGCTAATGTTTTGCAATTATGTTTGCAAATGGTTCGTCCTTGTGGCGAAAATGCTCCCCCTTGAAGATTGCAACTTTGCAATGGGCTGTCATGAAGAGTTATCCAAATAAGGATCAAGTTGCAAATGAATTTGCAATGTAAGGTTTGACACAAAGCTCCCCCTAGCTTTATGGTGTCAAAATCTTCATGTGTATTTTGAAAATCTACAAAATAAAGGTTAGAAAACAAGAGTATAGTGCATAATTTCCGGCAAATAAGACTCAAGTTAGTAGAAAATTGTTCTTTTGTACCACGGATCCTACGGTTCCTTTTGTGGAGGGATCCGTCTAGGCATTTTGGAGGGATCCGTCTGTCTGGTGACAAATTTTCAGCAATTGTGATATTCCAAACGATTCTAAATATGAGAGTGAGATATGTATAAATAATACACTCAAAGCAATATGGCACATAAGATATCATTCAATAAAACAAAGAGATAATCAAACAAATCTCTAAAACTAAGAGAATGATCTAACCATACATTTTCTACAAATACTAACGAGTCACCTAAACTTAAGAAGTAACCACGTTCTTATGGATAAAATGGGATTCCTAGACGTTCTAAGTATGAGCTTAAGACTAGGACACCGCTTTAGGCTCATGGTTGTTTAGATTTGTTGACCTCCTCGAAACGTTCGAGGAGGTGATAAAACATGAAACGTTGCTCATCACGTAGTTCATGTATCAACCTTTCCACATGTTGACAATGATAGCAATCCTTGTCATGGTTTTGAGTTTCTTGAAGTGGAAGTTCAAGTGAAGTGGTTGAGGATCCTCAAATAAAGGAGGAATTGGTGAAGGCTCATTAAGTGGAGGCTCAACAATGTTTGAGGATAGAGGTAATGAAGTGTCAACTTCCATGTGGTTGGGTGGTTGACTTTGATGTCTCCTCATAATCCAAAACGGACTATTGGGGGGAATTAGATTAGAGAATTTGATATTGGTGCAAGAGTTGATTCAACACTTTGGTTTTGTTGCACAACCTTTTCAATTGAGTTTGTTGGTAGTGGTGGAAGATGAGATGGCCAAGGGGTAAGTCCTCTAAGTTGTGAGAATTTGGGGATGATTGTGAGGTGTTAAAGGATGTGGCTCTAGGCACCAATGATGTTGGTTGGGTTGAAGGGGGTGTGTTTGGTTTAGTAGAATTTGGTGATGACATCCTTGTGGGAACAATCCTCTTGGGAATTAGTTTGATTGGTTTCTTTGGTGTAGGGAAATCCTAGCATTTGTGACTTAACCTGAGATGATTACGGTTGAGGAAACTTCGTGTATGAACCTAGCAAGTTTCTTGGGTGGTTCGTGGGTGGATGAGTTAGCACTAGGTGCTTTTCTCATGATGAATTGACTAAGGAGGATGTTGGTAATTGCTGATAATTGTGTTGTGTTTGATGACTAAAGTGTTCTAGCAATATGACTTATAAAGAGAAGAATTTGGCAAGTGTATTTAAGACTTAAGCCACTAAGATTCTTAGAAATGTGATGTTTAACATGCACAAGATTGAAGTTCAGGGTTTCACTGATCTAGGAGCTTAATAAAGATGAGGTGGAGTGTTCAAGTACGCAAGATGAGCTTGAAATGATTGTTTAGGCTAGAGTTGACATAATTTGTCACCCGGATCCCACGGTTCCCTCCTTTGAGGGATCAGCTAGCTAATTCTAGGGATCCGCTCAGCTGACTATGAAAGGTTAGAAATGAAGTTTCTAAGAGCTAAAACCTATACCATATTGAGTGTTTCAGTCCTTCTAAGTATCTTAAGTGAGGGTGTACTTGAATGATCAAGAGTAATGAATGATATAGCAAATGATTGCTTTTTATGGAAGAAAAATGGGACTAAATGACTACCAATGGATGTTCAAGGATGACACTAAGAGTTTAGGTGGTGTCACGTCATAATAAATGATCCTAGAGATCAGATGTTAGCTTGAGATGGAGTTTGAAAAATCCTCAAAATTCAAAAGAATTGAAAAGCTAATTTTTGACCCGTTTTGAGATAAAAATGACTAGAAACAATTTCCTAAAATTGTTAAATATGTCCACCTAAGTGTTTGAGAAATGAAAAACAATTTGTGAGTATTGAAGCGGAAATATGGTGAGTTTTGATGTGTTGATAAATCAAAAGAAATCTTGAACTAAGTCCTAGGTAAGCCATGGGTGAGTGTCAAGCTATCACATGTTAGGACAAGACTTAGCTGGCTCTAAGGTCTTATGTTAGGCTTATGTGAGGTGATCTAGTGATTTGTTTTGATGTAAGGGATCACGTATAGCTCATCTCACCGATCCGTATCCCACGGTTCCCTTATGAGAGGGATCCGCTAGTTATAATTGGGATCCGCCTCACTGCTTGCGGGTCGAATTTAACCTTACACGGCTATCATCGAGAATTTGCACTAATTACTATACATATATAACATGTAATTTTAAGACAAGGTAAACAAATCATCACATACGTCATATCATAGATAATTGTAGCAACAATAATATCCAAGAAAAAACACAAACAAACGTGCTAAAAACATAATCATTCATACACAAATTAAGTATCTCAAGAAAATCATAATCCTATAGTCTCTTTTGTCAACTCTTTCTTTTCCTATTTCCCGACTTTGTGAGGTTATAAGCTAGATTTTGAATCATACCCCTTAATTGTTTGAATTCAGCGGTCTCGTTTGGAATGGTTGGAAGTTGTTCATAGTAATCAAAGGGTTCCAATTCAATGTTAGCTATGGGGTCGACATCTTCTTCTTCTCCATCTTCTTTGTGACAACTCGTAATTTCAGGTCATTTTACAAACTTTAAAAGTTTCACTATTTCATCATTTATCGTAAACTACGTTTACGAGTATCAAATTCGCGTAACCTTAATGGTTTAACTGCGAATTCATGAACATTTCATCAAGGACATTTCATATAGACTAGGTTTAGTCTACATATCATTAGCATCGTTATCATCATTTCGGTTCATGCTTGGATTTGCATTTTCATTAAACGCGTTTATTTTCCTATTAAATAAACGCTTATCGCTAAGTAATCAATTATTTTGAACATTTGACCCGACACTTCCAAAAATTATCCTAATATATTTTTATACTCATTTTAAGACTATAAAATTATATTATTAATTTACCCGATGTTTTCAATTTATTTTGTATATAAATTGTTATGTTTATATAATTCTGGCGGTTTTAGTAAATTCAACCCGATAATTATTATTTCACTCAACTCATGTAAGAAATGTATTTTTATAATTTTTATGACTTCAATATATTTTATTTTGATCCGTTAAAATTTATTTTTAGCTAACCCTACTCTAAATGCTTAAACATATACACAAGTTACCAACTATCCTTAAATAACTACACATTTAATTCTACTAATATATACTTAACTAATCAAAATACATTAAAATTTGCCTAGTTATGCCATGGTCGACATTCATGGATGACTCACACACTTTTATTGCAAAATATCAAGACTTACACCTTTTAATATTATTCTACAACCACAACACATACACAACATAATATCTTAAGTGTAAAACCATTTCTCTTCTTCCTCTCTTCTCCATAACCGGCCACACTAAGAGACCAAGAAGGAAACATTTATTTTTCAAGATCAAGCTTAATTAACAACTCTAGTATACTCTTAATTAAGGTTTTGAAATAAAAACCTAGGGTGTTTAGGATTAATCCTTTGTTCACTTCACCTCATCAAGTTAACTAGTAAGCATCTCATATCCATTTTCATCTTTCATATTTATTCTATGTTCATTTCATCATTTTTGCAAGAAATCATGAATGTTACATATGAGTTTATACCACTTTTAATGTTTTTATTACTTATATTGAAATATGATCATCCTATAAATTATCCCTTGTAATATATCACTTTTGGTGATGTCTAGGAACCCATGACACCCTAAGAAGGTGTATGGTAGGATTTGAATAGCCTCGGAGTTGTTTTGAATTGGTTAGAATAGGTTTGGCGAGGGAAAAACTCATTTCGACAAGTTTACATAAGGGTCTGTCCATATTTTTGAAAATCAAATCTCGACAGTAGATAAAAATTTTTGGGCTAGATATTTGGAAAATATACTTTAAAGCAAAACGTGGCGCTTGAGCGGATTAAAAGCGGAGCTATAACTTGAAGAAGTTATGAAATTTTCAAGTTTGGCGAAAACTACTTGTTTCAGAAAATTCAGCATATTACTTTCACTTTTTACGAGTCAAAAATGAGGCTTAGGCGTTATAAATTGTGTCGACTTATCAAAAATCTATTAGTATACTTTAATACGAAGCTAAGGACATATAAAACGTAGAAAACGGACTTGTAACGATTAAATTATACACGTTTACACAAAGTTGCCGTAACTTTATTATATAAGAAAAACTAATAGATTTCTATTAGACAAATATTACGGCTACAAAGGACCATGTTGAGGGTAGTTTTTAACATTGACGTAGTACTTTTTATAACGTGATGTCTTCTAGTAAAAGTAAGTTCGCCAAGCATATTTTCCAAAATGTCCAACCGTTCGTCAAGCGGAGTTGTAATGAATAAAATACGGTCACTTAAACTTTGCCGGAAACCATCCTTAAACAATATTTTGGGTACAAGTACCATACTTCACCTATACTTTTCTCCATGATCGAGACCTCTAGGATGGAAACTTAAACACTAAAACTTTGAGATGATGATACAAGCTTCCCAAAACCGTTGAGTTCGTTTCCTAACACTCGATGTGCACCATTTTACGACTAGCTTTTCAAGGCCGTTTTGTCACTTTCATGAATTTTTCAAATGACATTGTTTTACGACGAAAAGTTATAATTTCATAATAAATCATTAAATGATTATCGTAAGATATCATTTCAACGTAAATACTTGTAAAGTATTTTATAACGTGACGAGATGTCATAAACATATATTTCGACGATAAATTCTATTTTCAAAAGCGTACAAGTGGTATAGATTACATGTGGATTTGCATGTACGGCATTGTTTCATGATTTACATTAGAACATATCATTCATAATAGGTCCGCGGTCGAGGTTGCGCCTCATTTCGATATTGCCATTATATCATCATAATCATTGCAACGAGTTTTTCATAGCCCCGTTTTACAAGTTTATACATTATTTCAAACCTACGGGGAGAATACATTGCACATCATTTTTATTACGATACCAAGTATATCAAATTCATTACATTGCTTAAGTTACCTCATGCCAATTGAATGTCCCCATTATATAACATGAACCGTTAATTTCATAGAAGCGAGGGTGAGTGGATAGATCTATCGAGGGTGACTCCTCCATCGGGGTTGGTGGATTCCAACTGGTTAAGCGGATGCATTTCATTTAATATCATTATTTGAGTTGTTTGGCAAACACTCTGTTTGGGCGAACATCATGATCGATCTAGTTTGGTGTCATGGACTTATAGCAATCATAACATTTTTGTGACATATTTGTCATACATAATTTATACTTGTGGTAGTCGTATTAAACATTTTAACAACTCTATGAACTCACTCAACCTTTGTGTTGACACTTTTAGCAATGTATTTTCGGGTAACTAAGGCATTCACTTCATGGCATGCATGTGGACTTATCATAGAGTCGCATGGTGACGAGCGTCTCTCATGGGATTTATACATTTTAAAACATCGTTTGAATTGTATCAAGTTTATTTCCACACATGATGATTTTCATTTGGGACTTATACTTTGTAAACTCTGATTATTTTATTAAATCAAGCGATGTATTTTCCAAAGCGACACTTTAGGTGTTCAATATAACTGTGATTGTGATGCTATGACAGTCAACCCCGGGAATTCCATTCCGTGCAAAGCAGTAATTTGGGGGTGTGACAGTTGGCATCGAGCTTGATTATAGAGAACTAAGTTGCATCATTGACCCTAGACTATAACTACATCATCATAGCATCTCATCATTTCATCATAAGTGCATAGTCACTATACATGCGGTTTCATCGCACATTTTTTGCGAGTTATTTACTTTCATTTCAAAATCGAATGTCACATAGATGCCTTCAAATACTCATCCCATCATACTCACATCACGTTGACATGGAGAATGCCCTGTCATTCCCTAACACAATTTTAACATCAGTTGACTCAACACCGATAACATCAGATGATGAGACTGAACCCCTTTTTGGAGGACGAAGTTGCACCTACACCATCACGATCACCATTGATTCCTTTGTAGGATCGGGACAATTTTATCATTCTGTTTGAGACAAATCATACCATTGGGTTGAACTTATAGGCTTAGTCCTAATGAACCTATTTTCTTAACTCACCACAAGGATTTCCATTATCATCATTGTCATCATTTTCATCATCATTGTCATCTAGAGTACCATCCGTGCCATCACATCTCATAGACACTACTCATACGACTTGCATCTTGGGAAGCGTGCATGATTTGACACACCACTACCATCTATCACTAAGACCACAGAAACTACACTATCTTATAGATTTAAGGGCGTGAGAGTTTCAAAGTGTTGTTATTAGGCGACCCTCTTGCTCCTACACTTGAGACATGATTAGACTACCAACAGAGCAGGATAATAAGTACCTTTCTAGCTAATGTAATCTTTATCATTTATTATCTCCACGATAATCACAACCTTTGTTTATTTCATTCCTTATTCCAATTGCCTAAATTTTCAATCATTTTGCGATGATACCTCACTATCTTACTAGGGGTTAGGCCAACTTTATTCTTGACCAATTAGGAGACTATTACCATTCTATGAGGTTTCCCAGTGTATCCTACAAACCATTCAACAAATTATATTTCAAGTTATTTTGCTACCATTTCATGAAATTATTTCACTTAATTTTATTTCAAGCTATTCTACACCATCTTAGAAACATTGTTTCATAAAGTTTTAAAACAAGTTGTTTTATTACCACCCTATCAATTGGTTTTTAGTCATTTTATCAACTATTTAATACCATCATCGAAGCGATTTTCATATTACTCCGAAAATTTGTTTGAACCATTGTCTCACAAAACAAAACGTTGAATACCATCTAAAAATTTCGGAGAAACATAACACCATTTCAACAAAACCAAGCATCACATCATTTGTCCTCGATTATACATGGTCTGATCACCTATGTATAATTTAGGAAGAATTATGTCATGAAAACAATCTTCACTCAAAAGCAAAGCTTTGTAATCAGATAAATTGTTCATAAACATTTCTTTTTGTTAACACTCTATAGAAGCCTACGCCATTCATCCCTCACTCAACCGATAAGTTAGAATTTGACGAGTGACCTTTTTAGGAAAGGCTTCCTATACCATCTATGAGGAGGATTCCTCGATACAAGAAAACAATGAAAGGATTTTAGATTTCCCCACAAGGACTAGAAGTAGGTAGCGAGATCTTTCAAAACCTAACAAAAATCTTAAGCTATCACGAGACATTCCGAACCACTATTTTGGACTAGAAGCCAAATTATATCATTTCAAAAGTACTAGCTAGACCGAGTTACAAGATTTAGTACGAAGCGAATACACACTAAGCAACACCATAGAGATTAACCAAGTCTTCTAGCTGAGACTACAGAACATTCCATTAAACATGGCTTCAACAATATGTGAACTTCCCTACAATGAGTTTTCCTTAAAGGAAAATTTGGTTAAATTAAGGTTATCAATATAAACTTCCCCTAAGGCATTGTGTTCCCTAGAAATTCCAAGTAACCTCACTTCTATATCAAGAGATGCAACAGGTTAGAACATATTGAACAATCAATGACTCTCCGTCTACAAGTGAAATTAGAACAAACATTCCTCGGTATAGTATCAGCTGATATCTATGTTTTGCGGACATGATAACAATCTAAGTGATGAAATTGAAAATCAATCACTACACCACATCACTTAAATATTTAAGGTTTTGTGACTTGACAACATATAGCATGGAAACACTTCGATAATCAAACCATAAATATTTTAGTCATGGAGACTAAACACCTTAGGCAAGTAAGATTCAAGTAATGACATTCGCTAGAACTAGAAACGCGAGGAATCACAACTGTTACCCATAATCTATTCCTTTCTATAAGGTCCTTTTTGACAGATTTAACATTTTGAGATTTGTCATGAGACACGTGGTATCAATTCCAGTTGTACCTATTACAAGCTATTCGATTCACCTTAGACTGCTGATAATCATTTTAAGATTCCTTTGGAATTCACTAGTACATGATTACCGCTTATTATCCTCAGCTCAATGGTTAGAGCGAGAGAACAATTCCCACATTAGACACATCATACAACATTGAATTAGCTAATGGTAACCTAATTAGCACCGACACCATTGTCTGTGGTTGTACACTCAGTTCTCTAAATCATCCCTTCAATATAGACCTTATGCCCGTAGAACTTGGTAGTTTCGAGGTCATCATTGGCATGGATTGGTTATCCAAACATCGTGCAAGAATCATTTGTGATGAAAAAGTTGTTCATCTTCCTTACAACGGCCGAAACTTTGATCATTAAATTGGGGAGCGAAGTGGAACTAGACTTCGATATTATATCATGCATCTAGACGGAGAAGTACATAAAGAAAGGTTGTTATGCTTTCTTAGCACATATAACCGAGAAGAGGTCGGAAGAGAAACGACTTGAGGATGTACCAATTGTCCGAGAATTTCAAGTCTTTCAAGACTTGCGGGACTTCCACGGCATCCGTCAAGTAGTATTTCATATTGACTTAGTGCCGGAGCTGCACGGATGCGCGCCTTACCGTCTAGCACCATCAGAAATGCAAGAGTTGTCTAATCGGTTGCAAGAACTTTTAGACAAAGGATTCATTAGGCCAAGTTCCTGGCAGGAGCACGGTCTTGTTTGTGAAGAAGAAAGATGGATCCTTCGAATGTGTATAGATTATAGAAATTTGAACAAGTTAGCGGTGAAGAATCGTTACCCACTCCCGAGAATCGGCGACTTGTTCGATCAATTGCAAGGCTCTAGTATCTACTCAAAGATTGACCTAAGGTCAGGTTACCATCAACTTAGAGTTGGGAGGAGGATATCAGCGGCGTTTAGAACACGTTATGTACATTATGAGTTTCAAGTAATGCCGTTTGGATTAACTAATGCACCTGCGGTATTCATGGATCTCATGAATAGGGTATGCAAACCGTATTTGGACAAGTTTGTTATAGTATTCATCGACGACATATTGATTTACTCAAAGAGCAAATAAGAGCACGAAGGGCATTTAAGAACGATTTTAGGACTACTCAAGAATAAGAAGTTGTATGCCAAATTTTTGAAGTGTGATTTTTGGAACCGTAAAGTACAATTTCTTGGTCATGTCATTGATAGTCAAGGACTACAAGTTGATCTTGCAAAGATTGAAGCCGTAAAATATTGGGCTACTCCAACAAATCCTACGGAAATCCGACAATTTCTAGGACTCGCCGGGTATTACCGAAGATTCATCGAAGGTTTTTCAAAAATAGCTAAAGCTTTGACCAAGTTGACACAGAAAAACAAGAAGTACGAATGGGGAAAGAAACAAGAAGTGCTTTTGGTTGTTGAAGCAAAAGCTTTGCGGTCGCCAATTTTGGCACTACAGAAGGAATTGAGAACCGTTGTATCTTTGCGATGCTTCACATAAACGGCTTGGAGCTGTATTAATGCAAAACGAGAAGGTGATAGCTTATGCTTCTCGACAACTTAAGGTTCATGAGAAAAATTACACCACTCATGATCTTGAGTTGGGGGCCGTAGTTTTTGCACTCAAGATTTGGAGACACTACCTTTATGGTACAAAGTGCACAGTGTTTACGGACCACAAGAGTTTACAATATTTTCTTGATCAGAAGAAACTTAACATGAGGCAACGTTGTTGGTTGGAATTACTCAGCGATTATGATTGTGAAATCAAGTATCATCCGGGAAAAGCCAATGTTGTGGTGATGCTCTTAGCCGGAAAGAAAGACCCAAACCTTTAAGAGTCCGATCCTTTGGAATGACGATCAGTTCACCTTTACCATCAAAAATACTCGAGGCACAAATCGAGGCACTCAAGGAGGAAAACCAACCAAGTGAAAAGTTTTATGGTATGCCCGATAATGCAAATGGCTTTGTAAAGAGAGCAGATGGAGTATTATGCTTCAAGGATAGAATGTGGGTACCATTTTATGGCGGGATACGAGAATTGATTATGCATGAGTCGCATAAGTCAAAGTATTCTATTCACCCGGTTCGATAAGATGTATCGGGATCTCAAGAAACTTTATTGGTGGCGAACATGAAGCGGAAATTACCGTCACGTTAGCAAATGCCTTACTTGCTCTAAGGTAAAAAGTCGAATATTAGAAACCTTGGGGTTACTCCAACAACGAAATTCCCCAATGGAAATGGGAGCGCATTCGATGGACTTTGTCACTAAACTTCCTAAGACATCGGGAGGTTACGACGCTATATGGGTAATCGTCGATTGTCTTACCAAATCAGCCCATTTCATACCAATTAGAGAGACTTATTCCATGGAACAACTTACTAGACTTTATGTCAAGGAAATAGTCTCAAGGCACGGTGCACCAATTTCCATCATTTCCGACAAAGATAGTCGATTCACTTCAAACTTCTGGAAATCATTACAAGATTCATTTGGAACAAAATTAGAGATGAGCACAGCATATCATCCACAAACCGATGGTCAAAGTGAAAGGACAATTCAAACATTAGAAGATATACTCAAGGCATGTGTGATTGATTTTGGAAATGGTTGGGCAAATCATTTGCCATTGATGAATTCTCATTACAACAATAGTTATCACACCGATAAAAGCGGCACCATTGAGGCACTCTATGGTCGAGGTGTCAACCACTTATTCACGGGTCAAAACCAGGAAAGTTTAACTTACAAGTCCATAAGTCATTCATGAAACAACAAAGTGATCGAGCAGGATCAAAAATCGTTACAAGTAACAACATATAGCTAGATAAGCTATGTCGATATCTGACGCAAAATATTGAAAGTATGTTCCATAAGTAGCAAACCATTAGAATTTCAAGTTGGCAACAAATATATGTTCAACGTCCGTCTTGGAAAGGCGGCGATTCGAGAAAACATTGGGCGACCCGATCGACTCAAATATCCTCACCTTTCACCGGTAACACCGTGGGACCTAACATGGACTGAATTCAGGGGGTGAATTCCTTTTTGGGCGGGCGAATGTGACAAATCGTAATTTCAGGTCATTTTACAAACTTTAAAAGTTTCACTATTTCATCATTTATCGTAAACTACGTTTCACGAGTATCAAATCAGCGTAACCTTAATGGTTTAGCTGCGAATTCATGAACATTCATCAAGGACATTTCATATAGACTAGGTTTAGTCTACATATCATTAGCATCATTATCATCATTTTAGTTCATGCATGGTTTTGCATTTTCATTAAACGTTTATTTTCCTATTAAATAAACGCTATCGCGTAATCAATTATTTTGAACATTTGACCCGACACTTCCAAAAATTATCCTAATATATTTTTATACTCATTTTAAGACTATAAAAATTATATTATTAATTTACCCGATGTTTTCAATTTATTTTGTATATAAATTGTTATGTTTATATAATTACGACGGTTTTAGTAAATTCAACCCGATAATTTTTATTTCACACAACTCATGTAAGAAATGTATTTTTATAATTTTTATGACTTCAATATATTTTATTTTGATCCGTTAAAATTTATTTTTAGCTAACGCTACTCTAAATGCTTAAATATATACACAAGTTACCAACTATCCTTAAATAACTACACATTTAATTCTACTCATATATACTTAACTAATCAAAATACATTAAAATTTGCCTAGTTATGCCATGGTCGACATTTATGGATGACTCACACACTTTTGTGTACAAAATATCAAGACTTACACCTTTTAATATTATTCTACAACCACAACACATACACAACATAATATCTTAAGTGTAAAAACCATTTTCTCTTCTTCCTCTCTTCTCCATAACCGGCCACACTAAGAGACCAAGAAGGAAACATTTATTTTTCAAGATCAAGCTTAATTAACAACTCTAGTATACTCTTAATTAAGGTTTTGAAATAAAAACCTAGGGTGTTTAGGATTAATCCTTTGTTCACTTCACCTCATCAAGTTAACTAGTAAGCATCTCATATCCATTTTCATCTTTCATATTTATTCTATGTTCATTTCATCATTTTTGCAAGAAATCATGCATGTTACATATGAGTTTATACCACTTTTAATGTTTTTATTACTTATATTGAAATATGATCATCCTATAAATTATCCCTTGTAATATATCACTTTTGGTGATGTCTAGGAACCCATGACACCCTAAGAAGGTGTATGGTAGGATTTGAATAACTTCGGAGTTGTTTTGAATTGGTTAGAATAGGTTTGGCGCGAGAAAACTCATTTCGACAAGTTTACATAAGGGTCTGTCCATATTTTGAAAATCTGGAAATCTCGACAGTAGATAAAAATTTTTGGGCTAGATATTTAGAAAATATACTTTAAAAGCAGCGTGGCGCTTGAGCGGATTAAAGCGGAGCTATAACGAAGAAGTTATGAAATTTTTCAAGTTTGGCGAAAACTACTTGTTTCAGAAAATTCAGCATATTACTTTCACTTTTTACGAGTCAAAAATGAGGCTTAAGCGTTATAAATTGTGTCGACTTATCAAAAATATATTAGTATACTTTAATACGAAGCTAAGGACATATAAAGCGTAGAAAACGGACTTGTAACGATTAAATTATACACGTTTACACAAAGTTGCGGTAACTTTATTATATAAGAAAAACTAATAGATTTCTATTAGACAAATATTACGGCTACAAAGGACCATGTTGAGGGTCGTTTTTAACATTGACGTAATACTTTTTATAACATGATGTCTTCTAGTAAAGTAAGTTAAGCCAAGCATATTTTCTAAAATGTCCAACCGTTTGTCAAGCGGAGTTGTAATGAATAAAATACGGTCACTTAAACTTTGCCGAAAACCATCCTTAAACAATATTTTGGGTACAAGTACCATACTTCACCTATACTTTTCTCCATGATCGAGACCTCTAGGATGGAAACTTAAATGCTAAAACTTTGAGATAATGATACAAGCTTCCCAAAACCGTTGAGTTCGTTTCCTAACACTTTCGATGTGCACCATTTTATGACTAGCTTTTCAAGGCCGTTTAGTCACTTTCATGAAATTTTCAAATGACATTATTTTACGACGAAAAGTTATAATTTCATAATAAATCATTAAATGATTATCGTAAGATATCATTTCAACGTAAATACTTGTAAAGTATTTTATAACATGACGAGATGTCATAAACATATATTTCGACGATAAATTCTATTTTCAAAAGCGTACAAGTGGTATAGATTACATGTGGATTTGCATATGCGACATTGTTTCATGATTTACATTAGAACATATCATTCATAATAGGTCACGGTCGAGGTTAGCGCCTCATTTCAGATTGCCATTATATCATCATAATCATTTACCTTGCAACGTGAGTTTTCATAGCCCCGATTTATTCAAGTTTTTACTTTATTTCAAACCTACGGGGAGAATACATTGCACATCATTTTTATTACGATACCAAGTATATCAAATTCATTACATTGCTTAAGTTACCTCATGCCAATTGAATGTCCCCATTATATAACATGAACCGTTAATTTCATAGAAGCGAGGGTGAGTGGATAGATCTATCGAGGTGACGCCTCCATCCGGGTTGGTGGATTCCAACTGGTTAAGCGGATGCATTTCATTTAATATCATTATTTGAGTTGTTTGGCAAACACTCTGTTGGGGCGAACATCATGATCGATCTAGTTTGGTGTCATGGACTTATTGCAATTGTAACATTTTTGTGACATATTTGTCATACATAATTTATACTTGTGGTAGTCGTATTAAACATTATTAACAACTCTATGAACTCACTCAACCTTTGTGTTGACACTTTTAGCAATGTATTTTCAGGTAACTAAGGCATTCACTTCATGGCATGCATGTGGACATATCATAGAGTCGTGGTGACGACGCGTCTCTCATGGGATTTAGGCACTTTAAAACATCGTTTGAATTGAAACAAACTTATTTTCCGCACATATTGATTTTCATTTGGGACCTATACTTTGTAAACTCTGATTATTTTATTAAATCAAGCGATGTATTTTCCAAAGCGACACTTTAGGTCGTTCAATATAATGTGATTGTGATGCTATGACAGTCAACCCCGGGAATTCCATTCATTTGCCAAAGCAGGTAATTTGGGGGTGTGAGATTGGCATCGAGCTTGATTATAGAGAACTAAGTTGCATCATTGACCCTAGACTATAACTACATCATCATAGCATCTCATCATTTCATCATAAGTGCATAGTCACTATACATGCGGTTTCATCGCACATTTTTGCGAGTTATTTACTTTCATTTCAAAAATCGAATGTCACATAGATGCCTTCAAATACTCATCCCATCATACTCACATCACGTTGACATGGAGAATTCCCTGTCATTCCCTAACACAATTTTAACATCGATTGACTCAACACCGATAACATCGGATGATGAGGCTGAACCCTTTGAGGAGGGCGAAGTTGCACCTACACCATCACGATCACCATTGATTCCTTTGTAGGATCGGACAATTTTTATCATTCATTTGAGACAAATCATACCATTGGGTAGAACTTATAGGCTTAGTCCTAATGAACCTATTTTCTTAACTTACCACAAGGATTTCCATTATCATCATTGTCATCATTTTCATCATCATTGTCATCTAGAGTACCATCCGTGCCATCACATCTCATAGACACTACTCATACATCTGACTTGCAGCTTGGGAAGCGTGCATGATTTGACACACCACTACCATCTATCACTAAGACTACAGAAACTACACTATCTTATAGATTTAAGGACTGTGAGAGTTTCAAAGTACATTGTTATTAGGCTAGACCCTCTGCTCCTACACTTGAGACATGATTAGACTACCAGAGGAGCAGATAATAAGTACCCTTCTAGCTAATGTAATCTTTATCATTTATTATCTCCACGATAATCACAACCTTTGTTTATTTCATTCCTTATTCCAATTGCCCAAATTTTCAATCATTTCGCGATGATACCTCACTATCTTACTAGGGGTTAGGCCAACTTTATTCTTGACCAATTAGAAGACTATTACCATTCTATGAGGTTTCCCGTGTATCCTACAAACCATTCAACAAATTATATTTCAAGTTATTTTGCTACCATTTCATGAAATTATTTCACTTAATTTTATTTCAAGCTATTCTACACCATCTTAGAAACATTGTTTCATAAAGTTTTAAAACAAGTTGTTTTGTTACCACCCTATCAATTGGCTTTTAGTCATTTTATCAACTATTTAATACCATCATGCGAAACGATTTTCATGTTACTCGAAAATTTTTTGAACCATTATCTTACAAAACAAAGCGTTGAATACCATCTAAAAATTTGGGAGAAACATAATACCATTTCAACAAAACCAAGCATCACATCATTTGTCCTCGATTATACATGGCCCGATCACCTATGTATAATTTAGGAAGAATTATGTCATGAAAACAATCTTCACTCAAAAGCAAAGCTTTGTAATCGGATAAATTGTTCATAAACATTTCTTTTGTTAACACTCTATAGAAGCCTACGCCATTCATCCCTCACTCAACCGATAGGTTAGAATTTGATGAGTGACCTTTTTAGGAAAGGCTTCCTATACCATCTATGAGGAGGATTCCTCGATACAAGAAAACAATGAAAGGATTTCAGATTTCCCCACAAGGACTAGAAGTAGGTAGCGAGATCTTTCAAAACTAACAAAATCTTAAGCCATCACGAGACATTCCGAACCACTATTTTGGACTAGAAGTCAAATTATATCATTTCAAAAGTACTAGCTAGACCGAGTTACAAGATTTAGTACAAAGCGAATACACACTAAGCAACACCATAGAGATTAACCAAGTCTTCTAGCTGAGACTACAGAACATTCCATTAAACATGGCTTCAACAATATGTGAACTTCCCTACAATGAGTTTTCCTTAAAGGAAAATTTGGTTAAATTAAGGTTATCAATATAAACTTCCCCTAAGGCATTGTGTTCCCTAGAAATTCCAAGTAACCTCACTTCTATATCAAGAGATGCAACAGGTTAGAACATATTGAACAATCAATGACTCTCCGTCTACAAGTGAAATTAGAACAAACATTCTTCGACATAGTATCGGTGATATCTATGTTTTGCTACATGATAACAATCTAAGTGATGAAATATTTTAGAAGCACTCAATATTGAAACAAGTCTTGAAAATCAATCACTACACCACATCACTTAAATATTTAAGGTTTTGTGACTTGACAACATATAGCATGGAAACACTTCGATAATCAAACAATAAATATTTTAGTCATGGAGACTAAACACCTTAGGCAAGTAAGATTCAAGTAATGACATTCGCTAGAACTAGAAACGCGAGGAATCACAACTGTTACCCATAATCTATTCCTTTCTATAAGGTCCTTTTTGTGATTTAACATTTTGAAATTTGGCATGAGACACGTGGTATCAATTCCGGTTGTACCTATTACAAGCTATTCGATTCACCTTAGACTTCTGACAATCATTTTAAGATTCCTTTGGAATTCACTAGTACATGATTACCGCTTATTATCCTCAGCTCAATGGTTAGAGCGAGAGAACAATTCCCACATTAGACACATCATACAACATTGAATTAGCTAATGGTAACCTAATTAGCACCGACACCATTGTCTGTGGTTGTACACTCAATTTTCTAAATCATCCCTTC
Organism: Chrysanthemum makinoi; assembly: GCA_910596185.1. Lineage (NCBI taxonomy): Eukaryota > Viridiplantae > Streptophyta > Magnoliopsida > Asterales > Asteraceae > Chrysanthemum > Chrysanthemum makinoi. Next base: position 16,590,585 of record OU343224.1, read on the forward strand.
AATATAGACCTTATGCTGGTAGAACTTGGTAGTTTCGGGTCATCATTGGCATGGATTGGTTATCCAAACATCGTGCAAGAATCATTTGTGATGAAAAAGTTGTTCATCTTCCTTACAGCGGAAACTTTGATCATTAGTGGGGGCGAAGTGGAACTAGACTTCGATATTATATCATGCATTAAGACGGAGAAGTACATAAAGAAAGGTTGTTATGCTTTCTTAGCACATATAACCGAGAAGAGGTCGGAAGAGAAGCGACTTGAGGATGTACCAATTGTCCGAGAATTTCAAAGTCTTTCACCGAAGACTTGCGGGACTTCCACCGACACGTCAAGTAGAATTTCATATTGACTTAGTGCGGGCTGCACCGATTGCACGCCTTACCGTCTAGCACCATCAGAAATGCAAGAGTTGTCTAATCGGTTGCAAGAACTTTTAGACAAAGGATTCATTAGGCCAAGTTCACTCGCCTTGAGGGAGCACCGGTCTTGTTTGTGAAGAAGAAAGATGGATCCTTTCGAATGTGTATAGATTATAGAGAGCTGAACAAGTTAACGGTGAAGAATCGTTACCCACTCCCAAGAATCGACGACTTGTTCGATCAGTTGCAAGGCTCTAGTATCTACTCAAAGATTGACCTAAGGTCAGGTTACCATCAACTTAGAGTTCGGGAGGAGGATATCCAGCGGCGTTTAGAACACGATATGGACATTATGAGTTTCAAGTAATGCCGTTCGGATTAACTAATGCACTGCGGTATTCATGGATCTCATGAATAGGGTATGCAAACCGTATTTGGACAAGTTTGTTATAGTATTCATCGACGACATATTGATTTACTCAAAGAGCAAAGAAGAGCACGAAGGGCATTTAAGAACGATTTTAGGACTACTCAAGAATGAGAAGTTGTATGCCAAATTTTGAAGTGTGATTTTAGGAACCGTAAAGTACAATTTCTTGGTCATGTCATTGATAGTCAAGGACTACAAGTTGATCTGCAAAGATTGAAGCCTTAAAATATTGGGCTACTCAACAAATCCTACGGGAATCCGACAATTTCTAGGACTCGCCGGGTATTACCGAAGATTCATCGAAGGTTTTCAAAGATAGCTAAAGCTTTGACCAAGTTGACCTGAGAAAAACAAGAAGTACGAATGGGGAAAGAAACAAGAAGCGCTTTTAGGTTGTTGAAGCAAAAGCTTTGCAGGTCGCCAATTTTGGCACTACCCGAAGGAATTGAGAACTTCGTTTGCGATGCTTCACATAAAGGGCTTGGAGCTGTATTAATGCAAAACGAGAAGGTGATAGCTTATGCTTCTCGACAACTTAAGGTTCATGAGAAGAATTACACCACTCATGATCTTGAGTTGGGGGCCGTAGTTTTGCACTCAAGATTTGGAGACACTACCTTTATGGTACAAAGTGCACAGTGTTTACGGACCACAAGAGTTTACAATATTTTCTTGATCAGAAGAAACTTAACATGAGGCAACGTTGTTGGTTGGAATTACTCAGCGATTATGATTGTGAAATCAAGTATCATCCGGGAAAAGCCAATGTTGTGGTTGATGCTCTTAGCCGGAAAGAAAGACCCAAACCTTTAAGAGTCTGATCCTTTGGAATGACGATCAGTTCACCTTTACCATCAAAAATACTCGAGGCACAAATCGAGGCACTCAAGGAGGAAAACCAACCAAGTGAAAAGTTTTATGGTATGCCCGATAATGCAAATGGCTTTGTAAAGAGAGCAGATGGAGTATTATGCTTCAAGGATAGAATGTGGGTACCATTTTATGGCGGGATACGAGAATTGATTATGCATGAGTCGCATAAGTCAAAGTATTCTATTCACCGAGTTACGATAAGATGTATCGGGATCTCAAGAAACTTTATTGGTGGCCGAACATGAAAGCGGAAATTGCCACGTACGTTAGCAAATGCCTTACTTGCTCTAAGGTAAAAGTGAATATTAGAAACCTTGAGGTTACTCCAACAACCAAAAATTCCCCAATGGAAATGGGAACGCATTACGATGGACTTTGTCACAAAACTTCCTAAGACATCGGGAGGTTACGACGCTATATGGGTAATCGTCGATCGTCTTACCAAATCAGCCCATTTCATACCAATTAGAGATACTTATTCCATGGAACAACTTACTAGACTTTATGTCAAGGAAATAGTCTCAAGGCACGGTGCACCAATTTCCATCATTTCCGACAAAGATAGTCGATTCACTTCAAACTTCTAAAAATCATTACAAGATTCATTTGGAACCAAATTAGAGATGAGCACAGCATATCATCCACAAACCGATGGTCAAAGTGAAAGGACAATTCAAACATTAGAAGATATACTCAAGGCATGTGTGATTGATTTTGGAAATGGTTGGGCAAATCATTTGCCATTGATCGAATTCTCGTACAACAATAGTTATCACACCAAGGTATAAAGCGGCACCATTGAGGCACTCTATGGTCGAGGTGTCAACCACTTATTCACGGGTCAAAACCAGGAAAGTTTAACTTACAAGTCCATAAGTCATTCATGAAACAACAAAGTGATCGAACAGATCAAAAATGAGTTACAAGTAACAACATATAGCTAGATAAGCTATGTCGATATACGACGCAAAATATTGGAAGTATGTTCCATAAGTAGCAAACCATTAGAATTTCAAGTTGGCAACAAATATATGTTCAACGTCCCGTCTTGGAAAGGCGTGATGCGATTCGAGAAAACATTGGGCGACCGATCGACTCAAATATCCTCACCTTTCACGGTAACACCGTAGGACCTAACATGGACTGAATTCGAGGGGTGAATTCCTTTTTGAATTGGCCGAATGTGACAACTTCGTAATTTCGGTCATTTTACAAACTTTAAAAGTTTCACTATTTCATCATTTATCGTAAACTTCGTTTACGAGTATCAAATTCGCGTAACCTTAATGGTTTAGCTGCGAATTCATGAACATTTCATCAAGGACATTTCATATAGACTAGGTTTAGTCTACATATCATTAGCATCATTATCATCATTTCAGTTCATGCTTGGATTTGCATTTTTCATTAAACGTTTATTTTCCTATTAAATAAACGCTATCGCGTAATCAATTATTTTGAACATTTGATCCGACACTTCCAAAAATTATCCTAATATATTTTTATACTCATTTTAAGACTATAAAAATTATATTATTAATTTACCCGATGTTTTCAATTTATTTCGTATATAAATTGTTATGTTTATATAATTACGACGGTTTTAGTAAATTCAACCCGATAATTATTATTTCACTCAACTCATGTAAGAAATGTATTTTTATAATTTTTATGACTTCAATATATTTTATTTTGATCCGTTAAAATTTATTTTTAGCTAACGCTACTCTAAATGCTTAAATATATACACAAGTTACCAACTATCCTTAAATAACTACACATTTAATTCTACTCATATATACTTAACTAATCAAAATACATTAAAATTTGCCTAGTTATGCCATGGTCGACATTTATGGATGACTCACACACACTTTGTGTACAAAATATCAAGACTTACACCTTTTAATAATATTCTACAACCACAACACATACACAACATAATATCTTAAGTGTAAAAACCATTTTCTCTTCTTCCTCTCTTCTCCATAACCGGCCACACTAAGAGACCAAGAAGGAAACATTTATTTTTCAAGATCAAGCTAAATTAACAACTCTAGTATACTCTTAATTAAGGTTTTGAAATAAAAACCTAGGGTGTTTAGGATTAATCCTTTGTTCACTTCACCTCATCAAGTTAACTAGTAAGCATCTCATATCCATTTTCATCTTTCATATTTATTCTATGTTCATTTCATCATTTTTGCAAGAAATCATGCATGTTACATATGAGTTTATACCACTTTTAATGTTTTTATTACTTATATTGAAATATGATCATCCTATAAATTATCCCTTGTAATATATCACTTTTGGTGATGTCTAGGAACCCATGACACCCTAAGAAGGTGTATGGTAGGATTTGAATAGCTTCGGAGTTGTTTTGAATTGGTTAGAATAGGTTTGGCGAGGGAAAAACTCATTTCGACAAGTTTACATAAGGGTCTGTCCATATTTTGAAAATCTGGAAATCTCGACAGTAGATAAAAATTTTTGGGCTAGATATTTGGAAAATATACTTTAAAAGCAGCGTGGCGGCTTGAACGGATTAAAACGGAGTTATAACGAAGAAGTTATGAATTTTTCAAGTTTGACGAAAACTACTTGTTTCAGAAAATTCAGCATATTACTTTCACTTTTTACGAGTCAAAAATGAGGCTTAGGCGTTATAAATTGTGTCGACTTATCAAAAATATATTAGTATACTTTATCTGAAGCTAAGGACATATAAAGCGTAGAAAAGCGGACTTGTAACGATTAAATTATTCACGTTTACACAAAGTTGCCGTAACTTTATTATATAAGAAAAACTAATATATTTCTATTAGACAAATATTACGACCACAAAGGACCATGTTGAGGGTAGTTTTAACATTGGTAATACTTTTTATAAAACGATGTCTTCTAGTAAAAGTAAGTTCACCAAGCATATTTTCCAAAATGTCAACCGTTAGTCAAGCGGAGTTGTAATGAATAAAATACGGTCACTTAAACTTTGCCGGAAACCATCCTTAAACAATATTTTGGGTACAAGTACCATACTTCACCTATACTTTTCTCCATGATCGAGACCTCTAGGATGGAAACTTAAACACTAAAACTTTGAGATAATGATACAAGCTTCCCAAAACCGTTGAGTTCGTTTCCTAACACTCGATGTGCACCATTTTACGACTAGCTTTTCAAGGCCGTTTTGTCACTTTCATGAATTTTTCAAATGACATTATTTTATGACGAAAAGTTATAATTTCATAATAAATCATTAAATGATTATCGTAAGATATCATTTCAACGTAAATACTTGTAAAGTATTTTATAACATGACGAGATGTCATAAACATATATTTCGACGATAAATTCTATTTTCAAAAGCGTACAAGTGGTATAGATTACATGTGGATTTGCATGCGCGACATTGTTTCATGATTTACATTAGAACATATCATTCATAATAGGTCCGCGGTCGGAGGTTGCGCCTCATTTCAGTATTGCCATTATATCATCATTATCATTGAAACAGGTGAGTTTTCATAGCCCGATTTATTCAAGTTTTACTTTATTTCAAACCTACGGGGAGAATACATTGCACATCATTTTTATTACGATACCAAGTATATCAAATTCATTACATTGCTTAAGTTACCTCATGCCAATTGAATGTCCCCATTATATAACATGAACCGTTAATTTCATAGAAGCGAGGGTGAGTGGATAGATCTATCGAGGGTGACTCCTCCATCCGGGTTGGTGGATTCCAATTGGTTAAACGGATGCATTTCATTTAATATCATTATTTGAGTTGTTTGGCAAACACTCTGTTGGGGCGAACATCATGATCAGTCTAGTTTCGGTGTCATGGACTTATAGCAATTGTAACATTTTTGTGACATATTTGTCATACATAATTTATACTTGTGGTAGTCGTATTAAACATTTTTAACAACTCTATGAACTCACTCAACCTTTGTGTTGACACTTTTAGCAATGTATTTTCAGGTAACTAAGGCATTCACTTCATGGCATGCATGTGGACTTATCATAGAGTCGTGGTGACGACGCGTCTCTCATGGGATTTATACACTTTAAAACATCGTTTGAATTGTATCAAATTTATTTCCACACATGATGATTTTCATTTGGGACCTATACTTTGTAAACTCTGATTATTTTATTAAATCAAGCGATGTATTTTCCAAACGACACTTTAGGTCGTTCAATATAACTGTGATTGTGATGCTATGACAGTCAATCCCCAGGAATTCCATTCCGCTGCAAAACAGGTAATTTGGGGGTGTGACAGATTGGCATCGAGCTTGATTATAGAGAACTAAGTTGCATCATTGACCCTAGACTATAACTACATCATCATAGCATCTCATCATTTCATCATAAGTGCATAGTCACTATACATGCGGTTTCATACGCACATTTTGCGAGTTATTTACTTTCATTTCAAAAATCGAATGTCACATAGATGCCTTCAAATACTCATCCCATCATACTCACATCACGTTGACATGGAGAATTCCCTGTCATTCCCTAACACAATTTTAACATCAGTTGACTCAACACCGATAACATCAGATGATGAGACTGAACCCTTTTAGGAGGACGAAGTTGCACCTACACCATCACGATCACCATTGATTCACTGTAGGATCAGGACAATTTTTATCATTCTGTTGAGACAAATCATACCATTTGGTAGAACTTATAGGCTTAGTCCTAATGAACCTATTTTCTTAACTCACCACAAGGATTTCCATTATCATCATTGTCATCATTTTCATCATCATTGTCATCTAGAGTACCATCCGTGCCATCACATCTCATAGACACTACTCATACACCTGACTTGCAGCTTGGGAAGCGTGCATGATTTGACACACCACTACCATCTATCACTAAGACCACAGAAACTACACTATCTTATAGATTTAAGGACTGTGAGAGTTTCAAAGCTGTTGTTATTAGACAGCCTACTGCTCCTACACTTGAGACATGATTAGACTACCAACAGGAACAGATAATAAGTACCTTTCTAGCTAATGTAATCTTTATCATTTATTATCTCCACGATAATCACAACCTTTGTTTATTTCATTCCTTATTCCAATTGCCTAAATTTTCAATCATTTCGCGATGATACCTCACTATCTTACTAGGGGTTAGGCCAACTTTATTCTTGACCAATTAGGAGACTATTACCATTCTATGAGGTTTCCCCGTGTATCCTACAAACCATCCAACAAATTATATTTCAAGTTATTTTGCTACCATTTCATGAAATTATTTCACTTAATTTTATTTCAAGCTATTCTACACCATCTTAGAAACATTGTTTCATAAAGTTTTAAAACAAGTTGTTTCGTTACCACCCTATCAATTGGCTTTTAGTCATTTTATCAACTATTTAATACCATCATGCGAAACGATTTTCATATTACTCCGAAATTTTTTTGAACCATTGTCTCACAAAACAAAACGTTGAATACCATCTAAAAATTTCGGAGAAACATAACACCATTTCAACGAAACCAAGCATCACATCATTTGTCCTCGATTATACATGGCCTGATCACCTATGTATAATTTAGGAAGAATTATGTCATGAAAACAATCTTCACTCAAAAGCAAAGCTTTGTAATCAGATAAATTGTTCATAAACATTTCTTTTGTTAACACTCTATAGAAGCCTATGCCATTCATCCCTCACTCAACCGATAAGTTAGAATTTGACGAGTGACCTTCTTAGGAAAGGCTTCCTATACCATCTATGAGGAGGATTCCTCGATACAAGAAAACAATGAAAGGATTTCAGATTTCCCCACAAGGACTAGAAGTAGGTAGCGAGATCTTTCAAAACCTAACAAAAATCTTAAGCCATCACGAGACATTCCGAACCACTATTTTGGACTAGAAGTCAAATTATATCATTTCAAAAGTACTAGCTAGACCGAGTTACAAGATTTAGTACGAAGCGAATACACACTAAGCAACACCATAGAGATTAACCAAGTCTTCTAGCTGAGACTACAGAACATTCCATTAAACATGGCTTCAACAATATGTGAACTTCCCTACAATGAGTTTTCCTTAAAGGAAAATTTGGTTAAATTAAGGTTATCAATATAAACTTCCCCTAAGGCATTGTGTTCCCTAGAAATTCCAAGTAACCTCACTTCTATATCAAGAGATGCAACATGTTAGAACATATTGAACAATCAATGACTCTCCGTCTACAAGTGAAATTAGAACAAACATTCCTCGGTATAGTATCAGCTGATATCTATGTTTTGCGGACATGATAACAATCTAAGTGATGAAATATTTTAGAAGCACTCAATATTGAAACAAGTCTTGAAAATCAATCACTACACCACATTACTTAAATATTTAAGGTTTTGTGACTTGACAACATATAGCATGGAAACACTTCGATAATCAAACCATAAATATTTTAGTCATGGAGACTAAACACCTTAGGCAAGTAAGATTCAAGTAATGACATTCGCTAGAACTAGAAACGCGAGGAATCACAACTGTTACCCATAATCTATTCCTTTCTATAAGGTCCTTTTTGACAGATTTAACATTTTGAGATTTGTCATGAGACACGTGGTATCAATTCCAGTTGTACCTATTACAAGCTATTCGATTCACCTTAGACTGCTGACAATCATTTTAAGATTCCTTTGGAATTCACTAGTACATGATTACGCTTATTATCCTCAGCTCAATGGTTAGAGCGAGAGAACAATTCCCACATTAGACACATCATACAACATTGAATTAGCTAATGGTAACCTAATTAGCACCGACACCATTGTCTGTGGTTGTACACTCAGTTCTCTAAATCATCCCTTCAATATAGACCTTATGCCCGTAGAACTTGGTAGTTTCGAGGTCATCATTGGCATGGATTGGTTATCCAAACATCGTGCAAGAATCATTTGTGATGAAAAAGTTGTTCATCTTCCTTACAACGGCGAAACTTTGATCATTCGTGGGGAACGAAGTGGAACTAGACTCAGTATTATATCATGCATCAAGACGGAGAAGTACATAAAGAAAGGTTGTTATGCTTTCTTAGCACATATAACCGAGAAGAGGTCGGAAGAGAAACGACTTGAGGATGTACCAATTGTCCGAGAATTTCTGAAGTCTTTCACGAAGACTTGCGGGACTTCCACCGACGTCAAGTAGTATTTCATATTGACTTAGTGCGGGAGCTGCACGGATGCACTGCGCCTTACCGTCTAACACCATCAGAAATGCAAGAGTTGTCTAATCAGTTGCAAGAACTTTTAGACAAAGGATTCATTAGGCCAAGTTCCTCGCCTTGGGAAGCACCGGTCTTGTTGGTGAAGAAGAAAGATGGATCCTTCAAAATGTGTATAGATTATAGAGAGCTGAACAAGTTAACGGTGAAGAATCGTTACCCACTCCCCAGAATCGACGACTTGTTCGATCAGTTGCAAGGCTCTAGTATATATTCAAAGATTGACCTAAGGTCAGGTTATCATCAACTTAGAGTGCGGGAGGAGGATATCCCGAAAACGGCGTTTAGAACACGTTATGGACATTATGAGTTTCAAGTAATGCCGTTCGGATTAACTAATGCACCTGCAGTATTCATGGATCTCATGAATAGGGTATGCAAACCGTATTTGGACAAGTTTGTTATAGTATTCATCGACGACATATTGATTTACTCAAAGAGCAAATAAGAGCACGAAGGGCATTTAAGAACGATTTTAGGACTACTCAAGAATAAGAAGTTGTATGCCAAATTTTCGAAGTGTGATTTTTGGAACCGTAAAGTACAATTTCTTGGTCATGTCATTGATAGTCAAGGACTACAAGTTGATCCTGCAAAGATTGAAGCCTTAAAATATTGGGCTACTCCAACAAATCCTACGGAAATCCGACAATTTCTAGGACTCGCCGGGTATTACCGAAGATTCATCGAAGGTTTTTCAAAGATAGCTAAAGCTTTGACCAAGTTGACACAGAAAAACAAGAAGTACGAATGGGGAAAGAAACAAGAAGCTGCTTTTCAGTTGTTGAAGCAAAAGCTTTGCGCAGTGCGCCAATTTTGGCACTACCCGAAGGAATTGAGAACCGTTGTATACTTTGCGATGCTTCACATAAAGGGCTTGGAGCTGTATTAATGCAAACCGAGAAGGTGATAGCTTATGCTTCTCGACAACTTAAGGTTCATGAGAAGAATTACACCACTCATGATCTTGAGTTGGGGGCCGTAGTTTTGCACTCAAGATTTGGAGACACTACCTTTATGGTACAAAGTGCACAGTGTTTACGGACCACAAGAGTTTACAATATTTTCTTGATCAGAAGAAACTTAACATGAGGCAACGTTGTTGGTTGGAATTACTCAGCGATTATGATTGTGAAATCAAGTATCATCCGGGAAAAGCCAATGTTGTGGCTGATGCTCTTAGCCGGAAAGAAAGACCCAAACCTTTAAGAGTCCGATCCTTTGGAATGACGATCAGTTCACCTTTACCATCAAAAATACTCGAGGCACAAATCGAGGCACTCAAGGAGGAAAACCAACCAAGTGAAAAGTTTTATGGTATGCCCGATAATGCAAATGGCTTTGTAAAGAGAGCAGATGGAGTATTATGCTTCAAGGATAGAATGTGGGTACCATTTTATGGCGGGATACGAGAATTGATTATGCATGAGTCGCATAAGTCAAAGTATTCTATTCACCCAGGTTCTGATAAGATGTATCAGGATCTCAAGAAACTTTATTGGTGGCCGAACATGAAAGCGGAAATTGCCACGTACGTTAGCAAATGCCTTACTTGCTCTAAGGTAAAAGTCGAATATTAGAAACCTTCAGGGTTACTCCAACAACCAGAAATTCCCCAATGGAAATGGGAACGCATTACGATGGACTTTGTCACAAAACTTCCTAAGACATCGGGAGGTTACGACGCTATATGGGTAATCGTCGATCGTCTTACCAAATCAGCCCATTTCATACCAATTAGAGAGACTTATTCCATGGAACAACTTACTAGACTTTATGTCAAGGAAATAGTCTCAAGGCACGGTGCACCAATTTCCATCATTTCCGACAAAGATAGTCGATTCACTTCAAACTTCTGGAAATCATTACAAGATTCATTTGGAACAAAATTAGAGATGAGCACAGCATATCATCCACAAACCGATGGTCAAAGTGAAAGGACAATTCAAACATTAGAAGATATACTCAAGGCATGTGTGATTGATTTTGGAAATGGTTGGGCAAATCATTTGCCATTGATCGAATTCTCGTACAACAATAGTTATCACACCAGTATAAAAGCGGCACCATTGAGGCACTCTATGGTCGAGGTGTCAACCACTTATTCACGGGTCAAAACCAGGAAAGTTTAACTTACAAGTCCATAAGTCATTCATGAAACAACAAAGTGATCGAACAGATCAAAAATCAGTTACAAGTAACAACATATAGCTAGATAAGCTATGTCGATATAAGACGCAAAATATTGAAAGTATGTTCCATAAGTAGCAAACCATTAGAATTTCAAGTTGGCAACAAATATATGTTCAACGTCCCGTCTTGGAAAGGCGCGGTACGATTCAGAAAACATTGGACGACCCGATGCGACTCAAATATCCTCACCTTTCACCGGTAACACCGTAGGACCTAACATGGACTGAATTCAGGGACTGAATTCCTTTTTGGTTGGGCGAATGTGACAACTCGTAATTTCAGGTCATTTTACAAACTTTAAAAGTTTCACTATTTCATCATTTATCGTAAACTACGTTTACGAGTATCAAATTCGCGTAACCTTAATGGTTTAACTGCGAATTCATGAACATTTCATCAAGGACATTTCATATAGACTAGGTTTAGTCTACATATCATTAGCATCGTTATCATCATTTCAGGTTCATGCTTGGATTCGCATTTTTCATTAAACGTTTATTTTCCTATTAAATAAACGCTATCGCGTAATCAATTATTTTGAACATTTGACCCGACACTTCCAAAAATTATCCTAATATATTTTTATACTCATTTTAAGACTATAAAAATTATATTATTAATTTACCCGATGTTTTCAATTTATTTCGTATATAAATTGTTATGTTTATATAATTACGACGGTTTTAGTAAATTTAACCCGATAATTATTATTTCACACAACTCATGTAAGAAATGTATTTTTATAATTTTTATGACTTCAATATATTTTATTTTGATCCGTTAAAATTTATTTTTAGCTAACGCTACTCTAAATGCTTAAATATATACACAAGTTACCAACTATCCTTAAATGACTACACATTTAATTCTACTCATATATACTTAACTAATCAAAATACATTAAAATTTGCCTAGTTATGCCATGGTCGACATTTATGGATGACTCACACACTTTTGTGTACAAAATATCAAGACTTACACCTTTTAATATTATTCTACAACCACAACACATACACAACATAATATCTTAAGTGTAAAAACCATTTTCTCTTCTTCCTCTCTTCTCCATAACCGGCCACACTAAGAGACCAAGAAGGAAACATTTATTTTTCAAGATCAAGCTTAATTAACAACTCTAGTATACTCTTAATTAAGGTTTTGAAATAAAAACCTAGGGTGTTTAGGATTAATCCTTTGTTCACTTCACCTCATCAAGTTAACTAGTAAGCATCTCATATCCATTTTCATCTTTCATATTTATTCTATGTTCATTTCATCATTTTTGCAAGAAATCATGCATGTTACATATGAGTTTATACCACTTTTAATGTTTTTATTACTTATATTGAAATATGATCATCCTATAAATTATCCCTTGTAATATATCACTTTTGGTGATGCCTAGGAACCCATGACACCCTAAGAAGGTGTATGGTAGGATTTGAATAGCTTCGGAGTTGTTTTGAATTGGTTAGAATAGGTTTGGCGCGGGAAAAACTCATTTCGACAAGTTTACATAAGGGTCTGTCCATATATTGAAAATCAGGAAATCTCGACAGTAGATAAAAATTTTTGGGCTAGATATTTGGAAAATATACTTTAAAAGCAGCGTGGCGCTTGAACGGATTAAAACGGAGCTATAACGAAGAAGTTATGAAATTTTCAAGTTTGACGACGAAAACTACTTGTTTCAGAAAATTCAGCATATTACTTTCACTTTTTACGAGTCAAAAATGAGGCTTAGGCGTTATAAATTGTGTCGACTTATCAAAAATATATTAGTATACTTTAATACGAAGCTAAGGACATATAAAACGTAGAAAAGGGACTTGTAACGATTAAATTATACACGTTTACACAAAGTTGCCGTAACTTTATTATATAAGAAAAACTAATAGATTTCTATTAGACAAATATTACGGCTACAAAGGACCATGTTGAGGGTAGTTTTTAACATTGACGTAGTACTTTTTATAACGTGATGTCTTCTAGTAAAAGTAAGTTAGCCAAGCATATTTTCCAAAATGTCCAACCGTTCGTCAAGCGGGGTTGTAATGAATAAAATACGGTCACTTAAACTTTGCCGGAAACCATCCTTAAACAATATTTTGGGTACAAGTACCATACTTCACCTATACTTTTCTCCATGATCGAGACCTCTAGGATGGAAACTTAAACACTAAAACTTTGAGATGATGATACAAGCTTCCCAAAACCGTTGAGTTCGTTTCCTAACACTCGATGTGCACCATTTTACGACTAGCTTTTCAAGGCCGTTTTGTCACTTTCATGAATTTTTCAAATGACATTGTTTTACGACGAAAAGTTATAATTTCATAATAAATCATTAAATGATTATCGTAAGATATCATTTCAACGTAAATACTTGTAAAGTATTTTATAACGTGACGAGATGTCATAAACATATATTTCGACGATAAATTCTATTTTCAAAAGCGTACAAGTGGTATAGATTACATGTGGATTTGCATGTACGACATTGTTTCATGATTTACATTAGAACATATCATTCATAATAGGTCACGGTCAGAGGTTGCGCCTCATTTCAGTATTGCCATTATATCATCATAATCATTGCAACAGGTGAGTTTTCATAGCCCCGATTTATTCAAGTTTTACATTATTTCAAACCTACGGGGAGAATACATTGCACATCATTTTTATTACGATACCAAGTATATCAAATTCATTACATTGCTTAAGTTACCTCATGCCAATTGAATGTCCCCATTATATAACATGAACCGTTAATTTCATAGAAGCGAGGGTGAGTGGATAGATCTATCGAGGGTGACTCCTCCATCGGGGTTGGTGGATTCCAACTGGTTAAGCGGATGCATTTCATTTAATATCATTATTTGAGTTGTTTGGCAAACACTCTGTTGGGGCGAACATCATGATCGGTCTAGTTTCGGTGTCATGGACTTATAGCAATCGTAACATTTTTGTGACATATTTGTCATACATAATTTATACTTGTGGTAGTCGTATTAAACATTTTTAACAACTCTTTGAACTCACTCAACCTTTGTGTTGACACTTTTAGCAATGTATTTTCAGGTAACTAAGGCATTCACTTCATGGCATGCATGTGGACTTATCATAGAGTGGTGGTGACGACGCGTCTCTCATGGGATTTATACATTTTAAAACATCTTTTGAATTGTATCAAATTTATTTCCGCACATGATGATTTTCATTTGGGACTTATACTTTGTAAACTCTGATTATTTTATTAAATCAAACGATGTATTTTCCAAACGACACTTTAGGTCGTTCAATATAACTGTGATTGTGATGCTATGACATTCAACCCCCAGGAATTCCATTCCGCTGCAAAACAGGTAATTTGGGGGTGTGACATTCTTCTTCTTCTCCTTCCGAGGAATCCGAGAGAGATTTAGGTTTCTTTCCATTGACCATGAACCGTTTTGAGGGTATTTTGGTAAGAGGTAGCATTACGTGATCGGCAAAGAAATGATCATTGTTGATAGGAGATGGTTGCAATGCACTAACATACTTACAAAGTCGTGTTAGGAGCCTACAATATGGAAGTACCATGTTGGAAGCTTTGAATACCCCGGCCATTCTCCTTACCATGTAATAGGTGAGATTAAATGGCTTTTGGTGGATAAGACAGTAGATTATTTGCACAAGACATGCATTTGGATGATCCTTGTTACCAACTAGGCTAATGACGTTTTCCCTAAGGATTTCTTCCCATTTTCTAAATATGGGATGCATTTCGAAAAGTTCCATTTGAAACGGATCACGGTGAATGAGCTTTTGTTTGGTTTATACGGTATTGGTCGGTCCTAACCTTGAAGATAGTATCTCAAATGGTTTCGGGATCATCGAGAGGAGTATTGTAGATAGGTTTAGAATCAAGTGCAAGGTTTTGAGCGTTAATTGCCCAATCTTGAGAATACATACAAATTCCTTCACAAGGAATGCGAAGAATTTGAGCAAGGTGTTGAGAGGTAGAGTGAAACTTCGTTTATTGATGATGAAGGCGATTGAAATGCTATCATCGGCGTTTCGAATGATCCTAATGCTTTTATAGAATTCAAAGATGAAAACTTGGCAAATTTGTTCATCAATGTCAAGAAGACAATGAAAGTTGATTGCCGAGAAAACTTGACAAATGTCGGTATCTTCAAGGAAACATTCCTTGACTACACGCCTTTGTGAATAAGTCGTCTTTCAAGTCTTTTGAAGACTTTGCGATCGGTTTTTGATAGGCCTTCTTCCCGATAGTAATGGGTGAGGTAATGGACGGTATCATGGTGGTCTTGTCGAGTGGCTTTAGGCATGGTTGGTCCTAGAAAAAAAAAATCTAATTAGGTAAAATTAGTTGAGATGGGTTTATGGTTTTGATTTGCATTAACAATGTTGTGAACAAAGTGTAATCCTAATTGTGTTAAAAACCCCTTTTAATGATTAATTTAAAAAACCCTAATTGAATTAATTGATTAGAAATTATGTAACCATAAACCCTAGGATGAGGATGATGGAAATTAGAAAAAGTTGGTGTAATTACTTAAAATGGTGTTCAAGTGAGGAATACTTGAGGGTTTTGAGTCCTATGAGAATGAAATCAATTGTCGAGTCGTTTTTGTGTTATGTGGGGAGAGGGAAATTGGTCTGTGATGTTTTTGAAATGCGTATAGCGGTGTTCTGTTTTACGGTTCCCCCGGATCCCTTGTATTTGGGATCCGGCTAGTACAACTAGAGGGATCCGGCTCTGTAGACGAGAAAAAAGGGTTGTTTGGCTTTAATTTTGTAGTAGGCTATAAACTAGCTTATGGAACAAAATTAGTTTAAAGGTTTCAAATAAAAAGATGTTTTGGTCGACGTGATTTGATAAGTTAATTATCAAGGATCCATTTGTGATGACGGCGTTAGTTTGACAAAATCAAAAGGAATACTATTCCTGATGATGAGTAAGTCAGGAAAGTGACGAAAGAGAGACTTTTTCAAGAGACTAGCAGTTTATTTAAACAAATAAGAACAATGATATCAACATAATCATGTAAGCTATCTAATGAAAAAGTAAACATGCTTTTACGCTTCTTGGTTTGGCTTATGAAGACATAATACCAAAAATACTTCATGAGCTCTTAAAGTAATCCTTTGTACTTAGTGTAAGTAGGTTGTGATTACTTTTGGATCCTTTCTCGAAGGTTGACTTCATTATTCTTTGAATAGAAATGAAGGTTTTGAAGAGATCCTAGCATGAAGATTTCTTGAAACAAATATGTTAGAATGATCTATCAATGTCCAACATGAACTAGAAAAGGAAAATGTTTTGAAATATTTCCTTCTTTGTAGTTTTCAAACATACACGGATCGTATCAAGTTTTTAAAGTACAACATACTCTAAGAAACTTGGTAACGAAGCTCTGATGCCAATTGTGAAAAACTAGAAGGGGGGGGGGGGTTAAATAGTTTTACCAATTTAAATCTTCCTTTTAAAATATTTAGATCAACTTATGTCAATCTATTTAAATGTGTATGTTGGACTTTGATAGATAGATATATAAAAGTATAATGAAAGATAAAGAGTAAGAGGCACATAACCACAACACGAGTATTTATAGTGGTTCAGCTACAAGGACACCTTCCTTGCCCTACTCCACTCCCCGAGTCACCTACTCGAGAGTTCGTAATCACTACACTTACTCCTTATGGCGAAGAAGCCTTCACAATGTCGCTTACACCTTTTTCCTGTACAAAGCTAAATACCGAGTTCTTTCACACAAAGGTGAACCACACCTAACACAACGTCGCCTACCCTTTATCCGGTGCTAGGCTAACCACCGAGTTCTTTCAATCCAAGGAGAACTAATCCTATCACAACGTCGCCTACTCTTTATCAGGTACTAGGCTAAATACCTAGTTCCATTTCAATGGAGGAACTACTAACCAACACAACACAACACAACACCTAATCCCAAGGAGACCAACTCCTTATTACAACACCATCAAGGATATCACCATCCTTGAATATAAAAAATCACTATATGTATAACGATGCACCTCATCGATTATACGACCTAGGCATTCTTCACTAATGCTACTTGATTTGATTCCTAGGCATCCTTCACTAATGCCTTTGACACAACGCTTGACACCTTTCACTAATGCCTTCGTCTTGACACCTTTAGCATTCTTCACTAATGATTTATTCGTGACTCTTTCGGCATCCTTCACTAATGCCTTCAACACAACACATCTATGGAGGAAGAAAGAACTATCAACAAGAGAACCTCAGTTGTCTTGATGGACGACAGCATGGCAACTCATGGACTTGAGCTTGCTCGACTTCAAGGAGTGGTGATCTCGCCTTTAAGAGGAACCTAGAGAATCACACAAAAACAAAAGACAAACTACATAGAAAGATCCCTTAGGATTAGTGGTTAGAGAGGTACAATACTTGGAGAAAGTATGTGTGAAAGTGGTGAGCCAAAAGGAAGAAATGGCTCACTATTTATAGAGGAGAAAGTTTACTTTTCCCCGGATCCCACAGATCCCTCCCATAAGGGATCCGGCTAGCGTAAAGCTAGGGATCCGTGGGACGCTCCTCTTTACCCATGGGTATTTTGGTTATGGGTCATGGGTCATGGTTTATGGGTTGATACATGGGTTTCTTATTAGATACAATGTATCTCAAGAGTTCAATGTACCTAGTCAAATGGTTTGGATAATACCATGGGTTATGGGTCAATACCATTTGTTAGTTTTTACCCATTTTAGTATATACTAGTTTAAGTGTATATTTACCCAAATATGTAAACACTAGTTGTTGTACATATGTATTACTAAATAATAAAATCACTTATACTTGTTTTAGTGTTTTATGTGAAAACGTAAGTGTGTTAGAAAACTATTGGCTCAAACAGTTTACGTATTTTATTTGTTTCGTTAAAATGATTTTACGTTTGTTATCGACAAAACATTAGAAGATCGTAAACTATAAATAAACGTTTTTACGGCTTATTTGTATTAACAGTAACCTCACGGTTGCAGCCATGGGGTTTTGAGTACCACCTCAATAATTGCTGACCTGAGCCTCTTTAGTTGTATGGCTGCGATCTGATCTTAGTCCTGCATTTATACATATAAAACAGAAAGTTGGTTACTCAAAAAATTATTATCTTCGTTAGTGGAAAGCGGGGTATGGTGGGTTTTGAGCCAAGCCGTGGGCTGTTGCTTATGACCCATATTGGACATTTTAGCCTTTGAGGCCGTTATATGTGTGACCGTTCGTTCACTTTAGACGAAGGTTTTCTCATTGTTTCTCTGGTTGCGTTATTTGAGTAGGTAGGTCGGATTTCTTCTTGCATGTTGTCTTATTTTGGCCGTGGTTAGTTGTTGCATGTTGATTATAGGTTGTTTGTTATGTTTTTTTTATTGCGAAGGTATCTACTGTTGTGTAGAACTGTTTGTCTTCGATGTTTGATTACACTGCATGCGATGATGAAATGTGTCAACGATTCTTTGTTTCTGTAAGTGTTGTTTACCAAAACCCATATCTTGACATGGCGACCTCACGGTTGCAGCCGCGGGGTTTTGAGTACCACTTCAATAATTGTTGGCCTGAGCCTTTTTAGCTGTATGACTGCAATGACTGCGATCTGATCTCAGCCCTGTACTTATTTGGTCTCCACTTTTCTTGTTCGGTATTCTGCAAATGGATGTTGCGGTCAGTATCCAGCCAAGAAAAACGAATCCTGCTACTGATATACTTGGATTGCTTTTTCTTGGTTGAATACTGATCAACCTTCAACCAGTCTATAGACGATGATGATAATATTCTGATCAACGCTTATACATTTCCTTGGCCCGCATCGTGGCAGGGCAGTCACATCGAATGCCACTATAGAATCATGGGTAGCTGCATTTTTTTGACTAACGATTGTTTGGAATTGTCCATATGTATTCAGCCGGCATGAGTTGAATCTTATCCAAGTAAATAGTGGTGTCATCGATTGGAATCTTTCCACTGGGTAGAGTATTGCAATCTTCATTTGCTAATAGTGATATTGGATGTTTAAGATATTGCCCTGTTCTGATCCTCCCCTCGAATTCCTTTCGTTGTCACAATGGTTTAGCAATACGTCTGGTGCAGACCGTTGTACAAAGACTCTTGAAACAGCAAAAGGAATTTGAGGGGGCAATCAGACGGGTTTCACTATCCTGAACATCACGTGTCAATATCATCGACTGACGATTGCGGTATACTTCCGAGTGGAAAGATTCAACTCGATGATACAACAATATTCAGGTGCGGAGCAAAAGGAAGCCTCACATAGCAGAACTTGTCCGGGTACAGGCTTCGCGAACAACGAAAGATTCTTTCACCAAGTTGAAAGTGGGTCGAACTGTTTCACACCAAATAATGTTAGCTGGCAACTATTGTTTATGCACCACTCTGGTGTCAGGTTCTAATTCAAATACTGCCCATACTTTTGCAGTCGTTAGCACTAGAATCTTATCCAACTGAATTCTCGTGTCACTGATTGGGATCTTTCCACCCGGTAGAATATTGCACGCTTCATTTGCTAATATTGATATGAGATGTTTAAGATATTTCCATGTTCTAATTCACCTCTCGAAACCCTTTCGTTGTCACAACGGTGTAGCAATACGTCTGGTTCAGACCTCTGCACAACAGCCGTTGCAATAGCAAAATGAATTCAATGGGCCGAGTAGATGGGTCTCGCTATCTTGAACATCGCGTCTCAACATTGGCGATTGATGCTTGAAATGTACTCCCGAGTGGAAAGAGCCCACTCAGTAACGCAACAATATTCAGGTGTAATGTTGTGTGCACAGAAGTTTTAATTGATGCACAAAAGTTATATGAGTTGCATCTTATGCAAGTAAATAGTCGTGTCAACGATTGGAATCTTTCCACTCTTTATAATAGTGCAATCTTCATTTGATAATATTGATACGGGATGTCTAAGATATTGCCCGGTTCTCATCTTCCCCTCGGATTCCTTTCGTTGTGACAATGGTCTAGCAATACGTCTGGTGCAGACCTTTGCACAAAGACTCTTGACACAGCAAAAGGGATTTGAGGGGGCGATTAGACAGGTGTCACTATCCTGAACATCGCGTGCCAACATCATCGACTGACGATTGAAATATACTTCCAAGTGGAAAGATTCAACTCGATGACACAACGATATTCAAGTATGGAACAAAAGGATCCTTCACAGAGTACAACTTGTACGGGTACAATCTACGCGAATAGCAAAAGATTCTTTCACCAAGTCGATAGTGATAAGCTCCTTGAAGATGCACGTACTCGCTTATTACTGCCTTATCGGAGTTCTTTTTAATAGGTTGCATACGGCTTCTGATAAACTTCCTCCAGTTTATGTCGTATGTTACATTTTCAATCAGTTCGGAAACTTGATCTCTCTGCAACTCAAGAGGTAAAAGAAATCATATGCCTCAATTGTGGGTTCATTTTAGTCACATTATGTGATTCCACTTTTGTGACTTCGTAATTTTTTCACGTTTCTTTTATTTATGTGGAATTACAGGTGAGCGTAAATGAGATATTAGTAACATCTTCTGATGATGTTAAGTCGAGCGGTTTCACTTGGGCTTCTGCAGACAATTACTAATACAAACGAAGGCCCGAAAAGCGTACGATAGAACCTCAAAGATCAGCCCTTGTGGCTGTTAATGATCCTGAAAGCAATAACGCTACCAACGATGGTGAGAAACCTGTCTTTTATTCATCTAGGGATTTATCAGATTATTTGTCTCATAGCCATGATGCTTTTTTAAATCTGTATGATTTTATGAATTGTGCGATTGCTCTTTACTTTAAAACTATAAAAATTTGCATCTGTAGTATTTGCATATGTTAGATTTTAGTGGAAAACTTTTGATTTTGATAGTGAAATGCTGAACTTTATCTACTGTTTTTCGTTCTTACTACTTTATCGAACTTTATACCGCTTTGTGGTTTTTGGAAGTGGCTGACTATTTGGTGTGTTGTAAGTCACAGATAATCAGAAGCGACAAAGCACGTGAAGTAAGAGAGTAAGTTGCAGCAGATGGATAGTTCAGCAAAGGTGACGGTTGTGGACACAAAGGATGACGATGAAAAATGGAGAGCTGAGCAGTTCATGCCCTGAGGTTGGAAACTTTTTGGAGTTCGGAATCGATCGTTGCTTCTAATTTCTTAATAGCCAAAGAATACGTAAAGTTCTCATCAAGCAAGTTAGCAGGTAAAAAAATACATTAATTCTTGATGCATACCACAACTGTACTATAGGATTGAGCTGATTGTTATTCGTTTCAAAACAAACGGCACATGCAAACCTATTTTTATCTTTAGACATACATGTTTACTAAATGATGCTAGCACATGTACATAATAGAATAGTTTCCGTAGTAAAATGGTTGCATTATGCCCATGTGAGGTTAACCCAAACAAGGACATTTTTTTGGTGTTGGTTAGTTTCTGTCTTAAACAGATTCTTAAATGCTAAGGTTTGCGACTTTTTGACTTCATGCAGGTATCGTAACTATAAAACAACGAGCACACTGAAGTCGCGGTGGACGCCTACGATGTGATGACAATGTCCACTTTTGCTGCAGCTGATTAAAAAAGGGGGCGAACCTATACCTGCAACTTCAGATTCTCTAAACTATAGATGAGAGGAAATTGTATCATGTACGCGCATTATTGATGCAAATAGAGACACAATGTATTGTGGGGGTTGTGGCTTGGCCCATTTTTAAGGGCAAAAAAATTGTGTATGTCATTCTGGTGATTGATTTTATGTTATTATGCTTTGCCACATGATATTTCATCGAGAAAACATATTTTCTCGGTACAATGAAAAATGATTGTGACTGGACCGAACAGCTTTATTTGTAGTGTTCTCCGCTAACTGTGTAATGGTTTTTGCTTATGTAACTTGAAGCTTGAGAATTTATTAATGATATCGGAAACGCGTTCCAACTATTAAGTATCACGAGTTGCAACAGTATATCTAAGCTATCTTACATTGTTCGTAACCACTTTAAAGAAAACCCGCCGCAACGCGACGCGGGCCTTCACCTCGTTCAATGTATAACTTCAAGCCATTGATAAATAAATTAGTAAGTTCGGTATTTGATCAAGACAAATATGTTTAGGTGTTCGAAATGAATTTATTTTGAGTACAAGTAGTAGTAAGTTTTGCCCTGAACAAATATTTAAGACTAACCAGTAACCAAAACTGATCACAAGAATTTTTTTGACGGTTAAAAACCATTTTCACACAAATCTAAGCGAGTAGCATGGGTACTTAGACAAACACACGCTCTAAGGCTGGACGCAATAAGAGTTGGAGATCGATTGAGGCGATCAATTACTAATCAATCCTCTTAGTGTGGCCATTCGATCCTCTATCCACTTTTACATAACATGGTCGTCCAAGTAACCGAATGAGAAATATGGTTTGTGTGTGTATTTAATAAATATAAAAGGTATATTTGTGGGGTATGTTTTTTGTAGTGTAGGTCGTCTTACTGGGGCACCCAATCATCTGAAGGTCGCTGGAGAGAGAAAGCTAACGTGGCAGAGAAAATAGGGTGGATTGGCTTGCATTAATGGGGGCAGCCTAAGTCACTTATTTTTCTTATAACAAACTTTTTATATGTTAGACATAATTAGGGCTATAAATAAAATGAACGTTCGATGAACATTTCATGAACCGTTCGGCAAAAATTCCTTTATGTTCGTTTATTTATTAATTGAACGAACATGAACAATATTTTACATTCGTTTAGTTAAATGAACAAACATGAACAAAAGTCGCGTCCCTTTATTTATGTTCGTAAACACTCGATTATGCGTTCATTAACGTTCGTTTATGTTCGCTTATTTATTTATATTCGTATATCATATATTTTAGTTGTATAACTTTAAATTGGTTTGTTCAAATAAAACAACACTTATAAAATAATATATTGTACATAATTTAATAAAATCTATGTTTGTTTGTGGTTGTTTATTTATGTTCGATCGTTTATATTCGTTTATCGTTCATTTAGTGTTTTAATGAACGGACATAAACGAAAATGAAAAACTCATTTTCTTAATAAACAAACATGAACAAGAAAATTTGTCCATTTAAGCGTTTATATCCGTTTATTTTGTCCGATTAAAATTAAATGAACGAACATGAACAAGACTCCGTTCGTGTTCGTCCGGTTCATTTACATCCCTAGACATAATCAATAAAATCCAATCAAAATTTACATATTTTCTCATGAATGACTTGAAGACTAAGTGAAGTGTCATATTTACTCAAACCCAAACCTTAATAATTAATATTTGAAAAGAAAATCAAAACAAATAAAACAAGTTGTTGAGTAGGGTGTCAAATAGATATTTTCAAGGTTGATGCCCATGAAAAAGAAACTTGCTACCTATACATTTATGGTCAAATAACAACTTGTATATAAATCATACAAACTGTCCTTCAATCATTTCAGAACACACACTTCACACAATGAGCACCTCAAGGACATGCTATTTTTTTCTCTTCATTTCACTAGTTAGTTTAAGATGGGTTGCGGCCGTTTCAGGCCAGCAACCCACCCGGCGAGCATTGCTCGAGCAAGACCTTGATCGAGTTAACGGTCTTCCAGGTCAGCCTCGAGTTAGCTTCAAGCAGTATGCTGGATATATTACTGTCAATGAAACCCATGGTAGAGCACTGTTCTATTGGTTTTTCGAAGCTGAAGAAAGCCCACAAAAGAAGCCTCTACTCTTATGGCTAAATGGAGGTAACGTTGCTCTTTCTTTTACTTCTTGTTAATAAAACTCAGTAAGTAAAAATAATGAGATTAATTTGTAAGATATATTATGTTACAAGGAGTACTTGTGGACCAACATGCATGTTTGTTAAGTGTTACGTTAGATAACAAAATTCCGGGTTATTTTTGTAATAAGACCCGAACATTACATGAAAATGGTTAAACATTTGTAATTATAAGTTAGGAAATAATCCAAATTTGTTGGGGTAATTTTTATTTCACCTTTTACTTTTTATTTCCAGGTTCACTCGTTATTATATAGTAGTAGTAAAAAACTACTAGTTTTCTATTTTTGTTGTATGTACGGTTAAAATATGTTACTGTATTAGTAAAAGGGTTAGCGAACAACGACTATACTTGAACAAGATCTCTTCTTTAGGCTTGTACCTTTTGTATCCTTGATTCCTCAAAAGGTTAGAGAACGCAATTCTACATAAATGTCTAAAGAGTTACTAGAAGCATGTGGAAACCAAAAATCGATAATTTTCAAATAACACAACATACACATGATCAACTTGCTATTGTGTTGATGCCAATACAAATTCCATGCCATACATGCCTTGAGAATGATATTAGATTAGATGTAATAAATGATGGTAGTTATCACCGGAGTCAAGTTAACGCTACATCCTCCATTTTCTATCATCTTTCTATCACTTTTACTCAAGTTAACACAGAATTACCACACAGTACGCACACATATAATTTGTATCGATGGTATATATGCACCAGCGATTTCATGTCTTTTTCACCTTCACGCGTGGTGGCGGAAGTATGTAACATGTTCACGCATGGCTTTGGCGCCAACTCACGCATATATAATGCTTCCATTAGTACGCTTTGTCGTCTTAGGATTTATGGAAAAGTATATACGTGCCTATATATTATATATGCTAAACTAGATTATTCATTAGATGTTGTAATATAGTTTCATGTTCTTTAGATTGGACGTAATAGGGGTTCCACCACCACACTAATCCTCATAACACAAGAATTTATATTTTAGGTTGTCTCAAAATAAATATCCATTTCATATTTGAATCAACTAAACGAGAATTTAGTAGTTGGAATGCAATTACTGAATATTTCATAAACTTAATATATTTTCAAAGTCGACATTTATTTTGAAAAGGATGTGAATATTAATTTAATTATACAAACTAGCTTATCGTTGCTATAATTGTAAAACTTGTTTGTTGGTTGAGTGTTAGCAAGCACACCAATTGCGATTTGTCCATGATCCCGATAAGGATATATGAAGCCAACATATTCTTAACCAATAATTAGATGCATATAAGTTTAACTCCTGCAAAATGAGTAATACGTTTTGGTCTTTTGGATATAAGAAGTTACGGAAATATAAAATATTCCATCTTTCTTGTCTTCTAATCTCATTATAAATTATATCTGACTGGACTTGATATCAAATCATTATCACTAAAAAAATAACAATATCATTGTGACTAATTAATTAATCAAGTTTAAAAAAGAAAAACTAAATGTACGTGTAACGTGTTTAATGTCTACATTTGGCTAATTGCATCATATATATGTTAGTTTAGGTACCCTTTTGTCATGCATGACGCAACCTAGTTTGATGTTTTGAATAAGGAAATGAAAATATACAGCGTAACAAATATAATTAATGACTGAATTATTTTGTAAGCATTGTATGTGTGGGGTTCTCTTTGTGTTGATACCAGGGAGTTTTTTTTTTTTTTTTTTTTTTTTTTTTTTTTTTTTTTTTTTTTTACACAAAAAGCTAAGGGAATGGTTTTGTAAAAATATTTAATAGTATATTTTTTTAATTATGACCCACTTACTTATCTTACTTCTTTTATATCTTCAACTCTTCAAGTCAAGAAATGTTAACTCTTCCCCCAATAAGTGGCTTTAATAGACATAAACCTCATATATATATATATATATATATATATTTATAAGCCTCTTCTTCGTGTAGGGAAAAAAACACCCCCTTAAGTGTCAGTTATGAGGTTCCAAATTTAATTTGTTTCTTAGTTGTATATACAAGTTTAATAATGCTGATGTAAACAAATGACTTGAAAAGATACTTCCTCCGTCTCATAATAACTGTTCAGTTTAACCTTTTTAAGTCTTTCTTTATCAAATTTAACCTTAAATATTTTTTTTTTGTTATATAATATTTATACTACCAATGAAAATACATTTTAATCCTAATTCATTCATATATTTTTCATCAAGTGTTATATAACGTAAAAAAATATTTAAAGTTAAATTTGAAAATAAAAAGACTAAAAAAGGTCAAATGAACAATTTTTATGGGACGAATGTAGTATTATACTACAAACTTCTCTTAAAAGTCGATTTTTTTTTTAATTCGCAAAAGCGTAACCTCATGGACTAGTCAGTACCTTAAAATTAGAATAACTGAAGTGAAATGTACATATATGTCATATGCCAAAATTGCTTTTTTTTTTTTTTTTTTTTTTATAAAACCCGAATAAGCATAATAATCAGAATATAGGTATATAAAAATATAAAGTTAGTGTTAGTAAAACACGTTCACTCGATAACATTGAACATGTGAATGGGGGAAAAGCTAGTGGATTTTATGGTCCTAAAAATGGGTCAGAACAAAAGATTTATGGAATGGAAGTCAATTTTCACTACCATGTCAATTTCTGTTAGTTTCTATTTGTTTTTCTAACTATGACCACAATTCCAATTAAAGAACTCGGATTTGGCTTTAGAATAAAATTCTGTTTCGACTAGCCGACGTGTTCACTATAGTAGTGGAAAATGAATTGACATGTATCTAAACTTATCGAAAAATGGTTGCTAGAGTTTAGGTTCTTCTGTGTGAGGATCTTCTTTAAAGGGTATAATTCCTCATGCTTGCAACCACAAAAAAACTTTTGATCGACACTTATTAAGTAGATTCTAAAGAATACTTTAAATGTAAAGTATATTGCAGATTAATTACACCACTGAGCATTTATCATTGACAGAATGTACCAAAGTATTTGGTCCCCTTTTTTATCTTAGTGTGACCACTTTGCTTTATTCTTCCATTTATGACTTTTGTAACATTACTCAAAGAGTTGCTCTCACCATGTGTCTTTTATGGATTGTGATTCACTCAATATATGATGTATGTATGTATTGTTCTCATGAATAAGGTATATACACCATCTTGCATGGAATACTACTACTTACTATTTAATTTAATGTTACAAGTTGTGTCATACTGTCATTTGATAAGCAGTATGTGTAAACCATCAATGACCCCATCTCCCTTTGAAAACTTAAGTTGGATGCATCCAAACATCTTGTTCTAGTTTTATTCTTGTCTTTCTGATGAGAAGATATATAATATTAGAGTTTTGTTAACCACAACTCTATGGGTTATGTTTAAGTTTTATAATTTACGTAAAATAGCATTTAATGAACTCATTATTTTCATATTTATATATACTTAATGATTATAATTATAGAAAGTGTTGTTAAACATGAAATATTTTATGTTAATTATTACAATTGAGGAAAGCTTGGTTAACAAAACCCATAATAGTATTATCTTATATTGTGTTTTTGAGTTAAAATTTAAGAGGAAAAAAAATGAGATTATTCTTTGTGTTTTTAAGTTTATTTTTGAGAAAGGAAATAGAATTGGAGAAAAAAATGAGAGAAATTTTTCTTAAAAAATATTCACCCCATTTTTGGTAGAATAGAAAAAAATAACATTAATATATTTTGTTTAAAGACCAATATAGCCCATTTAAAAGTAAAATACATGTAATTTTTGAACAAGTTATTTGTTTTTCCTCCAACTTAAGAACATGACTTTTGGTTACTTTCATGTATCTTAAGGATGTGTTTGGTAGAGGGAAAAGAATTAAGAGAAATAGAATTAGACTAATTTATTTGGTAAAAAAAAAAAAAAAAAAAGTGGAGAATTACAAGATTTTGGCAGAGAAAAGAGTAGTGTAAATTAAGTAGCTCCATTTATATTATTTTGGTAAAAATTTGAGAAATAGATTATTTTCGTTGATTTTTTTTTTTCAATTATAATTTTATTAAAGAATAAACTTTTAGAAATTATTATATAAACAAATTATGTGCAATATTACGTGCAATATTTGGCCCTTTTTTATTTAGATTTGTTTTCAAAAGAAAAAAATCGTGGTTATTTTTTATTTCAATTCTATGGCGGTACCAAACAGTAGAATTTGATAAATACCTCACTCAATTTCATTTATCTAATTCTTTGCTCCATTTTTAATTACTGAAATTCACTCTATCACACGTGCCCTTATAAACCAACACTTCCTTTATTTTCCTTTTCCTATTCTTTCCCTTTTCATTTGTATGAAAACTTAAGAACACAATGTTAATGAAAAGCACATATGTATAGTGACAAACCATCATCATGGTGAATCTCTCTGGATTACATGTATTGAGATGGCAATTAGGAAACAAGATGTCCCAGTTAGAACACATATATTTGAGTTACACGCTCCTCTTCTTCTTTAGATAACCCGGACAAAAAGAAAACTACATAATCATCTGTTAAGAATGGTGGATTCAAAATTTTTAACCTTTTACAAACTGAATTGTCTAATTAGTAACCCTCGTATATGAATCGTTCAAAAAAGGTTGTCTTGTCAAAAAATAAACTGACCGGTCTGTTCACAACTCAACCCGAATGCAACATGTCTTTTACTCGTAACTCTTGGGTAAATAGTCTCATTTATTGTCTCATTCAAATCTACTAAAACCCGTTTAGTTTTGTTTTGTGTTGGTTATTCTGTTGTCTCATTAAAAAGCAATCATTGTTAAAACTTAAAACCATATTATTCTAGATTTATGATCCATATACACCCAACTCAACAAAATGTATCATGAATTCTGATTTTATAGCTCAATATAATATTTGACAATATGAGCATGTGATGTGATGCGACATCGTTGTCACCTTTTAATAATTCTTTTAAACTAGTTGTCATAGAAAGTGACGTTTCTTTGTAAAGGGCCTTTTGACCCAATAAAAAGCTGGTCAACTTTTAGGCCCATGCAATATCTGACAAAAGCCCATCAAGTTTTACCCTCTTAAAACAAAACTCACCATGGATATGTTGCCACTTTTTGTCTATACTATCATGAAATCATTAGTCTTAGATTCGATTTAAATCTTTATTATGACCATGTTGAAAATTTTCAGTATTGTGACAATGACATTTTCAGGTCATATTGTGAGGATTATACAACCTTTCTTCTTGAAAAGATGAACATGTCACGTATCTATTATAAATTCGTAACATAATAGAAGAAAATTAAATATATACTTACAATTTATAACAACTTTGGTCATCTTACATAGTTGATCACGTTGATCTCATGAGAGCTTTGTGTCGAGTCGGTGTTTCAACCTAGTTAACTCAAGTTTGGATAAAATAGTTAGAGCAAGAACACTATACTAAGTTACAAACATATACTAGCTATCCATTATAGACTGCATACCTTGTTTTTGGTATTGTTGACACAACATCTACCTTACTATTTGCTTTTGTGTAAATAAATCTTGATGTATTGAAGATTTATGATGATGGTATTTTAACTTATGTTTTAACTGTTACTACAGGTCCAGGATGTTCATCAATTGGATTTGGGGGGTTGGAGGAGTTAGGACCATTTGTAGCACAAAAGGACAAACCAGAGCTCCGTTTAAACAATAACGCTTGGAATAAAGGTACATGTACATACATACATGCATCAATATGTTTGGAGTAAATCTTTAACATTTATTTTGTGATCGAGACCATAAGAACATCTCTTGCTAATGTGAATGTCATATTATGTATCGTTTAGGAAAGCTACATAACTTGACACACATTAGAGTAAGTGGAATAATTTTGCTAAATTAAGATGTCGTCGTTGTGTGTTCTTTTGGTTATATCATCTCATCCGATGACTTATACTTGAAAAGAGTATTTGGAAATAACAAACATGTAACGTGTACATTGTTTTAGTTATATAGATATAACATTGTTGTTGTGTTATTTTTTCATAGCTGCCAACTTGTTATTTCTGGAGTCCCCAGTTGGTGTCGGATTCTCATACACCAACACTACTAGTGACATCAAACAACTCGGTGACAAAGTTACAGGTATATTTGGCATTTATATATATATATATATATATATGTATACGAATAGCATACACACATACATACTATAAATAGATGTAACATTGTGTAATGTTACACCTGGTTAATACATACATCTTAACCTCCTAGGTAAGAATTGTAATTAATGATCGACATTTGACAGCCCAAGACTCGTACGCATTTCTGCTTAGATGGTTTAAAAGATTTCCACAATACAAGTCCCATGAATTCTACATTGCTGGTGAAAGTTATGCTGGTAATATATATTCAAACGATAAATCATTGTTATTAAACATAGTCTATAAAAGTACAATTAACGGAAGAAGCTTATAACATACATGTTTGTATTCATATAGGGCATTATGTTCCACAGCTAGCAGAGCTTATATTCGATAAAAACAAGACCATTTCCAACCAAGATCGCATTAATTTTAAGGGATTTATGGTTAGTATGCTTTCCCTTAATTCAAACTATATTGCTTATTGGTGTTGAAAACATATGTGACACACGAAAATGCAGATTGGAAATGCGTTATTAGATGATGAAACTGATCAGACTGGAATGATTGATTATGCTTGGGATCATGCTGTGATATCGGATCGTGTGTATAATGATGTCAAAGCTAAATGCAACTTTAGTGACCCCGGATCAAACGATGATTGTGATACAGCGTTGAATGAATATTTTGACGTTTATAAAATTATTGACATGTATAGCTTGTATGCACCGGCCTGTGTTGATACTACCCCCAATTCCACTCAACGTGCACATATACTCGGCAATGTTTCTCCTCGGATTTTCTCCAAAAATGTGAGTACTCTTACAGTATTTAGTATTCCCTTAAAACATATCCACTCTAGTGACTCTTTGTGATTTCCATGTTGCTTCTAACAACTCACAATTCTTAGTTATAGAGAATTTATATGGTCTAATTTGTTTATAGAAACAATGGTACAAGAAACCAACGGGGTACGACCCATGTCAATCAAAATATACCGACGCATATTTGAACAATCCAAAAGTTCAAGAGGCACTCCATGCCAATACCACAAAAATTCCCTATGCATGGGCACATTGCAGGTAATTAAAATGATATATCCCTTTTGATCAATCAAACCAATTGTGTATTTGTTGGTTCTTACGTGCTACATGTTTAATTTTAAACAGTGACTCCATAACATTTTGGAGCGATGCTCCTGGATCTATGCTCCCGGTTTTAAAAAAACTTGCTGCCGGGGGTATTCGTATTTGGGTTTTCAGTGGAGATACCGACGGAAGGATTCCCGTAACCTCAACAAGACTCTCATTGAGAAAACTTGGCTTGAAAACACTTCAAGAATGGACTCCATGGTACAGTAAAAGTCAGGTAATTTAGCATTACTCTTCCTTTATTTTTGAAATAAAATGGCCACGTTACACAAAATCAAAATGATAATATGATTTTTTGCAATGTGATTGTAGGTTGGAGGATGGACAATAACTTATGATGGATTGATGTATGTAACGGTTAGAGGAGCAGGACATCAAGTACCTACTTTCAAACCAAAAGAGGCACTTCAACTAGTTAAGCACTTTTTGTCCAATCAAAAGATGCCAACTGTACCTTATTAGAATTTGTGAGAACAAATACCAAAATGCTACAATGATACAAATATCAATTGATCATGATTTGTATAAGCCCACATAAATATGACTAGGTTTGGGCCAAACTAGTCATCTAACACATAATTGTTGTGGGGAGTTGAGATCAATATAGAACTGATATTTGTCATAGAACAAATGAACCAATCATAACCCTTCATTTTTTATCTAAATTAATACAAAATCATTTTTCATCTTTTTTTTAAAACAACATATCTTACAAACGGTAAATCTTCAAAATATAAAAAATACACCATCGTGACGAGAATTAAATTACCTTTCTATAGATATGCACTTTTATATATTTTCGACAAATATTTTTTTTCAAAAATTCCGTCCGAAAAAATCATATATGATTTTTACGAATCATATATGATTTTAAAAATCATGTATGATTCGATTTTTACGAATCATATATGATTTTTACAATCATATATGATTCTCAAAAATCTTATGTGATTCGTAAAAATCGAATCATATATGATTTTCACAAATCATATATGATTTTGGTTGACCGAAATTTTGAAAAATAAAAGTTGTTAAAAATATATAGTAGTGCATATCTATAGAAAGATAATTTAATTCCCGTCGCGATGGTATAATTTTTATCGCGTAACGATTAACGGTTTGCGAAATATTTAATTTTTTAAAAAAGAGTGAAAGTTTATCATAATAAAAAAATGAATGGCTATTATTGGTTCATTGGATCTATGGTAAATTTTGGATCTATATTGAACTTTTGTGTTGTGGGTGGTTTTCATAATCTCTTTTGCATGTTTTAGCACCATGAGATCTTTTATTACCTCCAATATAGTATCGTAAATGAATCGGATTGACAAAAGCATAGTCTATTTGTTTAAGCTTAATCTAGCAAATAGACGAACACAAACATTCAAAGAAACAAGTTTTCGGTCTTACGAATAGCTTATCATATCGTCTTGTGGAAGCTAAATGAACATGTGCAAATGAAAGTATGAAACCTTAAGGTTATGTTATTTCTTGACTTGAGTCAATATATTGAATATGTAAGAAAAAGAATTGACTCGTTAGTGGTTAATTAGTACTTTTGGAAACAAATGTCTTAAATAAGACTGGGCGGCAAGGCTCAAGTGAATGCAAGGTGAATGTGCATGTCACTCGTGAGTCCCATGCCTACCCAAACCATTCACACGTTACTCACTCAACCCAATGCATATTAAGGTGGATCGTTCACCTTGTTGATTTGCGTAAAAAGACCGGCCCACTTAATTATTTATTTAGTTTGTGAGTGTATGTGGGGTATTTAGTGGGGTATATTTTAATAAAGTTGTTATTTTAATGAAAGGTGAGGGTAAGGTTACCTTGTCCACAGAAAGGTGAGTGAGAGTGAGTAGAAGAGAGAGGAGAGAGAAAGCTGAAGTGGCGCTGATGTGTAAGGTGAGGGTGCCCTTACCTTGCCCTCTAGCCTAAGTTCAATCCTAACTATGGATAAATGTCATTGGAACTTGTGTTCAATGCCTCATATTAGGTTATTAAGGAAAAGTCAATCGGCACATAAAAAAGATGCACAAAGTCCGGGTCTCCCGTGACATCAAACCTTTTGGAGCATGTATACCAATATACCATGTATAATGATTACGGATGCCAAAGTGCATACTGTTAGACAATGATAAGATGGCCAAAGCGTTGTAGGTTTTGGGCTTTCTAGGGTTTATTGTTATATATAATGTAGTATATAAATATTCTTAAATAATGAAAAGTAACCTACGGAGTTTATCAATCTAATATGTCATCAGCGGCTGGGTCTGATCCTCAGATCTAAAAGAATTGCAATTTATCCACTTTATCATCAGCGGATGCCAAAGTGCATACTGTTAGACAACGATTACAAACTCTGTTAGGATTTAGTAAATCCAGTTATTAAAATGTCGGTCACCTCAAGTATATGTAATCGTTAGAAAGTTCATAGTCGTAGTTATTTAATGTTAGATAGTATTTAGTTAAGTAACACCGTGGAGGACGGACGGGTCTTTCCCCACTGTATGCCTGATCCACAGCCCGTAGGTGGCGTTTATGTTAGATACTATAAATACCCTCTACCTCCCAAGGTAGATGGTTGGAGCTCATAATAATTGTTGGGTTTTAGGTTCCTTAGATTTGATGAGACAAAATAAATACAAGAATGAAACAAAGGGACTTAAAGTGACAAAGATGAAATCTACAAAAAGATGGAAGGACTTGCTTGCAAAAGAATATTTATTATTTAGTCCTTCGTAGTATTTTGTAAACCCTAATCCTCTAGTATATAAAGAGGACATGGGGTGTAGGTTTTAAGTCAAGTCTTCCATAATGTAGTCTAAAGGTGTGTGTGCGTGTAACCTAGACGTGTAGTTTATTGTAAACGTCTAGGTTAGTTGTTTACCTCCAAGATCTAAGGTATCTTAGATCCCTGTTACAATTAAATTAGTTACAATATGTAACACTTAAAAACAACTTATTCTCAACTGTATTATCTGATCAAATAATATATGGAGGAGATTGGGTGAAAGTAAAACCTTGTGTCAATAATAATGAAGTTTGTTTAATTCCGCTGCATATAATGTTTATAATCATTGTTATTGTTAAACCCTAGAGGCTCAAAACGATCTCAAGGAGTATATCAAACTCCACAATAATACTTTTATTTTCTCTCACTAAGTTCCCTAAATCTCTAAACTTTCTCTCTCTAAAACCTAAAGTATACACCCCTTGTGATCATGGTTTGATGTGTTTGTGAAATCCAATATGTTACAAATGGTATCAAGAGCCATGGTTTGATCACCTCTCTTACATGTTCTTGGATTTCTAGTGGTTTTATATGGTTTTTGGGTTTGAAAAGTTTAGTGGTATTTGCATCATTTGGATCATTTCTTGTGTTAAAGTTTGAATTTTGATTGTACTTTTGGGTTTAGAATCATTGTAAGTGCGTGGGTTTTGATTTGGAAAGCTTGAATCACTGTGGTAGGGTTTGTTTTGGATTGAAAAGTGTTGTGTTTGAGATTTTATTGCTAGCGACTTAAGTCTCGGATTATTATTCTTGGTAGCGACTTGCTTTTTTATTTTTCAGCGACTTGTAGTTGTTGTGGTAGCGACTTGAGCACTAGCGACTTGTCTATTGAGACAAAGAGACAAAAAGTACACAGTAGTGGTTGTACCATTTCGGCTAGCGACTTGGCAAAGTAGCGACTTGTCTTTGCTAACTTTAGCGACTTGACTTTGTTTTGAGTAACGAGTTGTTCTATAGCGACTTGCACACTTAGCGAGTTGTTCCTTAGCGACTTGCTCATTTAGCGAGTTATTACTTTAGCGACTTGGCATCTGGCTATTTGTATCTAGCGACTTGTACTTATAGCGACTTGTGTTTTTAGCGAGTTGTTACATAGCGACTTAGTGACTTGTCCTCAAGGTTTATAGCGACTTGGTTGATTATTGTTTCTGATACGGTTTTCTCTTGATTTAGTAAAATCCCGTGAAAGAATCTATTTCCCGGTTTAATCATAGAGTTATAAAATCCCGTGAAATCTGTAATCATGTCTACGATACTCGTCCACCCATGCTTGACAGAACTGACTATGACTCATGGGCTCAACGAATTAGGTTGTATTGTTTGGGAAAGGAAAATGGGGTCAACATTCTCAAATCAATTGATGAAGGACCTTATCAGATTGAGACTACAAGAGACATACTTGAAACTGCTGCGGATGGTACAGTGATCTTAGGTTTGGACAGACCAAAGACGTATGATGAGCTCAGTGATAAGGAGAAGAAGAGATACGATGCTGATATCAGGGCTTCAAACATTATACTTCAGGGTCTTCCAAAAGACATCTACAAGTTAATCAATCACAACACTGAAGCTAAGGCAGTTTGGGACAATGTCAAGATGCTTCTCTCTGGTTCTGAGTTAACTAAAGAAGACAGAGAATCTCAACTGTATGATGACTTTGAGCACTTCAAGATGAAACCAGGGGAAAGTGTCACTGAATATTATGCGAGGTTCCACAAGCTTGTGAATGACACGAGGAATATCAAAATGACTATGCCAAATATTCAGCTAAACTCAAAGTTTGTGAACAACATGAATCCCGAATGGCACAAATTTGTCACTTCAGTCAAGTTAACTAAGGGTTTGAGGAACACTAACTATGAACAATTGTATGCATTCCTGCTACAGAATGAGAGACATGCTATGTTTGAACGAATGATTCTTGAACAGTTCAAATCTAAACAGGGAGAAGCAAATTCGTCAAATGATTCAACAGCCTTTTACACCAATGTAGGAATTACCACCAAAGCTTCTCAAGTCATACCCACGGGTAATGGTAATTACAAGCTCATTCCTGATCCAGCATATAAGCCTCCAGACTCAAACACACTCATGGAAAACTTCATCAATCAACTGTCTCTCATGGTTAGTCAAAATATGAATTCCACTCCACACACCAACAATAACCTCAGAACAGCATCCAACCCACACAATCAAGCTACTGTCAGAGATGGTAAGGTAGTGGTGCAGAATGTGCAAGGAAGACGGTATGAACAAGGGATGCTTGGAGCAGGTTATGGTAATACTGGAGCAGGTGGAGGTTATGTGGCTAATCAGAATCGTGGAAGGAATACAAATCAAGGACAAGTAAAGCCAATCAAGTGCTACAACTGTGGTGGAGATGGACACATTGCAAGGAACTGCACATCTCCAAAATGCCCTCAAAATGCAGAATATTTCAGGGACAAGATGCTGCTGGTACAAGCTCAGGATAGTGGAGTTGTTTTGGATGAAGAAGAGTTGTTGTTTCTTGCTGAGGGAAATGCCAAAACCTATGATGCTGATGTGGATGAGCAGCCAATTCAGGAAATATGGCACAATCATCAAAATGCTTTTCAAGTTGCTGACTGTGATGCATTTGACTCTGATGTCGATGATGAACCTACTGCCCAAACAATCTTTATGGCTAGCATTTCACCAATGGTCTCTCCAAAGGTCTCTTCACCACAACAGGACAATCCATCCAAAGAGTCAATCATTTAAGAGGTATTAAAACTATACGACAGTGTTGTAAATATCGGTCTTGGCGGCCGATATATCAGTGATATACCGCTTATCGGCGGTCCACCGATACGATATTTCACTTATCGGTCAAATTTATCGGTTGGTCAATATCGGTCAAATATCGGTCAATATCGGTCAATATCGGTTAAATATCGGTTAAATATCGGTCAAATATCGGTCAAATATTGGTCAAATATCGGAATATCGGTCAAATATCGGTTAAGAGTGGGAAATACATAACTAAATGCATATACAATGTAAAATTTGTAATATTTATATAAAATATATAATTAAAAATATTAAATATAACAATAAAACTAATAAATATTTATAAATATGTATATAAAATATATAAATACCTATAAAAAAAATTAATTTCTTTATAATTTAGGGTCTCCGTTATATCACTGATATATCGCCGCCAAGACCGATATGGCGCTTGGCGGTGGTCGACCGCCGAGGGACCGCCAAGCGATATTTACAACACTGCTATACGATGAAGTTGATGAGCAAAAGATACATAACGAAGTACAATGTCATGAAACTTATGAATCAAATATTGATAATGTAGATAATAGTAATATTGTCCCATATGATCAATATGTGATACAAAGTGAAAGTGAAATTGTACCCAGAGATGCATCTTCTGCAGTCAATAATGACTATGTGTTTGATGAATACACTGCATGTGCCCCTGATGATTCTGTTATCTCTGAACTTAATGCCTATAAAGAACAAGTTGCCATTTATGAACAACGTGCTAAGTTTGAGTTAACTACCAGTGAGCAGGAAATGGATGACCAAATGCGTACAATTATTAGAAAAGTAATTTTAGGGAAGAAATATTAAAACAAGAGCTAGATTCCTTGAAAGACAAGCTTTCAAAAACTGTTAAGCAAAAGCAAGAGCTCCAAGATAATGTTAAAGTGCTTAAACAAGAATTTAATGCTAAGGAATTAAAACTTTTGAATGATTTTTCCAATCTAAAAACTTTGAAAAACAAGCTTGAAAATAAGTTGTACGTACAAGGGAATACCATTCAGACTGCTCACATGATCACTAAGCATAGAGTTCTCAGCGATAAACATAACATTCCCCTAGTAAAGGAACCCAATCCTGAATATGGTAAAGCAGCTAGAGAAGCTTAGAAGGTAATATATGATGGTAATGAAATCCTTAAGCCTAGGCAGAAACCTAGTTGCGCTAAGTGCACTAAGGAAGATATGCAATTAGAAGAAGTCAATAGGGAGAAAATGGATAAGAAGCTAAAAGATCCTGAGTGTAAAAAGCAAAACATAACGTTCAAACCCCATGATAACACAAAAGAAAATTGGATCTCCCTGAACATGTTTAAGCCTCAAACTCAATTAACCCCTGAACAAATTTTTTGAAAGAAAGACATGGATAAGCAAAAAGCAAAAGTACTTGTTGAAATGAACACTCCCCTTAGGAAAGTGCCTGCAGCTACAGTGTATCCTCCGAACACACCAATGCATTTAGTTCCTAGAACCATTTCCACTAATAGCAAGACCTTAATCAGCCTGTATGTTGTTTATCAACTATTCGTTGATTTTGAGAAGACATGTAAGAAGAGAATCACGTCTACAGGGATAACTGAAGGGGAAAGGGGTTTTGAGCAAACTAAAGAATGCTATTTAACTGAGGTCATGCCTTTCTTTAAACAATTAAAATGTCAATTTGAGAGTCTTCAAAAAGGGATAGACTCGTATATTAAAGAAATGGAAAAGGAATTTGATGCAATGATAGTTGAGGTCAATGATTATGAACGGGAACTCAAATACAATGAAATTGAAAGGAAGAATCTGCATATCTTAAATGAGAACTTAGTATTGAGTTGTGTGGCTCAAGATGTGTTTTATACTGTTACTAAGCATTCTATTACTGCTTCTCAATTTCATGAATTAACTGTTGCTTTGAAAGTTTCCCATGATCTTGTTATTGAGCTTGAAAACAAAAACTCAGAACTAAATAAGAAAATTGATCAGGATGATCACGATAATTTGGTAAAACATCTTTCTAAGCTAGAAGTTGAACATTTTGATTTGCAACTAAAATATCAACATCTCAAAGAAAATGTCAAAACCTCAAACATCAAGACATCCTCAAATGTTCCAGAGTTTGATGCACTTTTTGAAATAAACAAACGTGCCGAACTGATTCAAGCTCACTGTAACACGATCAGAAAGTTGAAAGCCCAAATTTCACAATTAAAGGGTGAAAAGAATAATGTGACTGGCTCCCAAATGCCTCCTCCTTTAGATTCTCAGTGTTCTTAAACTTTTCATCTTCAAAACTTGGTTAATGCTTTACAAAAGGAAAATGAGTTTTCTAGAAGAAAATGAAAAAGTTAAACGACACTTTAAAGAGTTATATGATTCAATGAAAGTCACTCGTGACAAGAACAACGAAAAAATAACGTCTTTACAAATGGAAGTTGAGAATCTGAGGAGTCAGGTAAAAGGGAAAATGCCACTTGTCTTTAATGAGAATGTTGTATAAAAGTCATCTGCAGACTCTAAATATACTGTGACTGTTAAATACATTCCTCCTCATCTTAGAAATAATGAACTTATGTTTCATAACTATTTTGCTCACCTTAAGGATAGTCTAGAATGTCTCCGTGAGATTGTAGAAGAGGATTTCATAAATAAGCCACTTGATAGCGAAATTAGGTTTGCTTGCATTCAGGCCAAACGATCTCAGGAGCTGTTAGAATGTTTAAGAGCAACATGTCCTAAATCCTTATGTGAGAAAGATAAAGTTGTGATGCCTTGTTCTATGCCTAGTGCCAAGTATGCAACCCATTCTATGCCCAGTGTTAAGAAAGTGAACTCTAAAGTGCCTTCAATTAGTTCAGATCCCTGCACTTCTAGTTCAGGAATGCAAAAGGTAGCCCAACCAACTAATGTTCCCATAATTCCCTCTACAGGAGTAATCAGTGACATAAAAGCAAGCGGGTCAAAGCCTCCAGGCAATACAAAGCAAGATAGGACCTCGCAAGCTAAGAATGTGCAATGGAAGAGAGTAGAAGACCACCCTAGGAACATTAAGTTTGAGTTGAATAAAACGAATCGTGTTGATTCTAGTATTAGCTATAAGCGTACTGTAATTAATTCGAATTCTGCTACTATCTGCAAAACATGTGATGATGATTGCTTGGTTTCTGTTACTAATCATGTGTGTGGCGTGAAAGATTTGATTAATTCTGTTAAACATCCAGTTAAAATCGTTAATGCCAACAATCATGTTAAGAAGGCTAGAAAGCAATGGTGGAAGAAGGTTAGAAAACATTGGAAACCCACAGGAAGAAAATTTAGTAATGTAGGTTATCAGTGGATACCTACTGGCCGCAAGCTTAGTCTTAATGAGTTATGCCCTAAATTATCTAAGTCAATGCCCATTAGAAAATAGATGCCTACTGGTAGAACTATTCCTTTAAGAAGTGAACACACTAGCACAACATCTATCCCTAATGATTTCATTGTTTCTGCTTCTGATGTGGGTGTTCCAATCACTGTTACTAACCAAGTGGAACCCATTCTTACATGGGGATCCCAATTATCCAGTTATCCATT
The DNA here is from genome assembly GCA_910596185.1 of Chrysanthemum makinoi. Classification (NCBI taxonomy): domain Eukaryota; kingdom Viridiplantae; phylum Streptophyta; class Magnoliopsida; order Asterales; family Asteraceae; genus Chrysanthemum; species Chrysanthemum makinoi. Next base: position 16,631,036 of record OU343224.1, read on the forward strand.
CTTGTCTGTGTTCAACTACTGATCGTTCAAATCGTTATGTGGTACTTGGACTCAGGCTGTTCCAAGCATATGACTGGAGACTGCTCGCGGCTCATGAACTTCGTGAGTAAATTTATCGGGACTGTTAGATTCGGAAACGACCATTTTGGAGCTATTATGGGTTATGGAGATTATGTGGTTGGAGATAGTGTAATCTCCAGGGTATATTATGTTGAAGGTCTTGGTCATAATTTATTCTCTGTCGGTCAATTATGTGATTCTGATCTAGAGGTTGCCTTCAGAAAACATACATGCTTCGTTAGAGACTTAGATGGAGTTGAACTTTTGAAAGGAACACGTGGAACCAATTTGTACACCATCTCCATCGAGGACATGATGAGATCTTCTCCAATTTGCTTGTTATCAAAGGCCTCTAAAACAAAGTCTTGGCTATGGCACCGTCGTCTCAATCATTTGAATTTCGGCACCATAAATGATCTGTCAAGAAAGGACCTCGTGAGAGGCTTGCCTAGACTAAAATATGAAAAGGATTACCTTTGTTATGCATGCCAATTTGGAAAAAGTAAGAAATATGCCCACAAACCCAAACCTGCAAAATCAGTTATGGAAGTTCTTCATACCCTTCATATGGTTTTGTGTGGACCAATGAGAGTGCAAACGATAAATGAGAAGAAACATATTTTAGTCGTGGTTGATGACTACTCTCGATTTACTTGGGTAAAGTTTCTAAGGACAAAGGATGAAACTCCAGATGTCATCATCAAACTTATCAAACAGCTTCAGGTTCGACTTAACAAGACTGTTAGAATTATTCGAACAGACAATGGCACTGAGTTTGTTAACAAAGACCTAATCAATTTTATGAAAGCATTGGAATCAGTCATCAAAGAAGTGTTCCACGCACGCCTCAACAGAATGGTGTAGTTGAAAGACGAAATCGGACCCTTGTTGAAGTTGCAAGAACAATGCTAATTTATTCAAAGGTTCCAATGTTTCTCTGGGCTGAAGCCATTGCCACTGCTTGCTACACCCAAAATCGTTCTCTCATCCACACCACTCATGGTAAAACTCCATATGAACTCGTCCACAACAGAAAACCTGATCTCTCTTTCCTTCGTGTGTTCGGTGCTTTATGCTATCCAACAAATGATGGTCAAGATTTAGGTAAATTAAGAGCTAAAGCAGACATAGGAGTTTTTGTGGGTTATGCTCCAAACAGGAAAGGTTACCGAATCTACAACAAAAGAACCCGGGATATCATGGAAACAATTCACGTCACGTTCGATGAGCTGTCTGGGCAAATGGCTCCAGGACAATCAAGTTCTGGACCCGCATCTCAACCTTCACTAAGTAGTCCCATTAGTTCTTCCCTTGTACAAAACCCCTCACCAACAATTCCATATGTACCTCCTTCTAAAGAAGATTTGAAGAAATTGTTTGATCCAATGTTTGATGAATATGATGAACCTATTGCTAATGATCAGTCCAATCCATCAACAGAGGCTGCTTCCAACCAAGTCAATGTGGACAACCCTTCGATATCTATGTCATTGAGTCAAGAAGCTCCTACTGCAGATCATTCATTCTCATCATCAGATCCTCAATCATCGAGTGTACATCATGGAAATGTTTCTGGCACCTATGATGGAGATAACCCCTTTGCTACTCCCAAAGATGCTCCATTTGAGAATATATTTGCTCCTGAACCAACTTCTGAACCATCTTCTTCAGGAGATCCAAACTCTGCTACTTCAGTCCCTCAACAACAACCACACGAACACCTTAGAAAATGGACACATGACCATCCACTGGACAATATCATTGGAAACCCCTCTCGTCCAGTATCCACTCGTAAACAACTTGCAACTGATGCCTTATGGTGCTTCTTCAACTCCGTACTATCTAAGATCGAACCAAAAGACGTCAAAACTGCCATGAATGAAGACAGCTGGTTCAATGCCATGCAAGAATAAATTCATGAGTTTGATCGACTAGATGTATGGGAATTAGTACCTGCTCCTGACTATGCTATGATCATTGCTCTAAAGTGGATCTTCAAAGTAAAACTTGATGAGCATGGTGATGTGTTAAAGAACAAGGCTCGATTCGTTGCAAAAGGATACCGTCAAGAGGAGGGTATAGACTTTGAAGAATCATTTGCTCCAGTTGCTCATATTGAGGCAATCAGAATCTTCCTGGCTAATGCTGCAAGTAAGAATATGGTAGTCTATCAGATGGATGTAAAGACGACTTTTCTTAACGGAGATCTTAAAGAAGTCGTATACGTCAGCCAACCTGAAGGTTTTGTGAATCCAGAGCATCCTACTTGTGGAAAACTAGAAGGGGGGGTTGAATAGTTTTACCAATTTAAAATTTCCTTTTAAATATTTAGATCGACTTATGTCAATCTATTTGATTGTTTATGTTGGACGTTGATAGATAGATATATAAACGTGTAATGAAATATAAAGAGTAAGAAGCACATCACCACAACACAAGTTATTTATAGTGGTTCGGCTACAAGGACACCTTCCTTGCCCTACTCCACTCCCCGAGTCACCTACTCGAGAGTTCGTAAGCACTACACCAACTCCTTGTGGCGGAGAAGCCTTCACAACGTCGCTTAACCTTTTTCCGGTACAAAGCTAAATACCGAGTTCTTTCACACCAAGGCGAACCACACCTAACACAAATTCGCCTACCCTTTATACGGTGCTAGGCTAACCACCGAGTTCATTCACACCTTAGGAGAACTAATCCTATCACAACGTCGCCTACCCTTTATTAGGTACTAGGCTAAGCACCTAGTTCCATTACTATGGAGGAACTACTACCCTTCACGACACAACACCTAATCTCAAGGAGATCTACTCCTTGTTACAACACCATTAAGGATATCACCATCCTTGTAGATAAACAAATACATATATGTATAACGATGCACCTCATCGATTATACGACCTAAGCATTCTTCCCAATTGCTACTTGATTTGATTCTTTGGCATCCTTCACTAATGCCTTTGACACAACGCTTGGCACCCTTCACTAATGCCTTCGTCTTGACACCTTTAGCATCCTTCACTAATGCTTTGACACGGATGATGAGCACCTTTCACTAATGCTTTCATCTTGACACTTTCGGCATTCTTCACTAATGCCTTCAACCCAACATATTTGGAGAAAGGAAGAACTATCAACAAGAGAACCTTAGTAGTCTTGATGATGACGAAGCATGGCAACTCATGGACTTGAGCTTGCACGTCTTCAAGAAGTGGTGATCTCTCCTTTAGGAGGAACCTAGTAGATCACACAAAAACTAAAGACAAACTACATAGATCACTTAGATCTGAGGTTAGAGGGTTAGAATACTTTGGGGAAGTATGTGTGTAAACTCATATGTAGAGAGGAAGAAATGGCTCTCTATTTATAGAGGAAATTCTCTTCTGTTCCCCGGATCCCACGGATCCCTACCACAAGGGATCCGGCTAGCACAAAGCTAGGGATCCGTGGTCCGCTCCTCTTTGCCCATGGGTATTTTTGGTTATGGGTCATGGGTTGATCCATGGTTTTCTTTCCAGATACAATGTATCTTAAGGATACAATGAACTTGGTTAAGTGGTATATATAAAACCATGGGTTATGGGTCAAAACCGTTTGTTAGTATTTACCCATTTAGTATATACTTGTATTTACCCATTTTAGCATACACTTAGTTTTTACCCATTTTAGTATACTTAGTTTAAGTATATGTTTAACCCAATATGTAAACACTAGTTGTTGTACATATGTATCTAAATCATAAAATCACTTATACTTGTTTTAGTGTTTTATGTGAAAGCGTAAGTGTGTTAGAAAACTATTAACTCAAATTATTTACGTACTCTATTTGTTTCGTTAAAATGATTTTACATTTGTTATCGACAAAACATTAGAAGATCGTAAAATATAAATAAACGTTTTTACGGCTTATTTGTATTAACAATCTCCCCCTTTTTGTTGATGACAAAACATAAAATTATTTTAAGGAAAAAGCTAAAATTCGTAAGAATTTGAATTTGTAGTTTTTACTTTCTTCTCCCCTTTTTGTCGAAACAAAAAGTGTTAAAAGAAACTAACACAATTTTTATAAGAAAAATGTAAAAATGTAAAGAGAGCAAGTGACGGGAATGGTACTCGTCTTAACTCCCCCTTGACGAGTCCATCCCTATGTAAGGGCGTCAAGGAAATAACGTAAAATAAACTAATTGTGTTTGCAATTAAGTTTGCAAATGGTTCGTCTAAGTGATGAGAACGTGCTCCCCCTTGAATATTGCAATGTTGCAATGGGGTGTCATGAAGTGTAATCCAAAATTGGATTAAGTTGCCAATGATTTTGCAATGTTGTTTGACACAAAGCTCCCCCTAGCTTTATGATGTCAATATCTTCATGTGTATTTTGAATAACTACAAAACAAGGGTTAGAAAACAGGAGTATAGTGCATAATTTCCTGCAAATAAGACTCAAGTTAGTAGAAATTTGTGCTCCTGTACCACGGATCCCACGGTTCCCTTCAAGGAGGGATCCGTCTAGTTATCTGGAAGGGATCCGGCTATCTGTTTACAGTATCTTCAGCAGTGAAGAAATGTCAAGCAATGCTATTTGAGAAAATGAGATATATGTACAATATATCAAGCACAACACAAAATAATCATAGCATATAAGTATTCATTCAATAAAACAAGAGATACATGACCAAATCTCTAAAACTAAGAGAATGAACTAGCCAAACAAGTGCTACTAATGCTAAATGAGTTACCCCAATTCAAGGTTCAACTAAACTAAATGATCATCAAGGATGAGAAAGGTTTCCTAAACGTTCTAAGTTTGAGCTTTTGAATGTGATGCTCATTGTAGTTTAGGTTTATTAACCTCTTCGAAACGTTCGAGGAGGTGATAAAACATGAAACGTTACTCTTCACATAGTTCATGTATCAACCTTTCAACATGTTTACAATGATAGCAATCCTTGTCATGGTTTTGAGTTCTTGAAGTGAAAGTTCAAGTGAAGTGGGTTGAGGATCTTCAAATGAAGGAGGATTTGATGAAGGCTCATTAAGTGGTGGTTCTACAATGTTTGAGGGTAGAGGTAAAGAAGCATCAACTTTCATTTGGTCGGGTGGTTGCCTTTGATGTCTTCTCATAATCCAAAATGGAATATTAGGAGGAATGATAGAGTTTGCTTTTGGAGCAAGTGTTGATTCAACACTTTGATTTTGTTGCTCAATCTTTTCAAGTGAATTAGTTGGTAATGGTGAAAGATGAGATGGCCAAGAGGGTAAATCTTCTACATTGTGAGAGTGTGGAGATGATTGTGAGGTGGCTCTAGGCACTAATGATGTTGGTTGAGTTGTGGAGGGTATGTTTGGTATAGTAGAATTTGGTGATGAAATCTTAGTGGGAACACTCTTCTTGGGGATTAGTTTGATTGGTTTCCTTGGTGTAGGGAAAATCCTAGCATTGGTGGACTTAACTGGAGATGATTCGGTTGAGGAAACTTCGTGTATGATTCTAGCAAGTTTCTTTGGTGGTTCTTGAGTGGATGAGTAAGCACTAGGAGCTTTTCTCATGATGAGATGACTAAGAAGGATGGTTGCAATTGCTGATAATTATGTTTGTGTTTGATGACTAAAGTGTTCTTGGCAATATGGGTTATAAAGAGAAGAGCTTTGCAATTGCATTTAAGACTTAATCCACTAATGTTCTTGGAAATGTGATGATTAACATGCACAAGGTTGAGATTCAGAGTTTCACTGATCTAGGAACTCATTTAAGATGAGATGGAGTGTTTGAGTTAGGAAGATGAGTTGAAATGATTGTTTTAGCTATGTTTGACATAAACTGTCACTCGAATCCCACGGTTCCCTCCTTGAAGGGATCCGGCTAGGCTAATCCTAGGGATCTGACTCTCAGCAGTTGTGACAGGTTTGAAATGAGGTTTCTAGGAGCTAAGGCCTATCTCATTTTGAATGTTTCAGTTCTCCTAAGTGTTTAAGAAGAAAGGGTACTTGAATGATTAAAGGTAATAAGTGTTATAGCAAATGATTGCTTTTTATGGAAGAGGGATGAGACAAGATGACTACCAATGGATGTCCAAGGATAACACTAAGGGCCCGCTTGGTTCAAAGTAGAGAAAGAGAAAGGGAAAAGGAAAGGGAAAGGGAATGCAAAGGAATGAGTGAGGTGGGTAATCAATCCCTTACCCCTCAATTTATTCTATAATGGTTCATTACCCATTACGGGGTAATCAATCCCTTACCCCTCCCTAACCAAGCACTATATAATGAGTGAGGTGGGCCCTTTTGAATACCTTACCCATTCCCCACCCCATTAACCCCCTAACCAAGCACGCCCTAAGATTTATGAAGGTGTCAAGTCATAATAAATGATCCTAGTGATCAGATTTAAGCTTGAGGTGATATTTAAGAAAAATTCTTAAAAATCACAAGAATTGAAAAACTAATTTTGTCTTACTTTGAGATAGAAATAACTAGAAGCAATTTCCTAAAACTGTTTCACTTGTCCTCTTTAAGTGTTTTAAGAGATGAGAAATAGTTTGTGAGTAGTTGAAGCGGAAATATGGTGAGTTTAGATGTGTTGATAAAGTTAGACTAAGATCTTAAGTAAGCCCTTAGTGAGTCTAAGCGTTTCTCATCCTTGAGGTGGACTTAGTTGGGTTCTAAAATCATATGCTAAGCTAATGTGATGTTATCTAGAAAGCTATTTTGATGTAGTGAATGCTGTATTGCTGATCTGATGTCACAGATCCCACGGTTCCCTCAAGGAAGGGATCCGGCTAGGCTAATCCTAGGGATCCGGCATCTGCAGATCAAAACCAACACAGAAATGATGCGCAGTTTATGCACACTAGTAAATTCAAAGACAAACAATATAAACAAGCATGTTTATCACAAAACACTAGTTAAAGAACCATGATGGAAAGGCAATATCCAAGTAACCATAAACCGAAAGTGCTAAAATGTAATCATCCAAACATAAGACAAAGAAAACAAACACAATCCTATTGTATCTTTCGTCAATCCTTTCTTTTCCTTTTTGACGGCTTAGTGAGGTTGTATGCGAGGTTTTGAATCATGCCCCTCAATTGCTTAAATTCTGCGGTCTCGTTTGGAATGGTTGGAAGTTGTTTGTGGATTTCAAGGATTTCCAATTTGATGTTGGCTACGGGGTCGACATCTTCTTCATCTTCTTCTTCTTCACCGGCCGAGGAGTCCGAGAGAGCTTCCGGTTGCTCTCCATTGACCATGAACCGTTTAGAGGGTCGTTTGGTAAGAGGTACCATGACGTGATTGGAAAGATAATGATCATCGTTGATAGGAGATGGTTGCAATGTACCAACATACTTACAAAGTCGTGTTAGAAGCATACCATATGGAAGTACAATGTTGGAAGCTTTGAATACCCCAGCCATTCTCCTTACCATGTAATAGGAAAGATTAAATGGCCTTTGGTGGATAAGACAATAGATCATTTGCACAAGACATGCGTTTGGATGATCTTTGTTTCCAACTAGGCTAATGACATTTTCCCTAAGGATTTCTTCCCATTTTCTAAACATGGGATGCATTTCGAAAAGTTCCATTTGAAAGGGATTACGATGAATGAGCTTCTTGTTTCGGTCGAAGCGGGATTGGTCGGCTCTTATTTTGAAGATAGTATCTCGGATGGTTTCGGGTTCATCAATAGAAGTGTTATAGGGAGGCTTAGGATCAAGTGCAAGGTTTTGAGCGTTAATTGCCCAATCTTGAGAGTACATACAAATTCCTTCACAAGGAATGCGAAGAATTTGAGCAAAGATGTTGAGAGGAAGAGTGAAGTTTTGTTTATTGATGATGAAAGTGATTGAAATGCTATAATCGACGTTTCGAATGATCCTAAAGCTTTTGTAAAATTCAAAAATGAAAACCGGACAAATTTGTTCATCTATTTCAAGGAGACAATCAAAGTTGATTGTCGAGAAAACTTGACGAATATCGGTATCTTCAAGGAAACATTCCTTGACTACACGACCTTCGTGGATAAGTCGTTTTACAAGGCTTTTGAAAATTTTACGGTCGGTTTTGGTCAATCCTTTTTTACGATAGTAATGAGTAAGGTAGTGAACGGTGTCATGATGATCTTGTTGAGTAGCTTTGGGCATGGTTGGTCCTAAAAATACAAATTTTCCAATTAGGTAAAATTAGTTGGGATGGGTTTATGGTTTTGATTTGTATTAACAATGTTGTGAACACAATGTGATTTTGTTAAAAGCCCCTTTTCATGATTAATTTAAAAATCCCTAATTAAATTAATTGATTAAAAATTAAGGAACCATAAACCCTAGGATAAGAATGATGAAAATTAGAACAAGTTAATGTAATTACTTACAATGATGTTCTAGAAAGGAATACTTGAGAGTATGGAAGCCAATGAGGATGGATTCAGTAGCTTAGTCGTTTTAGTGTTATGTGAATAGAGGGAAAAAGATCAGTGGTGAAATTTTGAAAGCGTATAGCTGAGTTCTGTTCCACGGTTCCCCCGGATCCTTTGTATTTGGGATCCAGCTAGTACAACTAGAGGGATCCGGCTACTGTGGACAGAAAAGGAGTTGTTTGGCATTATTTTGGTAGTAGACTTATAAATTAGCTTGTTAAAGACTAGTTTGGAGGTATTAGATGAAGATTGTTTTTGAATGACGGCTTTAGATGAATCACATATCGAGGGTTCATATGTGATGACGGTGTTAGTTTGACGAATCAAAAAGAATATCATTCCCGATGTTGAAAAAGACGGAAAGGTGACGAAAGAGACTTCTAATGATGTTAGTGATTAATAAACAAAGAGAACTTATGAAAATAAATGGAACTCATGTAACCTATCTAATGAAAAGTAAGACATACCTCTATGCTTCTTAGTTTGGCATAATACCAAAAATACTTCATGAGCTTTTAAAGTAATCCTTTGTACTTGGTGTACGTAAGTTGTGATTACTTTTTAGATCCTTCCTTGAATGTTGACTTCCTTGTTTATTGAATGAAGATTTTGGAGAGATTCTAGCATGAAAATTTCTTAAAAGCAAAAATGGTTAGAATCATCTATCAATGTCCAACAAAATGATTTAAAGAAAAATATGACCAACGAAAAAAATCCTTCTTTGTAGTTTTCAAACATACACGGATCGTATCAAGTCTTTAAAGTACAACATACTTTAAAAAACTTGGTAACGAATCTCTGATACCAATTGTGGGAAACTAGAAGGGGGGGGGTTGAATAGTTTTACCAATTTAAAACTTCCTTTTAAATATTTAGATCGAATTATGTCAATCTATTTGATTGTTTATGTTGGACGTTGATAGATAGATATATAAACGTGTAATGAAATATAAAGAGTAAGAAGCACATCACCACAACACAAGTTATTTATAGTGGTTCGGCTACAAGGACACCTTCCTTGCCCTACTCCACTCCCCGAGTCACCTACTCGAGAGTTCGTAAGCACTAAACCAACTCCTTGTGGCGGAGAAGCCTTCACAACGTCGCTTAACCTTTTTCCGGTACAAAGCTAAATACCGAGTTCTTTCACACCAAGGCGAACCACACCTAACACAACATCGCCTACCCTTTATCGATGCTAGGCTAACCACCGAGTTCTTTCACACCTTAGGAGAACTAATCCTATCACAACGTCGCCTACCCTTTATTAGGTACTAGGCTAAGCACCTAGTTCCATTACTATGGAGGAACTACCACCCTTCACGACACAACACCTAATCTCAAGGAGATCTACTCCTTGTTACAACACCATTAAGGATATCACCATCCTTGTTGATAAACAAATACATATATGTATAATGATGCACCTCATCGATTATACGACCTAAGCATTCTTCCCAAATGCTACTTGATTTGATTCTATGGCATCCTTCACTAATGCCTTTGACACAATGCTTGGCACCCTTCACTAATTCCTTCGTCTTGACACCTTTAGCATCCTTCACTAATGCTTTGACATGGATGATGAGCACCTTTCACTAATGCTTTCATCTTGACACTTTCGGCATTCTTTACTAATGCCTTCAACCTAACATCTATGGAGAAAGGAAGAACTATCAACAAGAGAACCTTAGTAGTCTTGATGATGACGAAGCATGGTAACTCATGGACTTGAGCTTGCACGTCTTCAAGAAGTGGTGATCTCTCCTTTAAGAGGAACCTAGTAGATCACACAAAACAAAAGACAAACTACATAGATCACTTAGATCTGAGGTTAGAGGGTTAGAATACTTTGGGGAAGTATGTGTGTAAAGTCATATGTAGAGAGGAAGAAATGGCTCTCTATTTATAGAGGAAATTCTCTTAGTTCCCGGATCCCACGGATCCCTACCACAAGGGATCCGCTAGCACAAAGCTAGGGATCCGTGGTCCGCTCCTCTTTGCCCATGGGTATTTTTGGTTATGGGTCATGGGTCATGGGTTATGGGTTGATCCATGGTTTTCTTTCTAGATACAATGTATCTTAAGGATACAATGAACTTGGTTAAGTGGTATATATAAAACCATGGGTTATGGGTCAAAACCATTTGCTAGTATTTACCCATTTAGTATATACTTGTATTTACCCATTTTAGCATACACTTAGTTTTTACCCATTTTAGTATACTTAGTTTAAGTATATGTTTAACCCAATATATAAACACTAGTTGTTGTACATATGTATCTAAATCATAAAATCACTTATACTTGTTTTAGTGTTTTATGTGAAAGCGTAAGTGTGTTAGAAAACTATTAACTCAAATTATTTACATACTTTATTTGTTTCGTTAAAATGATTTTACATTTGTTATCGACAAAACATTAGAAGATCGTAAAATATAAATAAATGTTTTTATGGCTTATTTGTATTAACACTACTCATGTCTATCGCTTGAAGAATGCTCTTTACGGTTTGAAGCAAGCTCCAAGGGCATGGTATGATACGCTGTCAAAGTTTCTTCTATCTCTTTGGATTCAGAAAGTCCAGGAGCAACATTTAATTCACGTACAAATCTATGTTGATGATATTATTTTTGCCTCGACTGACCCCAATGAATGTGACCTTTTTTCTAAGGAGATGGGCTCCAAATTTCAAATGTCAATGATGGGACAAATGTCATTTTTCTTAGGATTACAAATTTCATAAAGTTCGGAGGCATTTTATCAATCAATCTAAATATGCAAATGAATTTTAAAGAAATTTGGATTTGATTCTTGTGACCATGTTGACACTCCCATGATAGAGCGTACTAAACTGGATGAGGACCACTCGGGGATCATGGTAGATCAAATGAAATATCGTAGTATGATTGGATCCCTGATGTACCTCACAGCCGATGAGCGATATTACGTTCGTTGTATGCATGTAGATACCAGGCTAAGCCTACCAAAAAGCACCTTGAAGCGGTTAAACGGTCTTTCGGTATCTCCAAGGAACCATCAATATGGGACTTTGGTACCCGAAGGACACCGTATGTCATTAACGACCTATGCAGGATCGCGACCATGCGGGATGTCAAGATACACGTCGAAGCACGTCAGGAGGTGCTCAATTTTTTGGTGATAAGCTTGTGAACTGGTCTTCAAAGAAACAAATGAGTACTTCTATATCCTCTATAGAGGCTGAATACATATCCATTTCATCTTGTTGTGCTCAAATCCTATGGATGAGATCCCAATTATCTGACTATGGCTTTGAATTCAATAAAATCCCTCTGTATTGTGATAACAAAAGTGCCATTGCTCTCTCATACAACAACGTTCAACATTCAAGAGCAAAGCATATTAACATTCGACATCATTTCATGAGGGAGCAAGTGGAGAACGGTGTGGTGGAACTATATTTTGTAAGGACTGAATACTAGTTAGCAGACATCTTCACCAAAGCTCTTCCTAGAGAACGTTTTGATTTTATCCTTCCACGACTTGGTCTAAAGAGTCTACAACCGGAAACACTCAAAGGTCTTCAAGAGGAAGACGAGGAGTAAAATTTTTTCTTCATCCATCTCTTGTATATAGTTATTCAAAAAGCAAAATACAAAATTACAAAACCAACCAAAAAAAAAAAATTCAAAATTATTGTCGTTTTGTCATATTTTTCTTGATTTGATAATATCTACGGTCTTTGTGCTGTCATTCAGAGAGTGACACGGGTCTTTAGATGTTGTTCGAATGTACATAAATCATTAATATATATATATATATATATATATATATATATATTAGTGAGAGAAAGTAAAACAAATTCTTATAGTCATTTCAGACTATAACCCGTTTTTTTAAAGAAAGTACAGAGCCATGCTTTATCCTATTTTTCAAATCTCATGCTCTGATTCTAAAAACAAATGTTTGTCACTAAAAAGACAAATGTTTCCCTCACAAATATTTTTCCTTCTATAAATTCTTTTGAAAAATATTTGTTATCTAAATGAAAACTAATAAAAATAACTCGGCCTCAATTTTTGAAAATCATTTGAACTTGACATTTGTCAAAATCTCTATCTCTCAATCAACAACTTATGTCATTGATTGAGGGGGAGAATAATTTCATTTAAATCAAAAGGTTATTTGTCATACAATTGGTTCAGACCAAAGTTTATGTCATGTTTTCAAAAGATATTCAAGCATGTTTAATCTTGGGAGTTTAGAGTCTCAGATTTGATCCTTATCGGTTATATGTTTTCATAAGCAAGTCAAAATTCTCATCAAAAGCTTTCAAAATCAATTTAAATCTACAGAGATCACAAATCTCAAATGATTTGAAAATTGTGATCGGGGGAGAATTTGTAATTTAAATTGGATTTAAACTGATAATTTGATAAATGGTTTTATAAGTGTTTAGCAAGCTCTCCTCCCTTCATGTGCCAAACGATTTCAAATTTTCCATGCACATGTTAAGGGGGCATCTATATCAAACTATGAAGGATTAAAGCGTGATGATTCATTTGTTCCAAAGTGCATTTTTCCCTAATATGTGCAAAACACTTTGAATCTTGATGCACATATTGAGGGGGAACAACTTTTTGAAAACCACATCCTTTCCAAAAATATCCTTAACAAAGTATGAAAAATACTAATTTTGATCAGGAAAGTGATGTTGATATCTTTTAGAAAATGGTAATCAAAGTAGTGAATCCTTCCTCTTGCCTCCGTGTGCAAAGCGATTTCAAATACCGCGATCACATGTTGAGGGGAGCTCTTTTCTAAAATATCAAAACAATTGGTACAAAATGCTTTGATAATATCACAAGTATCTGGATTGATTTTCAAATGGTTTCAATTGGTTCCAATGGCAGATGAACAATACCAAATAGACCGACCAAATTTACTTTATGTATGGTGTATAAGGATGGTTATGTTAGGTATCGTTCCCAGATAAGCCAGAGAGCGGGAGGGATCTACCAGGGACAATCCATGATAGTGTAAAGTCTGGTATAAAGAAAAAAGGAGAAAAGTGAGATATGGGAAGAGTCTTGATTGAGATAGAGCTAGAACTGGAATAAACCAACAAGGTTCTAGTTAGAAGTCTTGGTAAGCGAAGGGGTTGAAGAATGAAAAAAGAAATAAATGTGAAAGGGTGAAATAAAAAGCCTCCAATAACATTCCTTAGAGGCGAGAAGCAGGGTTCAAATACATATACTCTCTGGTTGTTACTAAGGTAACTGCAATATTTATGAGAACAATACGTCATGGACCCAGTGGCGCCTTTGCTACAACTTTCCAAAGACACTCAAGTTTCTCTTAAAGGACTTGTTTCATTCTCACGGGGAACCTACATAATCTATCGACTTTCTTATATAGATTGTTGATATTGAAGAAGGAGACCCTCTCCACAAGTCTCGGCATAGGAACCAAATGTGCACTGTGAGTCTAGACCACGAGATCAGATCATCAAATAAATCTATTAGGACACTTTCATCAATAAGACTCTCGGTTTCACAAAATGTAAGAAGAATATATTTTAAGTCCTATGCATTATCCTTGTGGTATTGCGAACATCGGTGATATGCAAACATTATCACAATGAAGATGGAAAGCCTTCTAGAGCCAACATCAAACAAGCTCTTGGTAGGTGGCATGTGAGATCTATCCAATAGATCAACTATGTTGTATGTGACGGAACGTAAGTGATTCAAAGTTATGAATCAATCTGGATTCGGGTTATGGATTGGCGGATGCCTTGAAAACGGTCATTGTGCTAAATTCTTTTCTCTACTTTATATTTGTGTACTAATTTTTTCAAAATTAAGGTGTTTATGATTGATAATTGATTTTACCATAAAACCTTCGTTGTATTGCCAAAACCCTTTATATATGAAGCAATACGATTGTTTTCAAATCATTTTTCATCAATCGAGTGAATCTCAATTCCTTTGGTTCCTCACTCGTGTTGTCTTCTTTTGAGATGTTCGGTTTGAGAAATCTAGAAGCGGTACAAAGAAACCTGTCAAGGAGATTCTTGAATTATACTTGATCAGGCAATACTTCTTTGATCAGCGGGGAACCGTGGGCGTGTACCTCAATTCAACGAAAGTGATCAAAGACACTTTCGTCGCGCTTTATGCTAACTATTGTATGCGGGTTCACGTTTGAAGCTAATCGAATGGAGAGGTCAATCCGCAGTAGCATGCTCACACAACACATTCATTTCTAAAGAAATCATGATAAGTGCATCATGACTCGATATTTTCACTCCATGTACCCTTTCACGGCTTCTTTTGCAAATATCATGAATCAACATAAAGCTTCCGCTACTCTGATGAGAAGAAATCATGATCCAGAATGTGAGCATGTCGGTCCAAAGTCACAACATCACATAATGTCAACACTACAAAAGAAGAGTCAATTTATGGTAGGTGATCTCAAAAGCTGGCTCAAAACTCATTATCACGTCACTTAAAGACCTCCACTTGGTTAACCAAACATGTAAACTTGAAGAATCAAAACTTCTGAACTCTGAGCAAAGTACCTTAAACAGAATCAAGAACAATCTTAATGTTATATCTTTTTGTATTCAATATAATTTTGGGGTGACCTCCCACTTGGTGAGGTGTTAGGATTTAGTAAATCTAGTTATTAAAGTGTCGGTCACCTCAAGTATATGTAATCTTTAGAAAGTTAAATTGATGGTAGTTATTTAATGTTAGATAGTATTTAGTTAAGTAACACCATTGAAATGGGAGACGGACCGTTCTTTACCCCTTTGTATGCGATCCGCATTAGTAGGTGGCGTTTATGTAGATACTACAAATACCCTCTACCTCCCATTAGAGGTTGAAGCTCATAATAATACTTTTATTTTCTCTCCTTCATAGTTCCTAAACCTCTAAACTTTCTCTCTCTAAAACCTAAAGTATACGCCCCTTATGATCATGGTTTGATGTGTTTGTGAAATCCAATATGTTACAAACTCTAGCCGCCACTATTTATCCATTTTCTCAAAAGAATTGCAATTTTCGGCCAAAGCCCTACCCGCATATTGTTTTGGAGTTGTCGACCAATAACTATCTTTGCTTTTGTTGCTTTCACTTGTGCTTTTACTGCTCGTGTGTAACATATTGGATTTCACATACACATCATAACATATAAACACAAGAAGCATGCCACAGTGGTTTTAGAGAAAGTTGAAGGTTTTGAACTAGTGAGAGAAAGAAAATTCTTATTATGAGCTCCAACTCTCTACCTTGGGAGGTAGAGAGTATTTATAATCTTACAATAAAAGCATGCACACGGCGAGCAATGGATCGAGCATCGTGGAAGTAAAATTTTGTCTATTAATCGCGATTTATAAACTGCGTACTGCCAACATCAAAATAATAACTGCGACTACGGCACTAAAGATTACATATACTGAGGTGGCCAGACACTTTAACTCTTTGGATTTTCCAATCTAACAATCTCCCCTAAGGAGATAACATTGGAAGTACATAGAATACCAAGCGGATATATCATTGAGATAGTTCTTGAATTCTTGTTCATGTTCGGCGGAAATAGTAGTCTTTAGTCTTCATTTTTTGCATGTTTGGATAATCTGAGTGAGTCTTGCTGTCGTGATAAATTTTGATGCGGCTTTGAATCATCGACGCGTATCTCTTACTCATCCATTGTGAGGTGGTATTATGTGATGTTGTGACATTGAACCGACATGCTCACATTAGTCATGATATATCGGTGTAGCTTTCATGATATGATGGTAGCGGCGGCGTAAAGCATTATGGAAGTAATGTCAGTGCATAATCATGTTCCTTTAGATATGAATGTGTAGTGTGGCATCGCGTAAACAAAGCTTCATCGATCATTACTAGCGTCGGGGTGTACTGCATAAAACAGTAATAAAGCATACAAAAGTGATCTTTTGATCACATGCGTTTGGTTGGTGCCTTGCGATTCCGATGATACAGTCTTGCACGTAGATTGATATATTCGGTGGCCCGATTTATGCGTGTTCTCAAGGCGGACGTCTCAGAAGACAACAGGAATGATGGTACCGAATATTGCGATTGATAATGGAACTGAAAAACAATGCGTGTCTTGCTCAATAGAAATTGTTTTGCAATACAACGAAAGGTTTTAATATCCATTATCGTCATAAACACGCACATTTTGAGAAATAAATTGCCGCGGTCGTGTATAAAAATTTTTTAAGCACAACGACGGTTTTTCAAAGTCGTCAATCGCTAACACGAACGAAGATTATTCAGGTGAATGGCGCCGTTCTGTTAGAAGTTGTCACATGGTTGATCGTGGTAGTCATACCCTGACTTGTTGATGTGAATATGTTGCATATGTTGGCAATACAAGGAGCTAATAGTAAGGACTCATAAGATATAATCTCTTCACATTGTGTGAAATCTTCATTAATCTAAAAAGAAAATTTATATGATGATCTCGTGGCTCTAATTTCAATTAATACATATTTAACAATCTCAGAGAGTAGATAGATCATATGCGGTTCAGTGAGAATGAAATAAGTCCTTTTAAGAGAACTTGGTGGTTTGAAAGGTATTTTAAGTAGATCCTTTGGGTCATGGCGTCTTGTCTTCAGCCGATGTTACCTTGGTAACACAGTGAGTATATGAATGAACCGGTTTTCTTCACCAGGTTGAATTATATTGGAGGGCTATTTCTTTTCACCTTTTTTCAAATTTAATTCTTTTCATTCTTGACTATAGGTGCTTACGAGACTTCATACTTTAGAACCTTGGTGGGTTTATTTCGGTACTAGCTGGAGTCTAGGTCACTCTTCCCCTTACTACTTTTCTCCTTTTATCATCATACCTAAGGACTTCTACACCTAACTAGTGGATTGTCCTGGTGAATCCCTCAGTTTTGTAGGATCATGGGACCTCAACCTAACCTTATCATCATATATCACACATACATAAAGTAAAGTTGGTGGTCTTTTTGGTATTGTTCATCACGCCATTGGAACTAATTGAAAACCATTTGAAAAAATCAATCAAGATACTTATGATATAGAAACAAAGTATTTTGTATCTTAATTGTTTTGATATTTTAGAAATTCTCCCCCTCAACATATGCATAAAAATTCAGAAATTGTTTAGCACATGGAGGCAAGAGATCTTTAAAATCGTTAGATTAAGAATGAAATGTCCAATCTTTTGATTAACATTTTCTAAAATGATCATCATCACTTCCCAATCAATTTGAGTAGATAAAACATTTTGAGGGAGGATGAGGTTTTCAAAGTTTGCTCCCCTCAATATGTGCTCAGAAAGTTTGAAAAGTTTTGCACATATTAGAGGGAACTTGCACTTAGAGACAATTCAATCACATTTCAATAGTTTGAGGTTTAAAGTAGATGATCCCCCTCAACATGTGCATGGAAAATTTGAAATCGTTTGTCACATGCGGAGAGGAAAACATGCTAAACACTTATGAAACCATTTATCGAATTATCAGTTTAAATCCAATTTAAATCACAAATTCTCCCCGATCACAATTATCAAATCATTTGAGATTTGTGATCTCACAATAGATTTAAATTGTTTTTGAAAGTTTTTAAGGAGAATTGTGACTTGATTATGAAAGCGTTTTAACATTCAAGGATCGGGATTTTGAGACTTTAAACTCCATTGATTAAACATGCATAATTATCTTTCGAAAACATAATAATAACCAAGGTCTGGAACCAATTGTGTAACATTTTGTAAAATATTTAGAGTAGACCTTAACTCATTTAAAGTGCTAATTGTTTGAAAAGAACACTTTTTGATTTAATTGAAAAATCATTCTCCCCTCAATCAATGACGAAAGTTGTTGATTGATGGATTAGAAACTACGACACGATAAGTTCTTTTGATTTTAAAAAATAGAGTCCGAAGTGTTTTCAAACAATTGAGTTTTCATAAGATTGCAAATATTTTTGAGGAGGAATCTTTAGAAGGAAAAATATTTGAAATTAAACATTTGTCTTGTTAATGACAACATTTGTTTTAGAATCAGGCATTAGGTTTGAAACATGAGATAAAGCATGGCTCAGTTCTTTCTATAGCAGATTCTTGCACGAAATGACAATAAACCATTGTTTACTTTCTCAATTTTTTTTAATAAAACATTGAACAACATCTAAAGTCCGTTCTATTCTTGAATGACAGACACAAGTAGATATTATCGAATCGAGAAAAAAAACATGACAAAAAGACAATATTTTTATTTATTTATTTATTTTATTTATTTTTTTTTGAAATTTTTTCGAGTTTTTCAAGTTTTTATGGATTTTTGAAAGTTTTATATTTTTCTATTTGCTTTTTGTTGGTTTTATAATTTTGTATTTTGCTTTTTGAATAAATATATTCAAAATATAGATGAAGAAAGACCTTTACTCCTCGTCTTCCTCACGAAGACGTTTGAGTGTTATTCACAGTTGAAGGCTTTCAAGCCAAGTCGTGTTTTGAAGAATAAACTTCAAACGTTCTCTCTCGGAAGAGCTTTGGTGAAGATAATACGCTAGCTGGTATTCTAATTTCACAAAATGAGTTCCACCACCTTGACTTTCCACTTGCTCCTAATGAAATGATGTCGAATATCGATGTGCTTTGCTCTTGAGTGTTGAACGTTGTTGCATGAGAAGCAATAGCACTTTTATTATCACAGCGATCTGAGAGGGATTTTGTTGAATTCAAAGCCATAGTCGGATAATTGGGATCACATTAGGAGGATTTGAGCACAACAAGATGACATGGCTATGTATTCGGCCTACGTAGAAGGGAAATAGAAGTACTCATTTGCTTCTTTGAAGCAACTAACAAGCTTATCACCCAAAGCGAGCACCTCTGACATGCGGCGTGTATCTTGACATCTGCATGATCGGCATCTGCATAGGTTTGTAGTGACATACCGGTGTCGCCGGGTACCATAGTCCCATATTGATGGTTCTTTGGAGATATCGAAAGACCGTTTAACCGCTTCAAAGGTGCTTTTAGTAGGCTTAGCGATACCTATCACATGCACGGCGAACAAGATGTGCAGTGCGCTGGTGGCCGAGGTACATCAGGATCCAATCATACCTACGATATTTCGCTTGATCTACCATGATCCCCGAGTGGTCCTCATCCAGCAAATGCGTTCAATCATGGGAGTGTCAACTGATTAATCATGAATCAAATCCAAAATTTCTTTAAAATCTCATTTGCATATTTAGATTGATTTATAAAAATACCTCAGGGACTTTGTGAAATTTGTAATCCCAAGAAAAATGACATTTGTCCCATCATTGACATTTGAAATTTGGAACCATTTCATTTGAAAAAGCGATCATTCATTGGGGTCAAAATTGAGGCAAAGATAATATCATCAACATAAATTTGAGCGTGAATTAAATGTTTGCACGACTACGGTGAACAATGCCTCGATCATTTGCTCCTTTCTTTGAATCCAGTGGATAGAAGAAACTTTTGTTGGGAATTATGTGAAGTATGAATCATGCTTTGATATTACTTTGTGATGGATTACTTTTGAAGTGGCTGGATTATATTGAAGGTATGATTTTGCTAAAGTTATATTAGTGTAGTTGGTTTATCTTGGGAAATAGTATTCCGTGTGTTCTAGAATTAGTTAGGATATACATGAGCTTTATTAGGAAGTGATTGTATATATCTTATTTAGTTTCATAGTTATACGTTTCTTAGAAAAGAAGTTAGGGTTCCTTGTCTATAAAAGGAACACAATAGAATGTATTATGTCGCGTGTGATTAAACAATTTATTAATATAACGATCCATAGAGGATCAAAGAGTTCTTAGTTATCGGTGTTTTATACTTGTGTTTATATTCCGCTAAAGAATACAAGTTGTAGAGATTTTCTTTTAGTTTGTTTGTGATTACACAAGCGATACTAACGATCTCCGAAGCTCAAGATCTATCAAGGTCTAACAGTTTTCAACAAGTGGTATGAGAGTCTTGAGAGTCTCTACGATACTAAGGACATGTTTTTCTAAACACCAATACAACCAAAACAAAACTCACCATGCCGGATCGAGGGCGTTGATGTTGATATCACCAACAACCAAAACACCACCCATCTGCAACACCTAAGTCTCTCTAACAGCAATGCTAAGTTTCCTTACCTAAAAAGGAAGGAGTATGACCTTTGGGCGATGAAAATGCAAAACTGGATCTCCAACATTGATTGGAATCTATGGGAGATAGTATTGAAGGGAAACAGTTTGAAGAAAACTACCATAGATGCTGCTGGTAAGATGACTTATGTTCCTCCCAAAACTATTGAAGAGTTCTTGGGCGGTCGAGAGAAACCAAGGTTAAACCATTCTTCTTCAAGCTATTCCTAAGGATCACTTGAGTGATTTTCACTTCATGCAAGATGCCAAGGACATATGGTTAGCAATTAAGGATAAGTTCGGTGGGAATGAGGAGTCTAGGAGAATGAGGAAGTCCATGCTTAGACAACAGTTTCAAGACTTTCAAATCTCTGAAGAGGAAGGAATTCATAAGGGCTATGACAAGTTTCACAAGATTTTAAGTCGGTTAAATCATTTGCAGGCAAAGCGGATAATGATGATTGTAATTCTAAGTTCTTGAGGTCTTTACCTCAATCCAGGCTACAAGTGAGCATTGCTTTAAAAGCAAAAGGTGGTTTGGATATGCTTACTTTTGATGGTACACAAACTTAAAGCTCTTGAACATGATGTAAGAAGTCCTTTTAGATCATCATCTAATGCTAGTCATACAGACATTCGATTGGACCTCTACCCCAAAGATGATTCATGGTCCAAGTCCAACTTACTCATCATCATCTTACACTACCACTCCATCAAGTTCTCAATCAGGAGGTATAATGGAAGATGTGCTTGGATCCTTCTTTCTTGATTATGATCCTCGGAGAACTAGCATATGAGGATTTAGATCGGTGGATCCTTTGGAGATGGAAGAGATGAAGCCGAAGTGGCGGTGGCTATCTTGTCCATGGATATCAAAATTTTGAGCAAAGGCGGCGAGAAGGTTTGGCTTCAAGGAAGAGATCGAGGTTTGACAAAGGAAGGTCAAGTGCTTCACATGTGTCATGGATGGGTCACTTCTCCGAGAATGCAAAGATAGGAAAGATGGTGATGAGGCGAGATACTCTACTTATCGGCAGAATCGGGAGGAGTCTGGAACTTCAAAGGGATCGGCACTTTGGTCACTCTTGATAGCAATGTGGTGGAAGCATCATGAGCGAGGATAATGATGGTCCTGATAATGTTGGTTTGATTGCAAGCTGTACTTTAGAGGATAGGCATGATCAGATTGCCTTGATGGGCATCTCTCAGGTACAAAGCTGTTTGTTTGGTTGTAGTGAGCGTTATAATGAACTCAAAGAAGCTTATGATATTTTGAAACCTAAATATAATGAATGCTTTGTAGAAGTTGAAGCTTATAAGCAGGCTTTAAAAACACTAGAAAGACAAAAGTTTGGTTTCAGAAGAATCAAATAGCTTATGCTGAGAAAATAAGTGTGTTAGAAAGAGATCTTGAATGCTAAAATGAGTTAAAATATTAGAAGTTAAGAGCGAGATGTAGTGTCGAGAAAATCTAGAGTGAAGGTGAAACTAGATTAGGAAATTGCTAGGCATAATGAATGGTTGTTAAATGGTAATAAGTTAGCTAGTCACATCTATGCTAGTCAAACTCCAAATACTTCTATAGGATTAGGCTTTAAGAAGTATGTAGGGTTAGAAGCTAGGGATGACACCGCAAATCTACACCGGAGGCCTAGCTAATTTTGTGAAAGAAGGTGCTCTACATGTCATGCGTGGACCTATTAGAGGTGAGCACATGCCCATTGACCTTTCCATTCTTGTGACTTTGATGGATCACATCATCTCTATGGCAAAAAGTCAAATGACTTGCGGACCCGATACTTCTTCTAATGACTTTGTCTCTTGTGTTAACAGTGACAAGTCCTCCGAGCAAGGGTCTACAGAGTGTGATTCAAATGACAAGTCGACCTTCCCAAGTCTTCACCCTGCCTGCACCCAAGACTACCAATAAGCATGTCAGAGTTCTGCCAAGGAATCATCTTCCAAGACAGTTGCCTCTGAAGACTTGCTTTTAATTCTTTGCATAATAATACTGTTAAAAACAATTCTTTTCATGGTTTTGGTTTGAATACTTACGCTGTGTAATAGAACATCTCTTGGTTTGAATAAATCTTCTAAACAGAAGACATGTTTTGTGTGTAGAAGTAAATTTCATTTAATTAAGGATT
This sequence comes from Chrysanthemum makinoi, assembly GCA_910596185.1. NCBI lineage: Eukaryota > Viridiplantae > Streptophyta > Magnoliopsida > Asterales > Asteraceae > Chrysanthemum > Chrysanthemum makinoi. Next base: position 16,653,831 of record OU343224.1, read on the forward strand.
GTGATTATCATGAGCAAAGGATGGGTAGGTGTGGTGATTCTAGGACATCTAGACCAATGTGGACCAATGTTAATGCTATACCACCTTATGTTCCACAAGCAACTAATTCTCCTTTTCCTTGGAGAAGACCAGTTGCAAGACCATATGTAAACCAACAAGTTCATATTTTAAGAATGGTAATTGGCCTAGATATGTTGACTCAATGACTGATGGGAAGAGGCTGGGATACTGTGTCAAGTCCTCAGTGAGTTGTTCTTGGAATCAAAAGGGACCTAAATTTCAATGGAAACCCAAGAACAATAGTGGATCTTATACATCTGCATGGCATAATTCATATGATCCACAAGGCAGGTTCAAGTCAGCAATGACTTGAGCCTCCATAGTGTACTAATATTTTGTATATTTTTGTTGTTGTAGAATCATCCTCTTAAGCATAAAGATGTTGGCATTGTTGATAGTGGTTGTTCAAGAAGTATGTCAGGAAACAGGGATATGATGCATAACTTTGTATCAATTGAAGGAGGAGGCAATGTAACCTTTGGAGGAAGTGATGGAAGAATTACTGGGAAAGGGACCATCAAAACACCTCAACTGGACTTTGAGAATGTATACTATGTCAAGGAACTCCAACACTTCAATTTGTTCTCAGTCTCACAAATCTGTGACACCAAGAACAAAGTACTCTTCACAGAGGATGAATGTCTTGTGCTATCTAAAGACTTCAAACTCCCAGAAGAAACTTCAATACTGCTGAAAGTTCCTCGGAATCACAATCTTTATACATTCAACTTAACTGATGTTAAACCAGAAGGTGATTTAACTTGTTTGGTGGCTAAAGCATCCTTGGATGAGTCTACCAAATGGCATAGGAGGATGGCCCATGTCAACTTCAAGACCATAAACAAGCTCTCTAAACTGGGTCTTGTTGAAGGTCTTCCTTCCAAAGTCTTCACAAATGATCATAACTGTGTTGCATGCAACAAGGGAAAGCAACACAGAGCCTCATACAAAGTTGTTACTGCTGTGAGCATTATTTCTGAACCTCTTGGTTGCTTCATATGGATCTTTTTGGTCCAACTCAAGTTAGAAGCATTGATCAAAAGTATTTTTGTCTGGTTATCACTGATGGTTATAGCAGATTTTGTTGGGTATTCTTTCTAAGGACCAAAGATGAAACATCTCCAGTGCTGAAAGAGTTCATTACCCTTATTGAGAATCGTTGAACAAAAGGTTAAAGGAATTCGTGTGATAATGGGGAGTTCAAGAATGCTTTACTTATAGAACTCTGTAGGTCTAAAGGAATCAAAAGGGACTATAGCACTCCAAGAACCCCACAACAAAATGGGGTGGCGGAAAGAAAAAATAGGACCTTAATAGAGGCTGCAAGATCAATGCTGGCAGACTCTAAGCTACCCACCATGTTTTGGATGAAGGCTGTTGTACAGCTTGTTATGTATTAAATAGAGTGTCCATTACTAGACCACACTTCAAAACACCATATGAACTTCTCTATGGGAAAGTTCCTGCTATTCATTACCTTAAACCTTTTGGATGTCAAGTGACCATTATGAATACAAGTGATCCATTGGGCAAATTTGATGAGAAAGCTGATGATGGTTATATTGTGGGATATTACGCTCATAGTAAAGGCGCAGAGTTTACAATTTATCTACTAAGAAGATTGAGGAGACATTGAACCTGAGGTTTCTAGAAGATAAGCCTAATGTTCAAGGACAAGGTCATGTTTGGTCTTTTGACCTTGATTACTTAGCTGATTATTTGGGTTATTCTAGACATATGGCTAATCAAAATGCAAGTACTCAAGAGTCTCCAACTAACGGAGGCGGATACCCCGGATGCTTTGATTCATGTGAGTTTGAAGATGATGAACAACCCATTGTAGTGCCTTCTTTCTCCCCTAACAATTTTACGGGTGACACTTCCAAAGTTACTTCTGATGAGAGTGAAGACGAGTCCAATTATCTGAGAGGACCTTGCTAGGCTAAAGAAACAAGAGTATGCACGCTAATCTAGAAGTTTGAAAGGAATGCTTGAGGAGAGTGCAGTGAACCAATCGTGGAAACATCAATTCTAAAAGTGAATCCGTTTCTCCTATCATCACCAATTCTGCTGAAGGCTATGCTTTTTCTACTCCCATTTCTACTAGAGTGTCCACAGACTTTGGAGATCCTTATACTCGTTTTCCAAGACCCTCAGATCTTGGTAATCATCAACCAAAGGCTGGAATCTTCACCTCACCTTCTTATGACACTGATTTTGAACCTACTATGACTAATCTTGATTCTTCCATTGAAGTCAACACCACTTTGCTACTGAAAAGGATTCACAATACTCATCCATAGTCAAATATTATTGGTGATCCTAATGCACCTGTTAGAACAAGGGGTACTGTGGCAAGTTCTAAATATGGTCAAGTGGCTTTTATCTCTTATGTCTCAAATCAGCAAAGAGACAATCACACGGACTATGAACATTGTCGCTTTTGCTTGTTTTCTTTCTCAAGTGGAACCAACCAATGTTACTCAGGCTCTTGAAGATTCAAGTTGGCTTGAAGCAATGCAGGAAGAGATGCAACAATTTCAAAATCAGCAAGTTTGGATATTGGTACCACTACACGATGGCAAGTATGCAATTGGAACTAAATGGATTATGAAGAATAAGAGAGATGCAAGGGGTGTTGTAATTAAAAACAAAGCAAGATTGGTTGCTCGGGGTTATAGACAAGAGGAGGGATTGATTATGATGAAGTGTTTGCACCTGTGGCAAGAGTTGAGGCCATACGGATTTTCTTGGCTTATGCATCCTATATGGGTTTTATGGTATATCAGATGGATGTTAAAGGAGCCTTCCTGTATGGTGAAATAGAAGAGGAGGTTTATGTCACTCAACCTAAAGGATTTGAAGATCCTGATCATCCTACTCATGTTTACAAGGTTGTCAAAGCTCTCTATGGACTACATCAGGCACCACGAGCTTGGTATGCTAGGCTTTCATCATTTCTGCTGAAGCATGGATATCGAAGAGGTGCTATTGATAAAACACTTTTCCTGAAGAAGAATTCCACAGATATTATTCTTGTGCAAGTGTATGTGGATGACATTATTTTTGGATCCACAAAGGAAGCTTGGTGCAGGGAGTTTGAGGAGCTTATGAAGGAAGAGTTTCAGATGAGTGCCATGGGAGAAATGACTTTCTTTTTGGGTCTTCAAGTTCAGAGAAACCGATGGTATCTTTATCGGTCGGGACAAATATGTGAGGGGCATCTTAAAGAAGTTTGGAATGGAGAGTGTAAGGACTGCCACTACACCTTATGAAGCTCCAAAGTCAAAGATCAACAATGAAGTAGATCCACCGGTGAATGTACATCTCTAGATCTATGATTGGTTCTTTGATGTATTTAACTGACTTCAAGGCCTGATATTACTTTTGATGTGAGTGTTTGTTCTCGACATCAAGTTACTCCACTTACTTCCCATCTCAATCCTGTTAAGAAGATCTTTAAGTACCTCAAAGGCCAACCTCATTTAGGCCTTTGGTACCCAAAAGAATCTCCATTTAAGCTGGAAGCATATAGTGATAGTGACTATGCTTTGGTGCAAATCGGATAGGAGGTCCACCACAGCAGGTTGCCAATTCCTTGGAAAGAGATTGATTTCTTGGCAATGCAAGAAACAGACTATTGTGGCTACCTCATCTACTTAAGCGGTAGCGTTCTTCTTGCAAATTCTGTGGTTAAAATCAATTGTTGGACTATGGGTATAACTTCATGAACACAACAATTTTTATTGATAATCAAAGTACCATATGCATTGTTAAAAATCCAGTTTTCACAGTCGAACAAAACATATTGAAATCAGGCACCACTTTATAAGAGATGCATATGACAAACATTTGATAAAAGTGGTTAAAATTCACATTGATGATAATGTGGCAGATTTGTTAACAAAAGCTTTTGATGGACCAAGGTTTCAACACCTTGTGGTCCATATTGGTATGCTTAACCCTTAACGGCAAAGTTTAAGGGGAGGCATAGGCCTCAGGGGAGGCATATGCCTCAGGGGAGGATTTGTGTATACTTTGCATTCTTTTATGTAAATTTGTTTGATTTTTGTGTATACTTTTTGATTATGTTATCTAACACTAACCAACTAATGTAATCTTAGTTTGTTTTTCTTTGTTGGTTTGTGTGTTTCTCTGTGTTTGTTTTGCTGTTTTGCGGTTGGAATTTACCATGGTTTTTATTTTGGAATATGGTCAAGAAAGCTCTAAAGCTTGTTTCTACTGAATTCAAAGTCTGAAGTGAGCTATTTGTTTCCATGAAGACAATGTCTGAAGTTACAATGTTCATTCAAGAGAAGTACTAAAGCAAATTGTTCATTCATTCATTCGAGAAATAAGCAGTTTACAGCTTACGACTACAGTACAATCAACATCAAAATCAACTACAAGGAAAGAGCTTTACATGATCTACTAATCCAAATCTAGTTCATATCATCTATTCCAACATCTAACGGTACATGTTGGATATGCATGATTGCTCACATCTTTCACACTAGATGTTGGATATGCATTTATCGGGACTTGCATAACCACCCATTCCTTCTATCTTGATGGCTGGATATGCATGACCGATACGACGAAGATGCTAAGGATCAAAATGGGAAGGATGGATTGATGAAAACGATGATGATGAAGATGACCACGTATGTCTGTTGTGCTTCATCTGCTGATTTCACCAAAAAGCAATCCTTCCACCTTCCTTAAACCCTTCCTTTATACGATATGTGATGATGCACCATGATATGACGCAGGAAGTGCTAGAATCACCTCTCTAT
>OU343224.1:16658786-16768275 GCA_910596185.1 Chrysanthemum makinoi
GCGTAACCGTATTATTATATCGTGTGTGTGTGTTTGGATAGTTGTTCAACCGACCTCTTCTCCTCTCTATTCTTTCTATTGATGCTTGTGTTGTAAACTTAGTGACCTAACAGTGGTATCAATCGCCAAGTAGTTGGGTGAATCGTTATTGTTTTTGAAGTGGGTTTTGGTCCTACGCGTAAAACAACGGTTCGAACTTTGGCTCGCTTAAAACTGATTTTTACACTTTTAATCCAAGATTATTGTACTTTTAACGTTTAAGGTGTTAAAATAAAGTTTTTGGCAAAAAGTTTCAAACTTACGCGTGGATCATCGTTTTTAAGCTAGTTTTGTATACGAGGGTTTTGTTCTACGCGTAATCGTTTTAGACGCTGGATCATCAAGTTTCACACTTTTGTGTTATTTTTGTGATATTGAAGTTATTTCATCGTAAAAAATGGTTTAGAAAACATCTTTGGGCAAAGTCACATTACGAGTAGAACTACTACGTATCAAAACCCTAATTCTACGCGTAACTTGTTTTGGTTGATCTTCAGTGCTTTACTCCGTGTTTTCTTGCTTGGATAAGGTGAAAATACGTCGACTTTGGATATTTTTACACTGCCGTGATAGTGTAAAAGATCACTTGGTCAAAACCCTAAATTACGCATAAGCATAAGCTTACGCGTAGAAACTTCTACGCATAAGATTTATCTTACGCCTAAGCTTTGTCTTACGCATAAGATCATCCTACGCCTAAGTTTTCTATGCCTAACTTCTTGTTTTACGCATAACTTTAGTGTTTTCACCTTACTTACGCGTAAGCTAAACCTAAGCTAACTCTACGCGTAACTTTGGTGTTTTTACGCATAAGTGCTACTTGGCTTTATTGTTATTTCTACGCCTAAGGATACTTCATCAACAAAGGTTCATTCGACTACAAAGATCCATTTTATAACACAAGTTTTTCAACATGTCACAGCCACCTTACTCTAACTATTTCCCTTACACTTATACTCAACGTCAACAACAATTAAGTCCACAACATCAACAATGGAATCAACAACAAGCAATTTATCAACAACAATTTAATCAACAACATACTCCACAACTTGCAGCAATTCCATAACCTCAAATGGTTCAACCACCACCAAGTCTTCAAGTTCAACCCTGCACAAACGATTTCAATCAACATCCATCACGGAACACTATGAAGTAACCCACTTGGTTTGCAAAGATGTGTGAAGCTTTAAGCAGCCAACAATCAATTCATGAGGCTGGATCACTTGATAGACCTCCAATGCTCACTCCAGGAAACTACGATCAATGGGTGATTAGGTTTTTTAGGTTTTGTAATCGGGAAGAAGCCACATGGATAGTTCTTAAAGAAGGTTATCTTGGAAGGTCCATTTCAGATGCCTACTGTCGTTGTACCCGGAGATCCAAATGCTAATCCACTAAGAGATGAACAATCACCAACATTGCTATCGTCTGCACTGAATGCGAAGAACTTCTACACTATGAAGCTGATGAGCTTGTAATGCAATATATCCTTTTAGGATTACCAAACCCAATTCTTCAAAGTGTTGATGCTCAAAAGAGAATGGGAACATATTCATCTTCTCATGGAAGGATCTCAGACTCAATCAGAGGACATATGGAACCAAAATTTACTTGGCTTAACACTTCATGATTGAACCGGGAGATTAGGGTCTTATCATCGATCAGACACATCATAAATGATTTGGACAAACATAACATCATCATGCCAAGAATTGCGCTAGTCAACACTAAAGTAGCTAGAGGTAGTCATTGCTGCTTAAGAACATGCATCTTCTACATATGGATTGTTTTAAGAAGGAAAAGGAATTGAGCTCATGCTCAAATTGCTTGAAGCACCTTCACATCCGAAAATCCCGGACAACAAACTCTTGCATTGCATGCTCAAAATGTTGTTATCCTCCTCAACCATCAACTCAACCAACTCACAATCACCACCACATGATCAATCACAGAAACTCAACAAACTCAATTGGTTTCTCAACAACAACAATGATCAAGCACTTTATAGTGAAGCTAATGAGGAATCTGATTTTGAAGCATTGAACAAGGATTTGTTATGATTGCTAATGCTTTAGGCCGTTATACCAACAAATCCAACAATCGTATTCGTTCCTCATCTAATACAAGGAATCAAGCTGTTGTGAACAATGGACGAGTTGAAGTTCGAATCGGGTAATGGTCGTCAGATGGGCGGTGGTCAAGGGTTTAATGCTATCGGTAGGAAGGAATAACATGGTGCTCCACAACGAGCTCAAGTGGTGGGACAGGGAAATGCTTAGAATGGGTTGAATGGTCTTCCATGCTACAACTGCAATGAGAAGGGACACCTAGCTAATGCATGCCCAAAGCCGAGGACTAGGGGGGCAGCGCTTATCACAAAGAGGCTCTACTTTTGGCTCTTAAGGATGAAGCTGGTGGAACTCTCACAGACAAGGAACAAAGTTTTATGGCAAATGCAGACTTAGATGATGATATGGAGGACTTGCAGGCCAATGCAAATGTTATGTTGATGGCTAATATGCATGAGTTACACATGAGTGACACAGGCCCAATGTATGACACTGATGGCTTGTCTCAGGTAAACAAACTATACTCATATTTATCTCGATGATCTAATATCTCGCCAACATCTGAATCCGAAGGCTCAGAATGCTCAAAATGAGTCCACATCTCTCTATTCCGACGATTTTCAACTAGACCTCGTAGTTATATTTGACGATCAAGATGACCTTATGGTTTCCCTTGATAATCAAATTGACTCGTAGTTATACTTGAGGATCTAAATAATGATCATGTTGTGACTCACGGGTGAACACAGTTGAACTTTTGCCTCGCATCCAGATGTTGATCGTTGCTTGACCATACTTAAACCAACAATCCATAGTGGAAGAATGCCGTGCAGTAAATCAGGACTAGAAAAGTAAAAATGCATTGTTAACCAAGGATTTTGAATGTTTACAAAAGCAACTCAACTTTTTCAAAACTCAATAAAACCGTGAAAAAGTTTTTGAAGTCGCCTTTGCTAAATCTCATCAAAACAAAAAATATTTAGAGAGACAGATGCGTGATCTAGCCGCTTCGAAGAATGCTTTGTTGTCTGAAATAGAACAACTGAAACATGAACATAAAAAGCAAATTAACGCTCTCACCTTGGAAAATCAAAAAGCTAAGGTCTGAAGTTATTAACTTGTCAAAAACGCTTCTATGAGTACAAAAGCATTCAACGAAACGAATAGATGATCATCTTGAAGAAATTATAGGCTTGCAAAACAAACTTAAAGAGTTTAAAACTGTTGTTTACAAACATTGTGAGTCGGTCACAGCTATTGAAAAGTTTACTTTAAAACCCAATCCAAATGGATATGGACCGAATCTTGCTGATTACAAACCTAAGCTTTCTACCAAAGCATTCAAACCAAATCCTAAAGTTTCCAGTGTAGAGTATAAGATTGATAATTCTGTTATGAGTGTTGTTGAATATCATCGTCAAGAGGAATTAGATGCAGAAGACGAGAGTCGATCAAAATTAGCAACTGTTGATTACAAGAAACCTTTTAACTATTCAAAAGCGGTCACTTTCGTCACACCAACGGATTATTCTAATACACCAAGGATTATCACACCTAAAACTTCTGAGTCTTCTAATGTTAATCCCAAAACAGATTATGCACAAAATTATGGTCCTTTACCTTCCATCAGTGAAGTAAACTCAAAACCTTAAAATCGCAAAATTCTTCGATATTTTGACCTTTTCATGGCTGACCTCAAAACTTTTGGACAAAATGAGATAGAATATCATTCTAAAATTAAAGTTCAACATTTTCAATCGCCTCAACGCGAGAACAAAGAGACATTTTTCAAGAAAATCTTTTACCAAATGTTAAAAATTTGAAACATTGTGTGCATTATTGTAACGGGACTTTCATAAGGAACTTGGATTGATGAAGGTCGCTTTTCGAAAAACTGAAACATCTATTTCTAATACTAAACGTAAAAAGAAAATGTTGAGAAAATATGTTGAATGACTCTTGGAAGATATCATATGCGCCGATGTCCATAATGTTGTGTTATTGAATTCTTTGCCATATGCATCCGATTATATCTCTGCGATATCTGTTGATTCTGTGGTAACTATTGAGAACAATGATAATGTGCAGAAAAAACAAATCAGAAGTCTTTGAAAAGGTTGAAATGAACGAGCGTTGTCAAACGAGCTTTCAAATGCAAAACGCTCGTTAATGGTGTCAAAAGGATTGTATTCACGATCAACAACTTGCTTTATCAATACAAAATTTAGCCAGTGCGTGCAAAATCTTTGATCCAAAAATTGAGCAACCGGATGATCAAAACGTGTCTTTTAAATGTCAAATCTCAAAATATGAACAAGAAATTGCAAAAGTTAAAAAGGAATATGGTGTCATATTTGATTTACTTAAACAGACTCGTGATGAAGCATCTAACGAACTTGATCATTATCTTGCACACACCAAAGAAGTTATGCATTTTTTCGGAAATCACAAATTCGTCTGAAAATCAAGATTTTATTCACACTATCTTTAAGTTAAGAGAAATGTTAGGAAAGTATGAACAACTTCCGCCTAACGTGATTAAGAGAATAGCACCAGTAACACTTAGTAATCGTGAACCTAGAATCCCTACTGCCAAATCACAAGTTGCTAACGTGGTTCCTTCTACTGAAACAGGAAAATAGTTGCCTCTTTTCCAAACGTCCGCATACACGTTCACAGCTTAGGAGCACCTACAAGGAAGAATAGGAAGTTGCGACCTAAGAAAAGAACAATAAATGCCTCTCAAGTAGAAGAACACCCTAGGACTATGAATAAGACTCACGTTGCCTCCACTATAAATATTGCGTCTGACAAATGTAATAGAAATAGTGATGTAACGAATGCTAAACCTTTAAGTACTTTAAATGATATTCAGTTTGCACCTTGTGTTATTTGTCGTAAAAGTATGAATTCCGATTGTCATGAAAAATGTGTTGCTAAAGCTATCATCTCTCGTTTAAGGAATCCTAAGAATCGGAATACCTCTAGGCCCACTAATCTTTCTAAGTTTGTGCTTGGTAAACCACCCTCTTTAGATTCTAGAAATGCATTGATGTCCTATAGAACTCCGCTTCACCTCCTAGGAAGAACTTACCACCTAGTGCATTCAATAAGACTAAAGCAAATACTAGTTGGAGATGGCATAAATGGATATATAATGCACTAGGTTTTAAATGGATACCTAAAGTTATTGAACATGTGTGTATGTCTACTATAACGCATCTAACCCTCTAACATTTCGGGTTCCACATCTACTCCATCTGTGTCGTCTGTGTGTAATGTAGGTGATACAGATCATTCTCTGGATTGTTGATAGCGGATGTTCCCGATGCATGACATACAACCTTAAACTGTTATCAAACTTTATTGCAAAGTTCATTGGCACTGTCAGATTCGGGAATGATCACTTCGCAGCTATCATGGGCTACGGAGACTATATCAATGGGAACATCAAAATTAGTAGGGTTTATTATGTGGAAGGCCTCGGTCACAATCTGTTTTCAGTAGGTCAGTTCTGTGATGGAGATTTGGAGGTTGCTTTCAGGGAGAAATCTTGTTTAATTCATGATCTACAAGGAAATGACCTTATGTCCGGTCAACGCACTCTAAAGTCTTTACACTATCTCTATGCAAGACATGGTTGCTTCATCTCCCATCCGCTTACTTCTCTAAAGGCAACATCAACAAAATCCGACTATGGCACCGTCGTCTCTCACATTTTAACTTTTAGACTATAACCAATCTTGCTCGACACAAACTAGTTGAAGGTCTCCCACAATTCCGGTATTCTAAAGATCACCTTTGCTCAGCTTGTGAACAAGAGAAAAGCACTCGTGCTCATTTTCCTTCAAAGGTGGAACACGCTCTCAATGTGCTTCATCTTCTTCACATGGATTTGTGTGGCCCGATGCGCGTGCAACGATCAATGGCAAACGCTACATCTTAGTAATTGTTGATGTCTATTCCCGCTGGACTTGGGTCTACTTTCTTCGAAGCAAAGACCAAGCTCCACAGATGATCATCACCTTTCTCACAAAAATACAAGTTCACCAACCGAAACACCGTCAGACAAATAAGAACGACAAAGGAACTGAATTTGTTAACAAACTCTTCGTGAATTTTATGAGAAGTGGGAATTCAGCATCAGACATCCATTGCACATTATTACACGTACACATGAACAAAACGGAGTTGTTGAAAGATGAAACCGAACGTTAGTGGAAGCTGCAAGAACAATGTTAATAAATGCTAAAATCCCAGATTACTTGTGGGCGAAGTGTATTCTATGCATGCTATACTCAAAACTAGTCTATGATTACAAAACGCCACAACAAAACACCTTTCGAGCTTGTCCACAACAGAAAACCGAATCTCAAACACTTTCATGTATTTGGATCTCTTTGCTATCCGAATAATGATCGTGATGACTTTGGAAAGCTCAAAGCCAAAGCTGACATTGGAGTCTTTATTGGATATTGTGATAATTCTAAAGGTTTCCGAATCTGGAATCGTCGAACAAAGGAGGTTATGGAAATGATTCATGCTCATTTTGATGAACTTACGGAGATGGCTTCTGAGTATAACATCTTGGAATCCGGTCACAACCGCTTAAACTTCCCCCAAACCCCATCATCAGCTGATACAAGCCCTCAGCTTACTCGTCAACAAATGGAAAGACTATTTACTCCTCTGTTCAGTGACGATATTGATGAACGTGCTCCAGGTGTATCCGCCGTTTCCGCTGCTCAACCTGATAATACTCTTATACCACGATACACCCGCTACAACAATTACTGTTGAAGAAGCACCACCAGTTGACTCCAACACAACAGTTGAACAAACCGCGATCCAATGATGAACCGCTGATGATGTTCTGAACAATGAAGTACCCCACACCTACAGATTTTGATCCAAATGCATTATTTAACCCGTTTGCTAATGAGATGCTACACCCGATGTCGCGGAATCTTCAACAAGCCATTTGAATTCCCAAAATCGCAGACAACGTATACCAACATCAACCCTCTACACATCGATGGACAAAAGACCATCCTCTGTAAAATATTATTGGCAACCCAAATCAACCGGCCGTTATTTAGACAATTCGCCATTCACTCAAATGGTGAACATTGCATTTATGCACTCACCGTCTGCCAACGAGCCTAAAAACATTACAGATGCAATGACAAAAGACAACTGGATTGAATCCATGCAAGAAGAACTCAACCAGTTTAAACGCTTGAAGTATGGGAACCGGTTGAAAGACCATCACTAGGGTCTACGTTATTGGTCTAAAATGGATTTAGAAGAACAAATTAGATGCTGAAGGGAATGTCATCAGAAACAAGTCACGTCTGGTGGCTAAGGGTTATAGTCAGGAAGAGGGTATTGACTTTGAAGAATCATTTGCTCCGTTGCTCGAGACTTGAGGCTCTTCGGATATTTCTGCATTTGCAGCTCATATGAACATCACGGTCTTTCGGATGGACGTCAAAATTGCCGATTTTGAATGGTCAAACTGAAAGAAACAGTCTTATGTCAGTCAGCCAGAAGTATTCGTTCATCCTGAGTTTCGAACCATCACGTCTACAAACTGAACAAAGCTCTGTATGGTCTCAAACAAGCCCCTCGGGCGTGGTATGATAAGCTATCATCTTTCCTCCTTGCCAATAATTTTACCAAAGGTTCGGTCGACCCAACTCTTTTCATACCTTATCACGGGGAACATATTTTAATTGTTCAAATTTACGTGGATGACATCATTTTTGGGTCAACACATAAAAGTACTCAATCGCTTTTGCTAAACTAATGAAGAAACATTTTGAAATGTCAATGACGGGTGAACTTACGTTCTTTCTAGGACTACAAGTTCATCAATCACCCCGTGGTATTTTCTTAAGTCATCCAAAAATGCCTTGAAATTCGAACAAATTGGAATGAATACTTGTGATACTTATGCCACACCAATGTCACATACCAAGAAGCTGGATGCTGATTTGCATGGGAAACTAGTTGACCCTACAAAATACCGTAGTATTATTGGGTCTCTCATGTATCTAATAGCCATCAGACCTGATATTGTTTTTTCCGTTTATCTTTGCTCCCGTTATCAGTCGCGACCAACTGAAACCCACCTCTCTGAGGCTAAAAGAATCCTCCGATACATCAAGGGAACCATTAATTTGGGGATCTGGTATCCGAAGGATTCTGGTTTTGAACTAATAGCTTTTCGACGCTAATCACGCAGGCTGCTTAGACTTTCGGAAAAGTACTTCAGGAGCACTACAATTTCTTGGTGACAAACTGGTGTCATGGCAATCGAAGAAGCATGATTGTACATCACTGTCCTCAACCGAAGCAGAATATGTAGCCATGTCGGCGTGTTGTGCACAAGTCATTTAGATGAGAACACAACTCAAAGACTATGGTTACGTATTTGACAGAATCCCGATGTACTGCGACAATCAGAGTGCTATTGCGATCTCGTGCAACTCAGTTCAACACTCGAAATCAAAGCACATCGATCTTCGATATCATTTCATCATGGACCACGTGGAACAGGTATAGTTGAATTATATTTTGTGGGTACTGAATACCACTGGCAGATCTACTCACCAAAGCCTTGCCTCCTGCTAGGTTTAATGAGTTGGTCCACCAGATTGGTATGCGGTGTTTGACTCAAGAGGAACTGATGAACTCTTAAACAGTCTTAAAACCACCAAACACCAAAATCTCTTTTAAATATTTTTCAAAAACAAAATATAAAAATATAAAATATTAAAACAACAAAAGTATTCTTCTATCTATATTTCTTTCATACATGACAAGTACAAAACTTCATCAACACTCTAATCTTTCAAAATTCAAAGTATTCACAATTTCCCGATCAAGTGTTGAGGGGGAGAAAATAAATACTTAACTGTTTCAAAATAACATTGTACATGCATGTTACCTAATCCCGGTTGTTTCTTTAAATTGGTGGTCACATTTCTTCAAATCTGACACTCCTCGGACTAAAATGTTATAACCTTCTTCATTATTTCTTAAAAGTCGAGGGGGAGTGTCGTCAAGTTTCTTTCTTAAAATCTTGATTTGGTAACCAAAATGGAAGTTAAAAGGCTTTGTATGAAAATGGAAAAGGTGGAGGGACTAAAACTGTCAAAATCTTAAAGTTATTTTAATATAACTACCCACCTAATTCATTTACTCATCACATTTTGTAATATTTTCACCAACCCTACGCTTATAAATCGTTCATAAATCCGATTGAATCAGATTATGTTCAATTTGTTCATAATCTTTTTCAACGTAAAACCATCGTTTACAAACAAGTTTTGAATTTCTAGATTTAATCCAACGGGTTTTTTTTTTCTAAAACGTGAGATATGATAGAGTGGTCATTATGTGTTCTACGCATAAGCGTATGAACACAATCAATCATGGGGTGTTTTTGTGGTTAAAATAAGTGTGTCAAAACCTTTCAATAACATCAATGATACTATGTTTATCCTCAAAATCCACCTAGAAACTCTAAGAATTTATTGTTAGGTTCAAAATTAGGGTTCATGAGTCGTTTTGGGTGTTTTCAAATGTGAACGTTTTGGTGAAAAAGATTGTTGTAGGAAGTTGTTGTCAAGTTATTCCATTGATCATATCTAGGACACTCCAGATATCACCCGAAACACTAATGATTTATAAATTGGAATTTAGGGTTTATGTTCATTCGGTTTGGGTATTTTTGATTCTAGACAAATTTGATGTTAAAACTTGGCTAAGACAACTCAATAGGTATCTTTGACTTACCAGAAAAACTTTGGTGCAATTTCCATGGCTAGATTTGTTACTGCTTGTAATTCTTGAAACTAGGGATTAAGTTCTACGCATAAGGTTTTCTACGCGTAAACTGTTTGATAAGTATTCACGCCATGATATGGTATACAATGAATGTATGTGTTAATATTGATACTATGATGAATTTATTTCAGGTTTGTTACAAGTGAAAATTCAGAATCAAGGTTATTGGCAATCTACGCATAAGGATCACCTTACGCGTAGAAGGTTATGCGTAAGAGTAATCTTACGCGTAACTGTACGCGTAGGTTCTACATAAGGGACTACGCATATCCGTGAAGGATATGCGTAAACAAGTTGCTACGCATAAGGTCTACTCTTATGAGTAAGCCTTTTACGCGTAACAACTAGCGCTTACGCTACGCGTAAGCCTACGCATAGGTCCCCTGTTCCTCCGTAATATTTCTTATGCGAAGTCGTCCCACGCATAAGCTTGTGTCTACACGTATAACTCTGCTTACGCATAAGCTACCATTTCTACGCCTAAGGATCCTTGATCAAACCTTCATTATGAATTGGCCTTACGCCGCAAACTTGTAAATAAATGTTAAATCATAACGTCACGAAACCATGTCTCATAATGTCACTAATAAGCTTAAATGTGTAATGTGTTGTGAAAAATATGTGATAACATAAAATTTAAAACCTAACTACTTCTCACGAACTTTTCGACATCATTGGACTCAAACAATTGGACAAACAAGTGATTTGGACTCGTAACAATCATCGACATTGCACATTCAAACAAGGAATTAGACAATAAAACCATATGTTGACTAACAAACACATTATGTCTATCGATATGGTCCGTCTTTTTGGCTAAATGTGTTTCAGATCACGACATGGAAGCTCTAATGAATGTGGATGCACCAAATGTCATCAATGCCCCATTGCTGATATTACCCTCATGGTTAAACACATCCGATGAATACGACAAAACAATGGAAAGAATAATCTTTGTGTCGACTTTGAAACCCTCATATGCTCGGAATCTTCTTGCCTCATTGCAGTGGATATTCTAAAGAACCATCCTTATCAGAACATGCTCACAAACAGTCATCTGAGATCTACATTCAATGGATGAGTTTGAATACAATTTCGCAAATGGTAAAGCGAAAAGGTCAATACCATGCTTCAACCTTTCCGTACAACCCGGTGACGCTCAATCAGTAGTCAAGAAATCACCATCACTCCTGCAGAACAACTTTAAGAGTGTTCTCGCATTCCGGTTAATCATACCAACGAATTCTCTGCTGCACCTACTAAAGAGACTGCAATTTTGATTGATATGGGTACCTGATGAAGCTTCGGAGTAATCAATAAGCTTTCACACGTGGATCTAAAGAACATTCCTCAGCCTTGGAGAACCCTTTATATCATCATCAAAAATTGGTCGTGAGTAAGGAATATAAGCATCCCAAGCTCGTGGAACTGAAATCTTTTGGTGCTCAGAGGAAATGATCAACAAGGCTGAAAAGATGCACATCGAAAGGAAAACTTAAAGAAGCTGATATGGGACAACTGACATGTTGACATTCCTCAAAAAGCTTGGCCACCTCAAGATTCCTTATATCGATATGCAAAACTGATGATCCAAAGAGCACTTGGGTATAACCCTGATATCCCCAAAAGAATCAATGACCCCGACAATCATGACATGTTGACTGAACCCACTCTATCAGTCAGATTTAAGGAGTCAACTACCAAGATTTGACAAGGTGTTGTGTTCCGGATCACCTTCTCTAGATGAACTATACAAAAGCTCTACTTATAGAAGATAACCATTTGGTTGATCTTGAAAAGAGAACAAGTTGGATTTCTTGATGAAACATCATCCGGCACGCCTACAAGGAAAACCAAGAGGAAGTGGAGGAAGTGCATTGCACACACCTGAGTCGAACCTGAGGAAGTTCCCAAGAGGAATCCTCCACGTAGTAGCAGTTCATACGCCAAATCAAAAGCGTTCCTATTCCCGCATTCCTAAGCCTGAACTTACGCAAAGACAAACTGAAGTGGACAAAGCTCAAGAACCTACACAAATAGTTCATCGAAGAGTTTGTCTTGTCTACCGAAACTGCAAAATCCGATGTTACTCCTCAAGTAGTCAAGCCTCCCAGTCCTATAGCCAACACCTTGGCAAAGGTTCGAAGACCCGAATGAGCGTGAAGAAGAATTGAGTTCGGTAAGAAGAGCAACTGATACCGGATACGGAAAGAATGTTCAAATTCATTAGACTCCAACACGTGCGAAAGAATTTGCTAAGGATCAAATAGGTGGCCCGGAGGTCAAGTGGTGGAGTTCAACCTACACCAATCAAATGCATGGCGGTTTAATCGACCCGATAAGGGAACTGTGCCACCACTTTGGAGCAACAACAAAAGCGTATGTGGAAGACCAAACTTCCGATATTGACTATAACATTGAAGAACCGAACTAAAAATCCTCTCTTAACTCTATTGATTGCTGTTTGATTTATGATGGTTTTTGTCACTCATAACTGGAAGTGAATGAAGATGTTGAGTATGATAAGTTTCTTCTAGATAGTCCTGCAATCGCTTATAAAGGAGGAAACTTCTTACTTTTGAGCCACCAAAGGACCGGAGTCTCCTCATATCTCATCATCAGGTTTCATCTTCTCACTCTTCACCACCAGTTTTGCCATCAAAAGAACAACCAGATCCACATCCTATGATTTTCTGAAGAAGCCAATGAATCTTGGATCTCTCATGCAAAGACTCGAATAATGTCAAGTAGGTCGAAAGAAAGACATACTCTACAGAAAGCTAATTTTTCTCGTGATCAGATACAAATCTTCATGACGAGAATGAAAAGATGCAAGCAAAATTTCGTCAAAAATAAGAAGTTTATATGCCATTTTTAGCTGGAGATTCCAAAAGAATTGAAAAGACGACAAGAGAATATACTCACAAGTTTCTTCTCGATAATCGTCCCGGTGTGACTAGAGAAGTCTTAACCAAAATTGACGAGCTTACTCCAAACATCGTCGCATCGGTTAAAAAATATAATGAGCAAAGAATCGACGGTAATTTTGAATGAAAGTGAATCGCTAAATTGGTGATGCAAATGTCTCGCAAAAGACTTGCTGGATCATTCACTTCGGATGAAGCTAAGTTTTTGAGACTCTATTAGACTATCAACTTGACCGGACTTCATGCAAAGAATCCTCACAAGGAGTGTTTACAACCAAAACGACCAAGAGATGACGATGATAAGGTCTCGCAAGGATTCTACACTGAACGTTGATCAATTCAAAGAAATCGGTGAATCCTCCTCACCGTGCAGATTTCTGCCAAAACACTTAAGCCAACCCGAGGACCTCACACCAAGAAGATCTCCTCCTCGATCTTCTGCATGAATAAAAACCTCAGATTCTGAGTTCCACCCAGCTTTTACTCAGAAAACGGTGATCACTTTGAGTATACGGTGGTGATTTTCGATGAGGAAATCCCTGGTTTTAGCCCCAAAAACAACCCATCTCCTGGTGGTATAATGACTAAGGTTACGTAATCCTCCCTAGGATCTGCCAAAGAAAGCCGGAGAAGAAGATCTACCCAAGACGACCTTATCATGCCGGATAGGATGACACCGAATTCGACTGGTTCTCGAAGCTTGTTGATTCTACACCCTACCCACCTAAAGGTCAAATGAGAATCGGTAGAAGGTCGCATTGGAGCATGCTAAGTTCTTGCAAGAAAATTTCGTGAAAAGATGACGAAATCCGAAGTTGAAGAATCAAGAATGAAGCCCTACAATTTCAACTGCAAAGACAGCAAAAGTGCTATTGAAGTTGAGTATCACCTTGATAATATAGCAAGAGCTACGGGTGTCAACAACATGGATTGGCTCAACCCCCGAAGCAAACATCGACTTCACCAAACTGGACAACCAGTCCATATTACACCGACTGGTATAAACCTTGCCTACAATTGGCCAACCATCACCTAGGATTCCATTCAACTGAAGCTATTTCTTCAATAAAGACTTGAATTTCTTCTTCACGGTGGCGATGGTTCATTGAAGAAATACGCTACATCCGACACTTCCGTTCTCGGCAGCGCATATACTCTAACCGTATAGCCATCGAGATTCATCAAAGATCTAACCAATATTCATGTTTTCGTTCAACAATGTGGAAGAGTTGACACAAGTGATGCAATGTATCGGATTCACCATTGGCCTAACGCCGCACGAATCTACTACGAAGCTGTCGCCAGTTCATAAGTCTCAACATGAAGTGAGGGGTTCAAGACTAAAGCAATCGTGGCTATTAAACATGTTGATCTTGTCTAAATGGGACTACACTTTCCTGCCGGGTAATATCATGGTCAAAAGGCCCTGAAGCGAAAGGGATTATACATTCTCTGAACCAGACTTTGAGAATTTTTCTATCAACGACATTGAAGACATGTACCTTGCCAAAGTACGGTCGTCGTGGGTGATGCTTCGGTGTACCTCAGAATTCTCGACCTGAAGTGCAACGTGAATTCATCAAATCATTGCGCATTATCTCATCAGTAGAATAGTAATCAAAGAACGTAAGCTGGATAGAAGATCTCCAACTTTGCATTCATATCAAATATCAATCACGTGATTCTACACTTCCACATCCAGATAGATCTTCATGACATCAACCCTTTCCACATACACTCTCATCAAGCCAACCATTGGAGTAGTTTACCTTCTTCTTAGTGAACTACACGCAATGCTTGATGGCGGTGTGTAGAGATCTTCACAAGTTTGGGGATCATACATTGAAGAAGGTTAGTGTAAAACCCTAAAAATCGTAAACGTTTTGAATGACCTTTTGCCCCTCGAGTTAAATAATTACGAAACTCGTAAAACACGTCAATCTCTGTAACATATTGGATTTCACAAACACATCACATAACAATATATGGTTCGAATTATGTAGAGTTTAGAGAGAGAAAGTGGGAACCTTTCTAGAGAGAGAAAGTGAAAGAAAACTTAGAAGGTTAGATTAAGATGAATGAAAGGTCCAACCCTCTACCTTGGGAGGTAGAGGGTATTTATAGTTACAAACTAAACGTCCTCCTTCGGACGGTGGATCAGGCATACAGTGGGTAAAGACCCGTCCTTCCTCCACGGTGTTACTCTAAACTAAATAACTAACTAATAAAACAGTAAATAACGATATTTCTACGAGCTAACTTATGCTAGATTATATTTGGGGTGACCGCTACTTCACTATGGAATTTTCTAATTCCTAACAATCTCCCCCTAAGGGAGGTCACCCCATGTTTTACATTTTGAATCCTAGCATTCTATTTTATCTTCAGTCTTGAGCTCGTAGACTTGAATTCTTCAACTTCGCAATCTTTGTGCTTTAGTAGTGACTCTTCATAGTCCGAGTGGTTTGTACTTTCAGTGGAGGTCTTTGAACTGATCCACATCTTTGATGATCTTCGAGCTTTCATGAGATCATCAGCCACAGTAAATCTCTGGATCACCCTTTATTGTGTTGCCATCATGTGAAGTTGTGACTTTTGGACCGACATGCTCACACTTTTGAATCATGACATCTTACCATCAGAGTAGCGGAAGCTTTTACTGGTTCAAGATATTTGCAGCAGCGCATCAGGAACATAGTATAAAAATATCTGAGCCAGTTCGTATAGATATGCACCAGTCATGATTTCTTCAAATTAACTGTGGATGCTGTGAGCATGCGGCTTTGGATTGACCGCTCAATTCTGATCAGCTGCAACCGTCCAAATGTACCTGCAAACAACAGTGAGCAATAAAACACACGAAAGTGTCTTTGATCACTTTCGCTGAATTGAGGTACACGGCCACACGTTCCCCGTTGATCAGTACAAGTACTGCCTGTGATCAGGTAGGATTCCTAAGAATCTCCTTGACAGGATTTCGCAGCTGTTCTAGCTGTTCTCAAACCGGAACGTCTCAAAGAAGACAACACGGAGTGAGTGAACCAGCGAATTGAGATTCACTGATTGATAAAAAATGATTTGAAAAACAATCGCGTATTGCTTTGAAGAAAGAGTTTTGCAATACGACGAAGGTTTTATGAGAAAGATCAATTTTCAATCAAAATACTTTTTGTATTAGAGAATGAGTACACATTCGAAGTGCTAGCGAAAAGAAGAGATTCGCACATCGAACGGTTTTTCTAAAAGTATTTTTCAATCGAGATACTTTTGAATTTGAAATGAATACACATTCGACGTGCTAGAGAAAAGAAGGTTTGCACATCGAACGGTTTTTCCAAAAGTATTCGTCAATTCCATTCCTGACCAAGGTTGATTCAAGATTGAATCGCCCCATTGTTTCTATCCAGTTGTCACAAGTTTGATCTTACGAGAAGATCTCACATGTCACCCACCAAGAGCTTGTTTGATGTTGGCTCTAGAAGGATTTCCATCTTCACCGTGAATACTTTTACATACCACTCGGATGTTCTAGCAATACCACAAGGATAATGCGTAGGACTCTTAATATATTCTTACTTTCCACATTGTGTGAAACAGCAAGTCTTCAT
Source organism: Chrysanthemum makinoi (assembly GCA_910596185.1). Lineage (NCBI taxonomy): Eukaryota > Viridiplantae > Streptophyta > Magnoliopsida > Asterales > Asteraceae > Chrysanthemum > Chrysanthemum makinoi. Next base: position 16,675,287 of record OU343224.1, read on the forward strand.
TAATTTAGTGTCCTAATGAGATATTGTGGATGATCTCTTGGCTCTAGACTCAATCGTGCATATTTGGTTCCTATGCCGGAGACTAGGGAGAGGGTCTCCTTCTTCAATATCAACAATCTCTAAGAGAAAGTCGATAGATAATGTCGGTTCCCCGTGAGAATGAAACAAGCCCTTTTAAGAGGAACTTGAGTAGCTTGGGAAGTTTAGTGCAGTGCGTCACTGGGTCCATGACGTCTTGTCTTCAATACCAGTGTTACCTTAGTAACAACCAGTAGCATATGTATTGAACCCGGTTTCTGCCCTAAGGTTGAATTATTGGAGGGCTATTTCTTTTCACCCTTTTTCATATTCATTTATTTTTCATTCTTCAACCCCTTTAGTGCTTACCGAGACTTCATAACTAGAACCTTGTTGGGTTTATTCCAGTACTAGCTCAGTCTCAGTCCGCACTCTTCCCATATTCTCATTTTTCTCCTTTTTTCAATATACCTAAGGACTCTACACTATCTAGTGGATTGTCCCTGGGTAGATCCCTCCGGTCCTGGGCAGGATCGGGAACGAATACCTAACCATCCTTATAACACCATGCATAAAGTAAATTGGTCGATCTTTTGGTATTGTTCTTTCCTTCATGAAACCAATTGAAAAATCATTTGGAAAAACCAATCAAGGTACTTGTGATACGATATCAAAGCATTTTGTACCTTAATAGTTTTGATCATTTAGAAAACCTCCCCCTCAACATGTGCATGTGATTTAGAAATTGTTTAGCACATGGAGGCAAGAGGACTTTGAAATATTTTCTTTGATCACAATTTTCATAGAAAAAGCCATTTGATTTTTTTGGTAAATTCTCCCCCTCAATATGTGCATAGGATAAGAGAAATCATTTTAACACATAGAGGCAAGAGTTCTTTTGAAGCACATCTACGAACACAAAAGCCATTAAGAAACCATTTGAAAACTCAATCAAGGTACTTTATAAGTCTCTTTAAAAAACTTTTGTACCTCGATAGTTTTGCTCCCCCTCAATATGTGCTTCGAGATTCAAAAGCGTTTAACACATATGAGAGAGCAGCTTGCACAATTAAATCAAAACGATCACCTTTTATCAAATTTCATTATTAAATCACAAATTCTCCCCCGATCAAAAATATCAAACCCTTTGAGATTTTGGATCCCAAGTGATTTAATTAGCTTTAGAAAACATGGGAGAAAATGTGGCCTTGTTTAAATACTCATATGGTTTTTGGATAAATCCTCCTCCTCAACATGTGCATTGTGTATTTGAAATCGTTTGGCACATGGAGGCAGGAGTGCCTTTGAAGGACTAAAACCAATTCCATTAAAGACGATTTGAGATTTAAATCACGATCTCTCCCTTGATCAAAAATTTCAAACCAATTAGGGTTTTGGATCCCAATTGATTTAAATCATTTAGAAAGTTTTAGGGAAAGATGTGGCAAGATTTAATTTTGAAAAATGACAGATAAGGACCATTTTAAGACATTAAAGATTGTTAGTGTCAGGTATGATTGTTTTAAGAGATCTTTTAAGTAAAACAAAACAATTTCACAATCAAACAAGAACAGAAAAAATTTCATTTTGAAAGACCTTGATTCTAAAGAAAATCATACCATGACATAACATTAAATCTTTAGATCACCACATTTTAATTTCGTCAAACCGGAACTTTTATAAAGAAATATCGTTTGAAAGAATTTTATTTAAAATCACTCTCCCCCTCAATCATGACAGTAGTCGATGATTGAGTGACTTAAGTTTTGATAAAATGAAGTCCGGTGATTTTCAAAGATTAGCTCAATAAATTTTCAAAACGATATTTTCCATTTTCAAAACAATTTATCAAATTTTCAAAATTGTTTAAAAAAAATGGTATCCTGCACAAAGATACGTTAGGTGGTTGAGAAGCTTCCGTGTTTGTTGTTGTGTAGGGTTTGGAAGAAAACCATCTGCTGCGCAGTGAGACATCTTCTTACGTTGCATTTTGAATGCCAACTGAGGTCAAATTAAGCTCCGTTTCTTCAATCACTTAGAAGAAAACCATTTGCTGATGCAGTGAGACCTCTTATGTTGCATTTATGCCAACTCTCCATAGAAGTCCAATTAAGCTCCGTTTCTTCATTTGTCAACCCAAGATAGTTACCCTTTCTTTCGCATCCAATCATCATATTATGTAGGATCCGGATCGGGAACATTCTTATACCAAAATACCTGCATACGTTAGTGAACACACATACAGATATATGGTGGTCGACATCACCCAAAACAGCAATCGACTAATAAAAGTCAATTCAACATATCAATCAATTCATATATGGCATGTGAATAATGTGTTCATCAAACTCTAATCATCTAATCCTAACAGTCACATCCTAGAAACCTAGTCCTTCAACATAGGCAATTATATTTTTTTAGATAAGCACTTAGGATGATTAAGAAAGTCCGTTAGATGATGTAAATTTGAAAACATTCTCCCCCTCAATCAATGACTCATTTTTTGAAAAATTTTAAAAGCGCAGAAGTCATTGATTGAGTTTGCAAATTAATAAACATTGAAACTGATAGATTTTCAAGCAACTCATTTACCACCACTTTTTGAAAACAACAAATATTTTTCTCAAGAATTTTAGACGGAAAAACATTTGTGTAGGAACAACAGTCCTTCGACATACTTTCCTCATTTTGAATTAGGATAAGTGCACGAAATATTTGAAAATTGTTTAGCGCAACACTTTCCTTCCTTTAGAGAGCGGGTTTCTATCTGAAATAATAGCAAGCCATGGTTTAAGCACGGGTTTCCAGTCTGAAATAACTGCAAGCCATTTTTTGAAGCCCGGTTACAGTCAAATAACTGTAACCATCATTTGTAAATAACTGTAAGCCATTTTTTTGAGACATGTTTAAAAAGGAATATTTACACCTTCTGCTCGAACTTCATCTAAAGTCCCGTGCCATTATTGAATGACATTTCTAAGACCGTAGATGTTATCGATACCAGAAGACATGTCTTGAGAAAAACAATATTTTTTTGGTATTTTTCAATTTTCTGATTTTTATGGGCTTTTGTTGATTTTATATTTTACTATTTGGTTTTTGATAAATATTTACAGATATAGAGAAATAGTTTAAGAGGATGATGATACAAGTACCGCAATAAGGAAATCGTTCAGCACTTCGTAGAAGATAGAAGTCATCATCTCTTAAACTTTCACCACTAAAGCATTCGAGGCTCTTGAATCGTCGAAAGAACTTGAGCCTTCAACAAGTGAATCTTTGGTAGCTTCCCCTCAAACCGACAAACTGAGTATAAAGACCATTTTCCAAGAAGTAGAAATGAATGAAAACAGTCTCATTGAATGAAGCTCGCACCCCTCGAAAGAACACGAGAACACCAAAGTAACAAGTTGATACATAGATCGTATCAGTGGTTATCAAATCCGGAATAACTGATGAATTTCGATCACATGAACCTGTTGTGCGTCTCCGATGTACACATTACTCTTCGAGATTGACCAGTTGTCTATTCAGGGGAACAATACATCAACATCTTCATTTTTCTAAATGCATTCCAATTATCTTACATATAACCAATCAGCCCATGATGTACACATGTACCCAACAAGAGTAGAGATGATGACATCCAAGTAACATGTTGAGTCACTGATCATCTCTGCAGATGTCAACTCTGAAATAACTGATTAAGCCCGATCAAGTTAACATGTTGTGAGTTCCAGATGTACCCATATCTCTCCCCATGATGGTTGGGATCTTATCGGAATCAACATAATAATGTGCATAAGGAATAATTGGAAGCACTTTACCATTATTCATATCGAAGATGTCGATAAGGCAGTATCATCTCACGAACCAAATATTCTTCTCATATTTCTTCCAACTGACACTGAGGGTTGAGTTAACACATACCAAAAGTATCCAGAGACCACTTCCCCCAAATGGTTGGTAATAATACATCAAATGGCTATGAGGTAAACACTGAAGTTTCTCTAATGGTTATGACATTTGTTCTTCCTGATTACTTCAATGTAAAAGAAGTATTAGGTTCATCAATGCAATAAAGTAAGTGTATGTTTAGATGTATGTCATCCTTCCCCTTGATACCCGTCAGTAATCAAAACATATATATCCATAAACTTGAAATCTTGTGAGAAGAACTCATAGCCCAAATGACCTGTGAGAATCAACTGCTACATAAACTCTCTCCTGACTATCTTTATCAACCTATATGTAGACAATTTGAAGTGACCACTGTTGAAGAAAAACTCAATATACCAAACTTGAAACTGAAGTCGAATTCCCCACATTTGTGTCTTAAGCTTGCACTTAAAGATGGAAGAACGGTGTCGAGAATCTATGCTTCAAGCAAATCTCTAAGTACTCACACTCAAACAAGGTCTGAGACATTAACACCGCTTGATATTATCCACATCGTCATCTGCATGTGACACTGAGAAAAACAACGTAACTCCTAATAGTGATAGTTAACCATGTCTTCAACCATCCACTCCGACTGCTGGTAACTAGATAAACCAAGCCTTCAACTCAAATTCTTAAGCCCGAGCAAGTTATCAAATAAGAACACGCCTTTGTGAAGGTCAACTTCAATCTCAAATAAGTGATAAATGATTAACTCTAAAGTAATCAACTTGTGTCAAATGCCCAACATGTGAATAAACATACAACCGGATGTACATTCACCCAATGAATGAACCGGAACAAATGATGCCTCAACATCAATGTATTCTTCCTAAAAGTATGCATGTAGAGACTGATCTGGAGGATACACCAATAACTTCGAGCGGATGAGGTAGACATTTTCCTTGAAGTTCATGGGGTTGATTTATAGCATGCACGATGTGAGGAACAATAATCCATGAAGATTTGGCAAAGAATACCAAAGAAGACGGATCATTATTCATGAGTGCAACTGCAATATTATGATATTCATTATCAACGCCTTGAGGAATAACTGGAGATATGGCTTTTTGAGTAGTCTGAGTTGTACTTCTTTGATGATCATCAAACATATCTTGAACTCATGAATCACATATTCTTTGATGATCATCAAATATTCGCTAGCGGTTGTAAATTCTCATCAAACATATCTTGAACCAATGAATCCCAAACAATAAATCCCATTTATCCTTAGTGAGTGAAACATTAGGCTTTGGAGGAGAGTCATCAAACTTTAAGTCGTATAACCATTATTCAAACATCCATCATCATTTAGTATATTCACTCTTCTCCCCCTCAAATTGCATCCGGTTGCCATTTTTGATTTTAGCAAGTGAATAAGAATATACATTAATGAATGTAGATCCACTTGATGATTGAATGAGCATGGGAGAAACATGAAGCTTGTTGATGAAGAATGTCGATGAGAATGGTCATAAACATGAAGATTTCTCTTCTTCTGAAGATAAAGCGCACTAAGCTACACTTTTCTTTTCTATGAAGAACGGGGCCTGAAGTGTTATCTGCAGACGCCATAATGATGAAGTACGAGGCCTGAACTGATGTGAACATACGTCATCAGAAGATTTCTCTTCTTCCGAAGATAATGCGCACTGAAACGTACACATTTCTTTTCTTTGGAGTACGAGGCCTGAACTGATGTGAACAGACGTCATAAGAAGATTTCTCTTCTTTCCAAGATAAAGCGCACTGAAACGTACACTTTTCTTTTCTTTAGAGTACGAGGCTTGAACTGTTGTGTTCAAACGTCATAGCCGATTGAATATCAATGTTGAGTAACTTGAACCCGTGAGTTATGAGATATCAATCCTTTTGTTATCCATACTTTAAGCCAGTCCATGTATTGAGGGATCGAAGTATCTGCAACTGAGTAAGGACTACCTGCACTAATATTACAAACTTGATTGCATATATTATGGTTAGTGACATCAGTTCCAAATCCAACCCTTTGGGTTCACGGTCAACATTGGGAATGCCATTGGTAAACATCTTTCCTGTAGGTATCCACCTAAGTCCAGCATCCTTAAAAATTCTACCGGATGGTATCCACTTATGGCAAGGTCTAGGATTGTTAGGCTTCTTATGCATAGTGAGAGACTTATCCTTATTCCTTGTTTCCAAAGATTTAGCAGTTGGTAACCATCTAGGTGAGGCTTTTGGTTTCATTTGCTTCATATGCACTGTGGATGACTTAGTATGAATCCTAGACTTAACAGGTTGTACCATTGCATGAGCATTTACTTTCTTCAGGGATTTTGTAAACATGTATCATGATTAGCATTAAAGATACATTTCAAACACTTTGAGCAAACAGCTTGTTTGGATTCAGAAATAGATCTAGATTTCTTAGTGTGATCTGCTATGGGAATAGCTTTACCTCGAACGCAACTACTCTAGATGTACGCCAATCCATAGTCTTTAGATTAGTGTACCTAGGTAATGGTTTAGAACTACTAGCAGTGCCTTGAAATCTTGAAGAATTCATCATCCTAGGTCTTGCACCTAAAATTCCGTCTTTACAATTTTGTGCCTTCTTTCTAGCCATTTCAAGATAAGAGTTCTTATACAAGTCATTCATATCAACTTTCCTAGGCAAGTGAGGTGAAGTGACTGGTTTTAATCAAAACTTGTTTTGCATCAACTTGGGAGGCAAACCGTGTTTTTGAAAATTTTGGTCGTTCAGATCTAAACGCATTCGGTTGTCTAATAACTGGTTTCCCCAAGTTTGATGGTTTTGAAAACTTAGTGTTCACACTGTTCCCTGTTGTTTTTCGGAGCTCATTTTTTAAAGCAACAATGGCGAAACTCTTTTCCTGAAGTTGAGCTTTGAGATCATCAATTTTAGCTATTAAAGGGTTTGTTTGTTCCATTGATTTAGTTCTAGCTTCTTTGACAGAGTCACTTAGTTCTATGTGATGCTTCTCAAGACTCATTTTCCTTAAGTAATTTGGCCACACAAACCGCTAATTCATCATTTCTCATTTGAATATCATCAATAGCATTAATACTCAAATTACTTGTAACCAAATTACTTTTCACATGCACATCAGAAATATGTTTCTTCAAATTGTTGATGGTTGAGTCTTTGTCTTGAAGGCTGGGCTTTCAAAGTGTTAATTTCAAAAAATTCACGGAATTAAAGTTCCGATTTTTATATGGTTTGTTAAGTTGAAAACTTTCTTCTTTACTCTGTATCGCAATTTCAAGTGAGACGCCTTGATGTTTTCAAGATTTGAGAATTTGTTTGAAAGTTCATCAAAAGCCTCTTTATCAACCGTATCTTTTGTTTTGAAACACTTAATCTCAGACTCAGCCTCAGTTATAGAACATTTATCAAAGACATGTTCAGTATCATGATCAGTTTGTTTAAGAACTTTAGTAGATGCACTATGTTGAACAGTTAAGGGTACATCATTGCATGACACTTGTTCAATTATCGGTCTGGTATCTGCATCCATATCATGTGTAACAAGAGTCACTGGACCGCTGGCTGCGTCAAGCTTATCTATCTCTGAGCCTCTGTATTCGGTGTCAACAGATCAACATGTCGGTGCATTACCCAGCTCAACATTACATTCTTTTGATTGTGCCCGCCATTCATTCCCATTTCTGATTTAGATCTACTTCTTGTGTGTTAGAGTAACTGAGAGAAATTGGTTACATCATTCTTTGCTGTTTCTGATATTCTGCATTCAGCAACACCCAACCTTTCTGATACATTACCCGACTTATCACAAATATCTCTCAACTGTACTCGACTCTCATCTACTTTCTCATCAACTTTTTCATCTTTCTGAGTAACTTCCTCAATATACTTCTCCACATTATCCATGAGATGGATAAGTGTCTCCGTGAACACGCTAATTTCCATTCCAGTGTGTCTCTTGAAGGACATTTCAGTCATGTCTTGATCATAATCAGATGTGAATTCCCTTCTAATGAATGACTGAAATAGTTTGTAGATCACTTGAAGTGCAGCGCTGTTATTTGAATTATCCTTATGAACCTTCTCTTTGCCAAGTTGTAGCTCCAATTGCTCTAGGTTTAATAGCAGAGTTCCTGTTAATGTGGATAAGTCCTGACGGAAGAGGGCAATACATGTTCGTTCCATTGATGTGGGTAGAAGTAACATGAGGTGAGAGTGAAGTTGTTGATAAGGTTCAATGCTGCTTTCCTTTTGCATGGCATTCTGTAGCCTGAACAGGTGCAAATCTATCCCATTGGACTCGGAGCATGAAGAACACAAATCATCATTGATTGATTCCATCATCTGTAACCGTTCAGTATAGCTAATATTCTCATGGTTGTCTACAGCATCATACAGTTTGAGTACTTCTGAAATCACTGAATCAGGAGTGTAGGACATGATGTTGATGAATCCACGGGATTTTACAAGTCTATGATTTAAACCGAGAAATAGAATCTTTCGCGGGATTTTACAAAATCAAGACCAAACCCGTTAAGCAATGACCAATGGAACGTGTTAAGATGACTAATGGATTGTCAAAATGATAGACAATTGTGTGTTAGGACATATAATTGTTTGTAGGATTAGCAGAGATGTTGTTTGGTTGAGATTTGGATTGGTTTATGCACGATTTCCCCGAGAAATTTAGGTCTAAAAACATAAAAACCTCAATAACTACATGTTGGTAGTTTAGCCCTCGAAGGTTTACGGATTCGTTTTGATGGGTAGAACGCCGAAAACGGAGTTACGGATCAAAAGTTATAGCCGTTTGAAGTTTTGTCGGAAAGAAAGTCAACAAATTAAACGCTAAGAATTCTTGAACCAAGTCGCTTCAAGACCAAGTCGCTTCTAGGACCCAAGTCGCTAAGTAACAACTTCCTAAAGCTCCAAGTTAGCTAGCAAAATTTTGCTGACAAGTCGCTAAGAGACTAAGTTCGCTAATTTGTCAATTCGCTAAATAGCAACTCGCTAGGTACCAACTCGCTAACACCAAATCGCTAACAATATAAAGTACAAGTCGCTAACTTACACCCAAGTCGCTACGGTAGTGGAGAATCCACTAAGTGTACTTTTATTAAAACATGTAATCTCAATAGACAAGTCGCTAACTAAGTCGCTACCAAAACAACTATAACTGTTGCCTTTTTACAAACCAAGTCGCTACCAAGAAAAGAAGTCCAGTAGCTCAGAGTAAGCTAGCTAAAAAAACTTTAAAACACACTTTTCAATCCAGAAACAACCCAACCACAATGATTCAAGCCTTCCAAATCAAAACCTAAACACTAGTGATGATCCTAAACACAAAAGTACAAACAAAATCCAAACTTTAACACTAGAGATCCACCAAATGATGCAAAAACCACTAAACTTTTTCAAACTCAAAAACCTCCTAAAACCACTAGAAATCCAAAGAGATATAGTAAGAGATGATCTAACCATGGCTCAATACCAATTGTTAGATATTGGATTTCATAAACACATCTTACATCAATAATATAGATTGAATTGTATAGAGTTTAGAGAGAGAAAGTAGGAGCCTTTCTAGAGAGAGAGAAAGTGAAAGAAAACATAGAAGGTTAGATTAAGATGAATGAAAGGTCAACCCTCTACCTTGGGAGGTAGAGGTATTTATAGATACAAACTAAAGCGTCCTCCTTGGTGTGGATGGAGCATCTGAGTGGGTAGAGACCCGTCCTTCCTCCCGCAGTGTTACTCTAAACTAAATAACTAACTAATAAAACAGTAAATAACGATATTTCTACGACCTAACTTATGCTAGATTATATTTGGGGTGACCGCTACTTCACTATGGAATTTTCTAATTCCTAACACTAACACTTTTGATTTAAGATAAATGCTCCCCCTTAACATGTGCATCGGAATTTCGAAATCGTTTGGCACATGTAGGGAGGAGAGCTTGTTATTATATTTCTAAAACCACTTGTCGAATTATCAGTTTATATCCAATTTTCAAACCCTTTGAGATTTATGATCTCAATGGATTTAAATTATTTTCGAAAGCTTTTTGAGGAGAAAATGTGACTTGCTTTTAAAACATTTAGCGTGGATGGGATTTTGAGACTTTAAACTCAAATGATTAGACATGCTTAAGTATCTTATGAAAACACAATTAGCCTTAGTGCGGATCAATTGCTAAAAAATTATTTCTTTTTTATTATCAAAATGTAGAACTTGCTCGTTCGTGCCAATTGTTTGAAAATAACCCTTTGATTTGATTGAAATCATTCTTCCCTCGATCAATGACCAAGTTGTTGATTGAGTAGATAGAATTGACAAATGATTAGTCGAGATGATTTTTTCAAAATTAAGTCGGAGTTATTTTCAAAGCAATTTAGTTTTCATTAGATGACAATATTTTTTTGAGGAAAGAATATTTAGAAGGAAAATATTTGTAGAAATTTTATTGTCTTTTAGCGAAAAATTTTTCCTTATGAACTTTTGTTTTAGAATCAGGCATGATGTTTCAAAATCAAATTAAGCATGGCTCTGTTCTTTCTTCTTGTAAGGCGGGTTCTGCACAGAGTGACAATAAACCTTCTTCATTGATTAAGGCATGTTTTGAAAAACATTTGAACTTAAATTGAACTTCATCTAAAGTCTCGTACCATTATTGAATGACATTTCTAAGACCGTAGATGTTATCGATGCGAGAACATGCCTTGGAAAAACTATTTTGTATTTTCTAGAATTTTCAAATTTTTATGGATGTTTGAAGATTTTATATTTTTCTATTTTGTTTTTGTTGGTTTTATATTTTTATATTTTGGTTTTTGATAAAATATTTACAAACATAGAGTAGATGATATAGTTTAAGAAGATGATGGTTAGAATGCAGGATAAGGATATGGAACTGACATATAAGTAGAAGATAAATTGATCATCTCTTAAACTTCCACCACCAAAGCTTTTGAGGCTCTAGAATAGACGTTAGAACATGAGCGTTTAAGAAAGCGAGACTTTGGTAGCTTCTCCCCAAACCGAAAATCTTCTTGTTGAGCAGATTCTATGCTTTCTTACAAGCTTGCCTTAGCCGAATTACTGTAAGGCCCATTATCATGAATATTTACTCTCCTTTTAAGAGCGATCATTGATTCTCCGTTCGGGATTATATCATGATAGAAGAACAACAGCGTTTCATCCCACTTGAATAGAATCTTCTCATATTTCTTTCCCTTTGAGAGTACGGCGAAGAATACGGAGAAGTTGTCAAGGGACCAATTCCCCAGTGGTTGAATTGATGCGGTCGGTCTCTTGGAATATTTCGAGAACCCGAATACACATATACCTAAGAGCGAGGAGAAACATAACATTGAAGTGAGATTAACTCCGATATGCAAGAATAACCTCAAAGTATACTTTTCTCTCGATGAAAGTGTATGAAGCTCAGGACCCGAAGTACCTAAATGCCTAAAGAAAGAATAAGATAACATTGAAGTAGCAGGTTGGATCAATGATTATCTCTCTGGATGTCAACTCGGAATAAGTGATTAAGCTCTCAGAGTGAAATAGCTTTGCGTCCCCATGTACATTTCTCCCATGATTGCGATAACATAAATCATCACTCTATGAGGGTTGAATAAAACACTACTTGACCACGGTAAAGTTGTGTGTTTAGATGTTTGAGTCCTTCCCGATGATTGAAATGCGATCTAAATCATCACTAGCATGTATCTCTTTTATCTTGACTGTCTATTCCATCTCTTCTACGTAGTTGGAATATACAAAAGCCATAGATACATGGCGATTTTCTCTGCGGGTGTCTTCGAGACAACCTAATCACTTGAAGTGTTAAGTTGCGTCATGTGTACTTGTTGTGCTTTTAGAAGTATGTCTCCTTCCCCTTGGCGGTTTTGATACTTCATAATCTGACGGCCATTTCTCATACATTATACTAGAATCTGTTGAGAACATTAGCTCAAATGTATGGTGAGGAATCAACTTCTGTAGAGTAATGTGAGCAAATCTAATTAGGGATTAAATATGGCTTTTCACTCTCCCCGATTAGTGCTCTCCTCTAAGCCCGACAATCTTTATAATGAATGCCCATTAAGAAGAGTCTTTAGATGGTTAAATACAATCAAATCTTTAGTCTTCTAACATGTACATGAGAAAATGTAGAACAAACTATAGACTCGACCTTCTTCAAGATTTTCCGTTTGGGAGCAGAGTTAACATCTTCATCTCACCAAATTCATTCCAATTAACTTATATATAGCAAATCCCACTTAATAATATCTCTCCTAATCAAACAAAGAGCGGAGAAAAGATGTTCATCAAGGGTTCTGTCGCCCATAATGAACACATGAAATGGTAACACCAAATAACAAGTTGGAATATTGATGATCTTTAATTTGTTGCTGAGAGATAGGTGAAGGTGGATAAGGTAGAAACGAAGAATAGACACGAAGAGATACATAATCAACCAATATTACGACGATGATTCATAAGACATAAGCGTCAGGTAAACTTGTTGTGAGTCCTTGGTGTACACATTCACTCTTCACGATGATTGATAGATGGAATCATCATGATGATGTCACGTGAAGCATTAAAAGCTGGAAACACTTTATCATTACTCATATCGGCCCGTGAGAAGATGTCACCAAAGCTCTTAGAAGAAACTCCATGTGAAGATGGCTTGGATAAGAAGAAGCTCGGTTCTTACATGAGTTTGGAGCATTGACCATTTATTCTCAAATGTCAAACAACCTTGATATATTCATACATCTTACTCCCCCACTCAAGAATTGCAAGTTGCCATTCTGATTATAACAAGTGAAATCATCCGATGTAGTTTATTCACCATTCTCCTACATAAAAATTTGCAAATGAAGTAGCCATTGCCAATTTTGATTGAACAAATGAAATAGAATACTATCAATGGTAAATAGATCCACTTAATAAGCAGGTAGGCATTGAGAAAGCATGAAGCTTGTTGATGAGAATGGTCATAATATTTTCTTTGATCACAATTTTCATACGAAAAAGCCATTTGATTTTCATGGTAAAATTCTCCCCCTCAATATGTGCATAGGATATTTAAAATCAATTTTATCACATAGAGGCAAGAGTTCTTTGGAAGCACATCCACGTTACAAAAGCCATTAGAAAACCATTTGATAACTTCAATCAGGTACTTTATAAATAACTTTAAAAGCTTTTGTACCTCGATGGTGTACTCCTCCTCAAAATGTGCTTGAGATTGAAAACGTTTAGCACATATATAGAGGAAGCATTTGCACAATTAAATAAAGCGATCACCTTTTATCAAATTTCATGAATTAAATCACAAATTCTCTTGATCAAAAATATCAAACCCTTTGAGATTTTGGATCCCAATGTTAATAAGGTTTAGAAAAACATGGGAGAATATGTGGCCAGGTTTAAATACTCATCATGTTTTTGGATAAATCCTCCTCCTCAACATGTGCATTGTGTGAAATCATTTAGCACATGGAAGCCGAGGGAGTAATAAGAAGATTTCTCTTCTTCGAAGATAAAAGCGCACAAAGCACACTTTTCTTTTCTTTAAGAGGCGGGGCCTAAAGTGTTATCTCAGAGCCGCCATAATGATGAAATCTGAGGCTTGGCCGTGTGAGCAGGACATGTCATTGGATTCCCCTCATCTTTAGAGCGACCTTAATCCAAGTACCAGCGGACAGATTTATGCGACTGCATTGGAACACAGACAAAGGTGGAAATTTGAAAACATTGGATCCCATGCCAAATGGGTTCCTTTTGGTTAAGCATGAAGCATATTTGAATTAGAAACCCTAGGTGCTATGGCATTATCACTAGGAGCTAAACTAGTAGAGAGCATCGAGACTTAGTCGAGAGAGCATTGTGTGCCTAATGGGATTATTCTACAGGTTGGCTTCCAAACCTTAATGTGCACTACAGGTATAGTGGATCTAGTTAAGGGGCAAGGTTTGCCATTCGTGAATATTCGACCTGTGGGCTTCCACTGAAATCCTACATTGGTAAAACCTTCCACAGTAGGTTTCGGAGTTGCTTAATATGTTTAAGCTTTGAAACTTTCTTAAGCAGGGTTAGATTCATAGACCTCAGTAAATGACCCACGACACATCATGATTACCATAAATTAAACATTCATTACATGTTTTTGCGGACTGACATAAGACTTTGAATTAATTTCAGTAAGCTTAGAGCTAATACTAGAACCAACACGATTCTTTTTGTTCAAATCAAACTTATTGTCCCTATGGTGATCTTCTACTTCTTTCTTATGACCACTTTTAGTTTGCGTAGTCCTATCCTTCTTTGTTTTACTTCTAGGCTTTGACCTTAACTTGGTGACATTCTTAACCAGAGAAATGATGATGGGAACCTTAGTTTGCTTCTTGCCATTTGATTTTCGGTTTTGATGTCTTGGGTTTGAGAATCTATGAGGAACATCAAAGGACACATGCTTGACTTTAGGCATAGAACTGGGCATAACTACACTATCTTTCCTAGTACCAGATTTAGGACATGTTGCAATTATACATTCTAAGATTTCACGAGATCGTTTGGCATATAAGCACATACAACCGCATTATCAAGTGGTTTCTATCTTATCCTCTTCTACAATCTCACGAGAGATTTTCTAGACTATCCTTAAAGTCTGAAAGATATGTTTGAAATGCCAATTCATTATTCCTAAGATGAGGAGGAATATACTTCACAGTTATAGCATATTTAGAACAAGCAGGCACCTTTGGTGCAACATTCTCACCACTAGTGATTGGCATTTTCCCTTTTACGATTCTTGATTCTCAATTTCTTTTGCAAAGATGTTATCTTTTCATTGTTCTTGTCACGGGTGACCTTAATTGATTCATGTAACTCTTTGAAATGCAAATTAACCTTTTCATTTTCTGCTAGAAAACACTCATTTTCATGTTGTAATACATCAATGAGGTTTTGAAGATGGAAATTTTGAGAACTCGAGAATCTAAAGGAGCATGTGGAGCCATTCACTTCACTCATTTTACCCTTCAATTGGGAAATTTGAGCTTTCAACTTTCTGATCGTGTTACAATGAGCTCGAATCTCTTCATCCGCGTTTGTTTATTTCACAAACTACATCAAACTCAGGAGCATCCAAAGATGTCTTGGCATTTGAGGTTTTAACACTTTCTTTAAGATGTTGATATTTTAATTGTAAATCAAGATATTCAACTTTTAGTTTAGAAAAATGCCTGACCATGTTATCATGATCATCCTTTTCGATCTTGTCATGCAAATTTGAATTTTTGGTTTCAAGCTCATTGACACAATCTTGTGAGACCTTCAAAGCAATCGATAAATCATGAAATTGAGAAGCAGTAATAGAATAATTCATGACAGTGTAAAACACATCTTGAGCAATACATCTAGAAATCAAATTCTCATTAAGGATGTGGATATTCTTCCTCTCAATCTCATTACTTTTAAGCTCACATTCATATTCTTTAACCTCGTTTTCCATTTCATTAAACATCTTTTTCATTTCGTTAACTTTAGTATCTATGGCCTTTTTAATACCCTCGAATTATTCTTTTAGTTGTTTAAAGAAAGGAATGACCTCGATTAGATAACATTCTTTAGTTTTCTCAAAACACCTTCCCTTGATAATTCGCATGTGTGTTATTCTCTTCTTACATGTTTTCTCAAAATCAACAAATAGTTGGTAAACTACATTATAAAGGTGATTAAGGTTTTACTTTAAGTGGGAAGATTTCTAGGCACTAAATGCATTGGTGTATTTGGAGGATACACGATGTTTGGAGGCAATTTCTAAGGGGTGGATTACGTTCAACAAGTTCATCAGCCTTTTTCTTTTCCATATTAACCTTCCAAAACACTTGTTCAGGGGTTAATTGAGTTTGAGGTCTAAACTTGTTCAAGGAAAGCCAATTTTCCTTAGTTTAATTTGGAGTTTTGAATGTTATATTATAATCTATACACCAAGGATCTTTAAGTTTCTTTTCCATTTTCTCTCTAGAGGCATCTTCTAACTCTCTATCCTCTTCAGTGCTCTCTAAACAAGTAGGCATTTGTCTAGGCTTAAGGATTTCATTACCATCATAGATCACCTTTTATGCAGCTTTTGCTTTCTTACCATACTCGAGTTGGGTTCTCTCCAAGGCCAACACTATGCTCATCGCAATACTCTATGCTTAGTGATCATGTGAAGCGTCGAATGGTGTTACCTTGTGCATACAACTTGTTTTCAAGTTTGTTCTTCAAAGTTTTAAGGTTGGAAAAATCATTTAAAAGTTTTGATTCCTTAGCATTCAATTCCTGTTTAAGCACTTTTACATTTTCATGAAGTTCTTGCTTTTGTACTTAATTTTTATTAAGTTTTTCTTGTAAGAAATTTAACTCTTGTTTTAATATTTCTTCCCTAAAATTACTTTTTTATAAGTATACGCATTTGGTTATCCATCTCCTGCTCACGGGTAGTCAATTCAAATTTAGCACGCTGTTCATAGATGACAACTTGATACTTATATATGTTAAGCCTAGTGGTCAATGAGTCATCAGGGATAAATGCAGTGTAATCATGCAGCAAATAATCATCATTTTCAGCAGAAGATGCACAACTCGATTCAGACACCTCGTGCTATCATGGTGTCGCGTACCCATTTTGTAATGAACAATTTGCTAAAGTTATGGCTAAATATGGAGTTACCCATCGTCTTTCTACAGCGTATCACCCCATAAGCGAAGCCGGACAAGTTGAGGTCTCAATCGTGGTTTTGAAAAGGATTTTAGAAAGGACCATAGAGGAGAAAATCAAGCTTCATGGGCGATAAGTTAGATGATGCATTATGGGCTTTCCGCTTTTGCATACAAGACCCCATACCGGGTGTACCCCATTTAAGTTGGTGTATGGAAAAGCTTGTCACTTGCCCATTGAGCTCGAGCATAAGGCATTACAGGCCTTGAAACATGCTAACTTTGATCTTAAGACCGCATGATGATCACGGAAAGTTCAATTGAATGAATTAAATGAGCTTAGGGATCCAGCTTACGAGGTTCTTTGATTTTTCAACGAGAAGACTGAGAGGATTCGATGCTAAAATCAAAACCCAGCGTTTTCAAGCGTTGGTGATCAAGTTCTCCTCTTTAACTCTCGATTGAAGATATTCTCGGGTGACTCAAAACCCGTTGGTAGGACCATTCACCGTTGCTCAAGTTTTCCCTTATGGAGCGGTGGAGCTTTCTCACGTGATGGCCCAAATTTCAAGGTGAATGGTCATCGTAGTGAAACATTATTTTGGAGGGCATCCCATCTATGGTTGTCCCGGATCTCCGGACTTTCCTAGGACAAAATCTGAATTCGGGGATCGAGTCAAGATAGCGACTTCAGGTGACCAAGCGATGGCAAGCCGTGGGAGGCACCCCATGCTTATCTTTCTATCTTCTTTCTATTTTCTAATAAGTGGCGTGAAGGGTTAGCCTCTTGATTTCTAAATGTTTGGTTGTTTGTGATGTTGTGTAGGATTTTCAGATGAAGACTAAATTGCTCAACGTTTGTCATTTTCTCTACTGAGTTTCATGATCAATCTTGATGGAAATCGATATCCGAAATCTTATCGACTAACGTTTATCTTTAGCATACTTAATAAACGGATTTTAGATTTTCGTTGATACCCTTACTTTTAAACATTGAGGACAATATTACGTTCTAGTCCGGGTAGGGTAATCTTGATTTGATTTGAGCACTTGCTTATTTTTTATCGTGTACTCTCGAAACCGTTTTCCTTAGAAAATGAAAAAATTGTGCAAAAATGTGAAAATTTAAAATTTTTGTAAGCTTTTGCTAGTTTTATGATTGAAAAGTATTCGCGAGTTTCTTAGAAGTTACTTTAAATATGCGTTTTCTTGAAATAGCCTTTGCTAATTGCTTAGACAAGAGGCTATAAAATGCACGTTCTAGCTCACAAGGCCAACAATTTGCAAGTCTCACTAAGTGATTTTAAATATGAAGTTAAAACAAGAATTTGCGAGTTTCTAATAAGTTACTTTAAAATGACGAGACTTGAGATTATTTAGACAAAACAATTGCTAAGTTAATATATGTTTTGACACCTTGTTGACTTTCATTTGGTGAGAGTAGGAATAGAATTCTGACTTGACCCGCCGTGGTTGGAGCTAAGCTTGTTCCCTTAACCATAGATAACCTAAAAATTATCGGTTAAGCATCCGCGGATCTCATTATTTGGGATTTTAAATTTGCGGAGATCGAGGAATGATAGAGTTACTTATGAGTTTAGATGCTAAGGCGTGGAGTAATTGGTTCTCTTTAGAGCCCATAGAAGGTACTTATATGGCTTTTGTTCCCACAAAATTGTTTCACCCCATATCATCAAAATAATAATTAGAGATGTAGAGTTTTTGGCGATAGTTAGTTCTTTATTCTTCTTTAGAGAATCTTGCCCATGAGTTGGGTACACATCAAAGTCTTTGTCGGTGTTGCGGTGTAATAGACAAGCTGATTCACATAGTTCTTGCTATTGTTTCTATTGTTATAAAAGCCGTAGGATTCGGAGTTTGGCACAAAATTAACATGAAATAAAGCCCAAATGTATTAAAGTTGAAAAATCCAAAGCCATAAAAGTTGTCATAGACTTCCAAAAAGGCAGAGGAAAAATCTAAAGTCATAATAAGACGATAAAGCAGTAATCCCGTTGAGTTAGTGGTTGAAAAGACCAAGGGCACAGATTGCAAAAATGCAAATGTGCTGAAATAGTGTTAAGCCAAACTTAGAATCCGGGAGAGATCTCTTTAAATCATGTTAAATTAGGACCTTGATGTGGACCTCATTCTTGTGTGCGATAGTTTTGAGAGGGAAGATGGATAACTAATTAGCGACTTAGCCTTATATCTTTATCTGAATAAAAGTTATCGAAACGAGAAAGTTGAAGAAATTCAATTCTCACAAAAAATAAAAAAAATCTAGAGGAAATAGGAAAATGGGAGCAAAAGTTAATTACACAAGTAACTTCCATGGGTAGTGTTGGCATCTAGAATCATATGTAACAATGATTTCGATTTTACGCTTAGTTTGGGGACTTGTGAAAATCGGGGCGATGTATTCTATCCGTATGGTCACTTCCGCAGCGTGTTGTGTTTCCTATTCAGTGATCCTAACGTGTTGATTGAAAAATGTTGGAGTTATTGATCGACATGAAAGTTCAACAAACTAATCATAATGTCGAGTCTGGCAATCATAATATCTACATTAATGAATTAAAAGGTAAACAGGGCATTTTTAGAATTAAGGCTTTCTTAATCTCTTTTGAGGAATCTTTGCTACTTCTTCATAGGTTTAGTAGAAAGAGATTGAAATCCTTGGTTTTTTAAGCGTGAGTTGATTGCATTGCGTGGGACACGACAATGGTCTCGTCTGGGGTATTTTGATATGTGCTTAAACACATATCTTTTGTTTATCAAATCAGACCCAAAATAACTAATAAAGAGCGTTTGTGCAAATATTTGTTGTTTTCTTGAGTTTATGCTTGTAGTTCGGATACGTCAAAACACACAAAGAAAGTAAATCGGTGAAAATCAGAACACGAGGAGAGATTAAGAGCTAAAGGCTGGCCGGAAGTCAATTATGCATTTGTGAAGATTTCTACTCTCTAGGATGATTTTTGAAGATATGATAAAGTTCTGATTTATGAAATAGTCCCTAAACTTTGAGCATTTGGCAAGAAGTACCCTCAAGTTTCAAAAAGTTGCAAATTCAATTATGGATTATTTGAAGATTGGCAAAGTTAGTCCTTGATCAAATTTTCGATTTACAAGACTAGTCCACTGGAATTTCGAGCTTGTACATCTTTAGTCCCTAAATTGCACCATGGATCCAAAGTTAGTACATAACCAATATACATCTAGCCCAAATATTCCCTTGGCCCAAATCCAACCCGGTCCGCCATTTTACCCTACGTTTTCCACTATACACTAAACCACACCCTAATAACTTGCAGTATACCGGTCAAACAAGTTAACCAAATCAAATAAATATTAAAAAAAAAACCAATGCAAATTCTTTTTCCCCAATTCCCCCAAACCCAGGCTATAACCCTAAAAGCGCCCCTAGAATCAATTGACCACTTACACTAAAATCAGGGCAATTGTGTAATTCCCGCACATTATGACACCTACTAGCGGCACACGGATGCAGTAGTGGCAATCCGTGTGTCATTCCTCTTCTATGATTGGTGGATTGGACAAGCACACGTGATCTAAGGGTAGATAATGAAAGGATGATCTTGGAACTAATCAAGGGTTGATAAGGCCCAGAGAAAGCACAAGTGCAAATTCTGGATCCTTCTTGGCTGTGGATGCTATATATACCCTCCTCATTCACAAGTTGAAAGGACCTTATCTTTCTTTTATTAGCATAGTTGTAGTTTCATTTTCATTATGTTTTCAAGTAATATTTAGCTTTTGTAATCAATTGTAATCTAAACTTTTAAATATAATAAATGCATTTTCTCTTTAAACCATTGTTTCAGTTTTTAATGCTTTTGATCTCAACTTATTAGTTTTTTTAATCCAGTTTAACTTATTTTGTTGTTTAAGTTTTAATCTCAGCTTGTTCTTATACTTTATCAAAAATACAAAAAAAAATCAGAAAAATAACAAAATAAAAAAAATATGTTAATTCTACTTTTTTAGTTATTATCATCTCAATCTGTTACATAAGCCTTTATAAACTCTATAGCTTTTTTGAAGGTTTATCTTGTTGGAATTCAAATCACACATAAATTCTCAAAATCAGTCAAATTGGTCAAATGGAGCGATTTGGGTTGAATCATTGATCTCGGATCAGTTAAAGGTTTTATTAGCTTATTCATAATTAGAAGTTGGTTTTGGTTAATATTTCAAGAAACCATAGTGGAATTACGGACCTCATGTAGTATTCATAATTCGGTTCATATTAAATTTTCATTCTTTGTTTTAATTTGCATAATTAAGTTCACTTGTGTTTTGTTAATTTTAATTGTTAAATTTGCATTAGATAGTTTGAATATTGATAATAGATCATAGATTATTCTTTGACGGGCTTAGGATTAAGATTTAGATAGAGTTATTGCAATCAAGTATTGATATCCATGTTTGGCATAAGGCGATATTTGGAGTTTAGTGCTTCTCATGGGACAAATCGTAGGTATAGTCCACTTTAGTATAATTAAGTTCATTTTAGCTTTTATATTGCATCTTAGTACTCCTTTAGTCAAAATTGCATTGAATCTGCTCTTAAGTTCATTTCAGTTATCATCAAGTTTTCAAATCTTACATATAGAATTAAATATAGTATAGATAGCTTGCATTAGGTATAATTAACCATAATTCAACATTCTCAGTCAAAAATTTGGATTCAAAACTCATTTAAGTCAAAATCTCATTTGTCGAAAGTCAAAGTAGTAAAACCGGTTTTTGCAAATCTTTGAATTTCTCATTGATTTATTTTTTGGTTCAAAGATATTGCAACTTTGGGATAATTAAGTTGATTGGTCTAGTTTCTAAATCGATTTTTGAAATTTTGGAAATCATTTTAAGCGATTAAAAGCTCTTAAATAGAGGTATTTGCCTTTTGTCGACATTTAGCTAATGTTGAGTGATTCAAACTTCCTTATGAAACTTTGCTGAAGCTTCATTATAGCTTGTTAAGGTCTGAATTTTGGTTTAGTGGTTCTTAGGTTGGTGGTCTTGAGGTCCACAAATCTGTTTTGATTCTACTTATTGGATAAGCATTTGTAAAGCTCAAAGATAGGTAGTTAGGCTTGTTTGGTACTAGTGCTCAAATAGCATCATATCATTGTAGATTGTTTTTCATGGTTTAGGATAGTTGGAATTAGTTGCTTTTAGGTATTTTTAGCATAAATAAGTTGCTTTGTTTCATTTGGTACCACAGTAGGAGCTTATAGCTTTTCTTAATAGCTTATTAGAGAGCTTTACACAAATGACAAATCACACATAAGCTTAGGTTTTTATATTTTTCATAGATTTAGAATAATATTTTAGATTTTTCCTGATTTTTCATATTTTTCATCACATTTGCTATTTTTCTTAATTAAAATCGTTTTTAGGACTTTTTAAATAGCATTTAATTCAATTAATTCAGAAAAGGTTCCAAAATATAATTTTTCAATTTTCCTAGATTAAGAAAAAAATATAAAAGCCAAAAATATTTTCAGAGATTTCTAGTTTAATTTGTAATTTTTCGAATTTAAATTAGTTTAAATTAGTTTTTAATTCAAATAAATTCCGAAAATCATAAAAAATTAGTTTTAATTCTTAGTTAATTTTCTAATATCATTCTTAGTTAGAAAGTAATTTTATATTATTTTTAGGACTTAGAATAGACGTAGTTGCATTTATTTCTTTCTTTTAATCGTTTGAATAATTCAGTATTTAGGATTTAAAATTAGTGTAATTTCCTTATATTGTTTTCCCTTTCCCACATTGTAGTTTTAATATAATCAAAAATAAAACATGAACATTTTAATAATTAATTAATAACGGCGATTGCCCATTCACCTCGTTGGAGAAAGACTGGATTTCCTAATCAAGTATCCTTTATCACTCATGGCGGTTTGATTCATTATCCTTCTTCCTAAAGGGATTTTAAATCATTACTTGTGGTTATTTTTGATATCGATATTGTGGTTTTATCCATACACACACACCCCTAAACCTCAACGAATCACATGTGACTATGATTTTAAATTATTTCAAATGGATGTTAAGAGTGCATTTCTTAATGGGTTTATTAACGAAGAAGTGTATGTTGCTCAACCTCCGGTTTTACCGACTTTGAGAAACCACATCATGTCTTCAAACTCAAGAAAGCATTATACGGTCTTAAGCAAGCACCAAAAGCTTGGTACGATCGTCTTAAGACTTTTCTTGTTGAAAACAAATACACTATGGGATTAGTAGATAATACTCTTTTTACCAAGAAAAAGGGGTCACATATTATTGTTCAAGTATCGTTGATGACATCATATTCGGATCAACTTTTCAAGAGCTATGTGATGATTTCTCTAAAATCATGCACGACGAGTTTGAAATGAGTATGATGGGTGAATTAAATTTCTTTCGAGGACTTCAAATTAAACAACTAGAAGATGGCATATTTTTTAACCAATCTAAATATATAAAAGACATGCATAAGAAATTTGGTCTTGAAGATTCCAAACCAACTAAAACACCCATGTCCTCGGACACTAAACTCACCAAGGACGAAGAAGGTGAATCCGTAGATAACACTAAATATAGAGGAATGATTGGTAGCCTACTCTATCTTACGGCTAGTAGACCCGACATTATGTTTAGTGTTTGTCTATGTTCTCCTTTCAAGAAAACAAGGCATCACACTTAGAAGCCTTAAAAGGATTTTTAGATACATTAAGGGAACAACGTGTTTAGGATTATGGTATCCCAAAGGAACGGGTGTAGAAACCATAGTGTATGCATTTCGGATCATGCCGGTTATTATGTCGATAGAAAAAGTACAAGTGGTATTTGCACTTTTGTTGGACATTGTCTCACCTCATGGTTTGCAAAGAAGCAAACGGCTTTAGCCATCTCAACTCTTGAGCGATGCGTCTCAATTTGGAAAGCATGTCAACAACCTCTTTGGATGAAGCAAGCTCTCGTAGATTACAGAATTCATCTCAACGACATTGTAATACTTTGCGACAACAAAGGAGCCATCGATCTCAGCAAGAATCCCGTTCAACATGCTCATACAAAACATATTGAAATCCGTCATCACTTTCTTCGCGACAATGTTCAAAAAGGAAACATCTCAATCGAGAAAGTATCCTCCGAAGAAAACATTGCCGACATCTTAACTAAGCCTCTTAAACGAGAACCTTTTAATCTTCTTAGACTTGGTTTAGGGTTAATGGAGCCAAACATGTAGGATAAACATAGCCCAAAACATTAGAATAGTCAAAACAAAACAATTTTGTTTTATCAATCTTTACGGCACCAAAGACAACACGGACGGAACCAAAAATTTGGTACCGTCTATTCCGTGGTGTCTACGAAGCCAGAACTACTACCTACAAAACATCTTCTTCCTCAAAACTCACTTTACCAAAATGTGTAAAAATTAAACCAAACTCATTATTGACTCCTTCCCACTCACTAATCCGAAGATAACATCATTGTAAGTATCCTAATTACATTTTATCTCTCAACTCTGAGTCTAGGATTCTTATTTATGCACAAAACCATTACAAATCATTACATGGGGTTTCATGTATGCTTTTATATTAAATATGAATTCAATTGGCAAATTGCATAACTAGTCATTGAAATTAGGTACTACATTATCATATTGCATAAACTAATCATGCTTCCCACTAATCAATAGATAATAACTATAAGGCCTTATTCAAATAACCAAACACCCCATGTCAAAATTTTGAAAAAGCTTCTCACTTGTAGGAAAACAAATTTTCATTGTTAATACAAATAGAAACGTTAGACCTTCATCACTTGCATGCTCTTGAATACTAAAGGTATTGCATAACTAATATGCATTCGCGGGTATATTCAAATGAAGCCACATTGAATTAGGAGCATTTGGGTTATCTCATGGTATTTGCCAAACACCCACTAAAACCATTTTTATGCATAAAATGAGTCGAGATAACCGCAACTCCAAATCGTTTTCATGTAGGCACACACTAGAACCAAAGCGATAAAGTTAGTCTAATTTTTTTAATTCTTCTTTGTTAGGAATAACCATGGTAGCCATGAGATTCTATGATCACAAGGACACCCTTTCTTACATTCCCAAACATCACAAAACCAAAGGACTTTCCAAGGAACAAGTAGAAATCTTTAAGAGTCTAGAATCAAGGTATTTCCATGAGGGTAGAACCATTCACCCATCCTTCCTTGAAAATACCAATCTCCGTGAAGAACTAGCCGCCATTCAATTCGATTGTCTCCTTGACACCGATGAACCAATTTGTCCTAGGTTTGTGTTAGAGTTCTATGCTAGTGTGACCGGCTTTAATGATGAAGACGATGATGCATTTTTTCTTAGGTTTAGAATCAATCAAAACGACTACACCATCACCTTAGCCAACTTTGCTCAATTGCTAGGAATTCCCAACCGAGGGACTTGTGTATACTCGGATAAGTGGTCACTCACCGCTCTTGATGCAATCAATGACCGCATTCCTCCCTACCAAACCCGTTTGGCCGATAAGGATGTTATCCGTGAACACCTATTTAACCCAGGGTGATACAACCGAGTTACGAAAGGAAAGGAGGTAAGCCGAGATCCATATGGAATGGAGCTAAATGAACTTAAGCCCGAATTTAAGAAATGGGAGGAGCTACTTAGAGCCAACGTCATTAGCACCATAGAAATAGGGATCACATCAGCTTGCCTTTGTCACATGCTCTACACAACTTGTCCATCAACCATTCAATTTAGCTTACTCCATCGCTAGGAGAATGATTGATATTCCAACTCAAGGATCGGTTGCTCTTCCATACGGATGCTTCTCACCCGTCTCTATAGAAACTTTGCACCAATTCCACCAAGCCCAAAAGGGATGCATCTTCACTATGAGCTCATCCTCATCTTTGTACCTTTTAGTAATGCACGAGTTGCTAAGACAAAAGGCAAGAGAGCAAAACCTCCAACTCCATCATCATCATCATCAAATAGCTCAGAGGATGGTCTTCCAAGCTCTCATCTTCCACCTCATGAGTATTATGCATCTCTTCCAGAGATAGAGAATGAATCAGCGGAATTCAAGCAAACTAAGGGAATGTTCAAGTGCCTTGGTAGGATGATGAACAAGATCTACAAGAAGTTGGATAAATGAGGGTCCATTAAGGAGTGTTTGGAACAATACATTATCATTAATGTTTGATACAATTTAGTTGTTTTTATTGTGTAGGATGATAATATAACTTAAAACAATGTTGTATGCTAACAATCTTATGCAGGGGGATAGCACAAGCATGCTATCAAATTTTACCCATTTTCACTATAATGTGAAAATCACTAGGCCTTGCTCAAAATCTATGCTCCACTATGTTTGTACATGTGTTATTTACTTTTCCTAACTAGAAATGTTTAGTGTCACATGTGTTGAGAAACATTTCAGGTTTCGGAAAAGTCCCGGACACCTAAAAACACACTCTGTCAAGTTTTACTGCACACTACGGATCAGACGGCACCAACGATTTGGTACGTGCAGTAGCATGAAAATGGTACCGCCGTGCACTGCAATGGCGGACGGGCCTGCTTTAGGGGTCCGTCCGTGTAAACAATTGGTGCCGTGGATCCTCCAGGTAACTTTCTTAATTTCGACTCTTTCGTGATTCCAAATTACCATCCATTGCTTATAACTCAATCTTAACTAGTTTATACACTTATTAGAACTAGTATAATTCACTTAGGTATATAAGAAATCCATTTCCAACCAAAATTCAAAAATTTGAAAAATCCACCCAAGGAGCCCTTTGGCATAAGGAAGGAACCAAAATTTTGGTACCTTCAAATCCGTGGGACATCTGATTGTTAGGAAACTCCACTCATTAGAACACATTTATTGCAAATCTTTTCTTCTTCACTCCATCTCTCTTGTATGACTTGACTTGGGTGACATGACTAGCATTCAACCCACTTCCAAATCATTAGGAACCTCATCTCTTCAATGGTTTAACATCAAATCAAACACATTTCTCCATAATTTTTCACTTCTATAAATTGAGAGGTTTTACCATGATCATCCTCACACCTTCTTCATTCTTACCATCATCTAGCAAAGAAAAACACAAGTCAAAATGACAAAATCCTCTCCTAAACCTTGCAAGAAAACCACTAGAATTAGCGTGAGGCCTTGTTGCTTCGTAAACCTAAGCTCCTCATCCGAGTCTTCTCCACTCACAATCTCATCTCCTATCCGAGATGATACAAGCCTTACCTTGGCTACACCTACTCAATCACACATTGTGATCACCACTCCACCACCTACAAAAACACCAACTTCACCTCCACCGGCACCCATCCAAACATCCAAAACACCCTCACCATCTTCACCACCAAAGTCTCCAACTCTCATTCCTATGGAGTTATTTTCCACACCACCAACTTCACCAAATCCTTTCTTGGAGGACTTGGATGACTTGCCTCCTAGGCCAAATCATCCACCACCATTGCCATCCTTTGGCACAATTGAGCGGATTGCTCATGAGTCACCTCGGTCATCTTTTGACCCAAACGCCCCATTAGGGCCAAAACCTATTCTCTTCCACCCCATCTACAAAGACATCCATGGTCCTTTGTATGGGGACCAATCCTCCCACATCAATGTCCCATCACTTAGAGGACATTGAGGAGTGCATGTGGGATGCTAATCCCACAAGAGAGGAGATTCAAGCGGAACTCCACAACCTCCACCAATTCAAAGGCATGGTGGATTCTCACTTTAGTGAGACTATGCAAATGCAAAATGCTTTGCTAGCCTCCATCATGACCACCCCAAACATTCCCACCAACACCAACACATCCACCATTCCACCACCACAACCTCACCAAACATACTATCCTCCTAGGCATGGTTGCTCAACTTGTGAGCAAACGGCCCAAACCGTTGACGGACAAGGTTATGGTCCATGACTTTCAAGAAGAAATGAGGTTCATCCTCAATCACATCCTTGAGCGCCTCAACGCTCTTTCTCATCCACCATCTCATTAGGATGGTCATAGTTTAGCATTTCTATGTTTTTCTTTTTCTTAGGATTATTTATTTTCTTGTACTAAAAACACATCATTGTGTTCTATTTTCATGATTTTTATTCATGAAAAATTTTAGCTAATGAATGGTGTTTTTCTATATTGTTGGTGCTTTTACATAATGTTTGGAAATGCTTGTGAATGATCATTATTACTAACATTTTTTTTGTAGCTTTATTTTCACAATCCATGTATCTTCCCATTAAGCACCCAATTTAGGGGGAGCTTTGATCAAGGGGAGATAATGGCACGAGCTCATTACATTCCGCATAGCCTCTTCTTTTGTTGAGACAAAAAGGGGGAGAAAATATAGAACTTGGTTATATTTGACTTTTCCGAAAAGTCAAGCGCATACATTGACTTTCTAAAAAAGTCAAACATGATACTTCATTGGTAATACTTGACTTTTTTGAAAAAGTCAACTGCATACTTTGACTTTCCGAAAAAGTCAACATCATTATCATTTTCTGAAAAAGTCAAACATCATACACTTTGCATTATCATTTTCTTTTCAAGTTCTAAAACTAATATTTTTATAACTCTTACACAAACTTTGTATCTTTTATAAAAATAAAATTTATATTTTGTCCTCAACAAAAAGGGGGAGATTGTTAATACAAATATCGTCATTAAGCGTTATTTATATTTTTGATCTTTACCTAAGTTTTGTTAACGACAAAAGTAAATTTAATTTGTATAAAAGCTTAAAGCTTGTCAAGTTTAATAGATATTAAAACAAGCTTTCTCAAACAATATCTTCATCATTCAAGCATTTACATTTGTGATTAGTCATATCTTAATATGACTCTAATCATTATGTATGATAGTAGTTTTAGAATGTGTTAGGTTCTTAAAACCAAACACTACTTAAGTACTTGCATATCTCTAAAAATAGAAATACAACATATGACATCATGTGATGCATCATGGAAATTATTGGAAGATTTCATTAGATATTTTGTGTGGATTTGTACTCTTCATATCTTACACAATCTTACATAGATATGGTTGATTTTGGCAAGATCTTGATATCTTGTTTGTCGGACTGGCGGCACCAAAATCGGTGGAACCCTTTAAGGGTCCGTGATTAAAATGGATGATCGATGGTTTTGGTTATAAATAGCAGCCAATAAATAGTTTCTATCTTACTCTCTTACATATCTTCTCTCTAACCTTTCTAACTCATATCATATTAGTGATCTCTTTTGTAGCAAAGAA
This sequence comes from Chrysanthemum makinoi, assembly GCA_910596185.1. Lineage (NCBI taxonomy): Eukaryota > Viridiplantae > Streptophyta > Magnoliopsida > Asterales > Asteraceae > Chrysanthemum > Chrysanthemum makinoi. Next base: position 16,704,290 of record OU343224.1, read on the forward strand.
GATCAAGTCACATTCAAGCTTCAAACGAGAAGTTGGAAGTCTTGTTTGTTTAGTGTTGTATGATCTTGTGTTGATTCATACTTCATTGTTGTATTATACCATCATAATCTTGTGAGTGTGAGTGGTTAGTATTTTAGTCCTCAAAATACATTGTGTGTGGGAGTGGTTGTACCCTTGGAAAGAACTCGACATCTAGCTTAGTGTCGGAAATAGTGTAAGCGAAGTGTAAAGGTTTTCTCCACATTGAAAGGAGCTTGTTGACTAGTGAAGTTTAACTCTCGAGTGTGAGACTCGGGGAGTGGAGTAGGGCAAGGAAAAAGAGTCCTTGTAGACCGAACCATTATAAACAACTTATTGTGGTTTGATCATTTCTTTCCTTATTTACTCTTTACTTATTGCTTGCATATTTCATTAACATATCTAAGATCAATATCAATTGATCTTTCAATAAGTTTCAAAACAAAGTTTTTAATTGGTAAACTATTCAACCCCCCTTCTAGTTTTCTACAGGTTTGTTGTTGCTCGACCGGTTTAGTTCAAAAGGGAAGGAGTCACATGAACTTTACTAGTGAGATTTTGAGGTAACATCTTTAGGTGTGTTTTGTTTGAGTTGGTCTTTCTTTTCCCCTTGGTTCGACCGGTTACAAGCCAAAGAAAAGAAAGAGTAGTATCACCATTTCTAAACTTGTCACTTGGTGTGTGTTGGACTAGCAACTAGGCCCAAAGATTTAAGGGTGGTTCGGGCTTGGTTTTGTTGGATCGTGTACAAGGCAAAGCCCAAGAGAAAAATTAAGTGTATTGGGCTCGAGGCCCAAAGGTAATAGTCAATAGGTTGGGCTCGAGTTCGGTAATGAGGCCCAAAGGGAATGGTGTGGGCTTGGTTCGGTGGTATACGAGGCCCAATGGTAGTTAGGTTGGGTCGTGAGGTGATACGAAGCCCAATAGGTTCCGGAGCCCAATATGATTTTAATATATTATTATTAGAATTTATTTCGTATTTTTATAAATTTTTACATATTCGTTAAGTATTTTAAGATTATCGGGATCGTGGGGAATTTCGTTATGATCACAACGGTATATTTATGAACGCTCAAACTGCGTTGATCATGCATATACCAAATGATATGCAAATGTGATGTTTAGAAAATTTTATGATGATATAAATCGTGCTTAATTTCTGATTAAGGTCTTAAGTACAATGAAATTTTCCGAGAGCTTACAGTTTTATTGCGTCATATTCACCCACTCCCAGGCAAATTGGTGCATTTGCTTGATGATATGGGGCCTGCAGTAGGAACAGTTGGGCCATGAAATCAGTGGGTTTTGACGGTCAATGGGGCATAAATGGGTGTCTTTGGGGCCTGATGAATACTACGGGTTCATGTCCACCAGATTCTTAAGCCGCAAACATATCATTTACATGTAAGTATTAGTACTTTTCATTATTAGTAATTACGATTAGCAATTGTCTGCTTCATCGATGTTTCTATTTACGTTTATTTTTTCTGATTTGAGCCGTAAACATATCATTTACAACAGCAAAAAAAAAAAAAAAAAAAAAAAAAAAACGACTCGCGTTACCATTTGAAATATAACCAATAGATAGAAAAAGTTTATTCGACTTTATTTCTACAAAATCTGCCCACCCAAAAAAAACAACGAAAAAAAGGCCCGCCCGTAACATTGCGACCGACGCCATTCTCGTTGATAGATCATTACCCATCGTCACTCATTCCCAAAGCTATCCTCATACACAGTCATTCCTCTTTACAAACCAAATGCACCCAATTGCTTTTAAAGATTTATTAATAAGTCTTCATGCCCAAACATGTATAGCTTAACGAGAGTGCCCCTGCATAGTAGTCAATGACTGGTACATGTGGCGTAACACAGAGATCATATGGTATCAAATCCTAACTCACGTTTCCCTTTAATTATGATATTATGTGATTTTTATTTTTCATGTTGACTGTAAGACTGGTTGGTAAGAGCCGCCAAACATTCAGTTACCTTTTCTCTTTTTATTACTTAAACGAGAGCTTTCTCTTAAACAAGTTTTGGTTTCGTTTAGACACAAAGTCCTTTATTGACAATACATGTGTAACACCCCAACCCGACAAAGGGTCGAATGTCACATTATGGAATATGGAGTCATATCAGAACACACTAATAAAATTCTGCAAGCGGAAGTCTTATAAAATAAAATAGCAAGTCATATAAACGAATGACTTACAAGGAAAAATACAAAATCCAATATGTCAAAAATGTAATATCAAAACAATGATCTTCAAAAAGAGTCCAATAAGATAGGGAAACTAGGGTCGGTTCACTCAAATGCTCCTACTCTTAGCCTATCAAGCCCAGCATCCCACTAGGTACCCGCACATGGAAAAAAAAAAGTGAATTTGTTTAAAAGCCGGAGTGAACAGATATGACAAAATAAAAACTAAACAAAATAGATATGAAGGGAATCAAAGAAAACTGATATCAAGGTCATAGAAATGAACAAAATGAGTCAATGAGGAACGCCAGAACACAATATTAACAGATAACCAAAAGAACATAAATCAAAAGAGACCAAAGCAAAGCAGTGCATCACTAACATACATAAAGTACACATAAAATAACCAAACATATAAATACTGGACATAAACGAATAGGAATTGATAAAAAGCATCATAAGCAAAACAAGTAACCAAACAGTGTACAAGCATAGCAGTCAGCGTATCAACTAAACATAAATATGGCAACACACTTAAATCAGATAATCAGAATACGTATAAGCCAAGCTGAATTCTATAAGCAGGCGGAAGCAATTAAATTGAATGTAAGCATGGCAATCACACAAGTCAGATAACCCACAGTTAATAAGCAGAATAAGTATCACAACCAGCGAAAATGCTAACAACATTATAAGCATGATAGTCACACATATCAGGTAGGTATACCAAATGAACATCATAATTGAATGAATTAACTAAACAAGAAGATAGCATGGCAACCACACAAGTCAACAAGACAGATAACATAAGTTGAACCATATTCCTTCATCAACCAGTAGTATGAACAGAAGTGTAAACATGGCAGATCAACAAGTCAGGTAACCATCAATTACTAAGTCAAACCAATATCGTAAGCAACGGAAAAATACCAACCAAAAGTACAAGAATGGTAGTCACAATTAGCAAATAGGAATACTAAATGATAATCATAGCCCATAAAATAACTGAACGAGGTATAACATGGTAAACGGATGAGTCAAATAATCACATACTAGCATGGCAAACGGGTAAATCAATTAGTCACATAATAGCATGGTAAACAGATAGTCACATATTAATCATATAATAGCACGGTAAACGGATGAAGTGGTAATCTGAAGTATAAGCTTGGTAGTCAACTAAAATGGAATGAGAGTATGACAAATCAATGAAATGGAGTATAGTATGGTAGACGGTTGAATCACATAAGGATAATGAATGAATGAGTAATCGATGAAAAACTAAAAACGAGAAATATAGAATATGGTGCATTGTGGAATAACATGAGATGAGGCATAAAAAAGATAAAAGGTCATGGAAGGAAAATATCAGTAATCTACAACGAGCCCAAACAAATCAAATCATAAGTAACCATGGAGTAGCTAGCTCCCAAAATGTGAAAGACGTGTATGGCACACAACATCAATCACCGAAATAAATAAATCATGGCAGATCATACCATATACAGAACAAATCTAAGATGCATCCATACGTCCCTGAAAAAATATTAGTGGCCAAACATATATAATAATCTTGAGCGCATAATGTATATAACAGAAAGGGAAAATGGCTCGGGTATTAAATGCGAAGGGTCAAAAGGTAAGGTCCAAGTTTGGCAAAAATCATAATAGCATAATAAAGGGTTCATAATAAAAGGTTCATAGCAAAGGTTCGTAGTAAAGGCACAATTCAAAGGTTCACATAAAATAGTTCAAGGTTCATAATCAAGATAGCTAAAGATCAAATGATGTGTAAGATGTCATGAGAAATCTTACGAGAAAGTTCAGAATATATGTACCTTAACGCCAATGAAAGGAAAGAAAACGAATGAATGAACACGAAGACACAACGTCACGTCTTCTTCAATGAATCTACACGGATTACGGTTCTCATATCATTTATATATTCATATCGAAAGTTATTCTTAGATTTATTGGTCATATACTTATTGTTAGGCTTGTATTACATATTAGGTTTTAATGTTTTATACCTCAATTATGGACTCGTATTGGACAAATTTTCATGACTATTAACTGAACTCAAATAAATTTAGAAAAATTTTGAGGTGTTCCCATATTAGTTAGCTTACTTCATGAATTTTTGAGGAATTTATTACTGAGCTTAAGTATGGATTAGAAAACCATATTTCTGGACTTGTCTATGAAGTACCCAGGAACAGAGACTCCAAAAGTTTGAACATGACACACCCATTTAAACTATTCCAAAAATCCAACCAAAATTCCCAGAGGTCACCCACATCCTAAAAATCAAAACTGAAGAAGGATAGGTCAAAACCCTAAATAGTTTTTCCATGAAAAATCAATTACCATAACACAATTTTTAACTCAGCTTACCCATATTTGACACCTTAACTTGTAAAATATTAAAGTCACACTTCCAGGTCTCCGAATGCTACAAATCTTATATATTCAGAAAGAACACAGAAAATACTTACATTTAGAATTAAAAATCATGCAAAGACATGTAGGCATTATCAAAATACACCTGTAGGAATATGACCTAAAATCTGGATAGCCTAACATGCAAAATTTCCCAAACTTCATATAATTCATACTTAGGTCACAAGAGGAAGAAATCATACAAGACCATATTTAAGCATACAATAATGCCATTAATCTCATCATAGTCTATTTCCATCATTTAACATGTAATCAAGAGCTTTAATAAGCAAAACATACAATTATCATATCACATAAAATCATAAAACTCACATATTCAAAACCGCATGGAATTCTTATCAAACGTGCCAATTCCTATCATTCCAATGCACATTCACTTATTCTACACCTCATACAACATGCCATCATAACCACTTGCTTAGTTTCAAAGTTTACAAGCCATGTTCACATAAAATCATAGAAGTCCTTATAAACCATAATCTTATAAACAAGCATTCTTTATCATATGTTAATCATAATCAGGTGTTTATTACTCATGATTCAAGGCATCATATCAAGCTAACCATAATTATATTCATTTAAAACTATAATCTCATAATTCACATAAAATCATACATGTTTCAATAAACACAAAGCCACATAAAATCATGAATATGACAACACTTTCTACCCCATTCATTGCAATCAGTGTTGCAAAACAAGGCCTGCAAGGTCGATTAATCACCGATTAGGTGCTACTGGGCCACCAACCTTGCAGATTTGTGTACGGTCAACAAATCGAACAACGGTCCAATGGCGGTCAACGATTTATGCGGTGATCAAACTTGCGAGAAACTTGCAAATCTTGTCGAAAATACCCAAAACTTTCTTGAACAAGTTTTAATCAATATATTTGGTGTTTTTTATCATTTACAAGATGATTTCAATTCTTGTCAGAATACCCAAATCTCGTCGAAAATACTCAAAACTTTAGAAAATGCCAATCAATTAATCACAGATTAATCAACCGATTAATTTCTACAGGACCAATTCGACATTAGATTCACGATTTTTGCAACCTTGATTGCAATAGATTAGGTCATTATAACATGCTTTCCTAATCAAGAGAACCCGTATCCAATATTTATAAACAATCACGAATTAACAAAAGTAAATACACATAATAATTTCACATAAAATCATAAGTTTTATAAGGGTTACATCATTTCAAAGAGTCAATAAATTTCCACTCCTAAACACCCCTAAAGCAATATCATGCAAACACCATGGAAGGGTCAAAAATTGGAAGCCAACCGAGCCTAGGGTATCCCCTAGCTCGGTCAATCATCCAATTACGCAGCCACTCCAACTTGGTGGTTTTTACCAAGTTTGACCTAGACGGAAGCCAAATCCAAATTCGACTAAACCCTAATTCGCCTTTCCTTCCCTTTTCCCTGATTTCGAATTTTATGAGGTTATTATAGGGTTTCAAAACAGATTCCTAACATCTCATATACACAGCTATGTTTCACAATTATAAGAAGAAGATTCGTTGTTTTTTTTTTTTTTTTTTTTTTAATTTACGTATATCCATCATGAGTCGAATTCGAATAGAAGAGAAAGGGGAATACCAAACCGATCATGAGTGAGAGGACAAGTATAGCACAACACCAAGAAACCACGAATCTTCATATTCTCCTCTTCTTCCTCTTGAAGCCGATCCTCTCTTCTAGTTTATAGGGTTCTAGTTTGTTTTGGTTTTAGAGAAGAACAAAGAAAAAGAAATCTGTATTGTTTTATTTAGGGAAAATTGATATCCTTTTATGTGTGGGCCAATTTTTATGGAGTGATAGGAGGGAATTTGGTGCATGATGGGGGGGGGGAGTGATTTGGGAGGATAATTAGGTTTTATTTGTATTTTTTTGAAAGGTTTAGGATTGATTCTCATCTCTTTTTATTTTGTACATAAAACGTATGGGGGTTATTAGGAGTCGGATTTTCTTGTTATTATTATAGGAATGTAAATTTTTCTTGTTAACTAGTATAACATTGTATTATCCTCAAGTAGTGTAGTAATATCTTAATTAGTAAACTTATAACATAAAGTTTTAATTTATTATCTAATTACACATATAACATAACATTTTAAACTCTTAATAACTTAGATTAAAAAATTTAAATTAGATGCAATTTTGTAATTCGGTTTTGAGGGTTTTACAACTCTTCCCATCTAAAAAGAAAATTTCGTCCTCGAAATTGAAGTCGCATAAGTACACGGAGACGTACAATTTTAAGTCAGACGTAGAAATCCATAGGTTCGCAGAATCGTAACAATTTCTGGTCCAAAGACTACAAAACTTACACGTAACAGATGTCAGTGAGAAACTCGCAAGGAGGTACAAAATTCCAAACCAATGTGAAAACTGACAAATAACGGATATAAGTCCTAGTATATCCAACGTACCAACCGCAGGCATTTCCCAATACGTCTTATGATCCCAATAAGTTCAAATTATATGATCTCGGTATTATCACGTTGATCAGGCATCATAATACTTGCATCACATAACAAGTCCTTATTGTAATCATATTCTATCTCGGGTCATGATGAACCTCATAACCAACATCACGTCAAAACAGATACACATGCATGTAGCAAGTAATACATCCAATCAAACTTACCATTCCACAAAGAAAGAAGGCCGTTGCCCTGCTCGAGAAGGTTCCTCATGACTCATTACTGACGATCAAGAATAGCCTCAGGCTCACTAGAATGACAAGGTGCCGCAAAGTCTAACCTTACTAATACAAATCATATAAACATAATGGATGAAAATCGAGATTTATAAAACACAACACGAAGTTGTAGTAATACCGAAGAATCAAGCCATACGGGTCATATGAAGCAGATGAATCTTCTCAGCATCTCCACGGTTGGACTGTTGACCACAATATGCTCGAATCTTGGTAGTAGTTTCTCCGCACGTCTAAAGTACGCCGGCCATAGTTCCTCTGCTCCTACGTCTTCCAAGTGTCCATCAATTGAATCTTGTCTCCGTCTTTGCTCCACTGGTTGTTCCAGCCAGCTCCCTCCAGCAGCATCCTGATGTCTCCGGTAGCATTCGGTGCGTACGCTACGAACCTCTCCGGTCGAGAAACTATTGCGACAGGAACGAGGTCGGCACCACCATCTTTGACTCTACGAGTAGTCTCCATCTAAACGATCGACAAGCGAATGCGCGAGGACAAGACAGACAAAATCAAATGCGGAAGGAGGATCAAATCAGCGGAGACAAAAGAGTATAGATATCAAATCTGAACGAAAATTGAAAACAATCAGAAAAGATAAAAAAAACGGAAAAAGATCAAAACAAACGGAAGCCTAATGTCTACCCAAGTCCTCACAGGTCAATCCTAAGGTCAAAAAGATGAAACCTTAGCTCTGATACCATAATTGTAACACCACAACCTGACAAGGGTCCGAATGTCACATTATGGAGTCATATCAGAACATACTAATAAAATTCTGCAAGCGGAAGTCTTATAAAATAAAATACCAAGTCATATAAACGAATGACTTACAAGGAAAAATACAAAATCCAATATGTCAAAAATGTAATATCAAAACAATGATCTTCAAAAAGAGTCCAATAAGATAAGGAAACTAGGGTCGGTTCACTCAAATGCTCCTACTTTCAGTCCATCAAGCCCAGCATCCTAATAGGTACCTGCCGCATGGAAAAAAAAGTGCGGCTGACCTTAAAAAGCCCAGTGAACAGATATGACAAAATAAAAACTAAACAAAATAGATTTGAAGGGAATCAAATAAAACTGATATCAAGGTCATAGCAGTGAAAAAAATGAGTCAATGAGAAACCTGCAGAACACAATATTAACAGTTAACCAAAAGAACATAAATCAAGGGAGACCAAAGCAAAGCATCGCATCAGCTAACATACATAAGTACACATAAAATAACCAAACATATAAATACTGGACATAAATGAATAGGAATTGATAAACAACATCATAAGCAAAACAAGTAACCAAACAGTGTACAAGCATAGCAGTCAGCGTATCAACTAAACATAAATATGGCAACACACTTAAATCAGATAATCAGAATACATATAATCCAAGCTGAATTCTATAAGCAGGCGGAAGCAACTAAATTGAATGTAAGCATGGCAATCACACAAGTGAGATAACCCACAGTTAATAAGCAGAACAAGTATCATAACCAACGGAAATGCTAACAACAATATAAGCATGATAATCACACGTATCAGGTAGGAATACCAAATAAACATCATAATTGATTGAATTAACTAAACAAGAACATAGCATGGCAACCACACAAGTCAACTAGACAAATAACATAAGTTGAACCATATTCCTTCATCAACCAGTAGCATGAACAGAAGTGTAAACATGGCAAATCAATAAGTCAGGTAACCATCAATTACTAAGTCAAACCAATATCGTATGCAACAGAAAAATACCAACCAAAAGTACAAGAATCGTAGTCACAATTAGCAAATAGGAATACTAAATGATAATCATAGCCCACAAAATAACTGAACGAGGTATAACATGGTAAACGAATCAGTCAAATAATTACATACTAGCATGGCAAAAGGGTAAATCAATTAGTCACATAATAGCATGGTAACCAGATAGTCGCATATTAATCATATAATAGCAGGGTAAACGGATGAGTCAAATAATTACATACTAGCATGGCAAACGGGTAAATCAATTAGTCACATAATAGCATGGTAAACAGATAGTCACATATTAATCATATAATAGCAGGGTAAACGGATGAAGTGGTAATCTAAAGTATAAGCTTGGTAGTCAACTAAAATGGAATTAGAGTATGACAAATCAATGAAATGGAGTATAGTATGGTAGACGGTTGAATCACATAAGGATAATGAATGAATGAGTAATCGACGAAAAACAAAAAACGAGAAATATAGAATATGGTACATTGTGGAATAACATGAGGCATAACAAAGATAAAGGTCATGGAAGGAAAATATCAGTAATCTACCACGAGCCCAAACAAATCAAATCATATCATATCATAAGTAACCATGGAGTAGCTAGCTCCCAAAATGTGAAGGACGTGCATTGTACACAACATCAAACACCGAAATAAATAAATCATGTCAGATCATACCATATACAGAACAAATCTAGGATGCATCCATACGCCACTGCAAAAATATTAGTGGCCAAACATATATAATAATCTTGAACTCATAATGTATATAACAGAAAGGGACGGGATGGTTCATCACTCGACCACCCTGGAGTTATGCCATTAGTGCATCAATGACATGGCCATGTTACCTTCATGGCTTGGGAAAATGGCTCGGGTATTAAACTGAAGGGTCAAAAGGTAAGGTCCAAGTTTGGCAAAAATCATAATAGATAATAAAGGGTTCATAATAAAAGGTTCATAGAAAAGGTGTGTAGTATAGGTTCAATTCAAAGGTTCACATAAAATAGTTCAAGGTTCATAATCAAGATAGCTAAAGATCAAAAGATGTGTAAGAGGTCATGAGAAATCTTAAGAGAAAGGTCAGAATATTTGTACCTTAACGCCAATAAAAAGAAAGCAAACGAATGAATGAACACGAAGACACAACGTCACGTCTTCTTCATTGAATCTACACGGATTACAGTTCACATATCATTTATATATTCATATCAAAAGTTATTCTTAGATTTATTGGCCATATACTTATTGTTAGGCTTGTATTACATATTAGGTTTTAAACCTCAATTCTGGACCCGTATTAGACGAATTTTCATGACTATTAACTGAACTCAAATAAATTTAGGAAAATTCTCAGGTGTTCCCATATTAGTTAGGTTACTTCATGAATTTTTGGGGATTTTATTACTGAGCTTATGTATGGATTAGAAAATCATATTTCCAGACTTGTCCAGGAAGTACCCAGAAACAGAGACTCCAAAAGTTTGAACATGACACACCCATTTAAAAAATTCCAAAAATCCAACAAAAATTCCCAGAGGTCACCCATATCCTAAAAATCAAAACTAGAAAAGGATAGGTCAAGACCCTAAGTATTTTATCCATGAAAAATCAATTACCACAACACAATTTTTAACTCAGCTTACCCAGATTTGACACCTTAACTTGTAAAATATAAAACTTAAACTTCTAGGTCTCCAAATGCTACAAATCTTACATATTCAGAAAGAACACAGAAAATATTTATTTAGAATTAAGAATCATGCAAAGACATGTAGGCATCATAAAAATACACCTGTAAGAATATGACCTAAAATCTGGACAGCCTAACATGCAAAATGTCCCACATAACAAACAACTCAATAATCATCATTCTACCAAACCATATTCCACCAAACTTCATATAATTCATACTTAGGTCACATGAGGAAGAAATCATACAAGACCATATTCAAGCATACAATAATGCCATTAATCTCATCATAGTCTATTTCCATCATTTAACATGTAATCAAGAGCTTTAATAAGCAAAACATACAATTATCATATCACATAAAATCATAAAAGTCACATATTCATAACCGCATGGAATTCTTATAAAACGTGCCAATTCCTATCATTTCAATGCACATTCACTTATTCTACACCTCATACAACATGCCATCATAACCACTTGCTTAGTTTCAAAGTTTACAAGCCATGTTCATAAGCAACATGTTCACATAAAATCATAGAAGTCCATATAAACCATAATCTTATAAACATGCATTCTTTATCATATGTCAATCATACTCAGGTGTTTATTACTCATGATTCAAGGCATCATATCAAGCTAACCATAATTATATTCATTTGAAACTATAATCTCATAATTCACATAAAATCATACATGTTTCAATAAACACAAAGCCACATAAAATCATGAATATGACAACACTTTCTACCCCATTCATTTAAGCAATAGATTAGGTCATTATAGCATGCTTTCCTAATCAAGAGAACCCGTATCCAATATTAATAAACAATCACGAATTAACAAAAGTAAATACACATAATAATTTCACATAAAATCATAAGTTTACAGGGGTTACACCATTTCAAAAAGTCAATAAATTTCCACTCCCAAACACCCCTAAAGGAATATCATTCAAACACCATGGAAGGGTCAAAAATTGGAAGCCAACCGAGCCTAGGGTATCCCCTAGCTCGGTCAATCAGCCAATCACGCAGCCACTCCAACTTGGTGGTTTTTACCAAGTTTGACCTAGACATAAGCCAAATCCAAATTCGACTAAACCCTAATTCGCCTTTCCTTCTCTTTTCCCAGATTTCAAATTTTATGAGGTTATTATAGGGTTTCAAAACAGATTCCTAACATCTCATATACACAGCTTTTTTTCACAATTATAAGAAGGAGATTCGCTTTTTTTTTTTTAATAATTTATGTATATCCATCTTGAGTCGAATTCGAATAGAAGAGAAAGGGGAATACCAAACCGATCATGAGTGAGGGGACAAGTATAGGACAACACCAAGACACCACGAATCTTCATCTTCTCCTCTTCTTCCTCTTGAAGCCGATCCTCTCTTCTAGTTTGTAGGGTTCCTGTTTGTTTTGGTTTTAGAGAAGAACAAAGAAAAAGAAATCCGTATTGTTTTATTTAGGGAAAATTGATATCCTGTTATGTGTGGGCCGATTTTTATGGAGTGATAGTAAAATTTGATGCGTGATTTTGGGGGGGGGGGGGGGGATTTGGGAGGATAATTAGGTTTTATTTGTATTTTTTTGAAAGGTTTAGGATTGATTCTCATCTCTTTTTATTTTGTACATAAAACGTATGGGGGTTATAAGGAGCCGGATTTTCTTGTTATTATTATAGGAATGTAAAATTTTCTTGTTAACTAGTATAACATTGTATTATCCTATAGTAGTGTAGTAATATCTTAATTAGTAAACTTATAACATAAAGTTTTAATTTATTATCTAATTACACATATAACATAACATTTTAAACTCTTAATAACTTAGATTAAAAAATTTAAATTAGATGCAATTTTGTAATTCGGTTTTGAGGGTTTTACAACATGCATGTAACAACACAAATTGATAACACCTAACAAATTATTGCAAGCTGTTGAAAACTAATAATACTTAATTTTTGATAGTGAATGACATACGAGACATGACTGGGTACATCCAGCTCTCTAAAGTCTCAATCATTATAGAGATTTTTGTTTCCTTTAGCGCTTCTAATTTGTATAAGATAAATGATTTGTGTTTATAGTTAAGTTCATAATATTTAACACGTACCTCTAATAAATAAATAAAGGGGATTGATACTTGCATCACAAAAAATGATTCACACACTATAATATCACATCACTTATGGACATGTTACAACATCATATATGCATAATTGTGGTGTGTGAATTTTTTTGACGATGCAAGTATCAATCCCCATAAATAAAAAGTGTATATGACCAGGAATACTTGAGGTGACAACTAATTAGGGTCCGCTTGGTTTATAGATGAGTGTGGATTCGGATTCGGATTCGGATTTGGATTCAAATTTGGATTCGGTATAGTTTTATGAGAGAGAAATTATATTTATTTAATAAATTTTATAATATAATTAAAACTAAAATTATTTTTAAATATAAAAGCTAAGAAAGAGAAAGACACAAACAAAACACATTGCCTACTTGAAGTACATGAATCAACCTAAAGGTGGCTAAGTGATACAGTATCAATTTCAAATCCCAAATCCATTCTTTTTGTCAAAAGAAGCGAACAAACAAATATTATACATCTTGTCAACATAAAACCCATACCTAAGAGGGATAACAAACAGCACCTTAATTCTCATAACTGTTTCTTACCTTATGTAATGGTTTTGAAAAAAATGTGTTCATCTTTATTAGTTGGGTCTTTTAGTAATTGGTATTCATTATCGGTACTTGTCATCAAAATATGTGTTATCCTTTTCAAAATAAGCTACAAAAAATGAAAAAGATGAAGATAATTTTGTGATAAGCATATTGAATGTATACAACCTTATTTTTTACGCCCTTTTACATTCAGGATTCTTTTTGTATTAAGCAAAAAATAAACAATTACTTTACTAGTTGGGTTAAGAAATATTTCATCTAGCATATTAAGCAAAAAAGAAAAACCCCCCTTAGTCGTATTAAACTATTAAATCCTTGTACACATGAGCAAGTATTAAGAGAAATAACAAGAGTCGTTATTGAAAATCATTAGTAAAAAAATACTTTCGCAATCATCTTATTTATATCATTAAAAAAAAATAACATGAGACGTTCGTATATCTACAATCATGTGCATTCATTTACAAATCACAGTAACTTGGGCTTTCATTTTGATATATTTAAATCTTTGCATATACATTAATTATTAAAATGATAATAATATTTATTAATAATAACAATGTATATGTTTAAAAAAAATTAAGTATACGAAGTATTTATTAAATTTATAAAGTTATAAAAAATTAATAATAATAATTTTATTTAAAGATATTTAATATATTTACCGTAAATTTTAACAACTAAGTTTAATTAATTACCTCTTTTTTTAATCTCAATTTTTTTAAATAACATCGCCACATGTTGATAAGTAAAATTTAGATGGGTTTAACTAAATTGAAGCTAATTTTTATTTTTATTAGCCAATCAAAAGATTCGATTTGAAAATTGAGTTCTACAATCAATCAATAGAAAAATTCATTTTCTGATTTTGTATATTCTCTTACTATATATTATATAAGAGATATGAAATGATGTATATTTAATTATTTATTCACATTTTCTTTTGTAAGTGTGCAGAACATTTCTTTTAGCTAAAATGACAAAAATATAGCAATTCGCAAGTTTTTATTGTAGCACTTGATAATATGCTAGACTGGGTGTAATAACGAGTGTGGTCGTTGGTGTGACGCCACATGCATCAGTGTCGCATCAGCATCAGCTCTCACCATCAACTAACCACTAAACCCTGTGGTAATTAACATCAAACCACCACACAATTATATCAGACTTAAACACAAATATAGTCAACAAAACACTCACATATCTTTTTTTTTTTTTTTCTTGTTTTACGTCTAGCAGCGACCACCGAACCTTTCAAAAGAATTGCTGATCACATTGATCATGCGCATATGTTAAAAGAAGGGAGAAACAACGTGTCTTTGATTGCTCATCACCCATGGTTGGAAGCCTTATTACACCTAACAGTAGAATGAAATGATGTTGGCAAACTAATAGTTGGTGATGTAGCAAAAGCTACTCAAGGTTAGCCATGTAGGCACCTAATAACGATTTAAAGAGAGAAAAAGAACAAAACAAGTAGATAGAAGGTTCGTTTAACGGTTTTACGTGCATAGTTTGAGACTTTGAGTATACAAAACGTATAAAAGTGAAATTTTTGGAGTAAGTAACAATCTAGGCCTTAACGCGACTAGAGAAAACTATAATTCAGGTGTTTCATGCCGAAAACCCAATTGTAATCATTCAATTATGTTGTTTGTTGAATAAAGAGTTTTGTTTTCTTTAGAATATTGCATTTATTGATGAATCACCTTAGTCTCTTTTTTTCCCAACCGTATTTAATCACGATTGTTCTTTATAAAATGCTAGTGCATTTAATTTCTGTTTTCATATGAGTTTAATTTGCAGGTATATCATTGATTTAAGGTGACAATCAAACCAAATTTAACAACATATCGTTATTTATTAATCACGGTGTTATTATCCTAATAACATATCAATGTTTTATTAACCCAATTAACACACGCAACGTCTCAACTTACCATTCAACAAAACAAGGGGGTGATCCAGTGATAACGGCTTAGCCTTTTAGGATGAAAGTGTTAAGAGGTCTCGGGTTCGAACCATGTGGAGAAAATTAATCCTCCATTGGCTACGGAAGTTCACACCGAAGACTCCAACCTATCAAAAAAGTAATGCATAAATTAGTAGAATTTCCATGATGTGGCAGGATAAGAAGGATTAAGAAGAGAAGAGAAGAAAAAAAAAAAAAAAAAACTTACTACTAAACATAACGAGCATATATAATGCAAGAATTCTTGTACTTTTACGTTTTCGTTTATTTTAAAGCATTTTCTTTCCTTTTAAATCATTTCTATTTTTTTCACTATCACGTTTGATACGGTAATGTATAACCATTACTAAGTGGCCCAATGATATAGCACATGACCTCTTCACATTAGGTTTATGATTTAAATCTTACTAGATACACATTTAAAGGTAGCTAAGATAAGAGTCAAAAAAGATTACAAGTATACCTCGGTAGATCACGTACATCTAAGTTAAAAAAGTTTCATCTCATGTAACATGCATAGAGAAAACATAATCCGTTTTTTTTTTTTTTTTGGAAAAAGACTTTCATTAAAAAACAAGGGGACCAAAAAACAAGGCCTCCACACACATTACATCATATACAATGGGTAATTACCCCAATCCTTCCATATAACATCTTTAAAACTAGCCCGATGTTTAATCCAGCAAAACGAAGATGCCTTAATACCCGCGACTATATCCACCGATTTATGTCTAGACTTATGAAAGACAATATTATTACGCTCCAACCAAATCTTCCAACAAGTAATCATCATAATACCTCTCAAGATCTTCTTCTCCCATTTTGGCTTGCTAGCTATGAAATCCATTTTCAGCAATTCGGATATCGAATCAAAAGAGGCTCCTTGGATGCGGCACCATACCTTTATTTTAAACCAAACACCCTTAACAAAACCACAATCCACTATCAAATGATTAGCTGATTCCTGCGCAAACTCACAAAAAGGGCATCTAGTATCGCTAATGTTGACACGCCTGTTAACAAGCTCTAAACGAGTCGGAATCCGATCTAACTCCAGCCGCCATATGAAGATATTGATTTTACTCGGTATCCATGACTCCCATCTCATGGAGCGATGATATTTCTGGCCCAACCAAACTTTAACAGCATCAACAGAAAATCTTCCACTACTATGCTGATTCCAAACCCACCTATCTTTATTCTCATTCAGCCGAACCTGCGAGATAACCGCCTGAACATCCTGAGCCTCTGAGATCGCAACAACTGTGTCTGTATTAAAGCCCCAAGAGCTCGCTATACCAAGTCTATCTCCAACCTGTATAAACCGATCCGCAACGACAGCATTTTTGCTTTGTTCTTGAGCGAATAAGCAAGGCCATCTGTCCATAAATGGAACATTCCCATGCCAAGCATCCTTTTTTTCTTTAAAGTTTGGCAATAGGTATCGAAATGTTATGTTTTACTTAGTAGAACATACTCGTATAAACTAGTATTGCAATAATTATATTGGAGGGCTGGCTATTAACTTAACATCGATATCAATCATATCATGCTTCTATAATGATGCGACCTTGTTTAACGTGGCGTTTCCCGAACCATTTAATTTGTGTTTGTGTTCTAAACTATTAAATGATATGGGCTTAGATTTGTATCGACGTATTTATTAATCAAATTCCAAGTTTATCTCTAAAGTACGAAAGCTGGTAAATGGTCATAAATTCTAATCCCGTGGCTATGTATTCACATCTTTTGTTTTTTTACATTTAACTTATCGAAATGATCATACATAGTAGTTTTTGTTTTTTACATTTAACTTTCGTAATGTTAAAATATATAACCAGATATAGTTTTAGATGTAACCGAATGATCAAGCAAGTATTTAAGATTACTTTCATTTATAACTTAACATGGTTCAAAGTTCAAAACAAATACTATAAATAGAATGATAATGATACGAAAAGTAAAATTATAACTTGACATGATTCAAACTCTTGAACAAATTAAGACCATAGGTTGACGTGTAAAAATATTAAACTTCTACGAAAAGTAAAGTGTTTAATTATATTCTAATTCTAAAAGGGACAAATTATACAACCTTAATTATGATATGATTAAATCGAGTAAAATTGGTCGAAACATAGTTGTGTATTCATGATTCTTGTTAAAGGTTTTGTTGTCGACCCAACGCGATAGCCAGAATCATTTCGACCCATCTTACTAACCATCTCAAAACAGTTATAGTAGATTAAACCTGTTAAGCATCTAGATACTAAACAAATTGTTATTAAGTTTAATAAAAAAATACTTTAAAATTAAATAATCCATGCCATTAGACATTCTTAAATGTGTACAGATGGAGGTTGTTAGCCTTTGTTGAGACTTATGGTGCTTAGGTTAACCTCCATACCAACTATTCAAAAAAAAAACAATTTAACACCAATAAGACAAACCTGTTTTCTTGATTACCCTAAATTCACCTAATTGGTAAAAAAAAAAATCATCCCACTTGTACTCACACCACCTTTCATATTTCTGTTCACCAAATCATATTCTCATGCACAACAAGCAACAACACCTTACCCCTCACCCCCTCATATAATACATGACTTGCCTCTCCCTTAACATATCTTTAGCATGGACTATCATCTTTCACCTTCTACTCTCAACTCCACCCAAACCATGTCTACTTCTTCTCTTTCTCTCACTCCGGCCACCGGCTTGAGGTTCGGGTTCTTACAGGACGTTCAAATTCTAGAGCTTTTTGTTGCACTTTTGGTTTTCGTAGTTATAAATTCTATAAGGCAACGTAAACGAAAAGGGCTACCCGTGTGGCCATTTGTTGGAATGTTGCCTTCTTTAGTACTTGCTCTTCGTGTCGATCTATATGAATGGATTTCTCAAATTCTTTGTAGACAAAACGGGACCTTTACTTTTATGGGTCCTTGGTTTACAAATCTGAACTGTATTGTTACTGCTGATCCTCGCAACCTTGAGCATCTTCTCAAAACCAAGTTTCAAGCGTATCCAAAAGGACCTTATTTCAGACATGCTCTTCAAGATCTTCTTGGGAATGGGATCTTTAATGCTGATGATGACATCTGGCAGAAGCAGAGGAAGACCGCTAGCATTGAGTTTCATTCGGCCAAGTTTAGAAACATGACTACCGAGTCTTTATTAGAGCTTGTTCATGGAAGACTGTTGCCTGTATTAAAGGAGTCTGTTGAACAATCTACTGAGATTGATCTACAGGATATTCTCCTAAGACTAACGTTCGATAATGTTTGTATGATAGCTTTTGGTGTGGACCCTGGTTGCTTAAGTCCTGGGCTACCTGAGATACCATTTGCTCAGGCCTTTGAAGCAGCTACAGAAGCAGCTATACTACGGTTTGTTAGTCCAACCACGGTATGGAAGATCATGAGACATCTGAACATAGGATCTGAAAAGAAACTGAAGCATTCGATAAAAGGAGTAGATAATTTTGCAGATGAAGTGATCCAAACCAGGAAGAAAGAAATCTCATTGCAGTCAGATGACAAGAAACAAAGGTCTGACCTGTTGACGATCTTTATGGGTCATAAAGATGAACAGGGAAAACCTTTTTCAGATAAGTTTTTACGTGATATATGTGTAAACTTTATACTAGCTGGAAGGGATACTTCATCAGTGGCGTTGAGTTGGTTTTTCTGGCTTCTTGATTGTAATCCAACTGTGGAAGAGAAGATCCTAAGAGAGATATGTCAGATCGTGAAGAATAGGAAAGAAGACGATGAAAAGGGAGATCTAGTTTTTAGACCAGAAGAGGTGAAAAAGATGGACTATCTGCATGCTGCTTTATCAGAGTCCTTGAGATTATACCCTTCGGTACCCGTGGATCATAAGGAGGTAACAATTGCTACTATCTATATACCCATTTACTAATGAACAGGTCAAATGAGGTCAAAAGCCGACCAAAGTATATTTTTAAAGCACAACTGCATACAAACTACTAACACGTTTCATCAAAAATAATTAGGTTGTTACTGATATCGTATACAATAAATTAATAAATAAATGAAAAAATAGTTCCGGTTCAACAAAACCTGGCCCAACCCATTTTGATTTATAACAATAATAGTAAGTTGTTTTGACCTATTACCAACATGGCTGACCCGCCCATACTTCCACCTCTACTGCTAAGCATCCACTCCAAATAGCAAAGAAAGAATTTGGCTTGTGGCCCTAAAAAATGAGTCACAATGAATCGACTAGTTCAAAGATTTGGCTTAACTATTATTTCCTGCGGAAATTCAAAATACAGGTTGTTGAAGATGATGTCTTTCCAGACGGGACAGTGCTAAAGAAAGGAACAAAGGTGATTTATGCAATCTATGCCATGGGACGAATGGAGGCGATATGGGGGAAAGACTGCAGAGAGTTCAGGCCAGAGAGGTGGTTGAGGGATGGGCGCTTCATGAGTGAATCAGCCTACAAGTTCACAGCATTTAATGGCGGGCCCAGGTTGTGCTTAGGGAAAGACTTTGCCTACTATCAGATGAAATTTGCAGCCGCTTCAATGTTATATCGGTATAAAGTGACGGTGGTGGAAAATCATCCAGTGGTTCCAAAGCTTGCACTCACTATGTATATGCAACATGGGCTCAAAGTGAAGCTTCTCAAGCGTAGTGAGTCTGAACTCCAAATGTATCAGAATATCAATTATTGAGCTCCTAGTGAAGATGTGTGGCGTTTATGTGTTGTTTTTAACTTATTCTTTTTCTATTAGTTGTTGGTTTAAATTATTTTATATTTATAAGTCAATATTGTATTGCAAAAGAAGAAGAAGATGATGGATAGAGACAGGCAAAAGAAGGATATGCATTTTATTGTAACTTACATAAAAATAAACGAATTGGGGTGCTATTATCGGTTTTACTTAAGGGTGGAGGGATCTCTCGTGGCCTGATTTTTTGTTTAATATAGTGAAGTTCTAGTACATAATATACCTCGTAGCAGTCTCGTACAATGTCTATAATTTACATGTTCTATACTGAAAATTAATTATCACCACATAACTGCCACCAAGGTGGCTTAATGGTCAGGCACTGTAATGTCCCTCTTCATGTTCAAACCTCACTAGCTACACATCTTTGGGGGGTGGCCAAGGAAAGGGTCAAAAACAGTCATGGGGACACCCCAGTAAACCCTCATCCATTTACCCCGTTCTGTTTTTAACTATCAACACATAAACAACCATACTAATGTACCCAAAATACCAAATAATATCCAAAATGGCACTTTAAGTCAAGTAATGTATAATACTGTTATTTTACTAAAGTTCAATGTGACTCATCCCTCACAAATAAGCACCACTGAAACAATCCAGTGAAAATCAGAATGCAACCTTTCTTTTCAAAGTATGTGTTACCAATAAACTAAAGAGTACATTAGTTTTCGGACCACTGTACTTTTAAACACTTTATTGCACGGAACTATAAGAAAGACGATGGATAGAGACAGGCAACAGAAGGATATGCATTTTATTCTAACTTACATATAAATAAACAATTTGGTGGTGCTATTCTAGGTTTTTCTAAGGTTGGAGGGCTCTCTCGTGGGCCTGAATTTTGCTTAATTAGCCAATAGTGAAGCTCTAGTTCATATACCTCGTAGTAATCTTGGATAATGTCTATAATTGACATGTTCAAGTGCTTCAACCTTGTTTCAAGCTTTCCCTGCCCATTCTTCATAGAATTCTTTCAAGAACTCCTCCATGAACTTGTGCCTTTTCACAGCCCTTCTCTTCCCTGCCTGAAATTCCAATAAGAAACAAAAAAATTACATGCAAATTAAAAAACACTAAAAAATGAATGCTCGGTGACCATATGGTAGAACTTAGCAAATCTAGCAAAATATAACAACCTTCGTTTTCATTAGATCCTTTAGCTTAAGAAGCTTCTCGTGAAAGTGATTCACAGTAGTTTGCTCTTCTTTCTTCATGTATTGGTCCTTGGACAAATCCGACCGAGGCTGAATGTTAGGATCATGAAGCACTCTGTTTCTACTTCCACCAAAGGTAAAACATCGAGCAATCCCTGGAACCATAATCATTTTAATGTGTCTTCAAGATAAAGTAATCAAGACAGACCCCAACGATGCATCAAGGAACTAAAAGGACTTTAAAGACAAATCGGCACATGATTCAATGCAATTAACTAACATGTATTTACCCATGCTTGAAGTAAAAAATGGGTTATTTCATTTGTGACTCTTTTCTGGGGCCAAGTAAATAATTTCTGGGGACGAAGATACATAATGTCAAGAGTACTACAAAACAAAAATCCTTTACGCAAACATCAAACATGTAAGCTGGCTTAATATGTCTGCATAATTACAAAATCCCGTTATCTTGAATGAATATGTAGCATTTCAAAGCGCACAACTGATAAGTTTGGAGTATAAAAGAGCAGATGTTACTATACCAATAGCACCAATTGCATCAAGACGGTCAGCATCTTGCACAACTCCAAACTCCGGTATATGAGAGCCATTGGCCACTCCATTTATTTCCTCCTTGAAACCTTTCATTTATATAAAGCAACAATTGACCTTGTCAACAATATCGATGCACAATTTTCACTAAAAACAGTATAGTTAATCAATGAATTATGTGTGTGCGTGTTAGTTACATCTCAGTATAGGGAACTTACCCATTCCCTTTATAATAGCTAAAATTTTGCTGCTTTTTTCAATATCCACACCCTCTTTTGCAAGAAAATCCTCTACGACTTTCTCCTCCGATGGATCCCTGCATCATTGGAATAGGATATAGCAGAAGTTATTGGCAAGTGAAGAATTCCACAAAACAGTTCAACGTATATAAAACTATATGATTTTTCTGCCATTGAGTACTGTATGGATACACTGCAGAACGCCATTAAGCTATAATACCGAAACTTAACCAATATACAATGTTTCAGAAAAATCATTTGACTACCCAAAATTGATGCTTATAAGAGGAAAAAGTTATGAAGAGTGGGTGTAGAGTTAAACTTTCTTTTTCAATAGATGTTCAAAACCACAAAATGTTTTCAAAATCTGAAAGGCAACTTTTGGTTTCGGAAAAAACAAAGACAAATTGCGCCTTAATACTATAGATGAAATACTCCTTTGCACCAAACAATCTTTCCGAGGAGACTAGAGGCACAGTGATCAAGAACAGATTTGCATCAAACTAAAGTTAGATAGGCAACATACCTTAAGTATTTGTAGTCCCCTGCATATAATATGAAAGAAATTATCATCAATAACAAAAAAAGGCATATATAAAAATGGGATGATGTTTTTCTTGTGTTATATATGGTAATGTATACTAAAATTAGGAGTTTTTGGTTTATTAAATCCTAAATCAGCAGTAGTAAATAACTCACCTATATCATGAAGGAGTGCAGCAAGCTCAACCTGCAATAGTAGTAACATAGATATCAATAACCATTCATGATCTATGAATTAATCAGATATCTAAAAACTAAAATTAACTATTAGCTCCTAAGCAGTTATACTAACGGCCCAAATCAAATAGCTAAAATGGCACTTTGTAGTCAAATAAAGACACCTACTATTGCTATTGTAATATAAAACCGAATGCTTAAGGTTGTCGTCTTAAACAAATTAAGAAGAATACTTGTTCACCCATCATAAAACCAGAGTTCACAAAAATAAGCAACACACATCTATTGGGACAATCCAGATGAAATCGAAATGCAAACATTTCTCTTATACTTAAACTAAGAGTACCGAGTACATTAGCTTTATAACCATTGTACTTGTTAACAATTTTTGCACCAACTATAGGAATACTTTGTTTAAGCTTATTTATGGGCTTACAAGCTTATATGTTTTCAGCTTTTGGGACTTATGGGCTTATACAAGTGTATTATGAATATGTCATAACAACAACATACCCAATCGCGCCGAAGCGGGGTATGTTATTGTTGTATCAAAATAAGCCGAAAAAACTGTGTTTATGAAATACTCCTGCCGAAAACATATAAGCTCATAAGGCCATAAACAAGTATGATCCTGAAACATTAAGGCTGCTTGGTTGGTGTTGCTTATTAATTTCTGCTTCAACAGATAAGCAATTTTGTAACAGCTTAATTTAAAAAAGCTTCAACAAGTTCAGTCAGGCCATAAAAAGAAAAACAAGTTAGAAAAGACATACAATTTGGAGTGATGAATCGAGTAGGTGTTCTTCACGCGCAAGAGACAGAGCAAGGTCACGCACACGAAACGCGTGAGCAGCGTCGTGAGATGCATCGTTACCTTTCATCATCTCTTCTACTAATTTCTCTGCTTTTTTTACTGTTTCACTTTTCATCGCCATCCTTTTTTCAAAAACCACTTCGTAGAAATGAATAAACTTAATTGTGCTTTCACCGCTTTTAAACCTTCTTTTGCAACAATGAACCCACTTTTGAACTGTTAACACCATACACCACGTAAAGTTTTTTTTTTTTTTAACTGTTAACTACTTTTGAACCTTCTTCTGCAACTGCGAACCCGAACACCCTCTTTTGAACTTTCGTTTGAACCTCATTTTGCGAACCCGTCTTAGACAATTATGAACTGTCTCAACCCGCTTTTGGACCATCATAATACAAAATGAAACTTACCTATTGCTCGTATGCTTTTCCTTCTCTCTTTCTATTTCACCCAAACATCAAACAACCATTAAAAACCCCATGAAACGTAAAATTAAGGGTGTGTTTAGTTTGTTGCCGTGAATCACAATCGATATGAGTTTCGGTATCAAGTGGAATGACAATGGATTAAATCAAATGTATCATTCCCATTCATGTTGTTTGGATTGATGAAATTGATAAAGTAAACTTGGGAATCAAATATATGCTTGTATGTTTTTATGTGAAATAAATATGTGGGCACATTGATATTTGACTATGTGAAATAAATATGTACATGCTTTTTTGTTTTTATGTGAAATAAATATATGGGCCACATTGATAGATATGTAAAGGAGGCAAATTCATGATGAATGGAATATCACTGATATTCGACTATGATATGCATAGTTCAATTTCAAACTCTTCAAACAAACACTTTTTTTTGGAATGAAAGTATTCCCTAATTTCGGTTATTACATAAAACCTTTAACATTCAAATAAAAAAGTTTAAAAGAAAAACTGAAATGGTAGCCTAACTAAGACTACCTTCATTGGATGAGTTGCCAACCTATTGGATGAGAAAAAGACAAAAAAATATGTATATAATATTAGAAGTAATCAAAAGATGGAAGATTGGATTGCCAATCTCGGTCGACTTGTGATCTCCAAATATCATGCCCAACCTTGACACATGTGAAATTATCATTGGTAGTTGCAAATTTATTTTCCAACCCTTTTTATTATTTGGTGACTTCATGCACATGAAATATAGTTACTTTTTGTTGGGTCCAAAAATTGACCCAATCACCCTGAACAACATTTGAAAATAAAATAACATAACTCACTAAATAAATAGTGAGTGACTCACTGATAAAGAAATCAGTGAGTTTTGTTTAGTGCTCTTTACTTACTTATACGGTGTCAATGAGTAAAATATGTGAGCTACAAACAACACCAGTGACACTGAGATTTGACAAATGTCTCAGTGATCCTGAAGACACTATCTCTACATACAGACTGAAAAATGTGGGTGGGAACTTCTAAGAGAAAAAGTCAAACAAGTACAAGACATTACCAAATAAGTGAGAATATTAGTTATGACAACTTCAAAAGAATGGTTGGTGCTTTTTGTCACACCCCCAAATTACCTGTTTTGCAGCTGAATGGAATACCTGGGGGATGACTGTCATAGCATCAAAGTTACAGTTATATCGAACGACCTAAAGTGTCGTTTTGAAAATATCGTTTGATTAAGTAAAATGATCAGAGTTTACAAAACATAGGTCCCAAAATATTTCCAGTGTACTAAAAATGAGTTTGTTACAATCAAACGATAGTTAAGTGCAAAAAATATATATGAGACGCGTCGTCACCGCGACTCTATGATAAGTCCACATGCATGCCATGAAGTGAATGCCTTAGATACCTGAGATAAAACATGCTAAAAGTGTCAACACAATGGTTGAGTGAGTTCATAGAGTTTGTCTAACATGTAAAGCTTTTTAAAGAACGCGCATGCAGCAAAGACAAAGTTTTTGGTCATTTATAATAGTCCACAAAGCAAAGGCATTGTAAATCCACTCAGTTCCAAGTTCCGCCCATACAAAACTTGCAACCTGTGTGTTCACAACCCACTACCAAAAGTAATATGTCTAGTAGTCACGTACACGTTATCATAATAGTCCACAATATAGCACCACGTATATAATAATGTATGACAGGCAAAGCCCCTAGAATAAATAATATGTGTCCCGTAACATAGTGAACGAGAGGTTGGCCGACCTCTAATAGCGCTATCCATACTACCTACTAATAGGAGACTAACAATGCGAATGTACGAACGGTACATCATACAACTACTATATACAATTAAGAACACTCCGAACATGGGAGAATTTGCACGCTCCACCAATAAGGCGAGACTTGGTGTTGCTCCGTTCATATAGGGAGACTTGGTATTGCTCCGTTCTCATATGGAGACTTTTAAATCATAGCACGTATGGTTCAATAAGTCCAAACAAGTCATAAGTTCGTAACTAAGTTCAAACAAGTCATAAGTTCGTAACTAAGTTCAAGTGTTCCATTCAAAAGTTTGTAATTAAGTTCGAGAGTTTAAGTCGAGTTCAAAAGTTCAAAACAGTCAGAGAGCTCAAAACATATCAAAAGGTTCAAAATAGTCAAAGGGTTCAAAATCAAGTCAAACGAGTTCAAAATATATCAAAAGGTTCAAAATAGTCAAGGGTTCAATATTATGTCAAACAAGTTCAAAATAGTCGAAGGGTTCAAAATCAAGTCAAACAAGTTCAAAATAGTCAAAAGGTTCAATATAAAGTCAAACAAGTTCAAAATAGTCAAAAAGTTCAATATAAAGTCAAACAAGTTCAAAATAGTCAAAAGGTTCAATATAAAGTCAAACAAGTTCAAAATAGTCAAAAGGTTCAATATTAAGTTAAAAGAGATTAATTATATGCCAAAATATTTTAAATCAAGTTAAAAGAGATTAATTATATGTCAAAAGAATTAAATCAAGTTAAAAGAGATTAATTATATGTCAAAAGAATTAAATCAAATTAAAAGAGATTAATTATATGTCAAAATGTTTTAAATCAAGTTAAAAGAGATTAATTATATGTCAAAATGTTTTAAAATCAAGTTAAAAGAGTTCAAATATATATGTCGAAGGGATCAAAATCAAGGAAAGTGGTTCAAATAATAGTGTTCATAACATAGTATCAATTTAGTTCGGGCATAATCTACTTACTAGCATAAGTAGTGAAACAACAGTTATTTAAGTTCATATAAGTGTAAAGTAAAAGCAAGTAGTTGAGCATGTATCTCCCCCGAAGAGTTTATAAAACAATTAAACGTGTAAAAGTGGGGCTACGAACTCACCTGATGCAATGATTATGATGACAAAAATGGATACACTGAAATGAGGTGCAAACTCTATCTGCAACCTAATATGAATGATATGTTCTAATGTAAGTCATGAAACAATGTCGTGCATGCAAACTCATATGATATCCATACCACTTGTACATTTTTGAAAATGAAGTTTATCGTCGAAATACACGTTTATGACATCTCGTCATGTTATGAAATACTTTACAAGTACTTACGTTTAAACGACATCCTACAATAGTTGCTTAGTGATTTATCAAGAAATTATAGTTTATGAGTAGTTTTCGGAAAAGTTCGAGAGATAGTATATTACTCGTTACAACTTCGTTTGACGAACGGTTGAACATTTTGGAAAATAGAATAGGCGAACTCACTTTTACTTAAAGACATCGTTTTCTCAAATGTACTCTATCGATATGAAAAATAGCTCCAAACACGGTCACTTGCGATAACTATTTTGGTTTAGAAAAAATATGTAAGTGTTATACTTGTGTAAAATAGTTACGATATCTATATTTAAAATGTGTATAACTTAGCCGTTATAAGTCCGTTTTCTACGTTTTATATATCCTTAGTTTCGTGTTAATATATACTAATATATTTTTGACAAATCGACTCATTTAGACCATGTTTAAAACTCATTTTTGCCCTTAAAATAACCCTTAACAGCTTACCATTTTTCAGAAAATATAGTTTTCGTCGTTAAACTTGAAAATAGCGTAACTTCTTCGTTATAAACCCGTTTTAACCCGTTCAAGCAACCACGGTTTCGTTTTAAAGAATATTTTCTGAATATATAGCCCAAAATAATCCATGACCTGTCGAAATTTCCATATTTTACACAAACGATCAGACCACAATCTAAAGTTGTCGAAAATGAATTTTCTTGCGTAATACTTGTTTCAATCACTTCAAATCAATACCAAATCTATTATAAACCTACCATACACCTTCTTAGGGTGTCATGGGTTCCTAAACATCATCAACAACTATATATTTCAAGGGATTAATTATAGGATGATTAAAACTCAAAATAAGTACTAAAAACAATTAAAAGTGGTATGAATCACATAATACTTGCATGTTTTTGTACTAAAATGATAAAAATAACTCAAGTAAGATTATGAAAGATTAGTAAAGATCATGAAAAGGTTACTAGTTGAATGATGAGGTTTAAGTAACTAGGTTCTAATTACTTCTTGATTTTTATTTCAAAATCTAAATAGAAGTATACTAGTGTTTATATAAGCACTTGATTCTTGAAAAACTTTATGATTTCTTATTGTTTTCCTATCTTGGCCGAACCACCACAAGAGAAGGGAGAGGGTTTGAGTTTTATTTTCACCTTAGGATTATGTGTTGTATGTGTTTAAGATATTATCTAGTATAATAAGAGTATATTTGCAAATATCTAGTCAAAATAAGAGTATGTGTAAACTAGCCAATATTTTTATAAAATTTTGATGACTAAGGGGGGGGGGGGGCAATGGCATAATGGGAATTAAGGTGATGAGTTTTTGTTAATTAAATACATTTAGAGTTAAGTATAGTGTATATTTGGCACATGTAATTATTTATTTAGTGTAGCGTTAACTAGAAATCGATTTTTACGGAACAAAATAAAATATATCGAAGTCATAAAAATTCTAAAAATGCATTTCTTACAAGTATTGAGTGAATAAATAATTATTGATTAGAATTTACGAAAACCGTCGTAAATATATATATATAACAATTTATATACAAAATAAATTCAAAACATCAGGTAAACTAATAATATAAATTTTATAGTCTTAAAATAAGTATAAAAATATATTAGGACAATTTTTGGAAGTGTCGGATCAATTGTTCAAAATAAATGATCGTACGATAGCGTTTATTTAATAGAAAATATACGTTAATGAAATATGCAAACCCATGCATGAACTAATATGAAAATGACGTTACTGATGATATGTAGACTAACTCTAGTCTATATGAAATGTTCTCAATGATGCTTCATGAATACGCAGCTAAACCCTTACGGTTACGCAAATTTGATACTCGTAAACCTAGTTTACGAAAAATGATGAATAAAAATCATGAATATAAATTTTTCTCCGGGAATGAATAGTGTTTTGTGAATAGTAAAATTTTGAAATAACTTCTCAAAATATCAACTCGACTTAAAAAACGATGAATAGTAACCAGTAAATAGTAAATTCCCGAGATGAATAGTAAATTTGAAAAATGACCGAAAATTGAGAATTGTGACATTCTTCCCCTGTTAGAGGAATCATGTCCTCGTGATTCAATTATTGATAACTATAGTCCGAACCGCGACAAGGGTTCTAAAAGTTTATGCTCGTGTGAATAATCTAAGCGATTATGTCAATGCTCATGCATATGGGTTCCTCGTCCAACTAGGTACGTTCTTGTGCTATCGTGACCATTTCCCACTCTAAAGACATGCTCTCTTATGGTTTAGGTTTGATGAGGTAAGCTTTCCCATTCTCGAGCAAAACCCTCAAAAGACTTTTAGGTAACCGATTTTTACTTAATCCCACAACTCATCAAACAAGAACTGTCATGCGCTAAATCAGTTTAAGTAACAACTTGATTCTAGCTTGATCTTTGCAACTCATCAAACAAGAACTGTCACTGGGATCAAACTAGAAACAAGTGGTTTTGAAGAAAGTCTTTTGAAAATTTGGCTCAATAATGGAATTGCTTACACATATAAGACCGATACTCCCTTCATTGCATGATTCTTCCTAAATTAGACATAGGTGATCAGGCTATGTATAATTAAGGAGTAACTATGCAATGCTTGGACTAATCGACTCATATGATTTTTGGTCTTGGGTAAACTGATGTTAAAATTGTGATATGGGATGTCAAGGCATTCTCCACATTGGGGTATGAAGAAAGGATAATGGAATGGGTATCTGAGGACATCTATGTGACAATCGATGTGAAATAAAAACAAATAATCCACATAATGTGCGTATAAACCCGCATGTATAATGAGTATGCACTTATAATGATATGATGAGATGCTATGATGATATAGTTATAGTCTAGGGTCAATGATGCAACCTAGTTCTCTATAACCGAAGCTCTGATACCAATCTATCACACCCCAAATTACCTTTTGCGCGGAATGGAATACCTGGGGGATGACTGTCATAGCATCAAAGTTACAATTATATCGAACGACCTAAAGTGTCGTTTTGAAAATATCGTTTGATTAAGTAAAATGATCAGAGTTTACAAAACATAGGTCCCAAAAGATTTCCAGTGATAGTTAAGTGCAAAAAATATATATGAGACGCGTCGTCACCGCGACTCTATGATAAGTCCATATGCATGCCATGAAGTGAATGCCTTAGATACTTGAGATAAAACATGCTAAAAGTGTCAACACAATGGTTGAGTGAGTTCATAGAGTTTGTCTAACATGTAAAGCTTTTTAAAGAACGCTCATGCAGCAAAGGCAAAGTTTTTGATCATTTAGAATAGTCCACAAAGCAAAGGCATTGTAAATCCACTCAGTTCCAAGTTCCACCCATACAAAACTTGCAACCTGTGTGTTCACAACCCACTGCCAAAAGTAATATGTCTAGTAGTCACGTACACGTTATCATAATAGTTCACAATATAGCACCACGTATATAATAATGTATGCCAGGCAAAGCCCCTAGAATAAATAATATGCGTCCCGTAACATAGTGAATGAGAGGTAGGCTAACCTCTAATAGCGCTATCCATACTACCTACTAATAGGAGAATAACAATGTGAACGTACGAACGGTACATCATACAACTATCATATACAATTAAGAACACTCCGAACATGGGAGAATTTGCACGCTCCATCAATAAGGCGAGACTTGGTGTTGCTCCGTTCACATAGGGAGACTTGGTATTGCTCCGTTCTCATAGGGAGACTTTTAGGTCATAGCACGTATGGTTCAATAAGTCCAAACAAGTCATAAGTTCGTAACTAAGTTCAAACAAGTCATAAGTTCGTAACTAAGTTCAAGTGTTCCATTCAAAAGTTCGTAATTAAGTTCGAGAGTTTAAGTCGAGTTCAAAAGTTCAAAACAGTCAAAGAGCTCAAAACATATCAAAAGGTTCAAAATAGTCAAAGGGTTCAAAATCAAGTCAAACGATTTCAAAATATATCAAAAGGTTCAAAATAGTCAAGGGTTCAATATTATGTCAAACAAGTTCAAAATAGTCGAAGGGTTCAAAATCAAGTCAAACAAGTTCAAAATAGTCAAAAGGTTCAATATAAAGTCAAACAAGTTCAAAATAGTCAAAAGGTTCAATATTAAGTTAAAAGAGATTAATTATATGTCAAAATATTTTAAATCAAGTTAAAAGAGATTAATTATATGTCAAAAGAATTAAATCAAGTTAAAAGAGATTAATTATATGTCAAAAGAATTAAATCAAACTAAAAGAGATTAATTATATGTCAAAATATTTTAAATCAAGTTAAAAGAGATTAATTATATGTCAAAATGTTTTAAAATCAAGTTAAAAGAGTTTAAATATATATGTCGAAGGGCTCAAAATCAAGGAAAGTGGTTCAAATAATAGTGTTCATAACATAGTATCAATTTAGTTCAGGCATAATCTACTTACTAGCATAAGTAGTGAAACAACAGTTATTTAAGTTCATATGAGTGTAAAGTAAAAGCAAGTAGTTGAGCAGGTATCTCCCCCCGAAGAGTTTATAAAATAATTAAACGAGTAAAAGTGGGGCTACGAACTCACCTGATGCAATGATTATGATGACAAAAGTGGATACACTGAAATGAGGTGCAAACTCTATCTGCAACCTAATATGAATGATATGTTCTAATGTAAGTCATGAAACAATGTCGTGCATGCAAACTCATATGATATCCATACCACTTGTACATTTTTTAAAATGAAGTTTATCGTCGAAATACACGTTTATGACATCTCGTCATGTTATGAAATACTTTACAAGTACTTACGTTGAAACGACATCCTACAATAGTTGCTTAGTGATTTATCAAGAAATTATAGTTTATGAGTAGTTTTCGGAAAAGTTCGAGAGATCGTATATTACTCGTTACAACTTCGTTTGACGAACGGTTGAACATTTTGGAAAATAGAATAGGCGAACTCACTTTTACTTAAAGACATAGTTTTCTCAAATGTACTCTATCGATATGAAAAATAGCTCCAAACACTGTCACTTGCGATAACTATTTTGGTTTAGAAAAAATATGTAAGTGTTATACTTGTGTAAAATAGTTACGATATCTATATTTAAAATGTGTATAACTTAGCCGTTATAAGTCCGTTTTCTACGTTTTATATATCCTTAGTTTCGTGTTAATATATACTAATATATTTTTGACAAATCGACTCATTTAGACCATGTTTAAAACTCATTTTTGCCCTTAAAATAACCCTAAACAGTTTACCATTTTTCAGAAAATATAGTTTTCGTCGTTAAACTTAAAAATAGCGTAACGTCTTCGTTATAAGCCCGTTTGTCACACCCCCAAATTACCTGTTTTGCAGCGGAATGAAATACCTGGGGGATGACTGCATCAAAGTTACAGTTATATCGAACGACCTAAAGTGTCGTTTTGAAAATATCATTTGATTAAGTAAAATAATCAGAGTTTACAAAACATAGGTCCCAATAGATTTCCAAAGTACCAAAAATGAGTTTGTTACAATCAAACGACAGTTAAGAGCATAAAATATACGTGAGACGCGTCGACACCACGACTCTATGATAAGTCCAGATGCATGCCATGAAGTGAATGTCTTAGATACCTGAGATAAAACATGCTAGAAAGTGTCAACACAATGGTTGAGTGAGTTTATAGAGTTTGTCTAACATGTAAAGCTTTTAAAGAACGTTCATGCAGTAAAGGCAAAGTTTTTGGTCATTTAGAATAGTCCACAAAGCAAAGGCATTGTAAATCCACTCAGTTCCAAGTTCCGCCCATACAAAACTTGCAACCTGTGTGTTCACAACCCACTGCCAAAAGTAGTATGTCTAGTAGTCAAGTATACGTTGTCATAATAGTTCACAATATAGCACCACATATATAATAATGTATGCCAGGCAAAGCCCCTAGAATAAATAATATGCGTCCCGTAACATAGTGAACGAGAGGTTGGCCGACCTCTAATAGCGCTATCCATACTACCTACTAATAGGAGACTAACAATGCGAATGTACGAACGGTACATCATACAACTATTATATATAATTAAGAACACTCCGAACATGGGAGAATTTGCACTGCTCCGAACAGGGGAGACTTTAAGTCAGGGTCATAGCACGTACGGTTCAATAAGTTCAAAACAAGTCATAAGTTCATATTTAAGTCCAAGTGTTCCATTCAAAAGTTCGTAATTAAGTTCAAGAGTTTAAGTCGAGTTTAAAAGTTCAAAACAGTCAAAGAGTTTGAAACATATCAAAATGTTCAATATAGTCAAAGGGTTCAATGTTATGTCAAACAAGTTCAAAATAGTCAAAGGGTTCAATATAATGTCAAACAAGTTCAAAATAGTCAAAGGGTTCAATATAAAGTCAAACAAGTTCAAAATAGTCAAAAGGTTCAATATTAAGTTAAAAGAGATTAATTATATGTCAAAATATTTTAAATCAAGTTAAAAGAGATTAATTATATGTCAAAATGTTTTAAATCAAGTTAAAAGAGATTAATTATATGTCACAATGTTTTAAATCAAGTTAAAAGAGATTAATTATATGTCAAAATGTTTTAAATCAAATTAAAAGAGATTAATTATATGTCAAAATATTTTAAATCAAGTTAAAAGAGATTAATTATATGTCAAAAGAATTAAATCAAGTTAAAGTGTTCAAATCTATGCCAAAAGGTTCCTATCAAGTTAAAAGAGTTCAAATATATATGTCGAAGGGCTCAAAATCAAGGAAAGTGGTTCAAATAATAGTGTTCATAACATAGTATCAATTTAGTTCGGACATAATCTATTTACTAGCATAAGTAGTGAAACAACAATTATTTAAGTTCATATAAGTGTAAAGTAAAAGAAAGTACTTGAGCATGTATCTCCCCCGAAGAGTTTATAAAACAATTAAACAAGTAAAAGTGGGGCTACGAACTCACCTGATGCAATGATTATAATGACAAAAGTAGATACACTGAAATGAGGTGCGATCTCTATCTGCAACCTAATATGAATGATATGTTCTAATGTAAGCCATGAAACAATGTCCTGCATGCAAACTCATATGATATCCATACCACTTGTGCATTTGAAAATAAAGTTTATCATCGAAATATACATTTATGACAACTCGTCATGTTATAAAATACTTTACAAGTACTTACGTTGAAACGACATCCTACAATAGTTGCTTAGTGATTTATCAAGAAATTATAGTTTATGAGTAATTTTCGGAAAAGTTTGAGTGATCGTATATTATTCGTTATAACTTCGTTTGACGAACGGTTGAACATTTTGGAAAATAGGCTAGGTGAACTCACCTTTACTAGAAGACATCGTTTTCTCAAAAGTACTCTATCGATATGAAAAATGGCTCCAAACATGGTCACTTGCGATAACTATTTTGGACTAATAGAAAATATGTAAGTGTTATTATTTGTGAAAAATAATAGTTACGATAGCCATATATCAAACGCTTGTAACTTCGTCGTTATAGCTCCGTTTTCTACGTTCTATATATCCTTAGTTTCGTGTTAAAGTATACTAATATATTTTTGATAAATCGACTCCTTTAGACAATGTTTAAAACTCATTTTTGCCCCTTAAATAACCCTTGACAGCAAGTATAATTTCAGAAAATTAGTTTTCGTCGCAAAACTTGAAAATAGCGTAACTTCTTCGTTATAAATCCGTTTTAACCCGTTCAAGCGACCACGGTTTCGTTTTAAAGTCTATTTTCTGAAAATATAACCCAAAATGGTCCATGACCTGTCGAATTTTCCAGATTTTGCAAAAATGGACAGCAACTATTTTATTATCGTCTAACTTGATTTTTCTTGCGTAATACTTGTTTCAAATCACTTCAAATCAACACCAAATCTATTCTAAACCTACCATACTCCTTCCCAGGGTGTCATGGGTTCCTAAACATCATCAACAATGATATGTTTCATGGGAATAATTATAGGATGATTAAAACTTATAATAAGTACTAAAAACAATTAAAAGCGGTATAAATACATATGATACTTGCATGATTAGCACCAGAAATATAAAATAGATCAATAATAGGTATTGTAAGATTATGAAAAAAAATGTTTAGAAGCTTACTTGAGTGATTATGAGGATAGATGATAGAAAACTTAGTTAATCTTCAAGTTTTAATCCTAAACCTTAACTAGAACACTAAAAACCCTATGTAACACATGATCTTGGAAAGATTTCTCTTCTTTTTCTTCTTGAAAATGTCGACACCCACAAGGTAGAGAGAAAGAAAAAGGAGCTAGTTGATTATGAAGATAAGAAAGAAAAATTTGATTTGAGTTACTTGGATATTTGTAACATATATGAAGATATTTTGTTATTATGTATAGAATTAGCTAGAAATTGATTTTAACGGAACAAAATAAAATATATTGAAGTCATAAAAATTATAAAAATGTATTTCTCTCAAGTATTGGGTGAATAAATAGTTATCGAGTTGAATTTACGAAAACCGTCGTAAATATTTATATAACAATTTATATACCAAAATAAATTCAAAACATCGGGTAAATTAATAATATAATTTTCATAGTCTTAAAATGAGTATAAAAATATATCAGAATAATTTTTGTAAGTGTCGGATCAATTATTCAAAATAAATGATCGTGCGATAACGTTTATTTAATAGAAAAATATACGTTACTGAAATATGCAAACCTATGCATGAACTAATATGAAAATGATATTACGGATGATATGTAGACTAACTCTAGTCTATATGAAGTGATCTCAATGATGTTCCATGAATATGCAGCTTAACCCTCACGGTTACGTGAATTAGATACTCGTAAACCTAGTTTACGAAAAATGATTAATAAAAATCATGAATATAAATTTTTCTCTGAGAATGAATAGTGTTTCATGAATAGTAAAATTTTGAAATAACCACTCAAAATATCAAATTGACTTCAAAAACGATGAATAGTAAAATGATGAATAGTAACCGAAGAATAGTGAATTCCCGAGATGAATAGTAATTTTTTTAAAAGTTTGCAAAATGACCGGAAATTGAGAATTGTGACACCGTTTTAACCCGTTCAAGCGACCACGGTTTCGTTTTAAAGTATATTTTCTGAATATCTAGCTCAAAATAATCCATGACCTGTCAAAATTTCCAGATTTTACAAAAACGATCAGACCACAATCTAAAGTTGTCGAAAATGATTTTTCTTGCGTAATACTTGTTTCAATCACTTCAAATCAACACCAAATCTATTCTAAACCTACCATACACCTTCTTAGGGTGTCATGGGTTCCTAAACATCATCAACAATGATATGTTTCAAGGGATTAATTATAGGATAATTAAAACTCAAAATAAGTACTAAAAACAATTAAAAGTGGTATGAATCACATAATACTTGCATGTTTTTGTACTAAAATGATAAAAATAACTCAAGTAAGATTATGAAAGATTAGTAAAGATCATGAAAAGCTTACTAGTTGAATGATGAGGTTTAAGTAACTAGGTTCTAATTACTTCTTTATTTTTATTTCAAAATCTAAGTAGGAGTATACTAGTGTTTATATAAGCACTTGATTCTTGAAAAACTTTATGATTTCTTCTTGTTTTCCTATCTTGGCCGAACCACCACAAGAGAAGGGAGAGGGTTTGAGTTTTATTTTCACTTTGGGATTATGTGTTGTATGTGTTTAAGATATTATCTAGTATAATAAGAGTATATTTGCAAATATCTAGTCAAAATAAGAGTATGTGTACACTAGCCAAGATTTTTATAAAATTTTGATGACTAAGGGGGGGGGGGGGTTTGGTCGGCAATGGCATAATGGGAATTAAGGTGATGAGTTTTTGTTAATTAAATACATTTAGAGTTAAGTATAGTGTATATTTGGCACATGTAATTAATTATTTAGTGTAGCGTTAACTAGAAATCGATTTTTACGGAACAAAATAAAATATATCGAAGTCATAAAAATTATAAAAATGTATTTCTCACAAGTATTGAGTGAATAAATAATTATTGATTAGAATTTACAAAAACCGTCGTAAATATATATGTATATATATATATATATATATATATATATATATATATATATATATATATATATATATATATATATATATATATATATATATATATATATATATATATATATATATATATATATATACATATATATATATATATACATATATATATATATATATATATATATATATATGGGGTAGGGTTAAAATGAAAAGTTTCTTATAATGAAAAGAATGAGAAGGCATGTGGAGGTGACATGTGTCACCTTTGCCACATCACCATGCCATGTCATGTGACATGTGTCACCCCATCCACCCACCAAAAATTCCCTAAAAATTTCCCAAAATTTATTCGCATCACGGTTAAAAATATGCATCACAATTATAATTTTGATGCAGTAATTTATAACCTTAATGCACTAAAATCATGATTATGATGCAGTAAATTTATAACCGTGATGCAGTAACTTATAACCTTAATGCACTAATAAGTTTTGGTGCATCTTTATTATAAGTTAATAGTTCAATGCATCAACTATGATGCACTAAAATCAAGGTTATAACCTTAAATGCACTAACATCATGATTGTGATGCAATAACTTTATAACGTGATGCGGTCATTTATAACCTTAATTCACTAAAATCATAATTGTGACGCAATAACTTATAACCTTAATGCACTAATAAGTCTTGGTGCATCTTTATTATAAGTTACCGCATCATAGTTAATAGTTAAGTGCATCAACTATGATGCACTAAAATCAATGTTATAACATTAATGCACTAAAATCATGATTGTGATGCGATAACTTTATAAGCCGTGATGCGAATCGTATAACTGTGATGCAGTAATTTATAACCTTAATGCACTAAAATTATGATTTGTGATGCAATAACTTTATAACTGTGATGCAGTAAAAAAAATTGGCGGAAATTTTTGGCGGAAAAAATTTTTGCCCAAAAAATTTTTTTGGCGGGAAAAATTTTTTAGGGGGTGGGGGTGGGGTATGATGATGTGGCATGATGATGTGGCAAAGGTGACACATGTCACCTCCACATGCCTTCTCATTCTTTTCATTCTAAGAAACTTTTCATAATAACCCAAACCTATATATATATATAAGAGGAGGCATGCCACATAAAATGCCACTTGGCATCCCATAATGCCACGTCATATTTCCATGTCATCACAATGCCACCTAAGCACCTCTTCATTGAATACATGGCATTTTTTTAAAATTTAATTTGATTTTAGTGTTTTTATATAATTTTTAATTTATAAAATTCGGATATTTTTAGTGTTTTTATAATTTTTAAGTTATAAATTTCGTTTTTATTTAAAAAATACATTCATTGGAATCGAACCTCGGCTCATTGTTAACTTATTTAGACACCTAACCAATAGACTAAACTGTTTTTTGATTTTTATCTTCCAAAACAATAAAAATAAGGACATTAAAGAATAACTCAGTATTTTCGGCCCAATCCGAATACATGCAAAGGTAATATACAAAAAATATCCTAATGATCTCTCCAAACCTAACGCAACCATCATTAATCCACGATTCTTTTTGTTTGGTTCGTGAATTATGTTATTCGGATATGTGTCATGCCAAATCACGAATGAATTGTTTGGTTCTTATGATGAAGTTGAATCTTTAATCTCAAATAAGGTATGTTTGAATTTCAATTCCAGTTTTCTGATTTTTATATTTCTTCTTTACCTGATGCAATATTAAATATTCTAATAAAATTGGATGATGGTGTATGATGATAGCCTTACATCGAAGGCAGGATGACAACAATCACATTATTATATTGAATCTTATTAATTCAATTTGGTTGTGAATTAGGTAATGGAAGAGGAAGCTATATTGCTTGAGAAAGAAAGGTACTCCGTATGTGTTTGTGTATATCCTTTATCGCTACATCAGTTTCCAAATCAAGATCCTATAATTATAAGTTATCGTTTGGTTTTCGGGTTTTTAATGTTTTGTTTTGTGTGGTTTCACATGCGTGATAGTAAAGGATGAGCTCTTGATTCATTAATAACTTCTTTAGGACGAGATACAACTCCATAGCCTGGTATATATACATAGTGCTTATGTAGGATGTATTGGCTTACTAGGATTTTGCATAAACCAATTGTGCCTAACCAATTCACTAAATTTTACCTGTTGCATGACCCGCTCATCATGACACGTTTACTAATTACTTATCTCATCAGGTTTGATGGTTGGGTGGGATATAGGTCCATCTTGCGTTCCATTTTCCATAAAAAACATTCATACTAAAGTTACAGATTCCGCCCCGCACCGTTTCAGGAAGTTACCGTGGATTGCCATAACGAGTCCCTCAGATTACTACAAATCTTTTATACGAGTAAGAAATTTACAATGAACAAACAATTTTAGTCATCATTCTATATAATCATCTTCTTGGTCAATTTATGATTTTTGGCACGTTGTTTCTCAGGATTATGAATTAAAAACAGATTGTGTATGACTTCTTTGTAATGTTAACCCTCATGATATATCCCATGTTAGGGAAATTCTGTGGCTTTTACAAAAACATCAGGATTGCTCTATGTCAAGTTCGGATTGAATGTAGCATTAATAAGAACACGTTTAAGAAAACCACTAAAAGTAATAATCAAAAGCCATATAAAGTTTAGTTGATATGTAAGCATTGTTTGGGTTTAAATGAGAGTTATAATGTGCCTAATAACCTGCCATCACGTTTGGTTTTTCAAACCATAACACAATCCAGTTTGGCACGTATATAGATCAAAATTTAACCTAGAATTTCTTATGTCGTAAAACTTAACAGTCACCTATGACTGGTGTTGCTATGTTTCAGGTGAATATGAATCTCAAGGAGATCCTAGGAATGAAAAGCAGAGTGAGACGAAAAAAATGACTTATTGCGCGGTTCAAAATAAGTCGTTACTTATATGGACAAAGATGGTGACCGGATGCTTCTTGGTGATGTACCTTGGGAGTAAGCTAAAAAGTGAAATGCTAAAAATGATCAGATGAGCTCAATGGGTCACTTATTGTCGGTATCTTGATGTTATGTCGTACACAAGTGGGAGTGGTAGGAACTTGTATGCACGGAACAACTACTGATCAAATCATAGACGTATCACGTATGGGGTCACACACAAACACGGAGTACAAACCGAAGTAAATTATATGTGTACTATATATATTATCACAAGAAAATATGGCCAAATCAGAGACAATACCTTGTCGGTCAGTAATAAAGGATCACATCTTGGATATAACTACCAATTTGGTTAAAACTTTCTTAGAACACTCATTTGCTTATTAGGATACCACTAGAGTAGCTTAACCATGTCAATCTTTACCAACTGTCACAAGACTTCTTTAGAATTTTGAAAATTAGGAAATTGTGACACTCCATCCTTTGCACAGTTGTACTAATCTGATCATGCTTTTTTTTTATGCACATATTTCTTTTGTAATTTTTATGCAGGTTCTTTCTTCTTCCGTGGAACTAATTTCGGAACAAACTACACCATGTACTAACTTAAAGATGTTAAAGATTTATCCATAAGTAGTAGACTCGGTTCTTGAGCACAAAAAGGATTTTGTTTACTTGAGATTAGTGGTTGAAATTTTAACATATTATATATAAGTTGTTTTTCATTTGTTATCGGAACAGCCTTTCAGTTTTCCTATACATATTATATCCTACAGGTGGCGCTACTTGAACATAAACCGCTTGAAAAGTTCTAAAAGCAGCCAGCATGAGCCACCGAAAAGGTAATGAACCTCCGATATGAATTTGATAGTAAGGGATATAGGATTGAGTGATTACCTGTAATGATCAACTGACTGCGTATGATGCACTTTCAACGCTTATACAATGTATGCTTATGTAGGTTGCAACAGTATCATGAGGTGCACGTTGAGACCTTAATATATATCGCCTTTCAGCTGGTCTTGGAGACTATTGAGTTTAAAGATATTTTTCCCTTCTGAAACGAGGTATGGAGTTTCTTTTATTTACTGTATACTCTTTACTAGCTTTCAAAATTTCTTTGCCCACCTGCATATTCTTTGGTGAAGTAGCTGAATCAAAACTCATTATCAGGGTACTGATAATGAGGTTTCTTAAAACGGTAATTCTTCTGGAAATGGAAACTCGATTGATTATGTTAACGGTCTTAAGATCATGGTTTTCGTCAAGACCTTTGAAGGTGTAAACAATGATTTTTATGATGCGAAGAATGATTATGATGGGGTTTTAGCATTTAAGGACACAAAGAAGAGCAAGGTTCGAGAAGAAATTTTGTTGTATGGTAAAATAGATTAGCAAGGATGGCAATGTGGGAAGGTGGTGAAAAATGAGGAAAATATGTGCGAGGATCATATCATTGAGCTTAAAAGCATATTGTTCAGGCTGCCAAGAAAGAGGCCCAACTCGTCCATGGGTCGTTGGTGGGAAGTGGGTATCGGCATACCAAGAAAGGGGTCTTAGCAAACCCATATGACCAAATGTATTATTATTCCGGGTTGGGCCGAATTGGGGAAAAAAGGGGATCAGGGAGTAGTATCTCAAACAAGTACAATGAGCCTACCAAAATTGATTGGGAGGAGAGCAAGATTAAGGAAATGAGTTCAGATGACGAAGATAAAGTCAAGGACATATGTATGAATTTGAAGTGTCTGAAGTGGGGCCCACCAAGTTGAAGTATAATGACGACTACATCGACAAGGAATGTAAGACAGGCCGGGATCACTGAAAAAAAGAGGAGGGGAAAGGCTATCAAGGTGGGAGGCTATG
Source organism: Chrysanthemum makinoi (assembly GCA_910596185.1). Classification (NCBI taxonomy): domain Eukaryota; kingdom Viridiplantae; phylum Streptophyta; class Magnoliopsida; order Asterales; family Asteraceae; genus Chrysanthemum; species Chrysanthemum makinoi. The sequence continues at coordinate 16,746,429 of OU343224.1, forward strand.
AAGACGAAATCATTTAATTATTTGATATGATGAAACATTTGTAAAGGTTTTGATCCATTTGTTTTTGTTAAGTCAAAAAGAATTACAAAGGTAGAGTTTAGCATAACATACATTTCAATGAGCTACAATAATGTTTAGGCAAATTTGCGACTGCCCTTAATTATTTTTTGTCTTTGTTGTAACCATCAACTGAATATGAGGCCTGATATATATATTTTTTTAAATGTCTTTTAACTGATTGTTATACATTGGTATGTAGGATGTCGGGTAGAGGAGTTATTTCCTGTAGGAAGAGATGAAAACAAAGCTCGAGTATACTTTTACAGGACAACATATTTGAACTGATAAGAAAATGATGCAAAGTGAATTTGAAAAGAAGGCTCAGATTGAGAAACTATTGGCTCGACTCAAGATTCTAATCTCAGCCTATTTAAGAGATTTTAGCTTCTTTTACATCACTGTAACTTTAGGTGCTAATCCTATTTTCTCATTTGTTATTTAATCTAGCAATTTACCAATCCAAATCCCTTAGTCAACTGTAAAATCCAATTCCAAACACCCCATAAAACAGCACCAGACTAAAGATATATTCCCAGCGAGTATCAGTAGCCTTTTACTAAGGCTTGATGCCTTGACCCGTTCCTCTTTTTCGCTAATCATGATATACTACATCCTTTTGTTTACAACATGTACGATTGGTTGTTAAGATAAAGACGTAGTAATACTTATAATCAGCTTACAAAATTCATGGTCGATATAAAGATCTAAGTTACTTTTATTACTTACATTTAAAATGCTTCCACATACAGGAGGCAGAAAAATTACATATTGTGTTTATATTGGTGACGTTCATGAGAAACAACCTGAAGTGGAGCACTATAGTTTCCAAAGATCACAGTTGCTGCGCCCATCTTCTTCATGTGAAGCTGCTAATATTTAACCTCGACAGGCGTAGAGTGACAAGAAGAAATTGCTTTGTGCCAAGTCGTCGGAGTTTCATGTAACTGGAAAAAAATCTATAACTAGGATTATCCATGATCAGGTGATATTTCATTGTATTTCTTATTTTTTTTACTTATTAATTTAGTTGAAAGTGTGTCTTGACGTTAAACGTGATTGAGAAATCCTGTCAAACATAATGAGACAAACCACTAGATGGGGGTTCCCGGAGCACGATCACACAATGTTACTAACTTCCTTACCCATGCAGGTAGGGGCTAAGTCAGGCTTACCAACAACTTGAACAACCTAATCACATCACATCCCCATTTCACAAAAAGACTTAGCCTTTTTAATGACACCAATCGTACTCCTACAACCAAATCCCCGTCACCCACCCACTTCATCACAGGACGCAAATCCTAAAAAAAACCCATATTCAATTGTAACTTTATAACCCATAAAACATAATAAACAATAATGCCCATTAATCAAACTTGCATTTTTTAAACATTAGACCAATATAGATTCAATTCTAGCAACTAAGCGATATAAAGGTTAACACCCAGTAGAAAGTATGAAGGAAAAAAAAAAAAAAGAGATCAGTCAGACACATTAGTGTAGCAGGTCTAGAACAATAGATCCAATCACAATCACACGCATCATATGTATCACTTTATGATTATATATAAACCATGATCTTTGGGATATTGTGTATTGTAGGATCGATACCCATTGCTTAAGACCAGGCCAATGAATTGAAATTGAAAATGGAATGGAAACTGAGTGTGTAAAGGTTCCCAAACACAAAGAGGTGCAACACTGATTGTTTGTCCAATGTGCCATCCGGGGGAGGTGCTAGGATGTGCTTAGGACAATTGCACGGATGGTACTATTCACCATCAATTCAAGTAAGACAAATTTGTTTTACTTTTCTGTTTCATCATTCAATTACGGTTAAGATTATCAAGAATAATGTCTGGAAAAAAGTATCTTGCTTAGGTTTAGTTTTGAGTTATTATTATGAAGCTGTTCCATTATCACTTTTGGAGCAGTGGGGTACTTTTGCTAACTTCTTTCAGAAACTGATTTAATGGTTATTTAGTTAGTAATAAGGGCTTCGAGACATTATATATCTTGAGGAGATATTAAAAATAGAAACATGGTGTACGATCACCCATAAATATTTAATGTTAACGATGCAATTGATATCTTCATTCGGATAGAGGTCCTTATTTAAAAAAATAAGGTAATACATAGTAGGTCCATGGTGTTCATACCACAGTGGCGGTTGTTATACGCAGGTGAGGATGTGCCCATTAGCTGGTGGTCAACCGCAAACAGTTGCAATGCATTCTATGATGGACTCTCAGGTTGCTTGGAGATGAATATGTTGGTCTCACGAAGCTCGAATAAAACAGGTGTGCATTTTTCTTTAATAGTGTTGATTTTTAGGATATAATCGACATGGACTCCTATTTTGTGCATTTAAAAAGTGCCTTCATTGTTTAAAAAATATTGTCAAATGATATAGGCATCTTGAGTGACGACCAGCAGATTTTGCCAACATAATATAACATTGTAAGTCTATGTGGCGGTAGGTTCAAACCCATGGATTTGGCGGCAAAAAGTTCAGAAATCGCTGTTACCCAACAAGTGCATACTAATCCTCACCATTCAAGTGTACACAAGCTTTGAAAATTTTCACACTTAAAGGCACAAATACTTTCATGTCGTATGGCCATATATACTGTCTAATAATCTTTCATACAAAACTATCCATACCTGATTGAGTTGAAAAGAAATTAATGTATACGAAATGCATATTTGTTGGCACTCTAATTACTTTTTGAATTATTATTAGACTGATGTATATAAATATGTATGTAGCTGGTCATGAGGACATTTTTGTTACAGCTATGTATAAGATTGGTATATCGATATGAACTTTCCATCTGAACCCACATCCCCAAATACAAAAACCAATTTCTACAGCCACCCGATATCAGAGATGTGGTCAAGGACTCGATAACTAGAGAGATCCGCGTGAAAAAATACTAACGAGTTAGCCCTGTTATGAAGCATGTTGATTCTCCGAGGCCTTTAATACACCAAAATTTTGTTCAATATGATAGTAAAGGCAGGAAACTTCAAAAGGTTGATAAAACTTCATCGGGAGTCCAAGAAGCCAAGGAGGCATCAAGATTGACTTGTGATGAAAGGGAATCACAATGTGAATTGAAATCAACTTTCAAAGTCAAAGGGCTTCCAAGGTTATCACTAGATAGTAAACAAAATTCTAACAGGAACTCCATGGTATTGGCACTGGTGGGACAATAACTTGTGCAGGGAAATACCTTAAATAACAAAACCTTAAAATAAAGGTTATATCTCTTTTTTACTTCTTCAGACGTAATGTCTTATGTTGCTTATGTTCGACGTTTCTCCTATCCCCTTAAAGCAAGTTTCTCTCTAATGCTTTTGAATACATTCAGTTAATTAATTGAACTTTTGTATTTTACATCAGCTTCATGGCATTGAGCCTATTGAAAGTGGTCTGATGGTCTCTTATCTGGAATAATCCCTCATCTCATAACTATCATCACTCTCACACACACAATCAAACCGTCACCATACACTATCAAAAGCATAGATCGATGACACAAGAACGAACTCAAAGATAAACACCATCAACCTGATCACTAACTGGCGACACCCATGACACCCATCGAATACTCATCACACGAAATCAGCGAACGGCCATCACACCGTAACCCTAAAACTTAAATCATTGATGCAAGAAAAATATAGTTGGGAAGCTGAGATGAAAATTGAGTTTGAATCAAATTTATGGATTGGAATTATAAGGGTTAAAAGTATTGGGTTAGCTTGGCTGTACAGCGTGCATCATGGAGTGTGAAGATTGTGTCGAGGTTTGATAAAGATTAAGATGGGGCATGTAAGTTTGTGTGCAAACCTGGTTTTGTTGAGGATCATGGGCTCATAATTTAACACCTGATGAGCCTAATATTTCCACAACGACAATCTTAGTTATTTGTTTTATGTTTAGTTCTGACTTGTTTTAGATATTTCTCAGATTGAGATTTCATCATCTGGAAAACATGAAAAGAAGGTATGATTAATATATGAGCACACAAACATAACACACCCTTTCAAATTTTATAATCAAAAGAGGGAGACAAGCCCCTTTCTCTTTCTTTTCTTTGACTAAACTAAGCAAACCAAGCAACCCTTTTATAGAAGAGCATGTTGTTTTGTCCATAGATCCATGTGAAAGGGCATAACTCGCCATAGATCCAGGTTGTGCATTTCTCTTGGGTTTGGGTCGCATCGATTTGGGTTTCTCTTGGCACTTTTTAGGAGAGAAAGGGCATAACTCGCCATAGATCCAGGTTGTGTATTTCTCTTGGGTTTGGGTCGCATCGATTTGGGTTTCTGATAGAATTTGCAGAATTTGCAGGTATGCATAAACTACTAATTTCATTTAGGTTCCATTTGATAACTTGCAAGCGTAACAAGCGTGATATGGAAAAGGGTTGATAGCCATGGCAATGATCAACGAGGTATCCTTTTGAGAAAACATTTTAGTTATTTTGAATTGTTTATTGAAACGACCTCTGCAAGAAGATGTTTAAAAAGCTGTCCCCAACAGTCCTTTATTACCAATAGTTTTACTAGAGCAATTCTAAAACAGGGTCGTTATACCCAAATTCTTTAAAAAAATTACATGTATGCGATTTTATATGCAAGTTGAGATTGCATATTCAAAGGGATGCCCTTTTTTACGTAGTAGGCAACTAAAGCAAGCAATTTCAAAGAATCCATAATTTCATACAAATGAGCATTTTTAAATGCTCGATGAAACTACTTATTTTAGTAATGGAGTGTTTGGAATTGCTTCTTTAAGTGTGTGTAAATTGCCTATTGCTTTATAAAGCAATAGGCAAGTTCTTGCAAAGCAATGTTAAATCTTTTTCTTAAAAAAAAATTACTTTTTCTTTTGATTTAGCATGTTTATGTTGAGTACCAGTAATTGTATATACCACGATGCGGTTAGACACATAACGTGTTATAGCTTTATAGGATTCTTTAGTTATAATTCTCAACTTTTAGTTCCGACTTTAATTTGACTAAACACGACAATCCACTTGCTTTAGGTCTTAGCCATTTTCTGCACAAAAGTGCCTATCTCTGCATTGCAACTATAACAAAAGGAAATAAGACTTTAATTTGACTAAACACGGTGTCTCGGTTCAATCCACTTGCTTTAGGTCTTAGCCATTTTCTGCACAAAAGTGCATACCTCTGCATTGCAACTATAACAAAAGGTAATAAAAGTTTGTTTAACATTCTTAGAGTTGGAAAAATGGAAACTAGAAAAAATGCAGTTGCAACCCTTTTAAGCATATCACATTGCTAAAATGACTTTTTCAATTATTAAGCATATCACATCTACTATTCTAATTTGGATGGTGCTATTTAGTTTCAAATAATGTAGTCCTTTACTTATAGTTTTACCTGTATGAGAAGTCATTTTATTGGAATATAGTTAGGTAACACTATGCTAAAAAACAATTGGTTTCTCATCAGTAGTGAAAGTTGTGTATGTGAGTGTATATACTATATATGCAGTCACAAACATGAATCACATGATTGTTACTATTATCTTGGTAAGCTTACAATCAAATGTCATTGCAAATATAGTGATGCATGATAGTGTAGATGCGCGTTTTTAAAGTGACTTTTTGCAACTTTAACAGCTACAATCAGATAATATGTTAATTAGATAATCATGTGGTTTAAGTTAGGCGCATAGTTAGATAGTTTTACATTTCCGTCATGTAACATTTCATTTTTGCGGTACTGATGTTAAGCTTGCCTGTGCATGAATTCAGAAAATTGATTGAAGATACACGCTCGGTGCCAAACCTGATTGAGCTCATAAAGGTGTTGTCTCTAATTATTAAGATCAAATCTGACTCGCTATTTTTTAATTGGTGCAATAACTGTTTGATTATATGTGAATTAGTGTCATCGTTGTTTGATTTAATATATTCATAATTGACATACATTCCAACGAGATGAATGAGGTATTTGAAGGCTATGAACATGTGAGCTTTCGCTAGATTGTTTAAAAAGTGTACTTACGCTTCTCTTCTTCATGGAGGTCAGTTTAGAGCCTAACCAAATTTACGCCGAATTGTATATTCCCGACAATAGATGATTTAATGTCTAATTTTCTTGATGTTATATACTGTTTCGGTCCGAATTATATGTTTAAGTGTTTGAAATTGTTCATCCAAGTCCTTATCCGGGAATGAAGATATCAGTTTCTTATTGCGTTTGGATACAAAGATATGCCTTGCGTGTCCTCAAATTTAGGTGCTTATAACAACACTAGCATATATCTTAGTTATATATATGTGGTTTCTAAAATATTATAGGGTGGGTTACATGTGGTGTAGTGCGTATTGCCTATGGCTTAGTTTATCCTTTGATAAGCTAAGGACTAAAAAGACAGGAAAATAACTAATTAAATTGAGGTTGAGATCTTATTGAAAGATATTCCAAATATATACTAACTGTAATATCCATGTAACAAGGAGATATATCAAACAATATAGATTGCTATTGCTTATATGGATCGGTTGATAATTTTAAGGAGTAATATAGTTTCTATAGAAGAAAATAGTAATCGGATTTAGATGTTTGTTACTACTCTTAAGGGACACTATTCACATTAAATCTATGAATATTTCCATTTTTTATGCTTGGTCTTGGTTACGTTATATACAATCATAAGCGATTACCTAATACGCGTATAGGAAAGGGAAAAAAAAACTGTTATCCTTCTTATTTTTGGATGAGCACCCCGCAACTGATAGTTAGCTAAATGAAACTAATTTTGTTATCTAGATAGATTTAACATTGACTTTGGTTTAATGATACTTTGTTTGTCAAATTGCGTGTGAGAGACCAAGCTGATGCTTTGGTTAAGGCTTTGTAGGCGTCTGAAAAGGAAATATTGATGAAAGTTGAGATGACACAAAGAGAGATTAGCGACTTGAGTGAAGATGAATACGAAAGAGTAGATGAGCCAAAGTTAATGTCAACAGTTAAACGGGCTAAATTGCATAGGCTAAGAACTTCGATGACCGGTATTCGGTATTGGTGAGGTGATAGCTCTGGTTGGTTTAACATGGTTGCACTAGCAACTGAAAGGCATGTTGTTCCTTTCGTTGTTCTTGCAGGCATTCACAAGGTAACTATAAATCTGTGGTCCAATTGTTTTGTGAATTTAGCACATGCGTAGTGTGGTATGGTTGTAAAACTGCTAAATAGCCATATTGGTTTTTTGGACATGAAAGGAGTGAAATAGGTTTTACTACTTTGAAACTTTTTTCCCTCTCATATTTGATAATTATTTATTTCTTTTTGTTTCGTTCTTAAGCATTCAATTAAAAAATTGATATGTTTATAGCTTATTTTTCGCCAACTTAAGTTTTTTTTAACGATATTCATAAGGCTTGCTCACCCATCGGCCAGGCTATGCTTTGATACTTTGTTCTTGCGTACCACTTTGAAACTTTTTTTCTCTCATATTTGATAACCGTTCATTACTTTTCGATCTTAATGGATTCAATAAAAAAAATTGTTCTGTTTATAGATAATACCGTATATATTATTTTCCGTTAACTAATACCTTCCAACGATAACACACCAGAATATAATTATAATGTAAACTAAGAAATTAATGATATCAAATTTAAACAATAAAATTTAATAACTCTGAACAAAAACACTAACACTGCTCTAACTAAGTAAATGGTAGTTGGAGCATCCTTAAAAGCATAGTTTTGAATACCACTTCAGAAGGATTATATCATCATTATCAAAACCATATAACCACAACATTTTCCCCTATTCCTGGTAAACACACAAACATCACCACTTAACAAACAAAGGGTATCAACAAAAAAACTCCACTTGTAACCCGACAATACATACATATTCTCATCACAACAAACATCAAACAAAACCATAAATCCATTCACAGATAATTCAAATTCGTCAACATCATCTAAATTTGGTAAAATAACAGTTGGAAGCACCTATATACAATAACTAAATAAACATAATTAATAAAAACAAAAATAATACGGAGTATTAATAAATGTTAATTTTATCAAATGTAAAAGATGTTCATGATTAATATTGTTTAGAACAAAATGTTAGAAAGTACTTACATACTTTAAGCCGTTTTATGGATTATGGTAACATCAATTATACTTCTTAACCGTTTAATTTAACATTTAATAACTTTTAACTATTATAGATCTTAACCCTTTCATTTAACTTTTAATTACTTTTTAGTATATATTGCATCCACTGAATCATAAAAATAAAAACCACAAGTCATACCCGTCCATCGGACGGGTTTTGACACTAGTATATATATATATATATATATATATATATATATATATATATATATATATATAAGGAATATATTAGCTACAATTTATTGTAGCTAATTGGCTACAATTTTGTGCTATAAATGTGGGTCCCGATTCTTTTGAGGGTCCATTCTTTTCGTGGTCCCGATTCATTGCTATTGTATTTTTAAGAAGGATTGTAGCTATTACAAAAATTGTAGCCAAGTTATCCCCATATATATATATATATATATATATATATATATATATATATATATATATATATATATATATATATATATATATATATATATATATATATATATATATATATATATATATATATCTATATATATATATATATAGAGTTAGGATCAAATAAGAAGATTACTTAAAATAAGAAGGAATAAGAAGAACTATAACGCAAATCCGAGATGCGCCGACCTAAATTAGATGCATCCCTATAATCTTAGATGCATTATAATGCACCATAGTGTGTTTTCTAGCTTTTAATCGATCATATAGTATATTAGATGCATTTCATGATTTCCCTTGTTTTTGTTCTCTACACGTAAAATCATGAAAATCAATTTGCACCATCTATACATCAAATTAACTTCGAAACTCAAGATGTTGCATCTATATGAATAGAAATGCATCTAATGCAAGTCGTTGCATCTCAAATGTGTGGTTTTGGTCACTTCTCACCACTTCTTATTTTAATTTACTTCTCACTGGATCCCTACTATATATATATATATATATATATATATATATATATATATATATATATATATATATATATATATATATATATATATATATATATATATATATAACAATTTATATACAAAATAAATTCAAAACATCGAATAACTAATAATATAATTTTTATAGTCTTAAAATAAGTATAAAAATATATTAGGACAATTTTGGAAGTGTCGGATCATTGTTCAAAATAAATGTTAAATGCGATAGCGTTTATTTAATAGAAAATATACGTTAATGAAATATGCAAACCCATGCATGAACTAATATGAAAATGACGTTATTGATGATATGTAGACTAACTCTAGTCTATATGAAATGTTCTCAATGATGCTTCATGAATCGCGCTACTAAACCCTTACGGTTACGCAAATTTGATACTCGTAAACCTAGTTTACGAAAAACGATAAATAAAAATCATGAATATAAATTTTTCTCCGGGAATGAATAGTGTTTTGTGAATAGTAAATTTTTGAAATAACTTCTCAAAATATCAACTCGACTTAAAAAACGATGAATAGTAAAATGATAAATAGTAACCAGTGAATAGTAAATTCCCGAGATGAATAGTAAATTTGAAAAATGACCGGAAATTGAGAATTGTGACACTTTTCCAAAAGAGGAAGATGAAGATGGACCACATGATGGATGACATCTCACCTAACACCACATGTCTTTGTGTTCTTTCCTATATATGTCTTTAATTGTAATAGAGATATATATGCATTTCTAAACAAACACATAATACTTAGTATTAGTTGATAGGATCACCCTCTCATTGAAACACAAGCATAGCTTGGATCAATGAGAGTTTATTTGTCATTTAATAGGGATAATATACCGAAATTATCCACGTAAAAAGTTGAGGATGTTATCATGTAGTCTAGTTGGTATTGGAAAATCTTGTAACAATTGTTCATCTTTATTAATGAAGTTATTTATTATATCAAGATTTATTCAATTCTTTGAACCAACAAGTGTTATCAGAGCGGGAGGATTTTTTCTTAATCCAGATCCGTTCATGGCTGCTGATAACATTCTTCAAAGTCAATAAACAATAAATGTCATATCTTCAAATACTGCTACTGCTGTAGCAATTTTTAAAGGGGAGAGATACATTTATTGATGACCGAAAAACCGTATCCTCACACAAATACAAAAATCCACACAACCCCATAAACCCATATCTGTTATTAAGAAAAACAGATCTCCAAACCAGATCCATTCACCATAAAAAAATATCTCACCATCAAAAACTTCAGATATCTAACTAACCTCAAAAACACCAAAATCCAAACACACAAAACCTTAACAAATCAGTGCAACAAAATTCAAATATCACCTCTCAATCGAAAAAAATTATCACGGTTCATCTAATCTCAAACAAAAGTACCCTCAGAAAATCGTTGCCATTAACAAAAAAAAACCAAACGCTCTCAAGAAACCCAGATCCATACAACCACACACATAAAAAAACCCACAACCCATATCTCGTTCAGAAATCATCTTATAATTCAGAAAACACGAAATCATAACCTCAAAAACACCAAGAAAATTCACACCCTCACTACTCTCGATCTAAAAACCCTCACATATTCATCACAAACAAAAAAAACGATACCAGTAACCCAAATCCCACCTCTGACCAGTCAGAAACCAAACAAAAAAGCTAGAGGCTAAGATTCGTATGGGTAAGATAGGTCAATGATTTGTCTCATCTGATGATATGACTCAGAATGTTATCTTTGAATCAGAAAATGATAAATGAAGTCATTAGTACTGATATGTTGTTTTCGAGTCAACAGATGGTTGTGAATTAGGGAGTTTCAGGGAGTATTGTGTTTGTGTTGTAATTTAGGCTTTCGGATTCAACTTTGAATCAGGGAGTGCTATGTAGGTGTTAATATGATTGTTGGTCGAAGCCTGAGAGTTATAGGATTTACGAGTAGGTTGATGTTTGTAACTCATGGTGTATATGATAGTGAGCTTCTGATGAAAGAGAGACTGTCACTGAAATCGGGGTAACTGATGAGATGAAAAAAAAGGGTCGTTCAGGCTGAAGCAACATCAGGGAATGTTAAGATAGTTTTCAGGCTGAGCTTTTACATCATGACTCAGCGTGATAAAGATTAAAATGGGGTGGTTATATGTTTGGGGTAAAAGTATCAGGGACTGAAAATAATAGCTATCAAGCTGTTGTCATTGATCATCAGTGAGTTGCGAGTGGGTCATTCCTGTTGAAACTGACTCAGGGAGTCACATCAACAAGTGAAAAAAGGGGTGCGAAGGTGAATGCTTAGAAGAATGAGTAAGAAAGAAGGAAAGGTGAAATTTGGCTAAGCCTGATCAAATTGTATCTCTCAGAGTTGCGCGGTGAAAGCGTGATGGGCCCATAACACACAAACCTTGAACCCCACTCTCAAAACAATATACCTCACTCCCTGAAAATGAAAAACATCACAAAACTTGACTCAAGTGAGTCTTGGAAAACAAGATATCAGCCAATGAAGTCTGGTCATGGAATGTTTAACGTGATGTTAAAACTGTATTTTTTTCCTTTTCAATTCAGGAAGTGTAAAGGCTGAAAATGGTCCTTCAAGGTGCAAAAGATTCAGGATGCAAGCATAAGAGTGTGGTAAAACCCAAGGGTGACTGATAAAATTTATCAGGATATATTATTGTATCTAGGGTGTTTGTATAGTGATAAATAAATGTGTTGTAATTCTGACATAGTCAAGTGACAAAAGAAAATGGACACTGATGTATCAAAAAATTGAACCAGGTCCTTTCACTTGATTGAATAAAATGTCCTTCAAGGAATTGCAAAAGAGAAAGGACACTGATGTATCTAAAATGAACCAGGTTTCTCTTAGCATCAAAGTGAACCCATGGTCAATGAACCTAGTCACTGGGTCACTAAACCCTCCCACACTGAACCCCACAAACTTGTCAAAGTGAATGAGGTCACTGAATTCTAAACCTGGTCACTGACCAATGAACCAGGTTATTGATACCTCATTCACTGAACCCTTGTCACTGAACTTGGGCACTGAACCCCAGTCATTGAACAACCTGAACCCTGAGACTGAACCCTCAGTCTTACACCTTTTACCAATCACCTTAGGCTATTTATATATTCAAATAGGGGGAGACTGTTGGGTCCAAAAATTGACACAATCATCCTGAACAAGATTTGAAAATAAAATAGCCTGACTCACTAAATAAATAGTGAGTAACTCACTGATAAAGAAATCAGTGAGTGTTGTTTAGTGCTCTTTACTTACTGCGTCACGATGTCATTGAGTAAAATATATGAGCTAAAACAACACCGTGACACAGATTTGAAAATGTCTCAGTGATCCTAAAGACACTATCTCTACATACAGACTGAAAAATATGGGTGGGAACTTCCAAGAGAAAAAGTCAAACAACACATTACCAAAGAAGTGAGAATATTAGTTATGACAACTTCAAAAGAATGGTTTGTGCTTTTCCAAAAGATGAAGACGGACCACATGATGGATGACATCTCACCTACCACCTCATGTCTTTGTATTCTTTCCTATATATGTCTGTAATTGTAATAGAGATATGTATGCATCCTAAACAAATACAAAATACTTAGTATTAGTTGATAGGATCATCCTCTCATTGAATCACAAGCATAGCTTGGATCAATGAGAGTTTATTTGTCATTCAATAGGGATAATATACCGAAATTATCCCTGTAAAAAGTTGAGGATGTTATCATGTAGTCTAGTTGGTATTGAGAAATATTGTATTAATTGTTCTTCATTATTAATGAATTTGTTTTTTAATAAATCAAGATTTACTCAATTCTTTGGACCAACACTTTTAATTCTATTTGTTTAATATGCAAGTGATAGTTAAATACTTGTAATTCGATCTGGGCAAAAATATTCCCGTTATGATAAGATTTCCAACTAAAAGTATTCCCTTTTTCTTTTAAAACTTATAAAACTTATAATTCGATGTGGGCAAAAATTCAATTTACTATATTATTAAAACTTATAAAAAATATATTAATAATTTTAGTTTTCAATTCTCTATAAATATAGTCCAATATCAACTATAAATATAGTCCAATATCAACATATTCTCATACACCTTCTCAATTCTCATTTTTGTATCTCTAACATTTGTAATTTTTAATTTCTTCATGTTTTGTAATTTCATTTATCTAATGAAAAGCGTATTTTATTTCAATTAAAACCTAAAAATATAAAGTGAAAATTTTATTATTATTTTTTTATTAATCAAACCGTTTATTAATTCAAATATATACTTATAAAGTAAATATTTTATTAAATATATAGTTTATAAAAATCTTTAAGTAATTAAATTGAATATAAAGAAATAATATTAAGAGTTAATTACATAATTGGTCCTTAAGGTTTACCGGATCTTGCAGAGAATGTCCATGTGTTTTTTTTTGACGGGTCATGTCCTCGTGGTTTTGACCCATTACGGGTTTGGTCCTTTGACCAATAATTCTGTTAGTTGATCGTTAACTTGAAGGGTATTTTTGACTTTTTACATGTTTTGGCAAACCAAAAGGACGATTTATGTAACTGACACAAAAAAAAAAGAAAAAAAAAACTATTAAAAAAAAAAAGACTTAAAAAAAAACATTAATTTTTTTTTTATTATACTTAAATTTGGGTTTATGTATAATGTGAGGGCCTAAGAAAACTCTTTTTTTTTAATTATTATACTTAAATTTTGGACTAATGTACAACATGAGGGCCTCAATTTTTTTTATTAACACTTAAAAAAAACATAAAAAAAAAGTTTATTATACTTAAATTTTTGGCTTAAAAATTTAAGTATAATAAACTTTTTAAAAAACGAAAAATAAAAAAATTAAGCCCTCACAACGTGAAGGCTTAAAATATTTTTTGGCTAATGTACAACGTGAAGGTTTAAAAAAAATTTTAATGCTTATTTTGTACGATTTTTGTATATTTTCATCAATTTTTATACGTTTTCGTCTGTTTTATATGTTTTTATACGTTTTTATCATTTTTTATACGCTTCTTATACGTTTTTATATGCTTTCGTTTTTTTATTAAATAGTTTTTTAAGTAGTAATAAATTTTTTTAAGCGTGTAAAAAAAAACTTTTTTTCTAATGCGTATAAATTTTTTTAAGCGTATAAAAACTGTTTAATAAAATTTTTAAGTATTAATAAATTTTTTTAAGCCCTCACATTAAACATAAGCCCCAATTTAAGTATGACAAATATTTTTTTTAAATGTTTTTTTTTTTTTCAGTTACATAAATCGTCCTTGTGGTTTGCCAAGACATGTGGAAAGTCAAAAATACCCTTCAAGTTAACGGTCAACTGACAGAATTATTAGTCAAATGACCAAACCCGTAACGGGTCAAAACCACGAGGACATGACCCGTCAAAAAAACAGGACATTCTCTGCAAGATCCGGTAAACCTTAAGACCAATTATGTAATTAACTCTAATATTAAATGTTAGGTTGGGTTGTTGATAAATGATAAAAAAAAAAAAAAAAAAAAAACTAAAATACACGGTTGGTCCCTAAACTTGGCAGGACGCATCGCGATGGGACAAAACTGAGCCTTTTCATCGTTAGGGGTCCTTATTTCAAGTTTTTCACTCGTTACAGGTCCTTTGACCAAGTCAATGTCTGATTTTTGTTTTGTAGTCGAGGGTGTTAATACAAATAAGCCGTAAAAACGTTTATTTATATTTTACGATCTTCTAATGTTTTGCCGATAACAAACGTAAAATCATATTAGCGAAACAAATAAAATACGTAAATTGTTTGAACTAATAGTTTCTAACATATTCACATTTTCACATAAAACACTAAAACAAGTATAAGTGATTTTATGATTTAGTAATACATATGTACAACAACTAGTGTTTACATATTTGGATAAAATATACACATAACTAGTATGTAGTATATTGAGTAACATAAGTGGGTAAAAACATGTATACACTAAAATGGGTAAAAACAAGTAAATACTAAAATGGGTAAAAACAAGTATATACTAAATAAGTAAAAACTAGCTAATGGTTTTGACCCATAACCCATGGTTTTATTTATACCACTTAACCAAGTTCATTGTATCCTTAAGATACATTGTATCTAGAAAGAAAACCATGGATCAACCCATAACCCATGACCCATGACCCATGACCCATAACCAAAAATACCCATGGGCAAAGAGGAGCGTACCACGGATCCCTAGCTTTGTGCTAGCCAGATCCCTTGTGGTAGGGATCCGTGGGATCCGGGAGAGGATTTTTCCTCTATAAACAGTGAGCCATTTCTTCATTATTTCTCATCCCTTTCAATCCCTTTCTAACACACATTCCCCCTGAGTTAAATCTCACTAACCTTAGATCCAAGAGATCTATGTTTGTAGTTTTGTTTTTGTGTGATCTTTTAGGTTCCTCTTAAAGGCAAGATCACCACCTTTGAAGTCGAGCAAGCTCAAGTCCATGAGTTGCCATGCTTCCTCATCATCAAGGCTACTGAAGTCTTCTTGTTGATGATTCATTTCTTTCTTCAAAGAAGTGTAGTGTTGAAGACATTAGTGAAAGATGTCTCAATAGTCAAGACGAAGATATTAGTGAAGGGTATCTATCGTCTATAGGATAAAGCACTTGTGGTAGGTGCTTAGAAGTCAAGACAAAGAAGCATTAGTGAAAGGTGCTTAGAAGTCAAGACAAAGAAGCATTAGTGAAGGTGCTTAGAAGTGAAGACACAAGACATTAGTGAAAGGTGTCTTGTAGATCTAGTCAAAGGCATTAGTGAAAGGTGCCTTAGATGTACATTCGATTTGGTGTGTTTCGATGTACAAGATAGACTAGTATTAGATCCAAAGATATTCATATCCTTGTTGATGTTGTAAAGGAGTAGATCTCCTTTGGGATTAGTCGTTGGTGTAGTGTGGTAGTAGTTCCTCCATTGCAATGGAACTAGGTGCTTAGCCTAGTACCTAATAAAGGATAGGCGACGTTGTGAAGGTGTAGTTCACCTAAGGTGTGAAAGAACTAGGTACTTAGCCTAGTACCTTATAAAGGGTAGGCGACGTTGTGTAGGTGTGGTTCACCTTGGAGTGAAAGAACCCGGTGGTTAGCCTAGTACCGGAAAAAGAGTAGGCAACGTTGTGAAGGCTTCTCCGCCATAAGGAGATTGGTGTAGTGATTACGAACTCTCGAGTAGGTGACTCGGGGAGTGGAGTAGGGCAAGGAAGGTGACCTTGTAGCCGAACCACTATAAATACTTGCGTTGTGGTTTTGTGCTTTTTACTCTTATCTTTTCATTACTTACCTTTATATGTTTGTTTATCAACATCCAACACACACATCCAAATAGATTGTCATAAGTTAATCTAAATAGATCAAAAGGAAGTTTTAATTGGCAAAACTATTCAACCCCCCATTCTAGTTTTCCACAATTGGCATCAGAGCTTCGTTACCAAGTTTCTTGAAGTATATTGTACTTTAAAAACTTGATACGATCCATGGTTAATTGAAAACTACAAAGAAGGTTTTTCATAAAATCAAACACCATGTTTTTCAAAACTATATGTTTGGATGTTGAAGTTGATAACCACATTTTTCTTTTTACTTTTTTCATTTAATTGCACTAATCTTCTTTGTCATGTTGATTAGTGAAAGCTCATACCCACCAAGCTTTAGGAGTAGCTCGGTAACAAAAATACCTTCCTTAAGAAGGTATCTTAATCGCAAAGGAGCAGAAATCGTCTAAGTGACATTTGTTGTGTCATTTATAAAGACATTCCTAAGTACGCTAGAGGTACGATTTTCTTTTTATTTTGCTTGATAATTAAGTATGCCTATTTAGGTATTTATACGATTATCTTTTGTGCAATTACATGTTTTACATGAAGCTTCATTAGGAAGCCTTTTTCTCACATACGTGTTCTATTTCTCGTCTATAATCGTGGTATATAAAACTTATGTTTTATTTCTTTTAATCCTATAATAAAAAAAAAAACACGAATTTCAAAAATTCCTCCTTCCCTATTAATAATCCCTCGACCCACTTTATCCAATCCTCACTTTTTCAAATTTCCCAATTTCAAAAATTTCCTCTCATTCAAAAACTTCATCTTCCTCCTCATTTCATCTCATCCGAAACCAAGAAGATCCGTCATCAACATGATTTACATCGCACTCGTGCTCATCGCCCTAACACTCATCGCACTTGTGTTCCCTATGATGAAGTTCACATACGGAGACATTTACTTTGTGTTGTTAATCTACATTGGGATCATATACCCAATCCTTTGTATCATCCTTAGTATTGAAATGCAATATTCCTAATGATCTAGTTTATCTAGGTTATTATTATCATAATGTGTTTGTCATCTCTTTTGATTTATATATTTCATTTTCTTTTGTGATACATTAGAAGTCATGTGTGCATGCTAAAAGAAAATGTAGGATAAAACATATTTCGTGGCATAAAATTGTAAAACCTATTTCTTTATCAAAACTGGTTACTTTTACACAGATCCACGGATCCCGGAGGATATACTAGCTGGATCCCTTTTGTAAAGGAACCGTGGGATCCGTATTATTGGAAAACAGTTTTCATGCAAGATTAAAAGCCACTATCTTTCTAAACATAATAATCCACTAGAAAGTCAAAAACTTTAGTTAAATGTCATTGTTGTTAAAAACCATTGTTAATAAAAATCTAGTAAAACATTAGATTATCATAAGTTGACCACAAACATCTCATTTTATTAACTTGTCATTCCTATAGGTTCAACTATGACGCATGAATATGAGTTTGATTTTTCACTCACTAGCGTCTACACTCGAACATCTCTCTCGAGCCCAACACACCTGGCAATCATGTCCGTGGGTTCAATAATCTCGAAACCGTCACTTCCATGAAGGACGTATTGTAGACACCTCTCTACAATTCGAAGAAGGTATCAATACCTCCTTCGAGCCATAGGACTAGAATGTCTTCTTGAAATCAACGAGAAGATATGTCCAAGGTTCATCATGGAATTCTTCCGTCAAGTCGAACTCGTTCGTAACGAGGATCGCTCTCTATCTCTTTGGTTTTATATCAAAAACCAAAAGTTCACTCTAACCCTTGGGCATTTTGCTCACATCCTCCGGATTCCAAATCATGGACAATGTGCCTTCACCGAAGATTGGTCTCTTGATTCTCTCTTCAACTTTCGTGAAGAAAATAGTCCATATTGTTCACACATACCCTCCGGAAGATTTAAATACCATAATATGCAAACCTCGACCATATTACTCCGATCCAAACATTATCTTTACAAGGGATATCCGAGAAGAGTACAAGCCTCTTGCACTCATCCTACGTGAAAATGTTTGGAGTCTTAGGGGAAATCGAGAAATCCTTCCCTTTGTTGTGCTCACATGTTGTATTGTTTGCTAACACAACAACCATACAATCTCGCCTACTTCTTCGCAAGGCGAATTGCAAATCTTCAAGGCTCCAAGAATAAACTCATCCTTTATGGAATGTTCTTGACACGCCTCTATCATAATGTTATGCACTTCCATCCTCAATTTCAAAGTTCGTTGTACGTACTTGTGAACAAAATGATGGAACCGCTAAACATATCCCTCATGAAGACTTTCTTCATTCTTGATTCCACCAACACTCATCAATCACATAATGATCCTCTTAGCGAAAACACTCAAGGAAACTAGTAGTATTCTAAAATAGGATCAATTCTCTTGTACTTGTGCTTTATCAATGTAATCCAATTTCTTTCATGAAATAAAACATCTTACATTTGATATCTTAGTATTAGAACTCTTTTTAGACTATCCTTGAGATATAATGCATTGTCAAGATCATTGCATACCTTTAGTAAAGGTCCTTGGCAAATGGGCGGATCCCAAAGATTGTGCTAGACGGATCCTACACTTAGGGAACCGGTGGGATCCGCAAACTGAAAATGCAATTGCAAGTATTATATTTCAAACATATCCTTAGAACATCTCACTAAGCTAAACGTAGGGTCTTAAGGCAGATTAAGTCCTTATCAAGATAGGTTGATCTCTCCTACTCATTCTAACTCACATAGATCACACTCTAAGACGCTTGTAGATCTACCTTTTGGTTTATCCATTACTCTTCCGCTCTTAAACTCACACCTCATTTTATACTTGATCCCTCACATCTAGTCTTAGAAATCTTTCAATTATGGCAAAATTGATCATAAATCATCCTCACCTCCAAGTTGATCAAAATCTAGTTTTCTCATCTCAAAGCTTCTAGGATATTTTCCAAAACACTATCCTAAGACACAATCTGATCTCTAGGATCATTTAGCTTCAATTGACACTCTAAATCTTTAGTGTCATCCTTGCTCATCCGTTGGTACTCTTGAAAGTTCCAAATCCTTCCATAAATGACAATCATTAGCTACATCATTTATTACCTTCAAGTACTCAAGCATCCCTTCATTTAAAACACTTAGGAGGACTGAAACACTCAAGATGATATAGGTCTTAGATCTTAGAAACATCATTTCCACTCTTTCATAGGCTGGCGAGAGCGGATCCCTAGGATTAGCCTAGAGCGGATCCCTCACGAGGAAAGGAAGTAGGATCCGGATGACAGATTATGTCAAATCTTGCTAAAACAATCATTTCAACTCATCTTCCTAACTCAAACACTCCATCTCATCTTAAATGAGTTCCTAGAACAGTACAAACTCTGAAGTTGACTCTTGTGCATGTTAATCATCACAATCCAATGAATCCTTGTGGCTTAAGGCTTAAATGCACTTGACAATTTTCCTAGTTTATAAACAACCTTGTTAGGACCTCCATAGTCATCACTCTCATTCTTACTTTCAGCCCTTGTAACCTCTTGAAATCATCTCATCATGAGGAAAACCCCAAGTAGTAACTTATCCACCAAAGAACCACCCATGAAAAGGCTCGTGTTATACACGAAATTTCTTCAACCAAATCATCTCCCATCAAACCAACAAATGATAGAATTCTTCATCATCCAATCAAACCAATTCCTAAAAGGATTGTACCCAAAAAACTACCTATGTCAAACACCACCATACCTCCTAGGCCAAACAATATCATCTCCACTAAACCATCACCATTGGTTCCTAGAGCTATTGCATTTACATCCCCACTATCATCACCACACCTCTACAATTTAGAGGACTTGCCTCTAGGCCTCTCATCCGCTTCCCCAGGCAACATTCTCCTCATTAGGAGGAATAATGGTACAATATCAAGGTGTTGAGTCAACACTTGCTCGGCTTCCTTTTTCATTTCCATCATATACTCCCATTTGGATTATGAGAAATCATCAAAGTCAACCAACCGACCATATGGATGTTGACACTTCTCTACCACCACCATCATTTTTGGTTGAGTCATTCTCAAATGCACCTCCACCAATTCCTCCATCGTTTGAAGCTCCATAAGCCGCTTCACTTGATCCTTCAGCCATTTCATTTCATCAACTACCACTACCTAGCCATGACAAAGATTGCTATCATTGTCAACATGTTGAAAGTTTGATACATGAAGTCAAGAAGACCAACGTTTCATGTTCTATCATCTCCTCGAGCGTTTTGACGAGATCAAACCTAAACAAAACTTGAGCTAGAATAATTTTGGTGTCCAGCATCAGCGATAGTTGGTTTAGCAATTCCTAGTAATGTATTTTCTTATTTTCTTAGTTTTTAGAGTCATGTATATCATATCATAACTCTAGTTTTATTAAATGAAATTACATGCTACTTGCTATTATTCTATGATTACCTTGTATTCATATCTCATTTTTTTAACATTACATGTTATATCACCCCTGGCGAAATTTACTGACTAATACGGATCCCTCGAGATTGCCTAGGCGGATCCCTACTAGGGAGGCAGCGGGATCAAATGAGGAAGAAACTTTCTTTCTACTAACTTGGAACACATTTGTAGGAAATTGTGAATTATACTTGCTTTCTAACCTTTGTTTTGTAGTTATTCAATTTACATATGAAGACTTTGACATCCTAAAGCTGGGGAGCTTTTATGTCAAAACAATACATTAAAAATTACTTGCAATACTAGGTTTACATTTAGTGACATCCCTTTGCAAAAATTGCAATCATCAAGGGAGCACAAACTCGTCTTGTAGACGATATCTTTTGCAAACTTATTTGCACACAAACTAGATTAGTATCATTCACTTGACGCCCTTACATAGGGATGGACTCCTCAAGGGAGTAAAAAACGAGATTCTTTCACTGTATTTGCTCTCTATTTCCTTTTACTTTTAATTCTTTCTCATGTTTTTCTTAAAAATAATGTGTTGCCTTCCTTCAAACATTTTTAGTTTCGACAAAAAGGGGGAGAAGAAAGTAAAAACTACAAATTCAAACTTTCAATTTTAGCTTTTCCTTAAAATAATTTTATGTTTGTCATCAACAAAAAGGGGGAGATTGTTAATACAAATAAGCCATAAAAATGTTTATTTATATTTTACGATATTCTAATGTTTTGTCGATAACAAACGTAAATCATATTAACAGAAAACAAATAAAATACGTAAATGGTTTGAACTAATAGTTTCTAACATATTCACATTTCACATAAAACACTAAAACAAGTATAAGTGATTTTT
>OU343224.1:16768375-16830453 GCA_910596185.1 Chrysanthemum makinoi
TTTATTTCTTGAAATTTTCGGGCATTTTCCGGGCTCTAATTTTTGACTAGTTTAAAAGCCGAATTTTACTAAACTTAAAACATGAAAATTGTACGCTTTTGACCATTCTTTACCCAGAAATTTGAATCACTCAAATTCGATATGATATGAGTGAGATATTGCACATTAAAGATGAACAATAACTGATGAACGCTATCAAAAATAACTGATGAACGTTATCAAATATAATTGATGAACGTTATAAAAAATAACTGGTGAACAATATAAAAAATAACTGATAAACGCTATTTTTTTTGAAAACTGATGAACGTTATAAAAAATAATTGATGAACGTTATGAAAAATAATTGATGAACAATATAAAAAATAACTGATGAACGTTATTTTTCTAAACCCGCCGAACATTATAAAAAAATAATCATGAACGTTATCAAAATAACTCATGAACAATATAAAAATAACTGATGAACTGATAACATTGTTTTTTTATTAGAAAATTGATGACTGATGAACATAGTAACTTTAACCGATGAACATTATAAAAATAATTGATACAAAATTAACTATGACCAAAAACTAACCAATGACTAATGAACCAAAAAAAACCGATGAACAAGTGTGTAATCATGAACATTATGATGTAACATCAAAGAAAACGGATGAAAATTATAATGTAACATAAAAAAAACTAATTGATGAACTGATGAACACTGTGACTTTAACAGATGAACATCGTGATTTCTTTAGCAACTGATGAACAAATTTTTTATTGATGAACAATACTTTATCATGAACAAATGAAAAACTATTTTTATCGATGAACAACACCTTTTATTGATGAACGATACTTTTTTATTACAAAATTGATAAACATTGATATTTCTTTTAGACAACTGATGAATAAATTTTTTATTAATGAACAATACTCTTTTTTAAATAACAAACTAAAAACTCTTTTTAAAAAACTAAAAACTAGCTGTCTAAAAAAGGGTCCCAGTATCCCAGTGCTGTTATCAACTAATCAAACTTATTAACAACATTTCTATACTTTTTCTTCAACCATATAAACTTCTCACCTAAGTGATTCTTATTAAATAATTTCCATAATGTGCGCGAACTAATACTTCTAAAGTTCACTATTCGCAAAAAAAAAACTAGATCAAGTCTCATATCGGGTGTTCAAATCAGATGCAAAAGTGATTACTACTATTACTACATTAACACTTTTATTCTCCGTCATTGACGACGCTCTGATCTTCGTTAAACCACCGTTATTATGCTTCATCACCGGTCTTCTTGGTGTCAGATTCCATGTTTTCTGCAACAACGACTCATCTTCGAGAGCTTCTTATGCTGATGTGGAAACTATATGAGATGACGTCAGCTTGATGCAGATCCTGCTGTTGCTGCTAGTACTTGATCGTTTGCATTGATTGGTCATGACGTCATCAGATTCGTGATTGGAGTGATGATTTCTTGAATTGAAACAGAATTGAAATCGAAATCATGATTACCGATTGCATTCCGATCACTTATTAAATTCTGATTCATTATAATATGATGAACAAATTAAAGAAATGGCCTGGTTGACGTTAAACTCCCAGATGATAAACAAATGGCTTTGAATGTAAAGATTTGGATCTGGTTTGATGTTGAAATAGAATAGGGAAAGAAGTGCGCGTGATGGAGAATAAAAATAATCTGACAATTTTGACTAGTGAAATGACTAGGTAGCCCCTATCTTATTATTTATGTTGTATTATATTTATGAGTAAGGCAGTGTTTCATCGTGAATCTTTGATTGAAAATTGAACGGTCAAGATCACAAATAACAACGTACTTTCTCAAATTTACCGAGTTGAAACACATACTTTTTCATATATTCATTTATCTTTCAATTTTTACGACTTACCCATATTGTAATAAAATAATATGATTTAATATAATATTATATTAATATAAATCTGTCATACGGTGAAGTCGAACAAAATTCGAAGACGTTGATATATGTTAATAAAAAAGATGTGTTTCAACTCAGGTAATTTAAGAAGACGTTATTATTTATGGCTTTTACCCTTTTAAATAAGTTAGCCTTTTTAAATGATCCTCTACCTCTAATATAACCTCTCTAAATATACTATGTCTCCAGGGGCGGAGCTACATACGAACCACCTGTGGCACGTGCCATAAATGGTTTTTGGCGCCGCAGTGTATATTTCCTGTGAATTTTACTAATTTTCTGAAAGTGCAACACTTGATTTAGAGGTGCTTTAAGTTGTGTTTTTAAATAAAATGAAGAAAAAAAAATGAAAGATAGGGAGGTTCAAGACGATGAACAGTGATGTTTTGTCCTATTGGTCTTTTAGTTAACTTTCTAATACTAATTTTTAGTGCAGATATACATAGCCACATAGGGGCCATGGCTGGTGACCCGGGTACTATTTACTTTGTTTACCTTATATTTTGTAAAACATATTTTACTTATAATAATGTTGTAAACTAATAATGTTATCTACCGTATGATTGAAGAGACTTTTTTTTATCCGAAGTCAAGAGAAATAAAAAAAAAAAAAAAAAAAAAAAAAAAAAACTAGTTTTACTCTAATAGTTGGAACTAAAATTAAGAATTATTCACGAGGTGAATTGAGTAGAAAATCGTGCCACACACGGTCTAAAATCTTAGATCCGCCACTGTATGTCTCTACCCATGCTTGCCATCTTTGCACCAAAATTTATATGCCACGACACTCTTTTTTTAATTCATTTGAGAAACATTAATGGAACACATGAGTGGTGTTTTTGATATTTCACCCACTTGAAACATTAACTGTAGATTGATTTTATTTATTTTTATTATTTTTTTATATATTTAAACGGCTAGTTTTCTTAATGACAAATAAATCAATGATAAAAGGATAAATGCATAACGTTTTAACAGAAAAGAACGTTTGTGGTGGCGTAGAGATCTTGGTGCAACAGAAAAACAAATGGGAAGATGCATCATTGTCACTGTATAAATATCTGGAAGAGTAGAGTATACTTAGGGGCCGTTTGGTTTGTTGCTAAGAATTTCAATGGGTATCGAATTTAGTAGGGGCTAGAATGACAATGAATATAAAAAAGTGTATCATTACGATTGGTTATGTTTGCATGATAAAATATGAAATGAAAAAATGTAGTGCGTTTGGTTTGTTAATATGAATTACAATGGGTATTGTTAATATGAATTACAATGGGTATAGGTGTTGATATAGGGTGGAATGGTAATGGAAGGTATGATGAAATCACCCACAACATAAGATATGAGGAAACCTTCATATTTTGGTATCCTCAATCCATTGTGGTGGGCCCCATAACCAACCAAACAACATTAAATATTTGAGTTTTGTAGTGGAAAAGAGAGGGGTCTACGGAATGTATTTCATAACACCAAATAGGTGAGTAATGAATCTATGACTATGATATACTCATTTTATTACCGGACCCACTAAACAAACATCTTGAATCGAAATGAAATACATAGATCCATTCTGATAGTGCTCTACCAAACGCACGCTTAGATTGGTATATCAGGAATTATGAAAGAAGTTGACTTACTTCTTAAATGCATAAATAAATTAACCAATAAGATTTATAGGTCTATCTATCATTAGGTCTATTTAGTTAGGCTTACGTTTTTTTTTTTTTTTTTTTTTGTGAAATCGTTGATTTTAGATTTGTTTATTGCGAATTCTATGATTGACTTGAAGAGTTTTTTTTATTTTATTTTGTGGTTATTTTGCTAGAATGTCATCTAATTTATCAAAAAAGTAAATATAAAAAGTTGAGAGGAGGAAACTTGTAAGATATATAAACTTACATTATGAAAATGTTTTCTTAAATGTATGTTAACTTTTTCTAGTATAGTAGAAACTTTTTCAAATATCCCTTCCTACTTCTTCATACTAGCTCTCCAACTCCAACTAACTGTCTTACTCCAGTTTGAGATAAATCTTAAATTGATGGACTTAGGATCAATCTTAAATCATTCATACTTTCGAGATAATAGGAATGCTCTTAGTATAAGTTTCTACGTGATACAACAAGTATGTCAATTTTGTATACAGTAGTCCATAACTGACACTATTATGGACTGTATACGTAAGGCCATTCCGAGCAATCGTTATGATTTATAAAACTATATAATGCTATACATACACTACGAGTACACATGGTGGTATGATTTATTTTCCTTACAAAAATTCAGTATCTTGATTCAAGTCAAAATATGACACAACTTTACACATGTTATTTAGCTTCAACTAGCAGTTTGTTCGCCACGCAGCGAATGCTATATTGATTTCGTATTGTAACATTTGGCGCTGGCCGGGAATGCTTTATCGTTGCATAGAACATTTGTGATAATGCACATGTAGGTGCAATTGTTGTCAAATGAATTTTTTGTTGTTGCTAAATTTTTGAGTTTGGTTATGTAAATATAAGTGTCGTTTAACTGTCTTACCAAGCTACCACGCCAAGCATGCGTGGTGTTTTTATTCCCGCTGTGTACAGTATATTATAGTGTATAGTTGTATTGTCATGAGTTAGTGAGTTACATTCTTATCGATGAAAATGAAGTAACATTCAGCTTCCTTACGATGTCCATTTCTTTAGCACTTTAATTATCATTGGTTCATCTATGTTCCCGGGTATTAGTTTGGCTATGACCTTCACTTCCATTTTACCACACAAACAAAAATCCGTCATATACAAAATTAATTATCTCTAGTAACAATATACAAAGACAAAGTATTGGGCATATATACAAAATTCTCTGATTATCATAGTGAATCTTTAAAAGAAATCAGATCAAGTAAAGTATATACAATCGGTAATTCCTACATCATACATTATAAATATGTTTTTGTGATCCTAAATTTGAATAATAAAATGGAGATTGTTGTTGACTTAATAATCCGATTTTTTTTGTTGAATATTGACGACCTTAACTTCTTCCCCACGATCTTATGCCACTGCTTCAACTCAAGGCCGGAAATGCAGCCCTCCCCGTGAAAAGCGTGTGGAAAACATGTAATCAGTACCTTATGACCACCAATTAGAGAAAACCATCAAGCATTATCCTTACTTTATACATATCTTAAAAAGAAGCCACAAATTTCTCCCGAAACACAACACATTGAAGCAAAATTCTGAGATACAACAACTATTGTATAAGGATTAGATTAAAAACGCTAAAACTTTAAAGCGTCCCACCTTCCCATCTTTCATTATGAATCCCGAGAATCACTTGCAAAGCAAAGGTAGGAGTGTTATAATTTTCGGATATGTAGGATTTTCCATATAGCCTTCATCATGCAAGGACAACGTCACTGTTTTTATTTGGGAGAACAAATTGGAGAACCTGATTACGTAAACATCACGATATCTCATCATTTCAATGTTGAATATATGTGAAAATGATTTATAGTACATTGCTAATCGGGGTATTCTAACCTATACCGCTACGCTGAGTAGCTTGGTAAGACATTGCGGAAATAAAAAAGCGCATTGAGATCATGCCTAGGAATCATCCGAAAAAGTTATTATTCTCGACCATATAAACCTAAGTATTAGTGGAAATAAAATCATAAAGCTTTCTAAAACCGCTTATCTTCTTCGGAAATAAAATCATAACGGTATAGCTGTAATGATATAAACCTAAGCATCATCCAGAAATAATAAAAAAGCGTAGACCGATATAAAACTAAGTATCATGCCTAAGCATTCTTTCTTGAGACGTGTAATTTATCCGTAAAAATTAGCTAGATTTTAGAAAGCAAAAAATAATAAAAGACAAACGGGGCATTTTCATGAGTTTCAAGTAAACTAAACAAACTTCGTGTTGTAGTGCACATACCGGAGTAGGTCACGTGGAGGAGGCATATTCATCGGTATGAAACCATTAATATAACGTGTAGCAAGTTTGTCTCCAACCTTAAGTATGTACTTCAAAATCAACATTAAAAAAAATCACTTATTCTCTTTGCCAAAAATTGCTAATTCTCGATATGAAACTAAGAATGGATGTTCATTCTATATGGTGATCATTCTATGCAATAAACTTTCTTCGCATTAAGTAGCTCATATTTAAAGATATCTGTCATTCGAAATGGGTGGGTAAAGAAAATATCTAGTACCTTGTAGTATTCCGGATTTGCTTGAAAGAGGGTGGTCAGTTGAACTCGGTTTATGAATTGTTTTTGTTCCAAGTTTGCAAATCTATGTGTTTCTACTTCCAAGACAGATATGCATACTCCACTCATTGCCCTACAAATTCCCAAGAATCAAGTATATGTATGCGTGACCAAAAAGACGACATCGAACTCAAAAAGATAGATAGAGATGCATTGAAAGCGGTAACAACTAAATGGACTCAAACCTATTCGTGGTTGTTGGGATACACCAAAGAAAGAATATCATAACAACATATTAGCCTAGCATGCGACACGAGGTTTTTACCTTAAGAACCCACCCGATCCAAACTTGTTACGAGAGATCAAAGCAACTTGTAATAACCGTAAAAAGAACATATGAGTTCTTTTGTATCCATATGTAGAAAGTGATCATCCAAGTGAAAATGACCCCACCTCGTGAACACATCCCCTTGAACACTCAATTGATTCATCAACGCACACCTTTAACAGACACCACACCACCTGAATGACACTCAACACACCCTATGAACCACACACACTCCAACTTCAATATGGTGTGTGACTGTTCATATACTTAATCAGCCGATCTTCCGTCAGTTTTCATGTAGTGGAATCAATCACCAAATGTAGATTATTTTATTGGCCTCGTAAACTCAGGGGCTATGAGTAATGGCCGCTTGAAGTGTGACTGCAAAACATGAAAGTAATCAGATTTAAAATAATTTTGTTACTGAAAAATAAATTTTTAACTTAATTTCAAAGCAGCTTGAGCGTGGCTCCAAAACATGAAAGATCTCGCTTTCTAAAAAATCATCGCTCATGTCCAAGTAAGTTATCTGCTTATGCAAGTCATATTAATGGTACTCTAATCTAAAGTGAAACAAGAATATCAATCAAGTAGCATGCTACCAATATGAGTTCAATTAACCAAAGAAATATAAAATGTACCTTGATGTTGCTATCTTTCCACAAAGGATCACACAGGCCCATTGCTAATACCTTCCACGTGCAATAAAATTGCTTCACATTAATACACAAAACTTCACCGTACAGATTAGTAAAATCGACCCGCTAAAAGATTAATTGAAAGCTAAATGACAATGATGAAATACTATTTTCTTAAAACACGCCAAAACTAACGTAAAAAAGGAAGGCAATGTATTTCTTCTATGCCTGCGCCATTTGTGTTACTCGTGTCACCTTAAACCGATTGGTAAATAGCCAGAGTTGTAGTCATTGTGTTGACACTGAACATAGGGCACATAAAATTTCTCTTAAATTGCAAATCCACAACCCGGTGTGTACCATGACATAACATGATATGTATAATGTATACATCCATTTAAACACTTTTTATTGGAAGTTAAACGTTTGTCGGAATCTCAAGAGTCTAGTTAAAGATAATCAGATAACAACCTACAACAATTTATAATTATTACCTTAGGCGGATGTCATCGATGTGAGTTTAGCATAGATGAGATCAACGTGGTCCGGACCGTGATTTGATTCTCCTTCAAGAATATATCCGCCAACGTAGGGGTAGAAGAACGAAGAATAGATTGAATATGCTTAATTATAACATAAGATTTAAAAAGAAAGATCATTTTATATAAATGGTCTACATTCAATCTATTCTTCAATGTTTTATATTTATATAAAGTGATCTTTCGTTATATTATGCAACACATGAACTGTCAATGCAAAACTTTTGGTTATAGCTTATGAGAAAACATGTATTAATTTGGAAAAGAAGTTGTTATAAGTCCCGATCTCAATAGTCGATGTACCTTGATGCCGCTTGGAACATTCTTTGTTTGAGGCGTAAACTGTCAAGACCACTAATGGCCCGAGAGTTCAATCCCACATTTTCCATAAAAGCATTCCCGCTTCCATAATATGTTTTGTACTGAATTTTAACGGTGCCGCTTCTAAAACCGATTACAACATTATCAGAATACCTCTCTTGAAAATACACATTGCATGTAGCAATTTTCAAGAAAAAAATATTATGTACAAAATGTTTCATTACCTCATAAATTCAAGGGCTTTCTCAAAAAAAGATTGGCCAATTCATCATATTTTGAGACGTTCGCCGCTTTCTTCCTAAGTTAGAGTAAAATAAGAAAATAAGTAGTGCTATCAACACCTAAACGCCTATTATAAGCAATAGCAAACACCCTATAGATACGCATTTAATTTATTGTTTCATTGATCCCACTAAATATGAGCATGTACCTGATTGAGAACAACATTCTTTTGCAGTGTCAATAGTTGATTTACCACCTTTCCTTCTCTAACTGCAACGTGTGAGTTTGTCGTACCCAAGTCAGTCCCAATAACTTCATTCCCAAGAGTTCTCGACCTGCATAGTATACAACCGGTTGAGAATGCAATATGCAGATTGTAAAGTAAAATTTAGAACATTCCATAAACCTTTGTAAAAGCCTACGGTCATTCCAATACTATAAATTAACCCCTACACAGATACATTAAATCTAACACCCTATAGAAAGATGTAAAAATATGTCCCACTACTTACAAATTTCGCTAGGCCCATTGAAAACCCGGTAGGTGCCTCTTCCTACCGGCTCCTTCTTTATATACATGTCATTTGTTTTAATGGTGCCTGCACTACGCCCTATCTAAAATCATATATAGGTTACGTTCAGGTATCATGAGACATTTGCAATATATGCCATTTAAAGTAACATGGCAAAAGACCAGAATATATTGAGGGTAAAATTATGTGTCGGTATAAAAGAAGGATAATAGTAACCATCATCAACAAAGAGCAAAAAAGATGCAATTATTTGTTATAGAATTTAAAGCTCCCACAAAAAGAAAAAAGAAAAGACACATTGATGTTCATCCTTTTCATCTTTTAGCATCTTATCCATTAACAAAGAACAAAGGTGGAACATGATCAAGATTCTCGCCAATAGCACAAAGGTAAATTATCTTCAAACTTTTTGGTCCTTTTCCTCACATTTTTCCATGGATGCCGTGACGCTAGACGCCGAACATGTTGGCGTGTTTGCATTAGACCATTATAAGGGAGTGTTTGGAATGCTTATGATGTATCTTTATCCCCTCATTCTTTTCAAATAACTTGCTTATGCAAAAAGATTATCGAGTTTACTATTAACAACATAAACAATTTCAATACACAATCCTAAATAATCTTAAAACAACGTATATGCTATATCAAAACTCTATTAGCACATAAGCAGTTTTAATGAACATTTCCAAACACCCCCTATAATAAACCTGTTTTAAGTGATCTTAATTCCATCTGTTTTATCCGATCCGCTAGGTGCGTGTATGTTTCCGTCTCAAATTAAACTCGATTCTTTAAAACAAACGCAGTACAACACGGTCATGCTGCATACCGAAAAACAACTAAATTTATCGCTGCAACAACTATCTCTATAAGATGACACGAACAACAACAAAGGAACCATTTCAACATCAACACCACTATCCCCAACCGCAAAGAAACCAAAGGCAAATTGCCTATGTGCACCAACCACACATGCTGGTTCCTTCAGGTGTCGCCACCACCGTAATGTGCCTCGCTTGGTTCCAATCTTTCCGAGTTAGCAAACAAAAGAACCGCTTCCTTTGGTTCAAATATTTGTCAGCTAGATAACAACAAAAGATCTGTGGAATGCTAGTAAATCTTGTACATAAACTCATGTACTATGTATTAACTGAAACATATGTAACCAAATCATAAAAGCACAAACACAATTAAACCCTAATCTTCATTTGCAATCAAGGTGAAAATATTAACCAAATTAGAACCAAAGTAAACAATTAAAAAATTAAAAAGATATCTATACTTGTACCTGCTTTTAATTCTATTTTTTTCGTTTCATGCGATGTTGTCGATGATCCGCCACTTATTCCTAGGCTCAAAGGTGCACTTGATTCACGTGTTTGATCTGTGTTGTCGCCAGTATGTTTTGGGGGTTTTGATGATGAATCGAGTGTGTGACTTTTGATGAAAAAGGAAGTGTGTAAGTGTTTTGGTATTAAAGTGGGTTATAAGAGGCTGGAGTAGATCCGAATTTTCTCGAGGCTTTTGATGAAGAAGAGAACCGACAAACTGTTCAAGATATGTATATACTAATTTCTGACATACCATGTACATATACCGTGAACAGTTAAAGTGCAAACACACTTCACCCAATGGGGTGATGCCACCATGATTTTTTTGTGTATTATACCATGTATAGGGCCAATGAAAATGTGACACGTGAGCATTTGTAGCATGTATTTTTATACTTGCTCCAACCACAAATAGTATATATATATAACAAGACGATAAGCTATTCGTGTTAGCGGATTATTAATGGGTCAAGCCAGGTTGCATGTAGTCTTGGCTTATGTGTATATTAGTGGCCCAAATGTAACCTATTCAGTATTAACTAGATATACAACTTTACATGGTGTCATCTTGGTTACGATCCTAAACCTAACCCTAAACATTCCGCCACATCCTCTCCTCCCTACTGTTGCCGTCACAATGACTAACGACAACATTCCTCCACCACCCCCTACCCTTGTTGAAAAACTATATGCTGTCACCAACATCAACAATGTTGTTAAGGTAAAATTGAATATCGATGAGTTAAATTACTCATCTTGGTGTTATTTCTTCAAAATTCATTGTGATAACTTCGGTGTCCTAAAGCACATCGAAGGTGCAAGCGAGGCTTCGAGGCCTTCTACTCCGACCACACCAACAGATGAATGGAAGACCGCGGATCCAATCGTCAAGTCTTGGATATTTCTCACACTTGGTCTTACTCTTCAAGGTAGGCTAATAAAACTCAATTCCAAAACAGCTAAAGTCGCTTGTGAACAAGTCGAAAATATCTTTCTTGATAATAAGCGTACGCGTACAGTCGCTTTAAAAGGCGAGCTTCGCGTCATCTGAGATGGGTGATCTTACAGCAGATGCCTACTTCCGCAAAATAGAATCTATTGTTACATTGTTTAACGATCTTGGGTCGTCCATGACGGATGACTTTGTCGTCACCAATGCCATCAATGGCCTAAGTGAAAAATATGTTAACCTTGCAACCATTATTGCACATAAGGATCCTTTTCTGGTCCTTGATACAATGCGGTCTATGGTGATCACTGAAGAGATGCAGCTTAACTCACGCCCACAAGCTGTTTCCATAAACACGAGTAGCTCGGCACCCCAAGTACTTATAGCCGAGACTTCCAATGCCAATCGTGGCCAAGTCTCGCGTACTACACGTGACAATCGCACAAACATACCTCAGGTTATTGTGTCTTTCTTGGTAACAATCTTTTTTCTTGGTCATCTATGCGTCAGTTTACACTGTGTCGGTCAAGTGCTGAAGCTGAGTATCGGGGTGTTGCTAATGCCGTTCTTTGAGACTTGTTGGTTACGCAATATATTGCGAGAGCTTTATACACCACTTTCGACTGCTACGCTTGTCTATTGTGATAATGTGAGTGCTGTCTATCTCTCCTCCAATCCCGTGCAACATCAGCTCATGAAGCATATTGTAACACCCCTAAATCTGGTTTAGCGGAAGCATACGGGTCATGGGGATGCTACGAAATCGGAGATCACAACACAAGTAATAAAGAACGGAATACATACTCCGTTTTGATTTCATAAAATAGTTTTAAAAACATTATCTTACAAACATTGTTTAAATAAAATGGTCACATCCCATAAGTTTAGTGGTCCCAATTTAAAACATCATTATGTGTAAAAACACTTCTTTAAGCCTTACTACGACCATTTGCCACTTCTCGCCTTGCAACATCATCACAGTCAAACACCTGAGAAAATATGCTAAAAAGGTCAGCTAAAAGCTGGTGAGTTCATAGGTTTAAAACAAAACAGTAATCATGGACCAAAATCAAAGTTATATAATCTTTACAACGAAT
Organism: Chrysanthemum makinoi; assembly: GCA_910596185.1. Taxonomy (NCBI): domain Eukaryota; kingdom Viridiplantae; phylum Streptophyta; class Magnoliopsida; order Asterales; family Asteraceae; genus Chrysanthemum; species Chrysanthemum makinoi. Next base: position 16,780,506 of record OU343224.1, read on the forward strand.
ATAATGATATATGGATGAAAGTCTATTACGTTAGCACTAAGTTCATGCAACCGATACTACGACAGTTTCTGTATGCTAAATGAAATCATACAATATATAGGCCCAATGCGAGTGTTTTGTCCCTCAACACTCGATTCCGACATGGTATACGTTTCTCCTTGGCCTAAGCATGGCCAACCGAACGGAGGAGTCACCCTCAATAGATCTATTTATAACATTCGTGCTTCCCAGCAGGGAACTGATGGTTCATGAAAGGGGCATTTCTAGGGACATCAGGGCTTAGGCTACACCACGTAATAGTAATCATGCAATAGTTCAGGTCCATAAAAAGGTTTTGCATATTTTCTCACCCCAACATGTATAAAAAAAATTATCAAGTAAAAGAGGGGCTATGAAACTCACCTTAGCAAATGAGCAATCCAAAAGTGGGACTCAGTGAATATTGTGAAGCTGCACCGACACGCGACCTAGATAAGGAGGGCAATGTTTTAGTTCATTGTTTTAAGTAGCACTTACTTAAAATGGTTCAATTTATATTGTTTTTGTATAATGGTATTAAACCAACATTTAGTTTGTAAAAATGATTAAAAGGTTTTACTAGTAAGTATATGAATGTATATATACTTTTTCATGTTGACACTATAATGGTATTGTCAAAATTAAAGTTGGTTTATTTTCTAATTGCTTTTAGAAAATACTTACGTTAAATTTAAAGACTCTCAAATTTATTAAATGACAAAATGATATAGTGGTCTTTATTTGTTTATCAAAAATTTGTTCTTAACATTTACCATTTTCGACTAGTAATTACTCGACATAAATATGTCTATCCGAACACATTTGACGATAATCTTGACGTACAATTTTATTATGTAGACCATGTTGGTAAACATTTTTTCTTTGTATTATCACATTTACTCTCGTTTATTTGACGATACATATATGTATACCTCTAAGTTAGAAGACTTTGAATACGTGGTAAATGAGTTTAGTTTTATTATTGATTTCCGGTTTACGTTACAAGTTTTATTTTGCGGTCTCGATTAAATTATCCAAACGAACACCCCGAACCACAATGGGCTGTGGCCCGGTGTCGATAAGAACAGGGTACTAGATTTGGGCCTAGACCCGAAGTGGGATTTGTACGAAGGAAAGGCTTTGGCCCATTGTTGGTTTAGTATTCTTCCTGGGCTAAGGCCCAAACGAATTTTATAGCCACAGTTAGAGAAAGTTTAGATGAAAATTTACATGTACCAATATTAGCAAAATGCAACCACTACCTTTACTTTTGACAACCCGATTTCAACATACATAGCTCTGACTCGAGGTTTACTTGAATATAACACGACTCGGACGGTGAAGTCGAGACTTCTCGACAAGGGCTTAGACGCACTAGACCCGCGTTAACTCATTAAAACCATTTAGAAAAGTCGAGATTATACCACCATGGTGATAACCACAGTGGTGTTTTTCTCCCTTTCGACCCAAAAACGTTTTATCACTTTGCCAAGGGGGTCATTAGACTCTTAATATCACAAGGTTTATGTGAAACTTCTATGTCACTTTGGTCTTTCACATGACCCCGACATTGTGGTACTACCACAACTTCATTACTAGTTCGATACACTAGGGATGGAGGAGACTCGACAGGTAGAGCACAAGGTCATCTACTACTACGTACTTGGGTCGATATGACCCCGGTTTTACTTGATTAACTTATCAACACAAAATGAACATTATAAGTGTCGACTGATGGACATAACGAGCCTCGAAGTGGGTTCACATTCGAGCCGAACAATATAGCACTAAGGATAACAACAAACTCATAACCGAATGTCACAAAGTAAACTTGTTACGAGATACTTGACTTAGCATTACTTACGCAAGTTTTGAGTACTAAACAAGAATGTCACAACTAACAATAGTTTTCCAAATTCAATACCAAATGTTACTAGTAAATTTTATAAAACTTAACTCTTCCAATTTCTTGGTTTCGTACACTCGACAGAAAAACCCAACCAACAAAAGCCAATGACAAATTTTAATCCCAACATAGTAACAAAGAATGATGTGATTAACATGACCAAAAGTATAATAAATTTTTGATACAAAGTACCAAACTTAACATTACATTAACGACACACAAACATTACATGTAGGATATTGGTTATTGTTTTAATCAAAGAACATGTATGAGGATTGAATCAAACAAGAAGATTTTAGAGAGAGAGAGAGATGGGTGGGATACTTTCTAGAGAGAGAAAGAGATGAGAGAAAAAGAAAGTTGTATGATTAGAGAAATGAAAGCACCAACCCTCTCCATATGAGGAGAGGGCTATTTATAGTTCTTACATATTACGCCACCTACGGGTTGTGGATCAGGCATACATGGGGTAAAGACTCGTCCGTCCTCCACGGTGTTGCTCTAAACTAACTAACTAACTAATAAATAAAGTAATGTCTACGAGCTAACATATGCTAGACAATAGTTGGCGTGACCGACACTTCATATGGAATTTCCAATTCCTAACAATCTCCCCCTAAGGGAGGTCACCCCATGTTTTACATTTCGAATCTTAGCATTCTATTTAATCTTCAGTCTTGAGCTCGTAGACTTTAATTCTTCAACATCAGCATCTTTGTGCTTTAGCTGTGATTCTTCAAAGTCCGACTGCTTTGTACTTTTAGTAGAGGTCTTTGAACTGATCCACATTTTGATGATCTTCGAGCTTTTATTGAGATCATCAGCCACAGTAAATCTCCGGATCATCCTTTATTGTGTTGTATTGCCATTAAGTGAAGTTGTGACTTTTGGACCGACATGCTCACATTTTGGATCATGATATCTTCTCATCAGAGTAGCGGAAGCCTTTTGTTGATTCGTATATTTGTATCAGAGTAGCAGAAGCATGGATTGACAAATATCAGAGCCAGTTGATGACGATATGCACTTATCATGATTTCTCTAGAGATGAATGTGTTGTGTGAGCATGCGGCTATGGATTGACTCCTCAATTCTGATCAACTGCAACCGTCAGGTGTACCTGCAGACAACAGTTAGCAATAAAGCGCACGAAAGTGTCTTTGATCACTTTCGTTGAATTGAGGTACACGGCCCACGGTTCCCCGTTGATCATACAAGTATCTGTGATCATGTATAATTCTAAAGAATCTCCTTGACAGGGTTTCGCAGCTGTTCTAGCCATTCTCAAACCGGAACGTCTCAAAGAAGACAACATGGAGTGAGTGAACCAGTAAATTGAGATTTACTGATTGATAGAAAATGATTTGAAAACAATCGCGTACTGCTTGAAGAAAGAGTTTTGCAATACGACGAAGGTTTTATGAGAAAGATTAGTTTTCAATCAAAAATACTTTTTGTATTTGAAAAGAGTACACATTCGATGTACTAGAGAAAAGAATAGATTCGCACATCGAACGGTTTTTCCAAAAGTTTTTTTTTTTCCAATCAGAGATACTTTATGTGTTTGAAAATGAATGCACATTCGATGTGCTGAATAAAATAAGAGATTTGCACATCGAACGGTTTTTCCAAAAGTATTCGTTAATTCCATTCCTGGACCAAGGTTGATTCAAGAATGAATCGCCCCATTGTTTCTATCTAGTTGTCATAAGCTTGATCTTTTGAAAAGATCTCACATGTCACCCACCAAGAGCTTGTTTGATGTTGGCTCTAGAATGTTTTCCATCTTCATCGTGAATACTTTTACATATCACTCGGATGTTCTGGCAATACCACAAGGATAATGCGTAGGACTCTTAATATGTACTTACTTTCCATATTGTGTGAAACAGCAAGTCTTCATTAATTTTGTATCCTAATGAGATATTGTGGATGATCTCTTGGCTCTAGACTCAATTGTGCATTTTGGTTTCCTATGCCGGAGACTAGGGAGAGGGTCTCCTTCTTCAATATCAACAATCTCTAAGAGAAAGTCGATAGATTATGTAGGTTCCTCGTGAGAATGAAACAAGTCCTTTTAAGAGGAACTTGAGTAGCATGGGAAGTTAAGTGCAGTGTGTCACTGGGTCCATGACGTCTTGTCTTCAATACCAGTGTTACCTTAGTAACCACAGTAGCATATGTATTGAACCCGGTTTCTGCCCTAAGGTTGAATTATTGGAGGGCTATTTCTTTTCACCTTTTTTACATTCAATTCTTTTTCATTCTTCAACCCCTTCAGTGCTTACCGAGACTTCATTACTAGAACCTTGTTGGGTTTATTCCAGTTCTAGCTCTATCTCAGTCTGCACTCTTCCCATTTCTCACTTTTCTCTTTTTTTCAATATACCTAAGGACTCTACACTATCTAGTGGATTGTCCCTGGGTAGATCCCTCCGGTTCTGGCGGATCGTGGGAACTAATACCTAACCTTACCATCCTTATAACTCCATGCATAAAGTAAAATGGTCGGTCTTTTGGTACAGTTCATTCTTTCATAAAACCAATTGAAAAATCATTTGGAAAATCAATCAAGGTACTTGTGATACGAAATCAAAGTATTTTGTACCTTAATAGTTTTGATCATTTTGAAATGCTCCCCCTCAACATGTGCATATGATCTTAAAATTGTTTAGCACATGGAGGCAAGAGTTCTTTGAAATAATTTCTTGATCGTAATTTTCGTAGAAAAAACCATTTGATTTTCTTGGTAAATTCTTCCCCTCAATATGTGCATAGGATATTTGAAATCATTTTATCACATAGAGGAAAGAGTTCTTTGAAGAATTTTCACGATCACACAACCATTAAGAAACCATTAGAAAATCAATCAAGGTACTTATGTTGAAACATAGAAATCATTGTACCTTGAAAGTTTATTTTCTTTTGAAATGCTCCCCCTCAATATGTGCTTCGAGATTCGAAAGCGTTTAGCACATATGGGAGAGCAGCATGCACACTTGAATCAAAACGACCGCCTTTTATCAAATTTCATTATTAAATCACAAATTCTCCCCTCGATCAAAAATATCAAACCCTTTGAGATTTTGGATCCCAAGCTATTTAATAAGGTTTAGAAAACATGGGAGAATATGTGGCCTTATTTAAATACTCTTCTGGTTTTTGGTTAAATGCTCCTCCACAATCATATGCATCATGTATTTGAAATCGTTTGGCACATGAAGGAAGGAGTGTTTTGAAACAATTACCCTTTAAAACCTGATTTGAGATTTAAATCACGATCTCTCCCTTGATCAAAAATTTCAAACCAATTGAGATTTTGGATCCCGATTGATTTAAATCATTTAGAAAAACTTTTGGGGAAAGACGTGGCAAAATTTAATTTTGAAAAATGACAGATAAGGATTAGATTTAGACATTAAAGATTGTTAGTGTTAGATATGATTATTTTAAGAGATCTTAAGGTAAAATAAAACAATTTCACAATCAAACAAGAACAAAAAAAAAATTTCATTTTGAAAGATCTTTGAGTTTTAAAGAAAATCATACCATGACATAACATTAAATCTTTAGATCACCACTTATTTTGTACAAACGGACTTGATAGATGAAATATCGTTTGAAAATATTTAATTTGAAATCACTCTCCCCCTCAATCCATGACATTAGTCGTTGATTGAGAGACTTTAGTTTAAAAATGAAGTCCGGTTGATTTCCAAAATTTGAGTTCAATTTATTTTCAAAAACAATATTTTTCCATTTTCAAAACAATATTTTCAAATTTGTTTTAAGAAAAATGGTATCATCCACTACTATCCTGCACAAAGATACGTTAGGTGGTTCAGAAGCTTCTGTTGTTGCTGTAGGGCTGGAAGAAAATCGTCTGCTGATGCAGTGAGACCTCTGACGTTGCATTTGTCATGCCAACTCTTCATAGAGGTCCAATTAAGCTCCGTTTCTTCATTTGATGATGAATAAAACCATCTGCTGATGCAGTGAGACCTCTTACGTTGCATTTCATGCCAACTCTCCATAGAAGTCAAATTAAGCTTCGTTTCTTCATTTGTCGACCCAAGATATAGTTGCCCTTTCCTTTCGGCATCCAATTATCAATTGTGGGATCTGGATCGGGAACATTCTTATAATCCATGATATCTGCATACGTTAGTAGACATACAAACAGATATATGGTGGTCGACAACACCCAAACAACAATCGACTAATAAAAGTCAATCCAACATAACAATCAGTTCATATAAGGTATGGGATTTATGTGTTTATCAAACTCTAATCATCTAATCCTAACAATCATATCCTAAATTCCTAGTCCTTCGACATAGGAAACTATCATTTTTAATTAAGCACGTAGGATAATTAAGAAAGCCCGTTAGATGATGTAAATTTGAAAACATTCTCTCCCTCAATCAATGACTTATTTTTTTGAAAAGTTTAAAAGCGCTGAAGTCATTGATTAAGTTTGCAAATTTTATAAAAACTCTGAATCTGATTGTTTTTAAATCAACTCATTTACCACCATTTTGCTAAAACAAATATTTTTCTGAAGAATTTTAGAAGGAAAAATATTTGAGTAGGAACAACAGTCCTTCGACATACTTTCCTCATTTAGTTTTAGGATAAGTGCATGAAATATTTGAAAATTGGTTTAGCGCAGCACTTTCCTTCTTTTGAAGAGCAGGTTGCTATCTGAAATAATAGCAAACCATCGTTTAAGCACGGGTTACAGTCAGAAGTAACTGCAAGCCATATGATTTGTGACATGTTTTGAAAAGAAATATTTACACCTTCTGCTCGAACTTCATCTATGGTCCCGTGCCATTTTTGAATGACATTTCTAAGACCGCAAATGTTATCGATACCAGAAGACATGTCTTTGAAAAACAATATCTTTTGTCTTTTTCAAATTTTTTGATTTTTATGGGTTTTTGAAAATTTTATATTTTTCTATTTTCTTTTTGTTGGTTTTATATTTTTGTATTTGGTTTTTGAAAAATATTTACAAAGATAGAGTAAATGATGTAGTTTAAGAAGATGATGATATGAGTACCGAGATAAGGATATCGAACAGCCCCGTTGTAGAAGATAGAAATCGTCATCTCTTAAACATCCACCACCAAAGCTTCCAAGGCTCCAGAATAGAAGATAGAACATGAGCCTTTGAGAAAGAGAGACTTTGGCAGCTTCCCCCAAACCGAAAATCCATTAGATGAGCAGATTCGAAGCTCTATTTCAAGCTTGCCTTAGCCAGGTGCACAGAGAAGCACACCATTGTCATAAATCCCGCTGCTCCTTTTAAGAACGATAGTCGAGATTCTTCGTTCGGGGTTATATCATCAACAAGAACAGCAACGTATCATCCTGGCTGTGGATCAGGCATAAAGTGGGTAAAGACCCGTCCGTCCTCCACGGTGTTACTAAACTAAATACTACTTAACATCAAATAACTACGACTACGAGCTTTCTAACGATTACATATACTTGAGGTGACCGACACTTTAACTACTGGATTTTCCAAATCCTAACACATCCCACTCTTTAAATTTCTTCTCATATTTCATTACCACTGAAGTCTGAAGCGATGCATCCCCAAAAGGTGTCAAGAGACCACTTCCCCTAAGTAGATGAAATGATGCAGTCAGTCTCTTAGACTAGAGCTCACGAACCCGAATACACATATACCCGAAGACAGAGAAACTTATACCATCGAAGTAGCAAATTAAGTCCGATAGCCAAAGAATAACCCCGATGTATACTTTTCTCTCCCCTGATTATAGTGTATGAAGCTCAAGAACCCGAAGTACCCGAATTCCCAAAGAGAGAATAACCGATAACATTGAAGAAGCAGGCCGAATCACTGATTATCTCTGCGGATGACTATCTCTGCGGATGTCAACTCCGGAATAAGTGATTATATCTCTGAATCACTGATTAAGCACTCAAGTGAAACAGCTGAGCGCTCCCAATGTACACAATTATCTCTCCCCCGATGATTGCGATAACATCGAAATCATCACACACTTGTGTACCTCTTTTATCTTCAGAAACTTTCTCTTACATCACTTCCCCCACGTAGTTGGAAAAATAACACTAAAAGCCTTGATGAGTAAAACCTTGAGTTTCTCTGCAGTCATGACATTTGTCTTCCCGGGATATCTTCAATCACTTAGAAGAATTAAGTTCATCAAGTTTACTCGCTTTGTGTTTAGATGTGTGTCTCCTTCCCCCTTGCTGGTTTTGACACTTCAGAATCAGCAACATATTATAAGCCTAGATACTTGAAATCTTTTTGAGAAGAACACTTTTAATCTTTGTGAGAATCAACTTGCTGAAGAGTGTGAGCAAGTCTAATTGGGGATTAAATCTAACTTTTCACTCTTCCCCAATTAGTGCTCTCCCTTAAACCGACAATCTTTATGATGAGTGCTTGAATTATGAAGAAGTCTTTTGATCGATAAATGCAACTCGTCTTTTGTCTTCTAACATGTACCAGAAAATGTAGAACCGACTGTAGACTCGACCTTCTTCAAGATTGTCCAATTGGGGAATAAAAAGTCAACATCTTCAACTCACCAAATGCATTCCCATTAACATACAAATAGCAAATCCCCTTAACTCAAATCCCTCCCAATCAAACAAGAACAGAAAGATGTTCATTAAGGAAATCAGCCCCGCAACTGGAAGCACTTTGTCATTAATCAAATCACCCCGTGTGAAGATGTTAACCAACGGCTCTTAGAAGTGTTGGGAATTATGTGAAGTAGGACTCTGCTGTCATTACTGCCGAAGGTTTCTGCTGAAGTAGAAGCAGTTTCTGCTGAAGAAGTGATTCTACTGAAGAGTACAAGCGTTACCATGTTACTGCCAAGAGTGAAAGTACGACTAGGATCAAGATGCCTTATGAATTAAATTCTAAACTCATTATTATCTTTTAACTGCCCAAGGTCAGCATGGGTATTATTGTACTACTCTATAGTTGTTTTAATGTATTAGACATTAAATGCATGCAAAGATGTTTAGTCGTTTGGGTAGTAAGAGATTAGGGTTCCTTGTATATAAAAGGAACCATATAGTTTGTAATAGATAACGAATCCGAAACATAGAGTTTCAGTGAATAAAAGGATCCATAGAGGATCTAAGTGTTCTTAGTGATAACAACTTGTGTTTACATTCCGCTTTAGAACACGAGTTGTAGAGATTTTCTATTAGTTTGCTTATGATTACATAGGCAACACTAACGATCCACGAGTGCTAGATCTTTCAAGGTCCGAGTGTGTACAACGTGCGTAAAGCGTTCGACAAGTGGTTTCAGAGCCTCGGGAGAGTCTCTACGATATTGAGAACCTTATTTTCCTCACCCACATACAACCAAAAACTTATTCACAATGCCAGGCTGATGATGAATCGATGTCACAAACACCAGCAACAACAACATCATCAAAAACACCACCTCTATGCAACAACTTAGTCTCTCCAACAGTAATGGCAAGTTTCCTTATCTGAAGAAGGAAGAATATGATCTGTGGACAATGAAGATGCAGAACTGGATCTCCAATATTGATTGGAATCTATGGGAGATAGTAAAAATGGCAACGACCTAAAGAAGACCATCCCATATCTTGATGGTAAGTTCACCATTGCTCCTCCCAAAACTGCTGAAGAGGTTTTGGATGTGCAAAGAGAGCACAAGGTAAGAACCATCCTCCTTCAATCAATTCCTGAAGATCACTTAGGTGATTTTCACCACATGGTTGATGCAAAGGACATCCGGATGGCTCTCAAAGCTAGGTTTGGTGGTAATGAAGAGTCCAGAAGAATGAGGAAGTCCATGCTTAGACAACACTTCCAAGAGTTCAATATTTCGGAAGAAGAGGGTATCCACAAGGGATACGACAGGTTTCACAAGATTCTGAGTCAGCTAAACCAGTTGAATGCAAAGCCTGACAATGATGATAGCAACTCTAAGTTCCTTCGATCTTTGCCTCCATCTTGGTTGCATGTGAGTATAGCCTTGAAAGCTAAAGGTGGGCTGGACATGCTCACTTTTGACGAGCTATACAACAAACTCAGATCTCTTGAACCGATGTCGATCTCCCTACCGTGCAACCTCCTTTGGTCATTCAGCCTTTGTTGGGACATCCCACTCGAATATGATGATGCATGCTTCAAGTCCATCTTATTTACCATCATCATCCTATCGTCCCACTCCTTCACATCCTCAAGCTAAGATTGGAAGTATATTGGAGGATGTCCTTGACTCTTTGTTCTGATTATGACACTCAGCAAAGATCCGGTATATGAAGACTTTAATTAAGTGGACCCACTTGAGATGGAGGAGATGAAGCTGAAATGGCAAGTGGCCATGCTTTAAGTGGATATCAAGAGGTTTGAAGAGAAGGCAGGAAGGAAGTTTGGATTCAAGGGAAAGGATCCACTCGATTTGACAGAGAAAGGTCAAGTGTTTCTCTTGTCACCGGATGGGTCATTTCTCAAGGGAATGCAAAGACAGGAAGAGTGGAGAGAATACCAGCTACAATACCTATCAGCCAGAATCGAGAAGGAGCTAGCACTTCAGCAGCTCTAGTCACCTTGGATGAACAAGTCAACTGGGTTGCTCATGAACCTGTGAATGAGGAAGCTGCTGATTCAGAGAAGCTTGGTCTGCTGGCAAGGTTCACTTCAGAAGATAGGCATGATCAGTTTGCCTTCATGGGTCTTTCTCAGGTACACAACTATATATTTGGTTGTAGTGAAAGATATACTTGAATCTGAAAGAAGCCTATGATACTATGAAACCTAAGTACAATGCATGCTATGTTGATAATGAAGCTTATAAACTTTCGTTAAAAACATTAGAAAGACAAAAGGTTTGGTTTCAAAATAATCAGATAGCTTATGAAGAAAAGATTAAGGTGCTTCAGTTTGATCTAGAAATTGCTAATATTAACTTTAAATGCAATGAAAAAGAAAAAGCTGATACTATTGCTGAGAATCTAGAGCTTAAAGAGAAACTTGCAGAGGAGATAGCTAGACATAAACAATGGTTAATATCGGGAGACAATCTAGCTCAAGCTCTCTATAGTAGTCGGCAGTGAACTTCGGGAATAGGATTAGGCTTTCAGAAGTATGCAGGATTGGAAGCTAGGCAAGATGGGCGTAAATCTACACCTGCAGGCCTAGAACACTTTAGAAAAGAAGGTGATTTACATGCTGTCCCTGGTCCTATTAGAGGAGAATTCATGCCCACTTGACCTATCTGTAATATTGACTTTGATGGATCACACCATCTGTATGGCAAAAAGTCAAAAGACTTGCTTGACAACGATGCTTCATCTTATGACTTTGTCTCTTTCTCGACAGGACAATTCATCGGATCAAGGATCTACTTACAACTGTGATTCAAGTGATAAGTCAGATCTTGTCAAGCCCTCACCTGACCCTACACCCAAGCCTGAAGCCAAGTCTATCTACAAGCCTTCTAGGATAGCTGCTGAGGAATCCACTTCCAAGCCTGTTTCCCCGGAAGACTTGTCTTTTAAATCCTTGAATAATATGTCTATTAAAACAATCCATTTATTTGTTTCGGTTTAAGTCCTTCTACATGTAATCGAACATCTTCTTTGTTGAATCCATCTTCCAAAAGGAAGACTTGTTTTGTTTTGAAGTAAAATTCATTTAAATTAAGGATTGTGATTTTCATGAGCAAAGATCAGGTGCATGTGCTCTTCAGTAGAAACCAAGACCAGTGTGGACCAATGTTAAAATTATTCCACCATATGTCCCACAAGCTAGAACTGACCCTTCTTGGAGGAAATCTCCTAATAGACCTTATGTGCGACCCACTAGCCCATACTTTAAACATGGTTATTGGCCTGCATATGTTGACTCTATGAAAAATGGGAAAGGATGTTGGGGCACTGCTGTCAAGTCCTCAGTAGGTTGTTCTTGGAATAATAAAAGACCTAACTATCAATGGAAACCCAAGAACAATGGTGGATCTTACTCTTTTGCTAAACCTAAATCTAATGATCCACAAGCCAGGTTCAAGTCAGCAATGACTTGAGCCTCCTCGGTATACTAACATTCATTTGTAAATATGTTTGTTTTTATAGGATCATCCCCTTAAACATAAAGATATTGGTATTGTTGATAGTGGCTGTTCAAGAAGTATGTCTGGTAATAGAGATATGATGCATAATTTTGTTCCTATTGAAGAAGAAGGGAATGTGACCTTTGGTGGAAGTGATGGTAGAATTACTGGAAAAGGCACAATCAAGACACCTCTTCTGAACTTTGAGAATGTGTACTATGTTAGGGAACTTCAGAACTTCAACTTGTTCTCTGTCTCACAAATTTGTGACACCAAGAACAAGGTACTCTTCTATGAAAATGAATGTCTTGTGCTTTCTAAAGAGTTCAAGCTTCCAGAAGATACCTCAATTCCCCTGAGAGTCCCTCGAACTCACAATCTATACACATTCAACCTCAATGAAGTTCACCACGATGGTGACCTCACTGCTTTGGCTAAAGCATCATTAGATGAGTCCAATAAATGGCATAGGAGAATGGCTCATGTGAATTTCAAAACTATAAACACTCTCTCAAAAAGGGGTCTTGTCGAAGGTCTTCCCACCAAAGTGTTCTCCAATGATCATAATTGTGTTGCATGCAACAAAGGGAAGCAACACAGAGCATCCTACAAAGCTATCACTGCAGTGAGCATCATCTCGAACCTCTTCACCTGTTTACATATGGATCTAGTTGGTCCAACTCAAGTCAGAAGCATTGATCACAAGTTCTATTGTTTGGTCATCACGGATGGATATAGCAGATTTTGCTGGGTGTTCTTTCTAAGAACTAAAGATGAAACAACTCCAGTACTGAAAGACTTCATCACTCTCGTTGAAAATCAGTTGAACAAGAAGGTTAAGGGAATTGATTGTGATAATGGGACAGAGTTCAAGAATGCCATTATTATAGACCTCTATAGGTCTAAAGGGATAAAGAGGGACTATAGCAATCCAAGAACCCCGCAAAAAAATGGGGTGGCTGAAAGAAAGAATAGGACCTTGATTGAGGCTGCAAGATCTATGCTTGCGACTCCAAACCGCCCACTATGTTTTGGACTGAAGCTTTGGCACAGACTTGCTATGTGCTTACAGGGGTCTCCATTACTAGACCTCACCTCAAGACACTATATGAACTTCTCTTTGGGAAGGTTCCTGTCATTCATTACCTCAAACCTTTTGGTTGTCAAGTGACCATTCTAAACACCAGTGATCCGTTGGGGAAGTTTGATGAGAAGGCTGATGATGGCTATATTGTGTGTTATTCAGCTAATAGCAAGGCTTATAGAGTGTACAACTTATCTGCCAAGAAGATTGAGGAGACGTTGAACCCGAGATACCGGAGGATAAGCCCAATGTTCAAGGACAAGCTCATGTGTGGTCTTTTGACCTCGACTACCTAACTGATTATCTGGGGTATACTAGACATATGGCTAACCAAAGTGCAGGCTCTCAAGAATATCCCACTAACAATGCAGGTACCTTGGATGCTGACTCTGGAAGTGAGTTTGAAGATGATGAACATCCCATACTTGTGCCTTCTTTCTCCCCTAACAATGTTGCATGTAACTCTTCAAGAGATACTTCTGCTGAGCGTGAAGATGAATCACACTATGCTGAGGACCTTGCTAGGCTTCAGACTCAAGAATTTGCAGCTAAGCTTGAAGTGAAAAGGTGATGGGGAGCTTGCAAATGAGGTGTCGGTGGAAACCATTTTTCTCACGACAATCGATGCGATCTCTCCCATCGTCATCATATCTGCTGAAAGCTCGTCTGTTACTTCTCCTACTCCTTCTAGAGTGTCCACAGACTTTGGGGAACCGTATACTCGCTTTCCAAGTCCTTCGATATTGGAAATCATCAACCCAAATCTGGCATTTTCTCTTCACCTTCCTATGACACAACTTTTGTACCAACTGTGACGAATCTTGAACCTACCATTGAAGTCAACCCCACTGCTACTAAAAGAATCAACATTACTCACCCTCAATCTAATATCATTGGAGACATTCTAGCTCCTGTTAGAACTCGAAAGGCTATCTCTAGCCCTAAATTTGGACAGGTTGCTTTTCTTTCCTATGTCTCAAATCAGCAAAGAGACAATCACACATACTACAAGCATTGTCTGTTTGCATGTTTTCTTTCCCAAGTAGAACCAACCAGGTGTCTCTCAAGCTCTTGAAGACTCAAGCTGGATTGAGGCAATGCAAGACAAAATGCAACAGTTTCAGAACCAACAAGTTTGGATCTTGGTACCTTTACCAGATGGGAAATATGCTATTGGAACTAAATGGATTCTGAAAAACAAAAGAGATGCACGGGTGTGGTGATTAAGAACAAAGCAAGATTAGTAGCTCAAGGTTACATGCAAGAGGAAGGGATTGACTATGATGAAGTGTTTGCACCTATTGCAAGAGTAGAGGCCATTCGAATTTTCTTGGCATATGCCTCTTACATGGGCTTCATGTTATATCAGATGGATGTTAAAGGTGCCTTTCTGTATGGAGAGATTGAAGAGGAAGTTTATGTCACACAACCCAAAGGATTTGAAGACCCAGATCATCCTAATCATGTTTACAAAGTCGTTAAAGCTCTCTATGGACTTCATCGGCTCCAAGGGCCGGTATGCTAGGCTTTCGTCATTTCTGCTGAAGCATGGCTACAGAAGAGGTGCCATTGATAAAACTCTTTTTCTGAAGAAGAACTCGACATATATCATACTTGTGCAAGTGTATGTGGATGACATCATTTTCGGATCCACTAAAGAAGCTTGGTGTAGGGAATTCGAGGATCTAATGAAGGGAGAATTTCAGATGAGTGCCATGGGAGAGCTCACTTTCTTTTTGGGTCTCCAAGTTCAGCAGAAACAGGATGGGATATTCATCAGTCAGGATAAATATGTGAGGGACATGTTGAAGAAATTCGGCATGGAAGGTATCAGGACTGCCACAACACCCTATGAAGCTCCAAAAACAAAAGCCAACAATGACCCAGATCTTCCTGTGAATGTTCATTTATATAGATCTATGATTGGTTCATTAATGTATCTAATGACTTCAAGGCCCGATATTACCTTTGCTGTAAGTGTGTGCTCTCGACATCAAGTCACTCCACTTACTTCCCATCTCAATGCAGTCAAGAAGATCTTTAAGTACCTCAAGGGCCAACCTCTTTTGGGCCTTTGGTACCCAAAAGAGTCTCCTTTTAAGTTGGAAGCATATAGTGACAGTGATTATGCTGGTGCAAATCTGGATAGGAGATCCACAACTGGAGGCTGTCAATTCCTTGGAAAGAGATTGATCTCGTGGCAGTGCAAGAAACAAACCGTTGTGGCTACCTCAACTCTTGAAGCGAGTATGTTCTTTCTGCAAACTGCGTGGGCAAGTACTATGGATACAAAACCAGTTTCTGGACTATGGGTATAACTTCATGAACACAACTCTTTTATTGATAATCGAGTACCATATGCATTGTCAAAAATCCAGTTTTTCACAGTAGAACCAAACATATTGAAATCAGACACCACTTTATAAGAGATGCATATGAAAAACATTTGATAAATGTGGCTAAAATTCATACAGATGATAATGTGGCAGATCTGTTAACTAAAGCTTTTGATGGACCAAGGTTTCAACACCTAGTGGTCAATATTGGGATGCTTAACCCTTAACTGCCTAGTTTAAGGGGAGACATAGGCCTCAGGGGAGGCATATGACTCAAGAGAGTGTTGTATTTGGTCTTATTTGTTTTACTTTGTTTTGGTTTGTTTGTTAGTTTCTTAGTGAAAAAAAAAAAAAAAAAAATTCTTTTGCAGTTTTGTCTTTAAGGGTTATTAACTCACCAGATATGCCTTGTGTGTATCAAAGAGTTGGCTAGTCCAAAGGGTACAGCTTTGGTAAAGACATGTCAAATCTGTTGATAGCTGTAATGGTTTGCTCAAAATCATAGGGTCTGCAACCACCCATGCTTAATTGCTGAGAGTTGTATGGTCCTCAATTCACCATGGTCTATTCCTTTTGGAATCCAAGAATTGGCTAGCCCACACGTATATGGATTGTGGTAAAGGCAACTATCTCCATATTTGGTTATCAATTCACCAATTCTAAGAATTGACTAGTCTTGAGCAAACGGCTACAGGTAAAGACACCTCAAATCCGTTTATATAGTTGCTGATTTGCTCATAAATCAGATGGTTATCAATGTACCATAGTTTACTTAACTTAAACATCTGGCTACTCCAGTAGTAATGGCTCTTGGTAAAGAGACATCAAATCCATTATTTTCAATGATTCACCTCTCTCAGATGTTAACACACCGGGATGTGATGAGAATAGTATGCAACTGATAAGTATTAATGTGCATTATGTCATGTGTTCCGCAAAGTCCTGGCGTTTCAAAGTTTGCTCATCATAGAGATGATTTTGGTTTTGGTTCTTTGCTCCTGATGTTTGAGAACAATCCTCTAGTACTGAAGTCTCTAAGATCTATCAAGGTAGGAACTGGAACTTAACCGGTCAAATTCCAGTTTAGGGGTGGATTGTTGGGAATTATGTGAAGTAGGACTCTGCTGTCATTACTGCCGAAGGTTTCAATTTGAAGTAGAAGCGGTTTCTGCGAAGAAGTGATTCTACTGAAGAGTACAAGCGTTACCATGTTCTGCTGAAGAGCTTAAAGCTGACTAGGATCATCATGCGCCTTATGAATTAAATGCTAAACTCATTATTATCTTTTAACTGCCCAAGGTCAGCATGGGTATTATTGTACTACTCTATAGTTGTTTTAATGT
The DNA here is from genome assembly GCA_910596185.1 of Chrysanthemum makinoi. NCBI lineage: Eukaryota > Viridiplantae > Streptophyta > Magnoliopsida > Asterales > Asteraceae > Chrysanthemum > Chrysanthemum makinoi. Next base: position 16,797,298 of record OU343224.1, read on the forward strand.
ATAAGACATTAAATGCATGCAAAGATGTTTAGTCGTTTGGGTAGTAAGAGATTAGGGTTCCTTGTATATAAAAGGAACCATATAGTTTGTAATAGATAACGAATCCGAAACATAGAGTTTCGGTGAATAAAAGGATCCATAGAGGATCTAAGTGTTCTTAGTGATAACAGATTGTGTTTACATTCCGCTTTAGAACACGAGTTGTAGAGATTTTCTATTAGTTTGCTTATGATTACATAGGCAACACTAACGATCCACGAGTGCTAGATCTTTCAAGGTCTGAGTGTGTACAACGTGCGTAAAGCGTTCAACAAGAAGAAAACTCCATGTGAAGATGACCCGATAAGAAGAAGATCGGTTCTTACATGAGTTAGGAGCCGTATGACCATATATTCTCATATATCGATCAACCATGCAGTAAATTCACACTTTTTCTCCCCCTCAAGAATTGCATACGGAGTTGCCATTCTTGATTGAATAAGTTAAATCATCCAGATGTATTCTATTCACACTTCTCCCCCACAAAATTTGCATATGATGTCGCCATCGCCATTATAATTGAGCAAGTGGAATAAGAGTACTAGCGAAGATAGTCCGTTTCACTTGATAACTGAAAGCGCTTGGAAAAAGTATGAAGTATGTTGATAAGAATGGTCATTAATAAGAAGATTTCTCTTCTTTAGAAGATAAAGCGCACTAAAGCGTACACTTTTCTTTTCTTTAGAGAACGAGGCTTGAACTGTTGTGTTCAAACGTCATAAGAAGATTTCTCTTCTTCAGAAGATAATGCGCACTGAAACGTACACATTTCTTTTCTTTAGAGTACGAGGCTTGAACTGATGTGAACAGACGTCATTTTCGATTTAATATCAAGGTTGAGTTACTTGAACCCGTGAGTTATGAGATATCAATCCTTGTGTTATCCATACTTTAAACCAGTCCATGTATTGAAGGATCGAAGTATCTGCAACTGAGTGGGGACTACCTGCACTAACATTACAATCTTGATTGCATATATATGGCTTAGTGACATTAGTATCCAAACCCTTTGGGGTTTCACGGTCAACCTTGATTATGCCATTGGTAAACAGCTTTCCGGTAGGTATCCACCTAAGTCCAACATCCTTAAACATTCTACCAGACGGTATCCACTTATTGCAAGGTCTAGGATTGTTAGGCTTCTTATGCATAGTGGAAGACTTATCCTTATTCCTAGTTTCCAAAGATTTAATAGTTGGTATCCATCTAGGCGAAGTTTTCGGTTTGTGTTGCTTCATACACACAATAGATGACTTAGTGAAAATCCTAGACTGAACAGGTTGAATCTTTGCATGAGCATTAATTTTCTTTAGGGATTTTGAAAAACACTTATCACGATGTGCCTTAAATATGCATTTCAGACAATTTGAGCAAACAGCTTGTTTGGATTCAGAAAATGATCTAGAGTTCTTAGAGTAATCTATTATGGGAATAGCATTATTCGAAACGCAACTGCTCTTAGATCCAAGCCAATCCCTAGTGTTTATTTGAGTGTTACTAGGTAATGGTTTAAAACTACTAGCAGAGCCTTGAAATCTCATAGAATTCATCACCCTAGGTCTAGCACCTAAAATTCCGTCTTTTCGAATTTGTGCCTTTTTCCTAGCTTTTTCAAGATCATAGTTCTTGAACAAGTCATTCATATCATATGAATTCATAGGTAAATAAGATGAAGTGACTGGTTTTGACAAAACTTGTTTCGCATCAACTTGGGAGGCAAACCGTGTTTTTGAAAAATTTGTTCGTTCAGACTTAAATGCAGTCGGTTGTCTAACAACTAGTTTCCCCAAGATTGATGGTTTTGCAAACTTAGTGTTCACACTATTCCCTGTTGTTTTCCTGAGCTCATTCTTTAAGGCAATCATAGCGAAACTCTTTTCCTGAAGTTGAGCTTTGAGTTCATCAATTTTTGCTATCAAAGAGTTTGTTTGTTCCATTGACTTAGTTCTAGCTTCTTTGACAGAGTCACTTAGTTTTATGTGATGCTTTCTCAAAGTCTCATTTTCCTTTAGTAATTTAGCCACATGAATTGATAGTTCATTATTTCTTGTTATAATAGTATCAATATCTTGAGTAATCTTGACTGAATTACTTCGCACATGCATACCGGAAATATGTTTCTTCAAATTGTTAATAGTCGAGTTTTTGGCTTGAAGTTGAGCTTTTAAATCGTTTATTTCAAAAAATTCACGAAATTAAGGAAATTCCTTATTTTTACATGGTTTCTTAGTTTGAAAACTTTTCTCCTTTCTTTGTATTGCAATTTCAAGTGAAATGCAATGTTTTTCAAGTTTTGAGAATTTGTTTGAAAGTTCATCAAAAGCCTTTTTATCAACCATATTATCTGTTTTGAAATTATTAGTCTCAGCCTCAACCAGTGAACATTTATCAGACTCATGTTCAGCATTAAGATCAATTTGTTTAGGTACATTAGCAGATGCACTATGTTGATCAGTTAAGGGTACCTCATCACATGACACCTGGTCATTTGTCAGTCTGATATATGCATCCACATCATGTGTAACACGAGTCACTGAACTACTGGCTGTTTCAAGCGTATCTGTCTCTGAGCCTCTGAATTCAGCAACACCCGATCTTTCAACTGATACATTACCCGACTCATCACAACTATCTCTCAATTGCACCTGACACTCATTCACCCGACCTTCATTCACCTTGTCATCATTCTATGCACTTTCCTCAATATACTTCTTAACATTATCCAAGAGTTGGATTAATGTTTCTCTGAACACATTTGCTTCCATCCCAGTGTGATCTTTGAAGAGATTTTCAGTCATATGATCATCATAATCCGAAGTATATTCACCATTGAAGAATGACTGAAATTGTTTGTAGATCACCTGAAGTGCAGCTTTAGAACCGGCTTCTTGACCTTTGTATCTGTCAAGTTGTTGTTCCAATTGTTCTAAGTTCAGGAACAATGTGCTCGTGAACGTTGATAATTCTTGACGGAAAATTGCATTAAATGCTCGTTGAATTCCCCTTGTGTATCTTTCTTCAGTTCGAAGTAACATGAGGTGTGAATGAAGTTGTCGATAAGGTTCAATGCCACTTTCCTTGGCAACAGTTTGCAATAGCGATATCTGGTGCAACTCTGTCTCATGTGAATTTGAACACAAAGATTCCTTCATGAGTGATTGTTGTTGTGAGACCATATCGCTATTTCCCAAATTAGCCGTTTCTGACTCAACAACATTTGTCTGTTGTACTTTGTTGGGAATCTTATGTTCATCGATCATGTCGTACAATTTGAGTATCTCGGTGATGACAGAAGCGGAGTTGTTTGACATGATGTGATTGTGCACGGGATTTTACAAGTCTGTGATTTAAACCGAGAAATAGAAACTTTCGCGGGATTTTACAAAATCAAGACAAAACCGTGAGACAATGAGAAATAAAATGTGGTTAAGGAGGATTGTCGATAACGTGAAGAGAGATGGGATCTTGAAGATGACAAGGAATTGATTTCAATTGAATATTTGAAAATCGTTCACAATAACATAAAAACTAGCACGGTAATAATGTTCAACAAGACCGAAATAATTCAATCCCAACGTAATAATCAATCACGAATTAGCAAAGCTCGTTCTAAAACGTAATCCAAATTAACACCCCAATAAAATAGCAAGATGTTCAATACCGAGGTCGTGACTTTTCTAAAATGTGAGTAATCCTTCAAATAGTGCTCTTAATCAAGTAATCCTTCCCATCAAGTCAAATTAGAAGTATTAAGTCTTAGTACTTAACGTGTAGCCAATTTAAACCCATGCGGCCCATTAATCACACCGGATCCAATAAGGAGATACCCTAATTACTCGGGTATAAAATGTCACAACTACACTCACTTACCCTAATAATCCGAAACCCTAACCTAATCCTTCTAAAAAACACAGACACACTTTCTCTCCATTTACCCAAATCGCAGCTTCATCTCATTTCAATACAATCATTCGAGACTCTCAATCACAAAAAGAAATGCTTCTTGACTAGTTTAATCCGAACACCAACAACACCCTTTATCAATTACTTCTTGAAACACCGAATCACAGGTAGGTATTGCTTTGTTCTTTCTTGTTTTGTTGAAACTGAATCGAGAGGAAGATGAAACCTAAAGGTTTTTGTTTTCCTTTTAATTATTCGGATATTAATTGAAGTATGGCTTCAAAAAGAGGATCTATGATGAAAAAGTTCAAGCACTTGTGATCTTTATCGGTCTGAAATAATTAAGTGTGTTATGAACTGATTTGAGATCTTGTGTTAAATCAGTTTAACGATTTTGTTTAGATGTTTTGAATCAAATCGAATCAAGGAGGATACCTTTTTTGAGTTTAGATGTTCAACGATTTTTGATTTGAGGTTTTTGTTTATCTTTTTAAAGTTTTCGTATATAACCAAGAACACAAGATCAATGATGATTAAATTTGTTTGTGTGATAGACCCTTGGAAGATTCGATTGGCTTTTGTTATGACACACGTTAGAAAGATAGACAGTCTGAGATCTTGATGGTTCTTATCTTGTTGTAGTTTATGGAAATTGAAGAATGTTATTAGGAATTTGGTTGTTTTGGATTAGATATTGATAATAAAACACTTATATTCTTTGCTTGTCTTTGATTCTTGCTGTGGTATTTGATTCTTTGAACTCAAATCGCAATGAATATGATTAAAACACATAAGTATGTGACAAACCCAACTTGTGACGTCAAAACGCCCAAGTGAATGGACAACTCGCTTTCAGGATCTGAGACAACACAAGTCGCTAATAAAAAACACAAGTTGCTTTTTAAAGAGGCACAAGTCGCTATTATAAAGAACACAAGTCGCTTTAAAAAAAAAGGACAAGTCGCTTTCAAAATAAAAACACAAGTCACTACTTTTTTTTTGTTGTTTAGTACACAACTCGCCTTCAGAAATGTATCAACTCGCCTCCAAGAACAGGTGCCTCAAAAATTATCCAAATAGCTCCAAGACTTGTAAAAAGACTCAACCAAACATTAAACAAAGCATATCTAACACATTTAACAATAAAAGTGCAAACTTTTAACCTTTGTAGCCAAATAAAATTTGAACTAGATGAGAAAATAGGCAAAACTTTGAACCATAATAAAACCCAACAATAACCAAACTAAAATCGGAGCACACACAATATCCAAGATCAAACCATGGCTCTTGATACCATTTATAAGATATTGGTTACTGTTTTAATCAAAGAACATGTATGAGGATTGAATCAAACAAGAAGATTTTAGAGAGAGAGAGAGATGGGTGGGATACTTTCTAGAGAAAGAAAGAGATGAGAGAAAAAGAAAGTTGTATGATTAGAGAAATGAAAGCACCAACCCTCTCCACATGAGGAGAGGGCTATTTATAGTTCTTACATATTACGCCACCTACGGGCAGTGGATCAGGCATACATTGGGTAAAGACCCGTCCGTCCTCCACGGTGTTGCTCTAAACTAACTAACTAACTAATAAATAAAGTAATGTCTACGAGCTAACATATGCTAGACAATAGTTGGGGTGACCGACACTTCATATGGAATTTCCAATTCCTAACATTACAACAAGTGTTAGGAATTAGAAAATTCAGTCGTTAAAGAGTCGGTCACCTCAAGTATATGTATTCGATAGAAAGCTCGTAGTCGTAGTCAAGTTATGTTAGTAAGTAGTTTGTTACGTAACACCGTGGAGGACGGACGGGTCTTTACCCACTGTATGCCTGATCCACGTACCCGTAGGTGGCGTTTATTTGTAAGACACTATAAATACCCTCTACCTCCTAAGGTTGAGGGTTGGAGCTTCAATACCATTTTTCTTTATTTCACATAGTTCCCAACTCTCTTCCCTTTCTCTCTCTAGAACTTTCTCTCTCTAAACCTTGTTAACGCCACATATGATTATGGTTTAATGTGTTTGTGAAATCCTATATCTTACAATTGGTATCAAGAGCCATGGTTTGATCACTCATCTTTCATGCTCTTTGTTTTGGTGGATTTCATAAGGTTTTTGGGGATATAAGTGTTTAGGAGAGTTTGAATCATTTGGACAAATTCTAGTGTTAAAGTTTGAATTTTGTGTGTACTTTTGTGTGTAGGATCATCATATGTGTTTAGGTTTTGAATTGGAAGGCTTAAATCATTGTGGTTTGGTTGTTCTTGATTGATAAAGTGGTTGTTTGTGAAAGTTGTACGAAGCGAGTTGAGTCTCGGAGTTGTGTTTCTTCGAAGCGAGTTGCTTTGTTATTGGAAGCGAGTTGGTATATGCGACTTGGCTATTTAGCGAGTTGAATCGTTATGCGACTTGGGTTCTAAGCGAGTTGTTTCTTTAAGTGACTTGGGTTCTAAAGTGACTTGGCTATTAAGCGAGTTGTACAGCTAGCGAGTTAGATTAAGCGACTTGGTGGTTAAGCGAGTTGTCTCTGTTTGCGACTTGGCTATTAAGCGAGTTGTCTTTGTTTGTGACTTGGCTATTAAGCGAGTTGTCTCTATATGTGACTTGGCTATTGTGCGAGTTGGTTCTTTAAGCGACTTGTTTCTTTAAGCGAGTTGTCTATTTAGCGAGTTGATAACTAAGCAAGTTGATTGTTTAGCTACTTGTCTATTGAGACTTGTTACTTCTTCGTGCTACATTTTTACGGTTGTTCTTTTGGTTTAGTAAAATCCCGTGAAAGAATCAATTTCCCGGTTTAATCAAAGAATAGTAAAATCCCGTAGAACTTGTAATCATGTCAAACATTGTACCAACTTTTGTTTCTTCTGTAGTTGAGGACGTTCAAGCAGCTGGATCAGATACTCATCCACCTATGCTTGACAGAACTGATTATGACTCTTGGGCTCAACGAATCGATTGTATGCTTGTCTTGGAAAGGAAAATGGGGTCAACATTCTCAAATCCATTGATGAATGACCTTATCAGATTGAGACTACAAGAGACATAATTGATACTGCTGCAGATGGAACCATGATCTTTGGATTGGATAGACCAAAGATGTATGATGAGCTCAGTGATAAGGAGAAAAAGAGATTCGATGCTGATATCAGGGCTTCAAACATCATACTTCAAGGTCTTCCAAAAGACATCTACAAGCTTATCAATCACAACACTGAAGCCAAGGCTGTTTGGGATAATGTCAAGATGCTTCTCTCAGGTTCTGAATTAACTAAGGAAGACAGAGAATCACAACTGTATGATGAATTTGAGCACTTCAAGATGAAACCAGAAGAGAGTATCTATGAATATTACGTGAGATTCCACAAGCTTGTAAATGATATGAGGAATATCAAAATGACCATGCCAAACATTCAACTGAATTCAAAGTTTGTGAACAACATGAATCCCGAATGGCACAAGTTTGTCACCTCTGTGAAGCTAACCAAAGGATTGAAGAACACAAACTATGAGCAACTATATGCCTTCCTTCTTTAGAATGAGAGACATGCTATGTTTGAAAAAAGGATTCTTGAACAGTTCAAATCTAAGCAGGGAGAAACCATTTCGTCAAATGACTCAACTGCCTTCTACACCAATGTTGGTATTACTACCAAAGCCTCTCAAGTCATACCTACGGGTAATGGTAATCACAAACTCATTCCTGATCCGAGGTTCAAGCAAGCGATGCGATGCAGTCATGGGACACTTCATTAATCAACTAGCTCTTATGGTTAAACAAAACTGACCCTCATCCACATACCAACAGTCTTTACACTAACAATGAGATCGAATCGCATCCAATCTACACAATCATGCTTTGTTGTCGAGATGGAAAGGTTATGGGGCAACCACTTCAAGGAAGACGATACGGACAAGGGATGGTTGGAGCAGGCTATGGGAATGCTGGAGCTGGTGAAGGATATGTGGCAAATCAGAATAGGGGAAGGAATGGGAATCAAGGACAAGCAAAGCCGATCAAGTGCTACAACTGCAGTGGTGATGGACATATAGCTAGAAACTGCACATCCCAAAACACCCACAAAATGCGAGTACTTCAGGAGATAAGATGTTACTTGTGCAAGCTCAGGACAATGGAGCTGTGTTTGATGAAGAGGAGTTGTTGTTTCTTCCGAGGGCAATGCCAAGACATATGATGCGGATGTGGATGGCGACCAATTCAGGAGATAGGTCATAATCATCAGAATGCCTTTCAAGTCGCCGATGTGATGCATACGACTATGACGTCGATGATGAACCAACCGCACAACAATTTTCATGGCTAGCATTTCTCCAATGGTCTCTCCAAAGGTTCCCTCACCACAACAAGCTGGTCCATCCAAAGAATCAATCATCTCAGAGGTATTAAAACTATATGATGATGTTGATCAACAAAAGATACATGATAAGGTTCAATCGCTTGAAACTGACTCGGATATTGCTAATATGGCCAATGATAATACTGTCCCATATGATCAATATGTGACCCAATGTGAGAGTGCGATTGAACCAAGTGATGTATCTAATGCAGTCAATGATGACTATATCTTTGATGAATACACTGCATGTGCCCCTGATGATTCTGTTACCTCTGAACTGAATGCCTATAAAGAACAAGTTGCTATTTATGAACAACGTGCTAAGTTTGAGTTAACCACCCATGAGCAGGAAATGGATGACCAAATGCATACAATTATTAGAAAAAGTAATTTTAGAGAAGAAGTATTAAAACAAGAGTTAAACTCCTTACAAGAAAAGCTTTCTAAAACTGCTAAGCAAAAACAAGAACTTCAAGAAAATGTTAAAATGCTTAAGCAAGAATTCAATGCTAAGGAATCAAAAATTTTGAATGATTTTTCCAATCTAAAACTTTGAAAAACAAGCTTGAAAATAAGTTGTACGTACAAGGGAATACCATTCAGACTGCTCACTTGATCACTAAGCATAGAGTCTTAAGCGATAAGCATAGCATTCCCATTGTTGAGGAACCAAATCCAGAGGTCATTAAAAAGGCTAGAGCTGCTAATAAGGTACTTTATGATGGTAATAAAATCCTTAAGCCTAGGCAGAAACCTAGTTGTGCTGAGTGCACTGAGGAAGATAAGAAATTAGATGAAGTCACTAGGGAGAAAATGAATAAGAATCTAGAAGATCCTGAGTGTAAAATGAATAAGATAACGATAAAACCACATGATTACACTAAGGAAAATTGGATATCCTTAAACAAGTTTAAGCCTCAGACTCTATTAACCCCTGAACAAGTGTTATGGAAAAAGGATATGGATATGCAAAAAGATGAAAATCTTGTTGAAAAGAATCCCCCTTGTAGGAAATTGCCTCAAGCAACTGTGTATCCTCCTAACACACCAATGCACTTAGTTCCTAGATCTATTGCCACTAAGAGCAAGACCTTAATCAGTCAATATGTAATTTTTCAATTATTTGTTGATTTTGAGAAAACTTGTAAGAAAAGAATCACACCCATTGGGATAACTGAAGGGGAAAGGGGTTTTGAGCAAACTAAAAAATGCTATTTAACTGAGGTCATGCCTTTCTTTAAACAATTAAAAGGTCAATTTGAGAGTCTTAAAAGGGGATGGATTTAGATATTAAAGAAATGGAAAAGGAATTTGATGCAATGATTGTTGAGGTTAGTGACTATGAGCGAGAATTAAAATATAATGAAATTGAGAGGAAGAACTTGCATACCTTGAATGAGAATCTTATTTCAGAATGTATTACTCAAGATGTGTTTTACACTGCTACTAATTGTTCCATTAATGCTTCTCAATTTCATGAATTATCATTTGCTCGAAAGTCTCCCATGATAGTGTCATTGAGCTTGAAAAAACTACCTCTAAACTGCATGATAAAGTTGAACAGGATGATCATGATAACTTAGTGAAACAGTTTTCTAAATTGGAAGTTGAGCATCTTGCTTTGCAATTAAAATATCAACATCTAAAAGAAAATGTTAAAACCTCAAATATCAAGACATCCTTGGATGCTCCTGAATTTGATGCAGTTTTTGAAATTAGAAAACGTGATGAACATATTCGAGATCATTGTAACACGATCAGAAAATTGAGAACCCAAATTTCACAATTAAAGGGTGAAAAGAACAATGTGACAGGCTCTCAAATGACTCCTCCTTTAGATTCTCAGAGTTCTCATACTTTTCATCTTCAAAACTTAGTTAATGCTTTACAAAAAGAAAACGAGAGTTTTCTAGAAGAAAATGAAAAAGTTAAACGACACTTTAAAGAGTTATATGATTCAATGAAAGTCACTCGTGACAAAGACAACGAAAAAATAACGTCTTTACAAAAAGAAATTGAGAATCTGAGGAGTCAGGAAAAAGGAAACTGCCACTTGTTTTTAATGAGAATGTTGCATCAAAGTCATCCTCGATCGCAAATATCTTGTGAATATTAAATACATTCCTCCTCATCTTAGGAATAATGAACTTGTGTTTCGTAACTACTTCGCTCATCTTAAGGATAGTCTAGAATGTCTCCGTGAGATTGTGGAAGAGGATTTCATTAATAAACCTCTTGATAGAGAAATTAGGTTTGCTTGCATTCATGCCAAACGATCTCAGGAGCTGCTAGAATGTTTAATTGCAACATGTCCTAAATCCTTAGGTGCGAAAGGTAAAGCTGTGATGCCTTGTTCTATGCCTAGTGCCAAGCATACAAACCATTCTATGCCTAGTTTTAATAAAGTGAACACTAATGTGCCTTCAAGTAGTTCGATCCTGCACGTCTAATTCAAATGCAAAAGTAGATCAACCAACTAATATTCCCATAATTCCCTCTACAAGAGTAATCAGTGACATTAAAGCAAGCGGTCAAAGCCTCCAGGCAATACCAAGCAAGATAGGACCTCGCAAGCTAAGAATGTGCATTGAAGAGAGTAGAAGATCACCCTAGGAATATTAAGTTTGAGTTGAATAAAACGAATCGTGTTGATTCTAGTATTAGCTATAAGCGTCTTGTAATTAATTCAATTCGCTACTATTCACAAACCATGTAATGATTACTGCTTGATTTCTGTTACTAATCATGAATGTGGTGTGAATGTTTTGTCTAATGCTGTCAAATGCCCTGTTAAAACTGTTAATGCTAAAAATCAAGCTAAGAAGGCTAAAAGGCAAAGGCGAAAGAAAGTTAGAAAACAGTGGAAACCCACAGGAAGGAAATTTAGTAATATAGGTTATCAATGGATACCTACTGGCCGTAAGATTAATGAGCTTTGCCCTAAATCTGCTAAGTCAATGACCACTAGAAAATGAATGCCTACTGGTAGAACTATTCCTTTAAGAAGCGAACATACTTTGAATAGGTCAAATACGGACACTAGCACTGCATCTATTTCTAATGAGTCCATTGTTTCTACCTCTGATGTGGGTGTTCCAATCACATTACTAACCAAATGGAACCCATTCTTGCATGGGGATCCCAATTATCCGCTTATCCATTCTTGTCTGTGTTCAACTGCAGATCGTTCAAATAGTTCCGTGGTACTTGGACTCAGTCGTTCCAAGCATATGACTAGAGACCGTCGCGCTCATGAACTTCGTGAGTAAATTCATCATAACTGTGAGATTCAGAAACGATCATTTTGGTGCTATTATGGGTTACGGAGATTACGTGGTTAGAAATAGTGTGATTTCTAGGGTATATTATGTTGAAGGTCTTGGACATAATCTATTTTCTGTCGGACAATTTTGTGACTCAGATTTAGAAGTGGCCTTCAGAAAACATACTTGCTTTGTTAGAGAACTTGATGGTGTGGAACTTCTCAGAGGAACTCGTTGTTCAAACCTATACACCATCTCTATCGAAGATATGATGAACTCTTCACCCATCTGCCTGCTGTCAAAGGCTTCCAAAACTAAGTCATGGCTATGGCATCGTCGTCTCAATCACTTGAACTTTGGTACCATAAACAATCTTTCCAGAAAGGACTTAGTAAGAGGATTACCCAGATTAAAGTATGAAAAGATCATCTTTGTTCAGCTTGCCAATTGGGAAAAAGCACGAAATATGCCCATAAACCAAAACCCACAAATTCAAGAATGGAAGTTCTTCATACCCTTCATATGGATTTGTACGGACCAATGAGAGTGCAAATGATAAATGGGAAGAAATACATTTTAGTCGTTGTTGATGACTACTCTCGATTTACTTGGGTAAAGTTTTTGAGGACAAAGGATGAAACTCCGGATGTCATCATCAAACTTATCAAACAACTTCATGTTCGACTCAACAATACTGTTAGAATTGTTGAGCAGACAATGGCAATGAGTTTGTTAACAAGGTCTTAATTCAGTTTTATGAAAGTGTTGGAATCAGTCATCAAAGAAGTGTTCCACGAACTCCTCAACAGAACGGTGTAGTTGAAAGACGAAATCGAACTCTTGTGGAAGCCACAAGAACAATGCTAATTTATTCAAAGGTTCCAATGTTTCTATGGGCTGAAGCCATTGCCACTGCTTGCTACACCCAAAATCGTTCCCTTATTCATACCTCTCATGGAAAAACTCCATATGAACTTGTTCATAAACGAAAACCTGATCTCTCCTACCTTCGTGTGTTTGGTGCTTTGTGCTATCCAACGAATGACGGTCAAGATTTAGGCAAATTAAGAGCAAAGGCAGATATTGGAGTTTTTGTTGGTTATGCACCAAACAAGAAGGGTTACCGAATCTACAACAAGAGAACCCGAAATATCATGGAAACAATTCACGTTACGTTCGATGAGCTGACCGGTCAAATGGCTCCAGGAAAATCCAGTTCTGGACCCGCATCTCAAATTTCATCATGTAGTCCTATCAGTTCTACTCTAGTCTCAAATCCCTCACCAACAACTCCTTATGTGCCTCCTTCTGAAGATGATTTGAAGAAACTGTTTGATCCAATGTTTGATGAACACTATGAGCCAACTGCTAATGATCTGTCAATTCCATCATCAGAGGCTGCTACTATCCTCCAATGAAGTTAAGAAGCGCCTGCTGCTGATCACTCTGTCTCATCAACAAATCATCAATCATTGAGTGTACATCATGGAAATGTATCTGGCACCCTTGATGGAGAGAATCCCTTTGCTACTCCCCGAAGATGCACCATTTGAAAACATATTTGCTCTGAATCATCATCGTAACCATCTTTATCGAGAAATCGACTCGCTACTTTAGTTCCTTAACAACAACCACACGAACACCTTAGAAAATGGACACATGATCATCCATTGGACAAAATCATTGGAAATCCCTCTCGTCCTGTATCCACTCGCAAACAACTTGCAACTGATGCCTTATGGTGCTTCTTCAACTCTGTACTATGCCATGCAAGGAGCAGGTAATAATTCCCAAACAAAATATCGTAGTATGATCGGATCCGTGATGTATCTCACAGCCAGTAGACCAGATATCTTATTCGCTGTATGCATGTGTGCTAGATATCAGGCCAAGCCTACTAAAAGGCACCTTGAAGTGGTTAAAAGGGTCTTTTGGTATCTCCAAGGAACCATTAACATGGGTCTTTGGTATTCGAAGGACACTGGCATGTCACTAACAGCCTATGCAGATCTATCATGCAGGTGTCAAGATACATGTCGGCACGTCCCTGAGGTGCTCTTTTTTGGTGATAAGCTCGTGAGCTGGTCTTCAAAGAAACAAATGAGTACTTCTATTTCCTCTACAGAGGTTGAATACATAGCCATGTCATCTTGTTGTGCTCAAATCCTATGGATGAGATCCTAATTATCTGACTATGGCTTTGAATTCAACAAAATCCCTCTGTACTGTGATAATAAAAGTGCCATTGCTCTCTCATGCAACAACGTTCAACACTCAAGAGCAAAGCACATCGACATTCAACATCATTTCATCAGGGATCAAGTAGAAAACGGTGTGGTGGAACTCTATTTTGTGAGGACTGAATACCAGTTAGCAGACATCTTCACCAAAGCTCTTCCTAGAGAACGTTTTGAGTTTATCCTTCCACGTCTTGGTCTAAAGAGTCTACAACCGGACACACTCAAGCGTCTTCAAGAGGAAGACGAGGAGTAAAGGTCTTTATTCATCTATCTCTTGTATATATTTATTCAAAAAGCAAAATACAAAATTTCAAAACCCACAAAAGAAAATATCAAAATATAAAATTCTAAAAAATCCATAAAAATTAGAAAATCCTGAAAAATTCCATAAATATTGTTATTTTGTCATGTTTTTCCTTATTCGATATCATCTACGGACTTTGTGTTGACATTCAAAGAATGTCACGGGTCTTTAGATGTTCTTCGAATGTACATAATTTTGTTAAAAAAAAAAAAAAATGAGGTGGAGAAAAATGGTGGTTTACTGTCATTTCGTGCAAGAACCCATTTTAAAAAGTAAAGAACAGAGCCATGCTTTATCTTATTTTTCAAATCTCATGCTCTGATTCTTAAAACAAATGTTTGTCATCAAAAAGACAAATGTTTCTCTTTCCAAATATTTTTCCGTCTAATGATTCTTCTGAAAAATATTTGCCATCTAATGAAAACTAAATTGCTTTGAAAATACCTCGTACTCTATTATTCTTGTAAATCATCTGTGCTTTTCATCTGTCAAAATCTCTATCTCTCAATCAACAATTTGTGTCATTGATTGAGGGGGAGAATGATTTCAATCGAATTAAAAAAGGTTATTTTGAAAGGTTATTTTTCAAACAATTGGCACGTAAATGAGCAAGGTTTATTCTTGGAAAATCAAAAAGAAAAACGTTTTATACAATTGATTCAAAACCTTTGCTAATGTTATGTTTTCAAAAGATACTCTTGCATGTTTAAACAATGGAGTTTAAAGTCTGAAAATCTGATCCTTATCACTTAAAATGTTCTTTTCAAAAGTAAGTCACTATTCTCCTCAAAAAGCTCTCAAAATTTAATTTAAATCAATAGAGATCACAACTCTCAAAGGATTTGGAAAGTTGTGATCGGGGGAGAATTTGTGATTTAAATTGGATTTAAACTAATAACTTGATAATTGGTTTTATAAGTGTTTAGTAAGCTTTCCTCCCCGCATGTGCCAAACGATTTCAAATTTTCCATGCACATGTTGAGGGGGAGCATCTTTTTAAACCACAAAGAATTGAAACGTGATTGATTTGTCTCTAAGTGCAGGTTTCCTCTAGTATGTGCAAAACTCGTTCAAACCTAGAGGCACATATGGAGGGGGAGCAAACTTTTGAAAACCTCATCCTTCCCCAATATGCTTTATCTACTTGATTTAATCAGGGAAGTGATGTTGATATCTTTTAGAAAATGATAAACAAAGAAGTTAATTCTTCCTCTTGCCTCCGTGTGCTAAAACGATTTCAAATACATGAGGCACATGTTGAGGGGGAGCTCTTTTTCTAAAAATATCAAAAACAATTAAGGTACTAAATGCTTTGATAATATATCACAAGTATCTGGATTGATTTTTAAATGGTTTTCAATTGGTTCCAATTGCAGATGAACAATACCAAATAGACCTACCAAATTTACTTTATGTATGGTGATATAAGGATGATAAGGTTAGGTATTTGCTCCCATGATCCGCCAGAACCGGAGGGATCTACCCAGGACAATCCACTAGTTAGTGTAGAAGTCCTTAGGTATGATGAAAAAGGAGAAAAGTGAGATATGGGAAGAGTGCGGACTGAGACCGAGCTAGTATCGAATAAACCCAACAAAGTTCTAGTTATGAAGTCTCGGTAAGCACTCAAGGGGTTGAAGAATGAAAAAGAATTAAATGTGAAAAAGGGTGAAAAGAAATAGCCCTCCATTTATTCAACCTTAGGGCGGAAACCGGGTTCAATTCATATGCTACTGGTGGTTACCAAGGTAACATCAGTATTGAAGACAAGACGTCATGGACCCAGTGACGCACTGCACTTCAACTTCCCAAACCACTCAAGTTCCTCTTAAAAGGGCTTGTTTCATTCTCACGGGGAACTGACACTATCTATCGACTTTCTCTTAGAGATTGTTGATATTGAAGAAGGAGACCCTCTCCCTAGTCTCCGGCATAGGAACCAAAATATGCACAGTTGAGTCTAGAGCCACGAGATCGTCAAATAAATCTCTTTAGGACACTATCAATGAAGACTCTCTGTTTCACACAATGTGGAAAGAGAGATTATATCTTATGAGTCCTACGCATTATCCTTGTGGTATTGCCGAACATCTGAGTGATATGCAAACATATTCACAATGAAGATGGAAAGCCTTCTAGAGCCAACATCAAACAAGCTCCGGGTGGGTGGCATGTGAGATCTATCCAATAGATCAACCATGTGACAACTGAAAAGAAACAATGGGGCGATTCAATCTTTTGAATCAATCCTGGTTCAGGTTATGGATTGACGGATACCTTTAAAAAACCGGTCATTGTGCTTAAAAACTCTTTTCTTTAGCACATCGACCGTGTACTAATATTTCAAAATAAAAGGTGTTTATGATTGATAATTGATTTTCATTAAAACCTTCGTTGTATTGCAAAAACAATATCTATTGAGCGGTACACGATTGTTTTTAAATCTCTTTTCATCAATCGCTGAATCTCAATTCGGGTTCACTCACCCGTGTTGTCTTCTTTGAGACGCTTCGGTTTGAGAACACTAGAGCAAATGCGAAACCCTCGTCCAAGGAAATTCTTCGAATTATACCGATCACAAAAGCGACTTTGTAATCTTGATCAACGGGAACCGTGGGCCATGTACCTCAATTCAACGAAAGTGATCAAAGACACTTTCGTGCACTTTATTGCTAATCGCCTTGTATGCGTGTACGCCCGACGCTTGCGGTACCGATCGAGAATGAAGTGGTCAATCCATAGCCGCATGCTCACACTACACATTCATCTCTAAAGAAATCATGATAAGTGCTTCAACGACTCTGATACTTTCACTCCATGCTTCTGCTATGTTGCTGCAAATATCATGAATCAGCAAAAGCTTCCGCTACTCTGATGAGAATATATCATGATCCAGAATGTGAGCATGTCGGTCCAAATGTGACAACATCACATAATACCAACACCACAATGGATGAGTCGAGATTTATGTTAGCCGATGATCTCAATCTGGCTCAAAACTCATCATCACGTGGATCGCTGAAAGACCTCCACTTGAAATTATCCAAACATGCGGAACATGAAGAATCAAAGACTACGAGCTATTGAGCAAAGAACTTAATCAAGAATCCTAGAACAATCTAATGTAATATCAGTTTGTATTCATTGTAAATTGAGGTGACCTCCTTAGGGGAGATTGTTAGGTATTAGAAAATTCAGTCGTTAAAGAGTCGGTCACCTCAAGTATATGTATTCGTTAGAAAGCTTGTAGTCGTAGTCAAGTTATGTAAGTAAGTAGTTTGTTATGTAACACCGTGGAGGACGGACGGGTTTTACCCACTGTATGCCTGATCCACAGCCCGTAGGTGGCGTTTATTTGTAAGACACTATAAATACCCTCTACCTCCCAAGGTAGAGGGTTGGAGCTTCAATACCATTTTTTTTTGTTTCACATAGTTCCCAACTCTCTTCCCTTTCTCTCTATAGAACTTTCTCTCTCTAAACCTTGTTAACGCCACATATGATTATGGTTTAATGTGTTTGTGAAATCCTATATCTTACAACAAGGAAAAATTTATAACCTTAACTCGAGAGATGAAGGTGTGGAGGACGAAGGCAGTCTCGAGAGTTTCGAACCAATGAAGCTTGAATTAACCCAAATGCACTCCTAATTGCAAAACCCCCAAATCAATTGTTGAAAACCCTAAGTCTCACAAACCCTAATTTTTGGTGAGAGTGGTGATTGGACTGATTTGAGTGCCTCCTACCTTCACCACTATTTGGAGAGGTGTCTTTAGGGTACCTTGACTCTTCTTTCCATCTTGAGGTCTTGGGGTGAAGCCAAATTAAGCTAAACTCCTGCAACCTTGATAGTCTTGAGCTTTGACCCTATGTGAAGTGATATAGATGTGTGCTTCTCCCTTGGTGTTTTTGTCTTGTTGCACTTGCATCCATTCGAATGACAGTGAACGCCTCCAAGAGAAAGATTGGTGAGACAAAATGATTCATGATTTTGGATGAGGGAGGTTACGAGATAAGGGAAAGGAGAGTGTTGGACTTCTTCTTTGGGAGATTCGACCTACACGAGATACAGGTCTAGGGGAAGAAGAAGACTAGTTTTCTTTCTTTACTGCTTTTTGTGGTTTTGTCGTGGAGGGTGAGGACACCAAAGATGGATATGTCAATTTTATAAGGAAGAGATTTATATCCACTTAAATTGATTTGTATTATTTACTTTGTGATAATACTTGTAAATATTAAGAGTTATAATTAAAGTGAAAGGTATATTAAGTATTTTGTGTCCCGCGATATTAGACTGTGGCAGTAATATTATTGTTCGATAATTTTTATACTGAAACGCCTTATGGTTACGTTTATGGAATGGTATCACATTCGTATTGTTTTCTGTTCCGGGAATTAAATTTATGTTTTATTTGTGTAGGATCGTAATATTTATTGTGTTGATGATTCGGGTGGTCTTGGATGATCAAAATACATGTTTGCCATAGTTAGAGAGTAGAGAGAGAGGGTGTTCTTGCTAGAGGTTTACACAAAGGGAATATTAGATTGAATGAGAAGCACCACCCCTTCCATGGAAGGAAGGGGTATTTATAGTTACAGAATACACGACCTCCTATCGGCCTGTGGATCAGGGATACAATGGGTAAAGACCCGTCCTTCCTCCACGGTGTTGCACTAAACTATTTTACGCTACTGACTAACTAATTAACTACATAATAACGTAAATAACGACAAGTATACGAGCTAACTTATGCTAGATAATATTTGGGGTGACCGACTCTTCACTATGGAATTTTCTAATTCCTAACAATCTCCCCCTAAGGGAGGTCACCCCATGTTTTACATTTCGAATCATAGCATTCTATTCTTGACTATGTTCTTGAGCTCGTAGACTTCAATTCTTCAATTTTGCAATCTTTGTGCTTAAGCAGTGACACTTCATAGTCCGCATATTTTGTACTTTTAGTGGAGGCCTTTAACTGATCCACATCTTTGATGATCTTCAGCTTTCATTGAGATCATCACCACAAGAAATCTCTCGGATCACCCTTTATTGTGTGGCCATCATGTGAAGTTGTGACTTTCGGACCGACATGCTCACACTTTTGAATCATGACATCTTTCCATCGAGTAGCGGAAGCCTTCTTGGTTCAAGATATTTGCGGCAGAGAAGCAAAAGCATAGTATGAAATATCGAGCCGAGTTATGTAGATATGCACCAGACATGATTTCTTCAATTAAGTGTGGATGTTGTGAGCATGCGGCTTTGATTGACCTCAATTCGATCGCAACCGTCCAAATATACCTACAAACAACAGTTAGCAATAAAACACACGAAAGTGTCTTTGATCACTTTCGTTGAATTGAGGTACACGCCCACGGTTCCCGTTGATCAAGACAAGTCTGCCTGTGATCGGTAGGATTCCTAAGAATCTCCTTGACAGGTTTCGCATGCTCTAGCCGTTCTCAAACCGAACGTCTCAAAGAAGACAACACGAGTGAGTGAACCCGAAATTGAGATTCACTTATTGATGAAAAATGATTTGAAAAACAATCGCGTATTGCTTGAAGAAAGAGTTTTGCAATAATACGAAGGTTTTATGAGAAAGATCAATTTTCAATCAAAAATACTTTTTGTATTAGAGAATGAGTACACATTCGACGTGCTAGCGAAAAGAAGAGATTCGCACATCGAACGGTTTTTCTAAAAGTATTTTTCAATCGAGATACTTTTGAGTTTGAAAACATAAGTACACATTCGACGTGCTAGAGAAAAGAAGGTTTGCACATCGAACGGTTTTTCCAAAAGTATTCGTCAATTCCATTCCTGGACCAAGGTTGATTCACAAGTGAATCGCCCCATTGTTTCTATCCAGTTGTCACAAGCTTGATCTTATGAAAGATCTCACATGCCACCTACCAAGAGCTTGTTTGATGTTGGCTCTAGAAGGCTTTCCATCTTCATCGTGAATATTGTTATATATCACTGATGTTCGGCAATACCACAAGGATAATGTAGGACTCTCAATAATATATTCTTACTTTCCACATTGTGTGAAAAAAGCAAGTCTTCATTAATTTTGTGTCCTAATGAGATATTGTGGATGATCTCTTGGCTCTAGACTCAATAGTGCACATTTGGTTCCTATCCGGAGACTAGGGAGAGGGTCTCCTTCTTCAATATCAACAATCTCTAAGAGAAAGTCGATAGATTATGTCGGTTCCCGTGAGAATGAAACAAGCCCTTTTAAGAGGAACTTGAGTAGCTTGGGAAGTTTAGTGCGTCGCCATGGGTCCATGACGTCTTGTCTTCAATACCGTGTTACCTTAGTAACCACTTAGTAGCATATGTATTGAACCCGGTTTCTGCCCTAAGGTTGAATTATTGGAGGGCTATTTCTTTTCACCCTTTTCACATTCATTTCTTTTCATTCTTCAACCCCTTCAGTGCTTACCGAGACTTCATAACTAGAACCTTGTTGGGTTTATTCCAGAACTAGCTCTGTCTCAGTCCGCACTCTTCCCATATCTCACTTTTCTCCTTTTTTCAATATACCTAAGGACTCTACACTATCTAGTGGATTGTCCTGGGTAGATCCCTCCGGTTCTGGCGGGATCATGGGAACAAATACCTAACCTAACCATCCTTATAACTCCATGCATAAAGTAAAATGGTCGGTCTTTTGGTACGGTTCATTCCTTCTCGAAACCAATTGAAAAATCATTTGGAAAAACAATCAAGGTACTTGTGATACGAGATCAAAGCATTTTGTACCTTAATAGTTTTGATCATTTAGAAAACCTCCCCTCAACATGTGCATGTGATTTAGAAATTGTTTAGCACATGGAGGCAAGAGGACTTTGAAATATTTTCTTTGATCACAATTTTCATAGAAAAAGCCATTTGATTTTCTTTGGTAAATTCTCCCCTCAATATGTGCATAGGATTTTTGAAATCATTTTATCACATAGAGGCAAGAGTTAATTTGAAGCACATCCACAATCACAAGCCATTAAGAAACCATTTAAAACTCAATCAAGGTACTTTATAAATTACTTTAAAAGGCTTTCGTACCTCGATAGTTTGTTTGCTCCCCTCAATATGTGCTGCGAGATTCGAAAGCGTTTAGCACATATGAGAGAGCAGCCTGCACAATTAAATCAAAACGATCACCATTTATCAAATTTCATTATTAAATCACAAATTCTCCCCGATCAAAAATATCAAACCCTTTGAGATTTTGGATCCCAAGTGATTTAATACGGTTTAGAAAACATGGGAGAATATGTGGCCGGGTTTAAATACTCATCATGTTTTTGGATAAATCCTCCTCCTCAACATGTGCATTGTGTATGAAATCGTTTGGCACATGGAGGCAGGAGTGCTTTTGAAGGACTAAAACCAATTCCATTAAAACAGATTTGAGATTTAAATCACGATCTCTCCCCGATCAAAAATTTCAAACCAATTGAGATTTTGGATCCGATTGATTTAAATCATTTAGAAAATTTTAGGGAAAGACGTGGCAAAATTTAATTTTGAAAAATGACAGATAAGGACCAATTTAAGACATTAAAGATTGTTAGTGTCAGGTATGATATTTTTTAAGAGATCTTTAAGTAAAATAAAACAATTTCACAATCAAACAAGAACAGAAAAAATTTCATTTTGAAAGACCTTAATTCAAAAGAAAAATCATACCATAACATAACATTAAATCTTTAGATCACCACTTATTATCGTACAACACGGAACTTTTGTGAAGAAATATTATTTGAAAATATTTTATTTTAAATCACTCTCCCCCTCAATCCATGACAGAAGTCAAAAATTGAGTGACTTAGGTTTTGATAAAAAGAAGTCCGGTGATTTTCAAAATTTAGTTCAATTTATTTTCAAAACAATATATTTCCATTTTCAAAACAATTTAATCAAATTATTCAAAATTGTTTAAAAATGGTATCCTGCACAAAGATACGTTAGGTGGTTGAGAAGCTTTTGTTGTTGTTCTGTAAGGCTTGGAAGAAAAACCGTCTGCGATGCAGGAGACTTCCTTACGTTGCATTTTGAATGCCAACCGAGGTCAAATTAAGCTCCGTTTCTTCAATCACTTAGAAGAAAACCATCTGCGGATGCAGTGAGACCTCTTACGTTGCATTTATGCCAACTCTCCATTGAAGTCCAATTAAGCTCCGTTTCTTCATTTGTCAACCCAAGATATAGTTACCCTTTCCTTTCGGCATCCAATCATCATATTGTGGGATCGGATCGAACATTCTTATACCAGAATACCTGCATACGTTAGTGAACACAAACAGATATATGGTGGTCGACATCACCCAAACAACAATCGACTAATAAAAGTCAATTCAACATATCAATCAGATCATATAAGGTATGGGAATAATGTGTTTATCAAACTATAATCATCTAATCCTAACAATCATATCCTAGAAACCTAGTCCTTCAACATAGGCAATTATATTTTTTTCAGATAAGCACGTAGGATAATTAAGAAAGTCCGTTAGATGATATAAATTTGAAAACATTCTCCCCCTCAATCAATGACTCATTTTTGAAAAATTTTAAAAGCTGAGTCATTGATTGAGTTTGCAAATTATAAAACTCAGAATCGATTGATTTTCAAGCAACTCGTTTACCACCATTTTGAAAACAACAAATATTTTTCTGAAGAATTTTAGACGGAAAAATATTTGTGTAGGAACAGCAGTCCTTCCACATACTTTCCTCATTTTGAATTAGGATAAGTGCACGAAATATTTGAAAAATTGTTTAGCGCAACACTTTCCTTCCTTTAGAGAGCGGGTTGCTATCTGAAATAATAGCAAGCCATATTTTGAGACATGTATAGAAAAAGAATATTTACACCTTCTGCTCGAACTTCATCTATGGTCCCGTGCCATTATTGAATGACATTTCTAAGACCGTAGATGTTATCGATACCAGAAGACATGTCTTGAGAAAACAATGTTTTTGGTATTTTTCAATTTTCTGATTTTTATGAGCTTTTGAGGGTTTTATATTTTTCTATTTTCTTTTTGTTGGTTTTATAATTTTGTATTTTGTTTTTGATAAATATATACAAAGATAGAATAGATGATATAGTTAAAGAAGATGATGATACGAGTACTGAGATAAGGATATCGAGCAGCACGTTGTAGAAGATAGAATTCGTCATCTCTTAAACATTCACCACCAAAGCTTCCAGGGCTCTTGAATCGAAGAAAGAAATTGAACCATTTGAAAGTGAGACTTTGGCAGCTTCCCCCCAAACCGAAAATCCTTTAGCTGAAGCAGATTCGAAGCTCTATTTCAAGCTTGCCTTAGCCGGTGCCAGAAGAAGCACACCATTATCATAAACCCAGCTGCTCCTTTTAAGAATAATCACCGTGATTCTTTGTTCGAGGTTATATCATCAACAAGAATAGCAACGTATCATCCCACGAATAAATAATCTTCTCAAATTTCATAACCACTGAAGTCAGAAGCAATCCATTCCAAAAGTGTCAAGAGAACAATTCCCCCAAGTAGTTGAATTGATGCAGTTAGTCTCTTTGTATAATGCTCAAGAACTCTCCCAAATACACATCATGAGGGAATGAAAACACCTCCCCATGTTCACATTTTCTTCCGGATGATCGTGTATGAAGCTCAAGAACCCGTGCACCAATACCCAAGAGCTCTCCAGAATACACATCATGAGGGGAATGAAAACACCTCCCCATGTTCACATTTTTCTTCCCCGATGATCGTGTATGAAGCTCAAGTATCCAAGTATACCCAATACCCAAGGAAGGAATAACGATAACATTGAAGAAGCGAGGCCAAGTCACCGATTATCTCAAGGATGACAATCTCTGCGGATGTCAACTCCGAATAAGTGATTATATCTCTGAATAACGATTAAGCACTCAAGTGAAACAGCTGAGCATCCCCAATGTACACAATCTCTCTCCCCTGATCATTGTGATAACATCGAGATCATCACGCACTTGTGTACCTCTTTTATCTTGAAACTAACTATTCCATCCTTCCCCACATAGTTGGAATAAGAATAACACCATAAGCCTTGATGAGTAAAACCTTGAGATTCTCTGCGGTCATGACAATTGTTTTCCCGGGATATCTTCAACCACTTAGAAGAGTTAAGTTCATCAAGTTTACTCACCATGAGTCAAACCTTGAGTTTCTCTGCGGTAATAACATTTGTCTTCCCGGGATATCTTCAATTTTTAGAAGTATTAAGTACATCAAGTTTTACTCGCGTTTAGATGCTTGTCTCCTTCCCCCTTTCTAGTTTTGATACTTCAGAATCAACAACTCTTTGAATGCCCAAATACTTGAAATTTGTTGAGAAGATCACTTGAAGTCTTTGTGAGAATCAACTTGCTAAAGACTCTTTCTGACTATTTTAATCAACCCTTATGTAGACAATTTGAAGTGACCACTGAAGAAGAAAACCCGATATACCATACTTGAAACTGAAGTCAACTTCCCCACATTTGTATCTTAAGCTTGCACCTAATGATGGAAGAACGGTGTAGAAAATTTATGCTTCAAGCAAATCTCTAAGTACTCACTACTCAAACAAAGTATGAGACATTAACACCTCTTTGCATTATCCACACCGGTCATATGCGTGTGACAATCGAAAGTAAAACAAAGTAACTCCTAATAGTGATAGTTAACCGTGGTCTTCAACCATCCACCTCGACTTACGGTAACTAGATAAACCAAGTCTTCAACTCAAATTATTAAGCCGAGCAAGTTATCAAATAAGAACACGCCTTTGTGAAAGTCAACTTCAATCTCAAATAAATGATAAATGATTAACTCTGAAGTAATCAACTTGTGTCAAATGTCCAACACGTGAATAAATGTACAACCGGATGTACATTGACCCACTTAATGAACGTAACAAATGATTCCTCAACATCAATTCCATCTTCCTTAGGATATTCACATAGAGGCCGACCGAAGATTCACCAATAAAGTCTTCAAGCGGATGAGGTAGTCATTTTCCTTAATGTTCATGTGGTTGATTCACAGAGTGCACAATAATCCGTGAAGATTTGGTAAAGGAATACCAAAGAGCGGATCATTTTTCATGAACAATAATCCGTGAAGATTTGGCAAAGGAATACCAAAGAGCGAATTATTATTCAATAGTGCAACTGCAATATTACAATAGTCAATATCAACGCCTCCCATAAACCGTGTCTGCTTGATAAATGCCCAGTTAAAGAAGAAGTCTTTAGATCGTTAAATGCAACTCGTCTTTAGTCTTCTAACATGTAGCGAGAAAATGTAGAAACGGTATAGACTCGACCTTCTACAAGATTGTGCAGTTGGGGAATAGATAGTTAACATCTTCAACTCACACCAAAAGCATCCCACCAAAAAGCATCCCAATTAACTTACATCTTGCAAATCCCCTTAACTAAAATCCCTCCCAATCAAACAAGAACGGAAAGATGTTCATCAAGGAAATGAAGCAAATCAGGCCGCAACAAACTCACAAGATGGTAACACCAAACTACCAATCACATCAAACAAGAACAGAGAGATTGTTCGAATCATCATGTTGATGTATACGTGTAGCATTAACCGGAAGCACTTTGTCGATAAACTCATCAATCCGAGTGAAGATGTCAACCAATGGCTCTTAGAAAAGAAAAACTCCATGTGAAGATGACCCGATAAGAAGAAGCTCGGTTCTTACATGAGTTTAGAGCCGTATGACCATTTATATTCTCAAATATCAATCAACAATGCAAAATTTCACACTTCTTCTCCCCCTCAAGAATTGCATACGGAGATGCCATTCTTGACTAAATAAGTGAAAATCATCCGAATGTTCTATTCACACTTCTCCCCAAAAAATAAGCACATGATGTCGCCATCTTCATTATAATCGAGCAAGTGGAATGAGAAACAATCAGTGGTAGCCCGGTTCACTTTATGATGCGAGATGGAAAAAGCATGAAGCATGTTGATGAGAATGGTCCTTAATTAGAAGATTTCTCTTCTCGAAGATAAAGCGCTTGACCGATACACGCATTAATCTTTTCTTTAGAGTACGAGGCATGAACTGCTGTGTTCATACGTCATAATCTCTCTCTTTTCAACTCTCTTAGCAAAACATGTAATCATCACCATTATCATTCAATAGGCTCTTTGTAGTGACAGCTGATGGAGAAAACCCAATATAATGAATTTGACTCTGAAGTAAACTAACCCGAACTCGTGACTTAAACTTGCACATATGTAACAAAGAGTGGTGTCGATTTCCATTAGCATCTCTAAGTACTCTCTAAGTACTCTATACTCATCATCCAACCAACCATCAAGTAATAGACGTACTTTACCTCTTGAAAATCCACAATTCAATGTGACACTGAGCACTACAACGTAACTCCTTAAAGTGATAGTTATTTTGAGGTGACATGAGCCCAATTCCCCCAAGTGGTAAAAGAAAAGGTAAAAGACACCCAACAATAACTAGATTTCCAAGTCTTTGTTTAGATAATAAGCTCGAACAAGGATCATGAAGAATCTTCATCCAACCATCCCCGATACCTTCAGATACTAAGTACACTCGCCCGTGATAATTCACTTCAACCTCGAATAAATATATCTTGAATTAACCGTTGTCACATCTTCTAGTTAAATGCTCAATTCTAGCCTCCTTTGACGCTTTTTTTAATGAACTCGATAATGGTTTCATCCCACCATGGTTAAAAGCACATAACCCCGTAAAACCATGTAATAACCAAACTGCCATGAAGACAACCCAAACACACACCCAATTCATGAAGTACACCTTTTATCCTTCTTTGAAGCGAAACCGTAGCACCAAAGATCAAGTAAGATCCGAATACACTTTCTTCTCCAAGATGGTTCCATCATTACAGGATTTTACAACTCTATGGTTTAAACCGAGAAATAGTTTCTTTCAAGGGATTTTACAAAACCAAGAATAAACCGTAAGATAGATCCGGAAATGCACTTTACTAATAACAGGATGTTTCCATTGTCACGGGATTTTACAAGTCTATGATTTAAACCGAGAAATAGGTTCTTTCGGGGGATTTTACAAAATCAAGACAAAACCAAACAATGTCACTTGAATGTGTTATGACAACTTTGGTTTCGTGGAATATCTGCTTTAGGGGAACATGCTGTTCATCAACCGTTCATTAACCAACAACAACAACAAAATCAACAACCATCCAATAAACACCTCTGGTAAACACATCATTCAATGACTGGTCTACCGGTTGTAGTGACCATTTGGTGAAGTAAACCCGATATGTCAAACTTGATCATGAAGTGAACTTCCCCAGATTTGTTACTTAAACTTGTACTAATCCTTGTGAAGAAGAAACGGTGTACCCAATGTACAAAACCTCTTGACGTATCCTCAACTAAATAGCCAAGTCTTTATCACACTCAATAAACGCCCAAACAAGTCATCTTCACGGAATGGTAGAAAGAAAGAAGACGAAATAAGTAAACGCGCCGAAAAAACTTCACTTCAAATTCAAATAAGAAATACCGTCCAAACAACCCCATAGTCAATTTTGTTTGATCAATTCAAGCCGTGACATAATATTTTGAGAAAATGTATTCACCAAAGTATCACACACATCATCTCATCAACACACATCAACCGCATAACTTCACATAACTCAACCCAACCACATCATCAAATCATATCGACAAATCCCATAAAAATCAAATCCCATAAACAACTCTCATCATCAAATCGATCGAATTCCAAATTAAATCATCCATTCTCATCAATCAATGCTCATCAAATAGCAAATATTATTATCACCACATGATCAATTTACAACTTGAATGACCTATATTTCATATAAACACATCAAAAATTCACATATGAGATCCAATGAATTATAGACCAATAAGTCACATTAGCATATTTGGTTCAACACACCAAATTCATAATCCTACCCAAGCTTAGAAGAATATAACGCTGCCTAACCTCGACACATGCCACTCGCTCAATCAAGTTATCACGCTCAAAGGCCCATGATACATAGTAACAAAAGGAATACACGGCCTAAGATTCACAAACATACCCGATCCATATAAACTTATAACCGTATTAAAAACATATCAAACCCCAAATATTTCTCACAATTAACCTAACCCTAACACTCATTTCTCAAACAACCGCCCTCTTCCTTTATCACTCAAACCCTAAAATATCTCTAAAAAACAGTCCTTCCCATCTCCCTCAAAACATACCTCATCACAAAACCAAAAGTTATCACACCTATCCGCCCCACCTTCATCATTCTCTCAAACATAGCTCGCCAATGGTTGGTTTCGAAGGACACGCGACAGCCCACGTTGGTTGGCTTCAAGGTGAAGGACACGGTTTCAAGATCTTGAAAGAATCAATGTAGGTTTCGTTTGTTGTATTGATTAATAAAACTTAACCAAAGAATTGTGAGACTAACAAAATTGTTAATACTCTATTCTTTTAATTCGAATATCAATTGAAGCCGGTTCTCAAGTACATTAGATCGATGATGATGTTTAATTCGTGGTAGATCAGAAAGTCTTTGATGTTGCATTGATAACACGTAAATAAGAAACAGATCTAAAACAAGTATGAGTCAATGTGATAGTTGATGCAAGATAGACTAGATGTTGTAGGTTTATGGTTTCAGTTTGGATAATGCATTCAATTTTTTGGAGTAAATCAAATTAAGTCATCTTACAAGTCATGTTATGAGTTTATCATTTGGGTCGTTTGACTGATGAGGTTCATAATGAAGCCGAGGTCGTTGAGTCTTGTTGTTTGGTAATAGTAGTGGTTGATGTTATTGTTTTGTAGGCAGTTGCATCTAAGAGTGGTCTTTGATCTCAGATTCTCATTCTTCATTTCCGCCCAAGTCGCTAGCCTAAGTCGAAGTCAAGTCGCTAGCCATCATCAAGTCAAGTCGCTAGCATAAAAGCTAACAAGTCGCCACACCAGTCTCTAGCCCAAGTCGCTAGCACAAGTTGCTATGACTTGTAAAGACAAGTCGCTAGGATTAGTACCAAGTCGCTACTCTTTTTATTTTCAACCACAAGTCGCTAGTCTTTTTCCAAAGTAAAAGTCGCTACAATTGTTAAACAATGTCGCTAGGTCAAATGTTTTTCCAAGTCGCTATCAAAGCTTTAGTCAAGTCGCTATCTAAAGCAAAATGACCAACTTTTTCCCACCAAGACAAGACCCCATAAAAAAATCGCATATAAAGCTATCATTTGTGCCTACTGACTCTTGAAAGTTTGACCACCAAAGATTTCACTGATTTGGAAACATAATCAAAACCGTACCAAAGCATGATATTGATAACTTAAGTAAGTGTTTGGACCATAAAACTCCACACAAGTGAAGAGACAGATATGAATACATGGATAAATCATGAGACTTTTTGAACCAAAAGAGATGCAAACCATGTGAAAACTGTTAACCAAAAACATTTACACAATCATATTAAAACAAAAACGTGTGAAACAGTTTTAGCAAAATAATGTAAAGTTTTTAAATTTTTTCGACCACAAAAAGATTTGAAACAAAGGAACATTTAAACAAAACAAACCACAAACACAAATAACAGGTACCTAACCACTGTAAATCAAGCACAACACAAAAACCTTGGCTCGACCAATTGTTAGGATCTTAATATTTATTGTGTTGATGATTCGGGTGGTCTTGGATGATCAAAATACATGTTTGCCAGTTAGAGAGTAGAGAGAGAGGGTGTTCTTGCTAGAGGTTTACACAAAGGGAATATTAGATTGAATGAGAAACACCACCCCTTCCATGGATGGAAGGGGTATTTATAGTTACTGTATACACGACCTCCTCGCCTACTGTGGATCGTGGGATACAATGGGTAAAGACCCGTCCTTCCTCCACGGTGTTGCACTAAACTATTTTACGCTACTGACTAACTAATTAACTACATAATAACGTAAATAACGACAAGTATACGAGCTAACTTATGCTAGATAATATTTGGGGTGACCGACTCTTCACTATGGAATTTTCTAATTCCTAACAATTTGCCCTTATCATAGTGTCTGTGACGCTGCGTTAATTTCCACAGGGAAAACTTAGATACCCTCTTCAAATTTTGAATCATAAGACAATTATTTCACAATATTCAAATTATGCAATGAATGCAAAAGAAATGCAACAGTTACATTATGAAGTTATCCACTTAATGATCAAAGCTTTTATGCATGCTTAATGACATATGCTTAGTAATAATAAATTATCTTTTATTATTTAATAATAAGTGAAAATTACCGGGTCAAGCATCCTCCCCCTCGCTTTAGAAGGAAACCGTCATCGGTTTCGGCTAGGAGTTACTTGGTCAAGTTGAGAAAGATGCTGGTATTTACGCTTGAATTCATCTTCACGCTCCTCATCGCTGTATTTTGGACCTCTTTGAGTTCCAAATAGCCACAAGATATAGTGATTTCACAAAACACATTAAACCAATTCGACATGGGGCGATATAATTGTTTAGAGAGATAAAGTTAGAGAGAGAAAGGGAAGAGAGTTGGGAACTATGTGAAACAAAGAAAAATGGTATTGAAAGCTCCAACCCTCTACCTTAGGAGGTAGAGGGTATTTATAGTGTCTTACACAAACGCCACCTATGGGCTCAAGTGGATCGTGCATACAGTGGGTAAAGACCCGGCCCCAGCCCTCCACTGTTACTTAACTAACTACTTATTAACATAATTTGACTAATATCATGCGAGCTTAAACGAATACATATACTTGAGGGGTGACCGATTCTTTAATGATCAATTTCTAATTCCTAACAATCCCCGCGGAGGTCACCTCAAATTACCCAGAATACAAACAAATATTACATTGAGATTGTTCTTGAATTCTTGTTAAGTTCTTTTTGCTCAAGACCGTAGTCTTTGATTCTTCATGTTATCCATGTTTGAATAATTCAAGCTGAGGTCTTTAATGATCCGCGCGGATGATGAGTTTTGAGCCTTTGAGATCATCGACTTGCATAAATCTCTGATTCTTCCATTGTGGTGTTGACATTATGTGATTGTGCGATATGGGTCATGTCACATTCGATCATGATTTATTCTTATCGTGCAGTAAAGCTTTAGTTGATTCATGATATTTGCGCAATAAGAAAGGTATAATGCGGAGTGAGAATATCGTAGTCGCTGATGCTTTTATCATGATTTCTGTAGAGATGAATGTGTTGTGTGAGCATGCATCTATGGATTGACCTCTCCATTCTGAGCAGCTGCAAACATCGGGTGTACCTGCATAAAACATTTAGCAATAAAGTGCATGAAAGTGTCTTTGATCACTTTCGTTGAATTGAGGTACACGCCCACCTGCCTCGCTGATCAAGCATAGCACGCTCAGGATCGTGTATAATTCAAGAATCTCCTTGACAGGTTTCAGTACCGGGACCTAGTCGTTTCAAACCGAACGCTCAAAGAAGACAACACGGAAGGAGTGAACCAAATGAATTTGAGATTCAATCGATGATGAAAAGAGATTTGAAAAATAATCGCGTAACGCTTCAAAATAAAGTGTTTTTGGAATACAACAAAGGTTTTAAAGAAAATCAATTATCAATCATAAACACCTTTTATTTTGAAATATTAATACACGTACGATGTACTAGAGAAAAGAGTTTTAAGTACCGACCTTTTTCAAAGGTAACCGCCAATCCATACCTCGAACTCGTGATTGATTCAAAAATTTGAATTGCCCCATTGTTTCTGTTCAGTTGTCACATGGTTGATCTATTGAATAGATCTCACATGCCACCTACCAAGAGCTTGTTTGATGTTGGCTCTAGAAGGCTTTCCATCTTCATTGTGAATATGTTTGCATATCACTGATGTTCCGCAATAACACAAGGATAATGCGTAGGACTCTAAAGTATATTCTCTCTTTCCACATTGTGTGAAACAGAGAGTCTTCATTGGTTGTGTCCTTAATGAGATTTATTGATGATCTCGTGGCTCTAGACTCAATTGTGCACATTTGGTTCCTATGCCGAGACTGGGAGAGGTCTCCTTCTTCAATATCAACTATCTCTAAGAGAAAGTCGATAGATAATGTAGGTTCCCCATGAGAATGAAACAAGTCCTTTTAAGAGGAACTTGAGTAGCTTGGGAAGATGTAGTGCGCTAAGGCCACTGGTCCATGACGCCTTTGTCTTCAACACCTGTTACTCTAGGTAAATAAAAGCAAGAGTATACGATTGAACCCGGTTTCTAAGGTTGAAATAATGGAGGGTATTTCTTTTCACCCTCTTTATTCATTTCTTTTTCATTCTTCAACCCCTTCAAGCTTACCGAAATTTCATAACTAGAAGCTTGTTGGGTTTGTTCCAGCTTCTAGCTCTATCTCACCAAGACTCTTCCCATATCTCACTTACTCCTTTTATCATCATACCTAAGGTCTTCTACACTACTCTAGTGGATTGTCCTCGGTAGATCCTCCCTACCAAGCGGGATCGCGGAGAACGTAATACCTAACCTAACCATCCTTATATCACCATAAAGTAAACGGTTCTATTTTTGGTATTGTTCATCACCATTGGAACCAATTGAAAACCATTTGAAAATTAATCCAAAAATTTGTGATACATGATCAAAATTTTTGTACCCTAATCAAGCTTTTGATATTTTTAGAAAACGGCCCTCAACCTCAGGTAATCATATGTTTGAAATCATTTTGGCACATGGAGGCAAGAGGAAGAATTCACTTCTTAGATAAATATTTTCTAAAAATCTCGACATTACTTTCCGACAAACCGTTGTTTCAATACAGTTGAAGATATTTTTGGGAAATAATGTGGTTTTCAAAAAATTTGCTCCCCTCAATATGTGCATCCATTTTGAAATTGTTTAGCACATAGCCAGGAAAATCTCGCACTTAGAGACAAATCAATCACGCTTAATCCATTTTGGTTCGATATAAATGCTCCTTAACATG